>JALMGF010000036.1:5405000-6005000 GCA_023333645.1 Sceloporus occidentalis | reverse complement strand
TGCTAAAGCACAGAGGAAGTAGGATGTCACGTGAACTCCGCTTCCTCTGTGCAGTCCAGAAGACCCTCCCACAAGTAAGTAGCAGGGCTTGAGGTGCGGCTCGCGTAAGATCGGTTGCCCTGGCTGCCGATCTTACGCGGGCCGCACCTCGAGGTCTTGCGGGCCGCATTTGGCCCGCGGGCCGCATGTTGGACGCCCCTGCTCTATATAAAACAATAAATAATAACATTCTACAGGAAAAATATAGCAAGTTTACTAAAGTGATGATGTACATCATTTTCCCCGTTGCATATATATTTTTTGTTTTGGGAACACAGTAATACTTTTTTAATTGGTTAGCATTAATAATCAATAGAACATCTCATACACAGCATGTGGGATGCCTGACCCATAATGCTACCTCAAGTTGGACTCCTGAAACTGAGAGTAAACACTGAACAACAGCTATAGAAAAGGGGAAAAGGTTAGTCCGGTCCTGGTATGTGGTCCATAAATTGTATAATGTCTATATTATTTCCCATATATAGTGGAGTCAAAAGGAGCAGTACCAAAGATGAAATTTCAAGCAAAAATACTTTAAATGGGCAGTAAACAATCGCCTTTATTTTTGAGCATGGTAGGACAAAACCGTATCTGCTTCACCATCCAGTACTGTGGACAAGTAGTCAGATCAGGTAGCATACCAGCCTCTACCTCCTCACTGGCCCAGTAAAGGAAGCTGTTGAGTGAGGAGATCTGGGTTTTGTAGCCATGTTGTCCTAAATGCTGGGATGGTCTTGCAGAGACTAGGGACTATATATATATATATATATATATATATATATATATATATATATATATATCCTTTTAAGGAATATCCTTTTAGATATTGTGATGTTTGTCTCCATTGATAAAGAGGAGAAGATTTTCAATATGTAAAGTGTTTTTCAAATCAGTCTGGATGGAGGTTGGAGAACACATGAATTTACTTTGCTTGTATCTTCCAGGCACTGTTTTTTTCCCAGGGTTGAGATAATTAGGTCAATTCAGTCATTTTTTCATGATTGATGTTTGAATCAGAAACTAGATGTGGAATCAAGGTTCGGTTCACCTCCTAATTACCAAATTGGAGAATTATTTCTGATCAAAATATAATCTCTCAATTCAACAACTCAAAAACAGAGTGTTAAATGCAATGTCAACTGTATGGATATCAGATTTCACCTACTTGGTAAACACAGTAGCACATTTGGCTGCCAATTCACCAATTAAGTTTGACTTGGCATCTAAATTCAAGTCATAATGTAAAGAAAAAGACTGCTTTCCTTCCTCATTGCAACTGGCGTGGCGTGTGTTTACACTTGGTGCCAAGTTTAATGAGAAGGAGAAGAACAGTTTTTGCTTTGTTTGTTTACACTATGTAGCCAAATTCTCAGTGTTTGCAGCTAACTCGTGCCTGCTTAACATAGTATTTGTACATGGAACTGGCTTAGTACACATGGATTTTAACAGTGGTTGTTTGGTAAGTGCCATTAGCCATCTCTAATTTGAGAATTCTTTCATGTGGTTGTGATTATACGGTATATGAATTGGCCAAACCATAGCCAAATCCTTAATGTATTTTAAGTTATATACTTAAATGACTGCATAATATTTGTGGTTGTTATAGTGTACCAGCATTCCCCTTTTTCGCCCCGGAATACAACGCCAAGTTTCACTGACATCATTACGAAATTGGCCATACACATCCACATCTTTTTACCCTATGTTTGTGAACAATAACAAATGAATAAGTCCATTCTGATAAATGGGATTTAAGCACAGGTAACTCAACAAAAAACCCAAATGCAACGATGCCTGTACATTATCAATGAACTTTATATGGAACAAATGAGCCTGGTAAGTTTCTTCTACAAGAAGTGTTTGGTGTGCTGTAGGTAATGCATAGTTAAATCTTTACTAACTGAACTAAGCATTATGAAGGGCCAGGTGAGCTCCTCTGGTAGGAAAGACTTGTCATGGTTGAGCTGATAATGCAGAAGAACATTTGATACTGCAACTCCTGCAAACTCCTACCAGTGATTAAACCCCTAGTGAGAAGCCACCAAGAGAACTATCAAATAGGAAGTGGGAGCAGAAATGAACAGTGCATGATGACAAAGGCATGAGCTGGGTAGGTGGTTCCCACAAACCAATAACTTTGGCTAGCTCAGAATAAACAGTAATTCTCATATGTAAATACTTTGCACCCAAGAAAAGGTTGTGGGAATAAGTGGGGTAGGTATTTCTTTATGTTTACTATGTCTTCACAAGATGGCTTACTCAATCACAGTCTTCTAAACCTATAATAAAATGACTGATGTGTCTTTCTCATAGTATGTCACCAGGCGCTGGGTAATAATTGCTATATTAGGTAGCAAACAACATTGCACTTGGTCAAAAATTAATGTTGGCCAAAATTAAGCAATTATTCAACACAAAAGGTCACATTATGGATTATTCCCTTTGCCAGCTACATGTGATCCTCCAGCTGATGAATCATTTCAAATCCAAGACTGATTAATACATGTTTGAATATTATGAGGCCTTCAAACTGTGGATCAGTTTTCATGTGGTCAATGTATTCCTAGAATGATTAGATAATTTGGTCCTAATCATGCTTTGTACATACTACACAAACCTACAATGTAACATGAAACTTATCTCTAGATAATGTTTTCAGTGTTGCCCTGATCTATATCTCTTCACTGAGCCATGCAGCAGTGTTGCCAAAACAGGTGTCCCCCTCCTCCTGTGCAAAGACCAAAAGGTTAACAAAAAACAATGTTGTTGTCATCTCATTTCTTTGGATTGTCAACACTTTATAAACATTCACGGTGGCATTTCCCAGGAGATACAAGTCCAGAAAGGAACCAGAGATGTATACCTGCTACTGAAAAGGTTTACTCCAATGTTCAACCCCTTTCTCCAAAAATTATCAGTGTTAAGATGTTGCTTATAATATAACTTATCTTCAACAAAGAGGCCAATACCCAGAAAAGATAAAAAGTACAACTGATTATGGATGATGGATCCAGATCCATGTTGATTGAAAATGAGTACATTACTAAACACTTTAAAAGTACCATCAAAGGTCTCTTGTATCATTTATTATAGCTGTTCTTTTAACCACATTCAATTACCAGTGACCAAATAACTTTATTTTACTACTAAGAATACATTTATATATTGTCTGGTATTTTCCAGACTGCCTTTTACATTAGCATTACTGGCAATATTACTTAATTGTCAAACACACTATAAAAATAATTTATAGGGTTTATTAAATAAAGAGCAAATGTCTGGAGGTTTACAAAAAGAGATTTCCCACATTTTATTATTTCTTCAAAGGCAAATCCATTTTTAATATATACATTTAAATATGATTTTAGATCACTGTACACTACAATGCCAATTGTACAAGATCTGTTTGACTCATTTGTTTTACTAAAACGCCCATTGTAATGTTTTCAGCGCAAGTAACCTTCAAGCTGGGGGCCAAGACCCGCTAAATGACTCTGGGATATAAAGTCCAAAAAACAGACAATAGGTTCAGAGGTAACTATTTAGCCCTATGCAACACCCATTCAGTAAAAGATACAGCATAAAAAGCATTAAAAGGAGCACATAAATGATCCAATCATAAACACTTTGCTAAGTCCTTCTTACATACACAGCTCCTTAAAGTCAGATAAGCCTAGCATATGATTTTCTCCTGCCATCCCTTTTATACTGTAAGAAGCTGGAAAAAATCCTTTCATTCAGGGGCGTAACTAGAAACCAAGGGGCCCCAGGCCCCCCAACTTCAACATCTGGTCTGTGCTATCATTGCCCCCAAACAATTTGTCTGTGCTTTCTTTGCCCCTTGCCCCCTTCCAACATACAACATATGTAAAACACTTACACAAATTACACACAAACACCTACACATCGATGCTCACACACACAAGTACACATCGATGCTCACACACACAAGTACACATCGATGCTCACACACAGAAGTACACATCAATGCTCACACACACACAAGTACACATCGATGCTCACACACACAAGTACACATCTATGCTCACACACAGAAGTACACATCGATGCTCACACACAGAAGTACACATCAATGCTCACACACACAAGTACACATCCATGCTCACACACACAAGTACACATCGATGCTCACACACACAAGTACACATTGATGCTCACACACACAAGTACACATCCATGCTCACACACATAAGTACACATCCATGCACACACACAGAGGTACACATGCATGCTCACACACACAATTATACATCCATGCTCACATACATACATAAATACATACTCATACTCATCGCTCCTGCACCCTGCTGTCTGGCTGCTCTCACACTGTGTGAGTAGCCTTGGTTTCACCAAGGGTCACGTGATGTAAAGTGACCCAGATAAGCTCCTGTCTCCCAGGTGTGCTCCAGGTTGGACGGGAGCTTTATAAACTATTTTGAATTGGTATGAGGAGACAGGAACAAGGGGTCACAGGGTTTATGTCAGTAGTTACGCCAGTGCTTTCATCTGTTGTATAATGAGCAAACAGGACATACCATCATATAACAAGTTGGACTTACAGAAATAAAAGGTTAAGAGGGCTTGCTCAAATGTGCTTAAAATTCCTTCAACTTTGACAATTAGTGTTGGTTGGTTGCTTGGAAGTATAGGATCAGGATCCTGGCCACCCTCCTATCTCACCTGGGGCCCCTAGCACCTATTTGGTGTTAGCATGTGTGTCTGGGTGTCAACGTATGAAGTTATCCTGAATTTGTCTGTCAGTGTATGACGGAGGGTCATGGTTGAGCACTGGTTAGTGGTGCCTGGGAGGAGGAGAGGAGGAGCAGGAGAAAGAATGTGTTTGTAAGTAAGTGAACGGTGGTAGAGTGAGTGGATGTTAAAGTAAGTTTTCCTGTTAGTATGTATATGCCTTAGTTATACGGAGCCTTGAAGAAATACTTCACCCCGATGCCAATAACCTTAGATGTGTTTAAGGTGGAGTGATGGGTGTAGTAATGGGTGGGATGGACTTGGGGCCTCAAAATTTCTGATGGTAGCCCTGAGTGTCGCTATTCGAGTAACATCACAAAAGTTTCCAATACTGAGAGATCCATTTATATATAATCTTTACATTTAAAGAAGAGATGTCTGGGGTCTTGAAAGCTTATATTTCTCACAATGATCCACTTAAGAGATCACTAACACGGAAAGGGTCTATATATGATTTTTAAGGAAATTTCTGTGTGGTTAAGAACATAATACAATGTCACATAGAACATGTTGATATGATATATGTAGTTAATTACTAATCATTGCCATGATAAAATGTCTTCTGTTTTTAGTGTCATATATCACTCATTTGTTTAAGATACCTATTAGGGTTGTTCATATATGTCTACAATGGTGTGCTAATTAGAAACCAGTCTTAGAAAACTGGACAATAATGAAACGGAGCACACTAATTAGTTCTGCATCTCTGTGAAACTTCTAAACAGAAGACCACCCAGGCTCCCATACATCATAGCCAGATTGACACGGCATTAAAGACTCTCCATCCAATCTGTAATCATAACAGTTGGCATGGTTGTAGACTCTGAATGCAATCATGCTCATAGATTAGGATCAGTTCATTATCTGTAGTAATGACTTGGAACTTCTACCACCAGTGAAGTCCAGAACTACATCAATTTGTAGAATGTGTAAAGTAACGACAGAGTGTCAAAATAAATGATTGTACAACACATTACCTTTTTTACATATAGCCAAGATTACTCTTTTGTACGGGTTCAATTAATTTGTAATCACTGGTTACAAATATAGGTTCATAGACTGAAGAGCTTTAAACCATATTACTGGTCATATTGCAACTTCCACATTTTAAGCTACAGAAGATTAACAAGTTATGTTGGAGGGCTAAATAATAACCATTTAAGTAAATGATGTGAACTGTAAGGTGCTGGCAACCAGTTTAAAACAAAGCAACATGTCACAAAAAGAGCTGTTTTCCAAATAAGTTAAGCACACTTTCTCTCATTTATGCGCTTTAATAGATAATGTCAATTCAGGAAAGCACATGTACCAATGCCTTATAATGCATATGTTGCTCATACAACCGGCTACTATTATGAGTAGCAAAGATTCTTAAGATTCAGTGACTTCTACAAGTCACACTGGGGTCAAGATACCGATGCTTTGCCCATCTCTGGCACCAATGGGGGCCAGTCCTGGTGGCAACTTCTGTATTTATTATCATGGATATGCGAGATGTAATCCAAATGCTGTTGATAAACACTGTTCAGTGTAGTCTGATGAGACATCCACTGGAAGGAAATATGTAATGGTGTGCTAGAAACATCTATCATTCTGTGCCATGGTAGATTAGAGACACTCATGAGCATGGTACATGTATGGAGACAGAAACTTTCTGACTCTGGCTACCTGGATCCCCCCCCCCATGCGGAATGCAGGTAGGAGGTCCAGGGAAGTCATTGACAACGGGAGTGGGGCATGTTGCAACTCTGTTCTCGTGACATGGAGTGTCCCCTTAGTGACCCAGAGAAGAGGAGTATGCCCATCAGTTTCTGTTACATTGTTACCCACTAGCATTAAATGTTGGATAAAATTAATTCTGGATAAAAAGTACTTTAAAATGGAACCATTAAACCTGTAAAAAAATTAAAAAGTACTTACATTTAGGTGAAAAAGTACTTACATTTAGGTGAAAAGCGACTTATGAGAAATGACTTATATGTGGGTGCAGGCCAAAGAAATTGGGGGGCAGGTAAAAGGGCAAATGTGAATGGGAGGATTCTGTAAAGTCCCACACACACAGCTATCATACGCATTAACATATAATGGCTGGAACGTCCCTTCAACTGAGCACCAAGAAACAAGCAAAGCTGATAATAGTGGTATATCTGTCTTAAAACACAATGCCTGTCAGCACCAATATAACAGGTATTTAGGGGTTAAAAAAACAATTACTAGTTTGTTTATTTTCTTTCTGGCCAAGGTTTGATAACTGTCTAGGAAGAACAGAGGAGTAACATTTTGAGTGTCAATCTTTCAAGAAATACTCTGCCTTGAACTGCTTTTTCTTACATTACCTTGTCCCTCCTGGTCACCCCTCCTCTTTACATTCTGTTCCCAGGGGATCATTGTGATTCCCTTGAATAGGTCCTGGACTATCACTTTACAAGCAGGGAGGAAGCTCCGGAAAGAGAAAGAAGGCAGACAAATTACTTAAATGAGAAGGTAAATCTGCCCTCCGTGTAAGAGGCCTGAGCAAGCCTTGTACCCACAGGACATATTCTGCAGAGACATCTGGAAGAGAAATATAGCTGATACCCCTCATACCAAGGTCATCTTGCTGTATGATAGCAGTGGAGTTATATTCGAGTGAAGCACAAGCACTTCACATGAGAACTCGTGTTTGATTGAGTTTCTTTGATTGATGTGAAATCTTTGCAATTGTGTGATTGTAAAGCATTGTGTTTGTAGTTCCTTTCTGAATACTATTATTTAGAGGAACCTAACTGGGTATTTAAGCTTATGCGAGGCTGCTTGTAGTATACTTTGAGCTTGGCCGCTATCGTGAATTTTGGGGTCCAGTACAGATTTATCTGCCTGGGCCCCCATAAGCGTTAGAACCACCCCCATTTTCTCTGAAACCACTTCTCTTTCCCAGACCTCTATTTCCATTTTCCTGCCCCTCCAGACTTCATGCCCCTCTCCACACTGTCCATACATCTCTCTTCCCAGTGTAAATACCCATCTGCCGACTCTCTTTCCTATTTGTCTACACTTATCTCCCTTCTGTGTCCATCCACCTGTGTCAAATCCACCCTGTGCCTGTCCCTCCCATGCAAATACCTCCCTGTCACCACTACCCTTCTGCACACTCCTCTGTGTCTACCTTTCATGCTTGCCACAGGCCTTGTGTGTAGCTAGCTCAGGGCCAGCAGCATGAATCAAAAGGTAATGAGTGTGACATCAGCATGAGGCTGTAGGGGACCCCATGTTGATGTCACCAGCGTTATCTTGCATTTCCTGCTGCCGGCATGGTTTTACACACCACATGTACAACAAGCAAGAAAGTTAGGCACAAAGGGGTAGAAGCGGTGCAACTGCATGAGGAACCTCTCTGGAAAACAGGCTGCTTAAAGCTGTATCAGCTGTGACCCCTGGCAGCCCTGACTTTGAGAACAGGAGTTTCACATGGTCTGTTTGCACTTTTTAAATACACCATAGGGCACACAGGGTAAATTATAGATTCATAGAGAATCTAATTATATAAGCCGGGGACCGGTGGGCTTTTAAAGCCTGGGTCAAATTTCTCCGCCCAAGGGTTAATAGTTTATGAATATTCAGCTTTTTAGATAATTGTGCCCTGGGTCACATAATGCACTTATTGTGTTTGGTACATTAAGAAAAGAGGGTGGGACATCTGGTGTACCCAATTTGAACATAAATGGCCACATTTGAACACATTTATAAAAGCAATACAGGAACCTGTGGTGTTTAAGGAAAGCAGTGTGGGTATATATACAGTTCTTCTACTTCACAAAATAAATCCCACAATTCCAGTAGTACCAGGAGAAAAGATAACTGACACTAGTAACTGACCACTACATTGTATTATGAAAACGTAAAGGAAGTAGTAAAGAAAACTACTATCCAGAGCTGCATAAAGGCTTATTTATAACAAGCTACTTTATAAAAGACCCATGGTGGGAAGTCCTGCATAAGACCACAATGGTAGGGCAGATGCTGGTAGTATTATCTCTGTATACCACAAACATTGTGCGTTCCTTGTCCTATTTATAAGCTTTGGTGAACTATTGGTCTGGGGTCCTACCACTTTTAAAGATGTTTCTTTATGATAATTATGGGTTGCGCCGTCTCCTCCCTTGAATTTTGGAAAATTGAGCTACTCATTTGTTATTTTTAATACACAGCAACAAGGATATATTTATATGTGGTTGTACCAGATCCCTTATGTTTTACAAAAGTATTTGTACATTGGTCCTTTAATTGTCTTAAAAAGCATCGGTTTTGGCCGTTACCTTTTACGAGGAAGCATCACGCATGCTCTTCTTGTCCTGCTGTTAGATATGCATTGTCCAGTTCTTTGAGGATTAGGGGAAACCGTAGCTCTGGTTCACTCAGTGTAAGAACTATAACTGAACATATCCTACGCATCACACTTATGGAAATAAGTAGGCCTGGGATTGTCTTCTCAGTAAAATGGAAGGGACTAAACTTGGCCTGCTGCCATCATGTCAACAAATGTATTTACATTGGCTTAGACCTTTTACCACCAAAAAAAGCCCTGACCTCCCCACCACTGTCAAAGCCCTAGCCTTGTTCTTGCACAGTCAGGCAGTTCATTGACTTTTGTTTATCTGTCACAAGATGAAGCAAATCCTCTGTATTTAATGTACAATTTCTACTTAAATTGCAACATTTACTTTAATAAAATCTTCCTAAATGCCATAATGGAAGAGGCTATGTAAAAGGTATTTTTTTTTTTATATCTAGCAAACAACATTTAGCTTTCACGTAGAGAAGCCCTGGGGACTTTGCCTTGCATTAGATATATTCCATTAATGAGTTTGCAGTACCGGAAGAAAGTGGAAGTCAGGCAGACAGCTGAGCTGGGAGGAAATGATGGGAAGATATTTTTGGGGGCTTTTTTAAATATGAGTTGCTGATATGTAAATGCATCAATACTCTGAAGCAGAGATCCGGAACAAAGTGCTTCCTCTCGTATGGAAAGCACAGACACAAATCGAGGGAGGGCAGAGAATTACTCCAAGAAAGTCTTCTGGACCGATTATAAAGATTTAAGGGATTTTGAATTGAAATCAAATACAGGAATGGGTAGATACAAGATCCTTAAAGAGTAATGATCACTAAGATACAGGTTCAACATACACAAAGCACACAAAGCAGTATTTTTAAATTACTATTATTATTTACATTTACAAAACATTGGGTTTCCCTCTTTGGTGGCTGTGGGACTTTAAATAATCCACCACAAAGGGCCAGCAGGTGAGGCAGGGAAATGTATCATAAGGGTTAGGATAAGGTTTTTTCTTTGATGAGTTCGGCAAGGTGACTTTGCTGCCTCTTGCCATACATGTCTACCATAGGTGTCCTGATTTGGACACCCAGAATGCTGGGAGGTATGTCATTTCCCAAAATGGCCAAAGAGGGACACTTTATTTCTATTGGTAAACATAAGTGTGTAGGTTTATACTATAAAATGGTTTTGGGAAACTATAAAATGTATGGTTTAGGAAAACAGATCTGCTTTAATACATATTGTCCAATTTGTGAGCATCTTCTGCATCATATGTGAAGCGTATCCTACATTTATCATATCATAAATACTATAGACCACTTTATGACCAAGAGTATGTGGACACTTAACCATCACGCCTATATTATTAATATGGAGATGTCCCCTCTTTGCGACTACTAACAGCCTCCACACTACTGGGAAGGCTTTCCACAAGATTTTGTGTATCTGTGGGAATTTGTGTCCATTCAGACAAAAAAGGATTTGTCAGGCACTTACTGGATGAGAAGGTCTGGATCGTAGTTGGCAGTCCAGTTTATCCCAAAGGTGTTCAGTGTGGTTAATGTCAGTGCTCTCTGCAGGCCACTCAAGTTCTGCCACACCAAACTTGTCACTCCATGTTTTTATGGACTGCTTTGTGCACAGGGACACAGTCGTGCTGGAAAGGGCCTTTCCCAAACAATAATTGCACTTACATTGGTCCGGGACAGATCTAGCAGTGCAGAAACTAACTGACTTGTGGCAAAGGTGGCATCCTATAACTATGTGCAATGTTTAAAGCCTCTGAGCTCTTCAATACGATTCATTCCACTGCCAATGTACGTCTATGTGTTTGATTTTATATACCTGCTAACAATGGATGTGGCTGAGACACCTAAACTCAATAATTAAGAGGGCCGTCCACATACTTTTGGTTGTATAGTGTATATCTTGTTTTGTGAGAGCAACATTTAGTTAAATTTGAATTTGTGCAACTGCATATTTATTGCCTATTTTGAAACAGCAAAACCAGCTCTTCTTCATGATGCCAGATTGATCACTTGTTAATGGATTTTAGAAACGCGACATGCCATCTGAAGAACAGACTTCTGTGTTCCCGAAAGTTTACGTAACTTTACATCTTTTTCTATATTGGCCCAATAAAAAGTATCAACTTTAGTTAAAAACTCTAGTAACACTACCAATCTTTACTCAATGTTATTTGTTAATTTAAACATCATAATTAAATCACATAATCCAGCCAAATGACTTTTTGATTTACATAAAAGATTTTTCTAAGGAAAAAGTTCAACTTTGACATGTTGCTCTGAAACTGAACATCGCCGGACTGTTCTTTTTCATGGACGGTTAAAATACATCAACATTTATGTTGGCACACAACTGGAATAAGCTGTAATAGGTAAAAATTGAAAATTTTCTTGGAATCCTTCCACAAACTGAAAGTGTGGGGCCTCTTGAAATCTAGTTATAAACTAATGACATTTCCAATTTGGTTAGGAAGGAAGGGCTTAAAGTGGCTGTCCCTAATGAATTGAGGCACCGTTAATCAATGTCCCTTTTCTTTTTCTTGTTAAGGACTTGTCATAATCCTGGATTTTATAGCATGCTTGACATAAAACTATATGAAAGTTTTCTGGCATGTATAGTAAGTATTCTACATTAAATGTACACGCCGAATAGGAAGTCTTTATTAACTCATTTCAAGCCAGCACAACACAGTCATAGCTTGCAATTGCTTGTGTATAGAACTGGTTCTCAAAATAAATAAATAATAATAAATTCATATATATTTTTTTTAATCTAGTTTTGGAAATGTGTCAATGTTTGAAGATTTTTGTTTTATGTAATATGCATTTTCTTTTGCAGGAGTTCTCTTGCATGGGGCAACTGGATAGTAAATCTGGTTTTATATGTGTGCTCAAAGAGGCTTTTACAACATCATTGCCTCTGAGGGTTGAAGAAGGATGGATGGGGGAGCAGGGAAACTGAATCAGTATTAAGGATAATAATAATAATAATAATAATAATAATAATAATAATAATCTATTGAATCTACATCAGCTGCATGTTCCCTACAAGATTCAAGCTAAGACCTTCACCAACGTATAGAGTTATTGGTCTAGGTAGCCCTAAGGATGTAGGTAGCCCTACGTAATATATGCAATATACACTTTTAGTTGTTAGTAGAGGTGTTTTAAGTCACCTTGATGTAGTTGGTATCACAAGATTATATGACAATACCACAGGTTGTTTTCAACCCAAAACACTGTTGCCTATTACTTGGACTAAGACTTAAAAGTGTCTGAGCATCATCTAGAACAACTTCTGGAGTGTTACCTGCATTTTCAGCACAACCTACTAACAGTCCATAGGTACTATAAAGAACTATTCTATGTAGTGGAATTACCTCGGCAACCAATGGAATAGTCCTGCTAAATGATCCATATTTATCATTTTGAACCTTTAAATTCCCTTTATAACTGCAGGACATTAAAGGAAACAAGCACTGAGATTATTAGCACAACATTTTCCATGGTACTGTTTCAATTGAAAGAATACAAAGTGCCCAAAGTTACACATTCATTTAGTAAATATATATCTAAATCATTACGAAAAAGGAAATCCGCAGCTACAGTATTTGTACTATGAAATATTCATACACCAAAGTACAGGAAAATACTTCAATAATAAAAATTCCAGCCAATAGCTCGCGAATCCTACACTGGAAAATAATTTAAATTACAGTGCAAATGAAATAAAAATATTTTATTCTGTCTCTTTTTTTAAAGAGAGTTCTAGGAAAAGTTTAATGAACACAATTTCCTATTACAGATGTGCAGACTTTTACTTTTTACGGTATGTCTCTTTCTTTTCCTCTAGATTGAGTGTACTAAGGATACATTGTGGCTATTTCATTCTGGTGGAAAATCCTTGCTAGCTTCTGAGTTATCACGTGCAATGAATACACAGACATTTGTGAACAATCTCTCATTTTAGTACTCCATAGAGAAGCATAAGAGCCTTAGAGTTTTTCACTGGAGGATTTTTCTCTAACGCACCATTCTTTAGTGCACAGCCATAACTAGGACTCTTGGCCCCTGGGGCTCGGTCAGAGGTCCTACACCATCCTTTTCTGGAAGCAGAAAGGGTTGCAGGGGCCACGTCATTGGCGACTCTACCCCTCTGTTTAAGAGATTGGCAGACACTATAAATCAATAGCGCAGCTATGCAGGGACACAAGGAATGGAAATATGTGCGTCCATGTTAGCAAAAAAAAAAATGTCATCAATGCATGATATCACATATATGACCACATTTTCCATAGCACTCATGGCTTACCATACAGTAAATTAAAACTACAATCTGTTATATCTGCTATAAAATCATAATTAATCTCATTATGTAAAAAACATGACTGTGTTTTTGCCTTTTATGTTAATGTTCCATTTAGACCTTATTTAGATTCATATTATCAAGCTCTGATATCACATCTGCCTCCATCAATAAAAAAAGACAATACGGACACACAAGAGACATCTATGAGAAGATTTTTTTTCAACCTAAGCAGAAAGTTGTAACATGCTTATTGAGCTTCCTTCACATTGTTATATCAGACTAAACGGTGTTAGTCCTTATAAAAAGATCTAAGGTATTCACTAGTTGCACAAAAGAACCTGTTTATTTTTATTGCACATCTTTAAACTGGATGATCAAATGATGGCTTCCTGCTGTCATCATTCTAAATGAATCTCTGCAGAGAATTGCAGAAGTTGTTAAACAGTTTTGGTTTCATTACCTTGCTTTATATTGCAATATGTGTAGTTATCAAACCAAAATAGTCTAGTATCATCATGAATTATGTTCTCAACCAAAATATATATTGGGGTCACTAAGAAGTGTCCTTGTTTTTGAATGAAAGGCAAGACAGTGCAGACATTGTTAACTACTGTAGCTGGAAATGCCTAATTTTTTATGGAATCTTCATAGTCGTCTCTAGGCCCTTTAATCAGCGACCATCACCTCTATGTCCCAATGGCACGTTGTGTTATCTAATCCAAATTTAAGTTTAAAAGACTAATTGATCATTGGAGCACCCTTTTGCAATTATGTTACACAGCTAGAAATGTCCTTTTCCCTTGTTGACCCTAAACTTTTGAACGGCGCTGTGCAGCTCTAAAACTATTTACACCTTTACAGCTGAACACTCCTCTGAAGGGTTAAAGCCGTGCAGAAGCCAGCGAGCTAGTTCTGCTTAATGGCTGCAGAATGCATCATCTCGCTCAGATAGTCCCATCTGCTCTAGCGGAGATGTTTAACAGTCAAACGATATCACGTTACCCAGATTGTATAAATATAGCATGAATGATTTCCGCTCGCAGATATATAACGCAGGTATCTCTTTACAAAGCCCCTGCTTCAGGCCAGCTGAATGCCTTAACAGTGCTTCGAGAAGCTGCACTCTTAATCCCTTTAGCAACAAAGATCTGTTTCTTTGCTTAGCATGCAGTAGGCCTCAGAGGCCTGTGTGTGCCTTGGCTTGTAGGCCAAAAGCCTCCTGTTTACAATTTCCCCATTCCTGTTTTTAATGTTGTTCCGCGACCAAGCACAAAGGACTAGTTTTGTCCAGGAGAAACAGGGGAGTTATTAGAGGAGGACAGGAGGAAGGAAGGGAAATCCAAAGGGAGAAGCCCAGGAGGGATTAACATGCACAGCTGTTCCCTGAGGACATGAGCTTTATCCTTTTATAATTTCCTCCCCATTTCAAATTTTAATGTCTCGTTTCCTCTTACCCTACTGTTTTCTTATATTCAGGTTTATTTTCCCTACTGAATTGAACAAATATGTGTATTTCTATCCCCCCATGGCTATTATTTTAGCAGGACTCGGTAATAAACTTTATGAACAGTTTATTTTTGCAGTGGTAAATAGGAATATATATATATATATATATATATATATATATATATATATATATATATATATATATCCTAGTGAATGTAACTATATAATTTAATTAAAAAATTAAAACATTATACTGAAAACCAGGATTCGGAAGTACAACTTACATACCTTATGTTTTAACATTTTACAAAATCATAGTACACTATTAATAATATTATGAATTTAGGGAATCTGTCTATCTGTCTATTCTCTACAGCAAAGAACACAAATAAGCGGAGAAAATCTTTTTGGTATCCCAGTATATAGTTATTAGTCAAAGTATTTTTTTAATTTACGTGAATTAGAAATGTATTATAAATATCATGTGTCTTTTCAGTATTCTGTTAATCTGTTTAAACAAGTCTGGTATCAAATAATTTTATTATATTTTAATGTTCAATCAATACACAGTTAAAAAAAAAAAGTATAATAGACTTGAAACATGACATCTGTTTTTTTCCATTTAAAGTATGTGAGAGCTGGCACCCTTCTGTGTGATAATAGCTTTACAAAGGAAATATTGTAAGCAATCCTATAAACGCTATTGCAGTCCATTGTTGATTTAGTTTTATCTCATACCCACCAACATTTGGGCACCCAACAGCATGTGACAGTAGGGGCAGCAGCGTGATTTCACAGCACAAATTGTCATAGAACACCCAACATTTGTGATAGTCCCAAAATTTGTGACACTGACCAGTATAGCGGGCATTTGAGACATACGGTTCTCTAAACTGTCCGAGCCCATTCAGTAGTGTTTGCAAACTATGTAAGGCTCAAGCTGAAGTGGCTGTGCTCATGATACAATTAACAATTCATTTCCTACACCTATATGCAATTTGGAACAAGCAAGTTTATCATTGCTGCAGGACTGGGCTATACCTAGGGTATGGCATCTCCAGGCTTTATGATGTTTTTTTTAACATCGCATAGGTAGTATGGGTAATGACTTCCACACGCATGTCGATGTGTATGTATAGACACCATGTCTGTAGCCAGTTGGACCACGGTCAGCACATTAAAAAAGGACCTTGCCCTTCCCTAAAAAGCTAGAGAGAACTCTCAATACAGGACATTAGTTCTGAATAATGAATTCTGAATATCTGCGTAAGCAACTGTTTCTCCTGCAGTATTATTTTTTCCCTGTTTCTATTGAAGGCGGAGGTTTGGCCACCTTATTCCCAAAGTGTTTAACCATGCTTATTTATCATGTTCTTACATAATTATATGTAACATTTTGATGTGATAATGTCTGCTTTGCTGCACAAGCAAAGCTCTATGTCTGTTTTGTAAGAGTTACTGTTACAAGCCAGGCAGTTGTATGAACACCCTCAGGGGTCCTGGGCCCCCGATAATAGCCATACCTCCTGTTACCCTGCAAATGGTAACTTGGCCTGTGCCTCTTCACAAAGGGGCTCTCTTGTACTCTTATAAGAGAACTGGCTCACAGCCTGCCTGTTTTCTCTGCAGTGAAAGCGTGAGTGTCTGGCTACTTTATCTCTTATGGGTAGCTGCTCCACAAATGGGGTCTGTTTATGATGTGAGCTTTTTAACTTTTCAATCTCCTGCACCAACTTCAGCCTTTTATCTGGGTTCCTCTGTAACCTTAATGACCCACATGTCTTCCTGAAAATTATTTTGTTTCTGAACTCGGAAAGTCACATTCACACCACTTTTGCTCACATCCCTTTTAAGTGCCATTTATCTGAAATGTGTTGCACTCAGGTACTAGCACTTAAATGGTTAACACACTTAAAGTGGAAAGTCCAAAATTCACATAATTATTAATATTATATGTGTGCTGAAATAGAAAATATTGGTATTTTTTGCATTCATGCTGTACTGTCACAGGAAAGATTAAAAGTAAGATTTTGAGAAAGTACCCCATAACAAACCCATCAGTCATTTTAATCACTGAGTTAAAGAACATTTTACAAAGGAAATACTATGATTTACAATTCTATGGTAAACAGATGGCGAAGGATTATTGGTCAGAAACCCACTGTTCTGAACACCCTAAATTTAGAAAGATCCAGGAAATTCTCTTTACTTAATCTTTTTTATATGGCATATAGATATATATCTTAAAATCATCTGGCAACTGGGGTGCGTGGTGCAATACTTATACATGATTCATTGGGCAATGAGGAAATAAGGAATGTGGTCTTCTTCATGTTCTTATGACGCAGATGAATATAACATCTGCATTTGTTATGGACATTTTGGACCCAAGGAATGTTTCAGATGGGCTGCATATTACTGATCATGTTGAATAGTAGGTCTTCTTAGGATCCATGTGAGCAAATGGCAACTATAGATCGGCCGAGTCAAAACTGTACAATTTAAATACGTGTGAGGGTTTTTTTTAATGAAATATTGTTTTTGTAGGGCCATATGGTGGACCTGTCATCTGAACCATATATTAATCAATACTGGTCACGGTAACCCCCTGAGGCTGAGGACACATGGGGGTAGGTTTGAGCATAGACTAGCCGGCTATAGGGGCTCTTCACGGTAGGAACTGCAGCAATGCCTGCGACAATTGGTTCTGCGTCACTACCACCACGTTGCACTTTTGGGGTTACACTATGCTCGTGGTGGGCAACACTCTGAGGTGGTTACGGAGAGGGAGCTCAGAAAAATACAGAATAAAACATGTATTTTAAAAATAATAGATATAAAAAAATTAATTTGGGATATCCAAAATGTTTCAGCAGTTTTAGGTTATTTAGAAAAAAAGCCTCTATACTTGTCCATTGTCCTAAGAGCATTGCCATACCTGGTTGTCAGGGTCTCTGGCAGAAGGGACAGATCTCAAGGTCACACAGTCTGGAAATGACTTTTGATGATAGTATGTTAAGGTTGATATCCCTGCTTGAAAGCAGGTGACTCAAACTTTGAATAATGACAGGCCAAGTTTTCCATGAGGACCAGTATTAGAGCCATTTGGCTAACACATTTGACGAGTAACTTTGCGATGGGCTATTAATAGGGTTAATATTTCAAGCCTCTCACGGTAAACTCATTTAAAAAGCTCCCAGGTTTAAGAATAGCACACACTCCATCCACCTGTAAAAACTGTGAAAGCTAAAGCATATTTGTGTATAATATACCCAGAATATCTAGTGACATGACAGGTAGGCTGATATTTTAAAAAACCACTGAACAAATTAAAAAAATGTCATTACACATATAGACATGTTAAATAGTAACATGTTCTGGTTACAGGCATTTTTTTAAATGGAATTTTGGTATCATCTACACCCTTTGGATTCTTTCTGCCAAATCAGTATAAACGGTTCCATGTTCGTTTAAGTACTGTACATATGTTAAAAGATTACTAAAGTCTTATATTTGTTGCATTTTAAAACTATCCAGGCAGAAAACTATGAAATAAAGTGGGAGAGCATAAAGTATATTTTTTTTAAGGATACCAGGCGTTTGTTACACCGAAATAAATGTTTACTGGTTACTTTGTGATAACATTCAAGGGACAGTCCTAGCCACACGACATTTGTATGTACTTTTATATATATTTTGTTTACCTGTAACAAAAAATTACTTCGTTTTCTGGAGGTGGGCATACCACCCACGGGCACTGGCCAACACATAAAATGTTCAGCCAAATTCATTTCCTGCTAGCCAATGAGCTGATGGTCCAGGAATTACATTGAATGTATAGAAAGGGTTGTATGCACAAATCCCTTCATACAGTTGGATGTAAAGGAAAGTAGGACAGACTTTGAAACTCAGCTATCATATGCAATAAAGAGTAGTATAGGGCAGAGTGTGCATATTTATATCTTTACAATAAAAAGGCATACACTTCATTAATATGTGGCGATGTTCTTTGTAGAAACCCAAGCAATGTATCCAGGGCTGAGAAGCAATCACGACCTGATTAGCATAGGCAAGTTTTCTAAGGCACCAGACTACCACATGCCTCCCAACAGTTTTTTCTGGGACAGTCACAACTTTCGTGAGCAGTGGGAGCATGGACTGTTCGGGAAGCTCATCAGATCTCCCCTGACCGGTGCTGAAATGGTGAAAAAGAATAGAGAGTGGGTCCATTGCAGCTCCCACTTTGCTAGGGTCGCTAGGTGGCTGTTCGCGTAAGGCGAGCGCTGGATTATTTTGACACCTGAAATGTTCAGGGTATGCAACCTTCCTCTACTAATTGGGAAATGCTGACCAAAAATACACTTTGTTCTGCAGAGTAAAATATTTTATATTTTTGTCTGTTATCGAATATTGTTCATCCTGTTCTTCTTTAAAAAAAAAAGACAAAAAGAAACACCACAAACTATAGTTATTTATGATAAATGGATTACATATTCTTAAACATGTGTAGGTACCAGGTCCATTTTTTTGAGAGATTATATTATTAGTATTAGTACTGATTTATTTAATGCCACCATAGTTTGCAGCGCTGTACAATGGGATTGCAGGTCTAGAGAAAGGTATGCAGTAGGATTAGTGTTTTCCACAAATTGTGTCTTGCAAACAAGACAAAGGTCCCTGGCATGTACAGTACACCTGTGAGATCATCTGAGGGATTTACCTTTAACATTTTAGTTTAAAGAAATAGAGGACCTACTTTAAGTGAGCAAGTTTGTTTGCGGTTGAGCAGCAGTAGTATTTTTTTAAGTTGGAATTGTTGTTGGAATGAAGCTCATCTCTGTAGTGCTCCCCATGGATGTTATTCTTTGATGTGTACTTGAGTAATCACCTGTCAAAATGTTGAGTCCAGTCATGGGGCCATATCTAAAGAGTCAACTGAGAAATCTATAAATTATCTTAAATAAGTAAGATGCCTAATTGTACAGAACCTTCTTGCATGTTGGACTCCCAGTGGTTGGACCACTGACTGCCCTTAACAACTTGAACCACCTGAGCTATCACCTAAGTGATCATGATTATAAATATTTCAGACAGACCTCCAGAGCAGATTTTCATAAGGGTAAAGCCAAGTTGAGAACCCGGTTGCTTTTACAGGCAAACGTTGCATTTGAAGGAATTTAATGTCTGTCCCTGCAGCCCAGTCAGAGCTTTATGTGTACTTCTCAACCTGCTTCAGACCTAAGTGTGCATTGGGCAAGCAAGGAGTAAGCCTATGTCAAAGTTGAGATGGTATAGGGAGATGTGCTTCTTCTTCTTACCCAACAGAGAGCCAATGGATCATATATTTAATGTCCATGTTTCTGAAGCCAGCGCTTGTGTGATATTATTCCTTGCTCTGTGACATGTGAATAGTGATAAAGACTCATTTTACAATGCCACATACACATAATGACCCACATAATTTCATAGACTGAAGGACATTCTTGATGATGGAAGCTTTTGATGCTTTTCCAATGTATGCCTGCAAGATGTCCTCTCATCACACTCAGCCAGCCCAGCAATACCACATGCATCAGAAATTTTGTGCAAAACATGGTTATATTTAAATTTTAACTCTAGCATCTGGATGTGGATTGAACACTGTTTCTAATAATATACAGGCCAGAAATTATAGGAAAAGTATAAAGCATTTTAATGCTCGAGTATAACGTGTCTTTAATTCAATGCAGATTTTCATGTTTCTTAAATTTTTAGACAGTAAGAATATAAAAACCATTTGTATTTCAGGAAAAGGAGGATATACCATACATATAGTCGCTCTGTGGACGCTAATGATTCCACCAGATGACCTCTGACTTTTTTCCCCAAAACCTATGTTCTGTGTAATTTTATTCATATAATGGTGTAAATTCTATGTTACAGAAGAAAGGATATTGTCATTGTGTTGCAAGGTCCTTCTCAAATAGAACTGATTGGTAATGGGAGGTGGTGATTTTCCAGTAAGGGTTCACCCTGTTTCCAGCCTAAAGTGGATCATTACATTAGGACAATTAATCTGGTTTTTCTGATGGATGGAGCAATATTTTATTGACAGTGGTGTCCGGAAGAGGAAAGGAAGGCAATGTATGTAGTCTGAGTGAAGAAAATTGGTCTGTGTAAACCACAACAAGGAAGATGTATATTTCACGGGGACGTTGTTACTAATGAATGATCACCTAGAACAAAATGTGGGGGAGGTAGTTCTGAAACCCAAGGCCGCAGATATGCATTTTAAGATTGCCAGGCATCACTGGTGTGCTATTTTCTCTTATTCTTATTCTTGGACAGTATCTTATGGGGCAATTTTTAAGGCATTAATAAAATAAAAGGTTGTCCATTTTCACCATTCATTCACAGAAGCAGCATCAGCTATACATGCAAAGGCATTAGTGGGTGTACAAAAACTGTCCCTTTAAGTACATACACCATACTTTTCAATACATTCACAACAGATGGGTAACTCTCAATTACCTCTATAAAAACTATGGTTGATGCTAACTGATGTTTGAAGAGGAAAAAGATTGAAAAGCAATGCTATACAGGTTAGACAGGTTTACACCATTGTAATTTCTTAATTGCAACCATTGAAATTCTGTACATTGTAGGGTTTAGGAATTTCACATAAACAATCTACAAGATAAGGCACCATCAGAGTTTGTGACAACTGAAAGGCTACTCATGGACAGTGGGATCAATGTACATTATGTTACCTTGCTTATCCCTGGCCTAGTGTAAGATGACTTAACTTTCTTTAGCACTCAGTATGTACATGTACATTCTAAAGTTGAAATTAAGTATATAATTTACAGAACCTTTATATATAACCAAGCTCAATTTGTTAGAATAGATTCCGTTTCCGTTCTCGTTTATGCGCAATACACCATATTATTTCATTTTCACAGTACAACACAAGAACCACAGCACCATGACGTGACATAAGACAAATAGACAAGCTGCATGCTATATACAGCACAATGAGACAGAAGCAGGGTAGATGTTAACACAAAATATCAGGTGAACATGTTCCCCAGGACATAGTGCTCCATAGGAACCTGTGCAGGGGTAAAGGGGTATATAAAAGGTATCATAAGCTTCTTAAGATACCATTTTCCCTGTACGAATACAAAAATGTCTATTTATTTCAGTTAAAGGGATATGATGTATATAAAATATTTGTAAATACGATGGAACTGTAGTAATGTCCATTCTTATCAACCTTTCAGAGCTTACGGGGAATCAGTGAAATATTGGCTAGCGGAATCTAGTTGCATAGAACTGAAAGGCCCTGGGCACATTCATTCTGGTTCTCTTATCCCAGCGCATATCCTGCTCATATGATTTAAGATATTCATTTATTTCTTCATAGCCTGGTTTGGAGACACCTGTTGTATTTGCTTCTAGATCTCCAAATGTCTACTACAGATATGAAACAATATATATTTTAGAGCAAATAATGTATTTGATGAATTAACAATTAAAGTTCAGAGTGTGCCAGTGTCATAGCATTCATCCAAATGCATAGGGTGGCTTCTTCTTCTTCTTTAGGCTATGAAGTGTTGCGGCCACCGGAAGGAGGATAATTTGGGACAAGATTCATTTCATATAGTTAATACTGTGTCTTGTGCATGTCATTCTCTTCTTCTGTATCTGGCTAGTACTGGTCCTTCAAGTCTTAAATGTTTTCAAGCTTGACCATTTACTGGTATCTCAGTTCCACTTGAGATTATATCACTTTCCAAAATGCTATTTTTGATTTTCAGTTTATCTAATTATATTGACAGATGAAAATAACCAGTATAATCCACATTATCCGTGAGTCATATTGAAACATATTTAGTCTGCATGTGAGATGGATAGAAGCAATCTTAACTACTCATTGTACCTTTTATTTAAGCTGATAAAGGGACAGCTTTGGTATAACTGCTGAACTCATTCTAAATTTTCCACCAATAACTCCATTCTCCACTATGTTCATCTGATTAGTGTGTCGTCCCCCGTCACTACAGACTCTGCAGCTAAATCAGTTTCAGCACTGTGTACCCCCTGGCCTTAGCACTGTCTACCCCCTGCAACCCCTGTACTTGTGAATATGCTTCCACTTGCTCTTTACTGGTCCATTTCTTAGCATGGACTTCATTTATGATGTCATAACTCAAAACAAAGTCTCTACTACATGCAGATTGTGGGTAGCAAGAGGAGACGTCTAATCTGCCTTAGGGCTAGAGATCGTCATGCTCCGCCACTGTGTTACCAGAGATTGATGTCAGCCCTGTTAAATGGGGGGTGGCTGAGCAGTAGCAAATCTATTTGGAACACAGACCCCCCACATCTGAGGTGCATTATTGTCTTCAACAAACATTGTTCCATTTATCTGTAATCAGCAATACACAAGGATATTTCCCGCTGCTTGGAATCTTCTCAAGTACACAATCCTTAATCATCAGGAATGATTATACTGTAAATAAATAGTGAAGAGTAAGTTTGTAATGTTTGTACATAAAACCATTAATGGGCTTGGATACAGAATAAATTACTTTTAAATATACAGAATATATATAGTACAAATGTGCTTTGTATGATATTTATATAGGTCTGTGCATAGTTTGGTGCTTATTTGATAACTTAGGAAATATATGACTAAGTAGCAGGAATCTAGAAAGCAGGTGTCAAATATTTTCCCTTCAAAGAAAAGCCAAGTAAAAGGAGACAGGGTTCATCTAAATATTGACTTTTCATAGGGTTCTGATCTTTGCTCAAAGTCCGTGCCAGATTTAGTCACGTTCAGCTGTCACATGACTGTACTGTACCATTTCCTCGAAGAAACCACTGAACACACCTGCTCGGGCGTTCTATCACAGAGAAAGGGTAATGAGAGGAACTGAATTGTTGTATACCAAGCTTTTAGTTATTTTGTTATTCTGTGCTTAAGGTAAGTAAGCTTGTTCAGCCACAAAAGTCGACTTTCTTGTTTTAAGGCTAAAATGTTACCTCTTAACATTGTCGGTATTATACATCTCCCTATGTACACTGCACAGTAAACATGGAATCAAAGGGTCTAGTCCACTTGTTTGGTTTTCTAAGAAATTTGCATATGTATGCACACACATTCTCATCAACCCTTTGGCTGGCTAATGCCAACTAAGAATGATGAGAGTTCAACAATATGATGCCAAATTACTTTTTCCTACTATGATATCCTCCCTTTTACACGAATATTAGATGTGTATGGGTACATCACGACAAATAGTAAAAAAGAAAGAAAATGTTGCCTTTAAAAGGCACGAGAATTATTGACAAATAAGTTCTCTTTTACAAATAGACTAATATAGTTGAATCCCAGAGGGAGGATGCAATTCAAAGGGTTAAAAGCCTTTCAGCTTGTAACCTTTTTGAACTAGAGGTGCATTGAAATGCAAATGAATTCCCCTGGGTGAATGATCAGTTTCGAGAAAGAACACCTTAGTACAAAAACATTTTCTAACATACTATACTAGTTGTACTGGTGCCCAGTTGAAAATATTTTAGAAACGCAGTGGGCCAATGGGTGATCTTTTTAATTCAGGGTAAACTTCCTTTTGGGAGTCTAATTCAGGCCTCGGAGGAGAGGATGCGGCTTTCAATAAAAATAACACATCAATTGTCACTGTACTCAAAGTCAGGGACATTCCTGTGACTAAGACACTTCCTGCCTCTACAAGAGACTTACTCTGGCGTGGAGGAATGAAAACATTGCTGACTGAAACATGGGACCTACGCAAAAAAGAAAAGACATGCTGAACGCTTTTCGAGACTCTGAATATATTTAAAGGGGAGTGACGGACAGAAAGAAGTGTTGTTCCAGGTGTATCTTCTTTACACAGTGAAAAAGCAACTCTTTGTGTCTTTCATTCCCTTGCAACCTTTCAGTCAGGGCTCGAGTGGCGATGACAAGGTGGCCTTGGCACTTGCTACGTTTTTATGCTCAGATCATGGTAGTGTCTGGTGTCTTCAGCCAGCAGCCCCGAGGGCCAGTCTGGGCCTGCTGTCAAACCAGTGGAGAGGCTAATATTTGCAATAAAGATGCAACATGCTCATTTACTCTACAACCTGGATTTCCTCTCGGACCTGGGAACTTACCCTCTTGCCCTTGTCTTTTGCTGCTCTGTTCTAGGCCACTACTGTCTAAAATATTCCTAAGACTTAAACGTAGTTTTTTCTCAATGAAGATTCTATTAACAGTCTCAGATAAGAAACAGTTTCCAGTTGAGCATCCATACAACATAAACACAAAGTTACAACATACACCATATGCATAAAGTAACATTGTCTCAATATATCTGGCTATAACCAATCATTTGGGATGTTATTAATATGGGTCATAGCATCATATGCATAAAGTGTGGGATCTTGCTGGGTTGTCTACGAACAAAACTACGCAGTGGTTGTCTCTGTTGTCATGTTTTATCACATATATGTATAGATGTATGTATCTCGAACCCGGGCTGTGTAGACCTGAGGCGGCTCAAGGCTAGCGCTACCGAGCTGGACACTGGTGCCATGCTGTTGTCCTATTCAGGTGTCGAAGACCTAGATGTCTCACCATCATGATGTCCTATATTTACCCCAATGAAAGTGATTTACTGGATTTTGGAAGTGTTGGGATAATGCTACACTTTATAATGCTGGGCCTATCTTTGCAACTAAGAGATTAATAAACATATGGTAATTAAATTTTCTTTGGGAGGCTAGAGTTGTGCTTCTCTGTGGAAGTGGGGTGGGGAAGAGACGGGGCAAAAAGGCGCATGCAATTCATTTACGGTTTAAGTATTAGCCCATAACACACTTAACGACTCTATATGGAGATCAGCAATATTTTTAGAAATATTTAGCATTAAAAAAATTTAAACTTAAAATTATTTTTAATTATCAGTTTTAACAAATTGGTTGATCACATAATGCAAGTGGGTATCTGAGGCAATTTGATAAAACAAACTACAAAAAGAATGTCCAATGTTGATAATAATAATAATAATAATAATAATAATACAGTATGTAGGTCAGAACTACAAATAAACCTAGCTTTTACAAAAACACACCAGTTTTTGGATATTATGTTGCATTACTAATAGAAAAGCAGCAATTTAATAATGCATTTTCAGTGAAAAGCTCTACGATCACATTCAGTTAACCGATTCCTTCATTCACAAGCACCACTGCCTGGATGGAAATATCACTCGATGTAATGCCAGTGAATTGTAGAGTAATATAAAAATAAGTTGGGAAAAAAATGCTTAAGCTACGGGATCACCATACAGCCAAGAATTTGACGTTTCCAAACTTACTTAATGTAGCAGTGCTGATGTGATATATGCCACCCAAAATATCCTTCATTAGAAGACCATAGCTGTAGCATATTTTTGCTTGAACTCTGGTAAGTCAATCAGATACGGAATTATAATTATTAACTAAACTGTGCTTAAGCAAGGACATTGTAAAAATATTACTTGAGGGCAGCTTTGTCAATATTTAACCCTATTAGTGTCACAGCAAGTGTTGTTTCTTAATGTATTCCATCCCTCACTGGTATTAAGGTGTTACCAAAAGGGACATTTAAGGATTTCCCTATTTAATTACATGTATATTTAATCAGCATGGATGTGTCTCTTCCAAAATGATTCCTGAACCGCCTAATTAACTCACCTAGGTTCACATAACAAGATGTTTACAATTTATAGCGTTACTTGGGCGTGAATGGTAATGAGTTGGCAAACAATGGGTTAAGTGCCGGTTAAGCTGGGAGTCTTCTTTCAGCATCCCTTCTGACACAGGAAGTGGCCCGTGTCGCAACTTGTTTTGTCCTCTTGTAGTCCAATATCAAAGGATCATCAAGCAAGTCAGAGGGTTCCTGGGCTGTGATCCTGGCTGATGAGGGCTTCATATCTCCTCTTGCTTACATCTCAATTGCAATCACCTGTTATAATTATAAATCAGATCTGTTGCCAAGTATAACTAGCGAACAACAAAGGTCTTTATGAGCGAATGACACCAATGAAATGTCATCCGGTCATTACATCTCAGGGTTCAGCTTTGATGCCAGATAGTGATAATGAGGACATGATCTAGCACAGAATGGCACATTATCTACAGAGGTTTAGGATGCAGGCATCATTTGCTGGTCTTGCAAAAGTTATAATATTTAGCACTGATTTTGAAATAACCTGGAATAGTCACAGTATCATACCTTATATTTCCTGCCTCATTTCTTAAAACTCCTAAAATTCTATTGACTAGTCATTTATTTTATTTCTTAAATGAAGGTAATATCTTTCATGATGTCATAAGTTAGTTTTCAGATACAGCTACATAACAAAAAATCAAACCACCCATGAATAATGCCTCTCATGTTATGGCATTACGGGTGCCTTGTGGAGATAATCTATAGCGCTGATAATATATATTTATCTACATATAGAAATGACTAAGCCTCATCCTTTATGCACAGCATGTTTGAAAATATTTACACAGCAGAGGTCTAATGTGGTAGAGAAGAGGGTGATCTGGGTGGTGGCACTAGCTGAGCTGTGGCTTAGTCAGACGGAGTGTGGCTTCATAAGCGAGACTAGAGGTGTTTGATCTGGCTCAGTTTCAACACTCAGTTCTCCACTCTACAAGAACCTGGCTGAGTTTGGTCATGTGGTGTCCAGGTTTTGTGCCAGGCATGTCCAAACTTTTTTCGAAGAGTGACGGATTTGATGAAGTGAACATGTGCGAGGGCCGACCATTTTGCCTGGCATTCTTTGAACCATTAAAATTAAATGCAAATTAACTATTTTATGCAAAATTTATTGAAAACGGCATACTTTTCATTTTGTGACTTGGATGACAAATCCAAACAGGTGTTAAATCACTCTGCCTTTAATATAAAAAAAAACAGATCTATATTTGGGCAACTCTTCTGTGGGGCCTTATCAGTCCGGAACGCGGGCCGCAATTGGCCCTCGGGCCGGACTTTGGACATGCCTGGGCTATGCAGAATGCCAATTTGTTTCATCATAGATTTGTTATCATCAATATAAAAGTATTGAAGATCTGGTTTAAAGTTATAAATATGGAGCAACCAATAGTCAAAATAATCTTCTAACTTCAATGGAACTTTTTTCTGTGCTAGATAGCTTTATGTCTGTACCTCAACAATCAGGCTTTATGGTTTGGTACTGTATCATGGAAATATTCATTTTAACGGAATGTCATTCTGCATTCCATCCTGTTCTTCCCCCAAGTGAACGTCCTGTTTCTGCCACTTTATCACAAAGTGCTAGCACTAACCACCGCGTTGCTTCATTTGAATTGAGAAGGAAGTGTTCCATATGGTAAATGCTCCAGGGGATTTTCTGTCTTCCCTTTTTGGAGGCTAATCAGACTTTATAATCAAACCTTTATTTTGGAGCCTTCTCCGCGGCAGAATTTTCATGAGGCAGGATGTGGTAGCAGGATCTGCTGAAAATAAACACTACAGATTTTTTTTTTTTGTTCCCCTTGAGTGATAAACTAATTGATATTTTAACCCCTTGGCTATTAGATTAGTTGTTTGTGAATTGCCAAACAATAGGCACATTCTTATTAAACAATGAGGTAGCATAGAGGCATCATAGCTACTAACTAACATAACATAGTGCTTTGAGTTAGACATAGAAAAAAACCTCCTACACATATACTTGGCCATGAAAAGGTTGCCAGAATAAGGTGAATGTAACGTAACACAATATTTAATAAAGAGACTAAATAAACAGTTAATGACCAATACAAAAGTAACAACCTGATAAGTATAGTTTGGAGAAATAATATAATGGACCTCCTATAAAGAAAGATGAACATTACATATTTTCTTTTTTGGTAGTCAATGACCTTTGGCCTCAATAATTCTGGCTGATTCTAAATTAACCTTCTTGTAGCCTCTGGTACTAAGCTATATCCTAACTGCGTGAGAAACTAAAAGTGAAAAAAAGATTTTAAAAATCTGCTAACCAACACTTACACATATCTTGATTTCAAAAATATATAATTGTTATAAGAAACTTTTTTAACAATGTGCTAATATTTTCTCGTAACACAATTAAATTCCAGTTGTCATATAATTATAGTGCAAGAATATCTTGTAGATGATTACATTATTATACTTAAAACAACATAACAGATAACAGTCTGTTAAAGCAGCTGAACCTTTTGTATTATTAAACAACGGGTAAATGCAAGTACTGCGGGATACTGAGACAGAAAGAGAAAAAAAATAGGAGAGTTGTCATGTATGCAACATATAAGGTATGTGTGTTCATTGTATCAACAAACGCTGGCGTGAATGCAGCTCGATCTGTCAGACTGACTCACCCGTGACAGTTTTTCTGTGCTCACGTCAGGATATTTTTTTAAACCTGCTATGCTGCTGTTCTGTTTTGAGTCTTAATGACTGGAGTTGACATGTTTTGACACTTGCAATACCGTTTCCTTGTTCAGTTATCGCTGATGTGAGATTATATGTTGTCACCTGATGCTTGATATTTTCATTTATTTCTGTCTACTAAGTATGGGTATTGGAAATATGGGTGTCTCCTACAAGGGCACAGATCTCCGTGCTTAATTGCTAGTAGAGGTCTTGGAGCTCCTGCAACCTCTACTGTTACTCCAGAGTCAAAGGACTCCCTTTTCAGTCCACCTAGGAGAATTGCACATGTAGCAGCTTGAGCATTTTGCAATAGTTATATGTGTCGTTTTCTCAATATTTAATGTTATTTCTTGTATTTTATGTATCATATGCTATTTTGGGGGCTGTGTATAGGTATGGACATTTTTTGTTTCGATAACTGCTCTTCAGGACATATTTAAAAACACTTTGTAAATAAATAACATACCCTGGCATCTCCAGTCTCCACAAGGGAGAGAAGAAATCATTACATATGCTTTAGTTATTCCCCTGTGGAAAAACACAACAGGGGTAGGCAATGTAAGAGATTAGACACAGTATCAGTTGATGAAGTCCTTGTGAACCCCCCTGACCCACAATGATATGATCCATCTTGGGTTTTAGTCTGATTTTACTATTTATGGTGAGAACTAATTTCTAATTGTTTTTCATGTTTGTTTTAGTGTCCTATATTTAAGGGCTAGTAAATGGATGAGTGCAGCTTCTTATAGTGAAGGGATAGCTCCCTTTGACCTAAACTATGCCCAACAATAACTTAACAGATCAAGTTATATATTAAAGTCTACATGCATTCAACCCGTAACTCGAGTTATGTAGAAAAACAATTTGTTTCTAAATATTTGTGAAACATAGAATTTGATGAAAGATACAAACTTTCAGCCAATCTAGTCTTCCTGTTTTGATGATATCAAGACTCAAACCTAATCATTCCTTGGCCTTGCCTCAGATTCAGGATAGCTTTATGCCTATCCAATGCATGTTCCTTCACTGTATTATGTGTGTTGTTTCTCTGTCTTGATTGGAGAGAATCAAATAGATCTTTTGGTATCCAAGCCAATGGTTGACAAGGCATATAAAGCTCAGAGACCACAAAAGTGTGCCGCTTGATTGGGATTGAACTATCATAGTGCTTGTAGTTGCTTTGCTAGCACTCTCACATAGTGATAAACAAAACTCAAACAAGATTTTGTTTCAGTAACAATATTCAGAAGACAAAGTGAATGTTAACTGTTGCAGATTCTCTTTTTTTTCACGGTATCTTTACCAGCTGCAGCTAAACAGAACCCCAGAGAGGTAATCCTTTGACATGGAAGCATTGGAGGACCAGAACACCACTCATATTGTATGCTGTTTCCCCCAAGAGAGCTCGCCATCTGCCACTCCAAAAGACTCCATAACTCTATGAAAATCTTTGGAACTCTTTCCTGAAATACTAGCTGTTCTTACAAAAAGTCAGGACGACCCTGGTAAAAGTCACCTTTGTGAAGAATGAGGAGAATCAGCAAACAGAGATTTTAGAAAGTTCCCCATAGGCACCGGACAACATCCCTTTTGCAAATAATGTTTCAGGAACAATTGTAATTTTTTAAAAAAATATTTTATTTGAAGATAAGTTGCAGCCTCTTTATGATAGAGAAATGATATTCCATTTTTATAACATTACACAGTATATAGTAGTATAAAATAATTTGTTTCTTAAAGTAACAGCTTCGTTCCCAAAATTGTATTTTTATTTGGCTGTGTTCAGTTCCTCGACCCATTCAAATCTGTGCATATATGCTCCTACTCTCTTACCGACAGAATCAATCATTGAAATTGTGATGTCAGGAATGGGATGGGAGGAAAAATATATGTCCTATTGTTTTTCAGTAAAAACACTAAGCAAACAGTGAGGAAGTGTTTTTAATGGAGTGTGCACTAAATTGCTGGCCTCTGATATGTATAAATGGCATTAATACTCTATGTTTCCATGGAACTTACCAGTGTTGCTGGTGGAGCTATAGCAGGTTGGGATACGTAAATTTCGCAAAAACATACATTTTGGGGTAATCATTTTTGAGTTTGGATTCGAATCCAGTTTGTGTAAATTGAATTAACGTAAATATCAAATTCAAACAGATTTGTACTATGTTATGTTATCACTATGTTTGCAGTATATACGTGGGTACGGATTTTTCTCCAAATATTTATTAAAAGGAAATACTAATTGAGTTTTCATGTACATCAAATGGGGATCTCTGCGACCATTAATTGAATGCACAAATACAGGCTGTAAAGCCCTTTAAGATCTCCCTTTCCACTTTGTTCACTAACACTATATAATAATCTTGCCAATATATTTCCATAAAAGGGTACTAACAGTCCAGATATAAACACTTCCAAATATGAATTGAGCCTGGAGAAAAGTTGCTACTTTATCCATCTCGTTGTTCACATGATGTAAGTAATACGTTCACATCTGGAAATTCTGACATAAACGGGTACATGATATGGATTTCATGAGAAATTTCTCACTCTGAGTCAGAGCACTGAACTACACCATGACTCAGATTAAGTCATCTAATTCCACATATTGCGTCCACCTACAGAACAGACTGTGTAACTTCCACAGAAATGGCATAAAAGGAGCACGAGAAAAAAAAAAAAGATCAATTATAGGTCAGAAAATATTTAATATATCCAGCAGCCAGAGCAGACTTCTATAGCACAGAGAATAATTAGTATAGTACACATGTGGACGGCATAGATGTTAAGGTTGCAAGAGCGTGGCCCTCTTCTCCTTTTCTACCCATATGTCTTAACTTGTTTTTATATTATTCCCAATTTTACATTTTCTTTGTTGAATATTCTCAATATTCAAAAAAAAAAAATCCCTAATTTTCAATATACTGTACTGCTGCCTCACTCCTCCAGTTAACCAAAAAGAATACTCGATATACACTCACAGAAGGTTATTCTATTGAGAAGCTAACGCTGACCATGATAATCTTATAGAATTAGGCAGGTATAGGCACGAAATTACTGATGACTAACAACAAGCCCCCAATAATTCACAGTTAACGTTATGCTAAGAGATTCCCATTTTAATACGGGTTGTTTAGAAAAAATATATATTATATAAGTCATATAATAATAGTATTCATAATAATAATAAATAGTTAATAATATATTGTGCTATAATAGCCCGTTTAATAAAAAAATAAACATGATAATATAAGTATTATGCTACATATGTGTATGTTAATATTTTTCACTAGGGCCCCTAAGTAGTATATTATTTTAAAGATCATTCTTTAAATGAGAGGTCTCCAACTGCTGAATATATAAATGTTTGGAAGGCTTTGTGTCTGGAGGAGCACAACTAACTCTCATAAATATATCCCTAAAATTACACTTTTTTCCAACATATTTTCTTGCAAAATCGTTCATTAATCACACATCACTCTCTTTAAATTAAAGTTTGGAAAACCTTAATACAAATGTTTCAGTCTTTTATGTTATTTACAGTGTGTTAATGTTTTAGAGTGTCAAATATCTCGACATAAAAATCAGGCATTAAGAATAATATAGGAAGAGGTAAATATTCGTCGAGAGAACAATCACCATAAAGCCCGTCTTTTCCTCCAGACTGCTCAAAACTAAGCAGCTGGTTATATTTATGTTCTTGTGTGCATAAAACATCGGGATGGCGAGGTGTCTGGTGGAATAGGCATAGCATTATCTTTGGCAAACATACAAGCAGACAACCATTTTTACTAAGTGATTGGTAAAAAATAACCAATGTCAAGAAAGCATGAAACCTGCCCAAAATATCCTCAAAACGCCTTTGGAATAGAACGAACATATATGCACAAAGATCCATTATTCTGACTATCCACTATTTTCACACTTCGTTTAGAGGGAGAAATGAGCTTATTACAGGGTCATAAATATAATCTATTCTTCCTTGAGTTTTATTCCATTCACTGAATTAAACAATGATTCTCTTATAAAAGTCCCCTAAGATTTCCCCTAAAAGCATTCTAATATCAGATACGGGTATGTGGACCTTACTTGCCAATTATGTAAGTTTCCTAGCGGGATAATGATCCAGGAATGTTGTGTACTGTTGGCATGGTTTTCAGAGAGGGGAGTATTTTCTAGACTTCTAAGCCCTAACTTTTATAATTCATACCAAGGTAAACCTAGTGTACAATACATGTTGTAGACTGTTTGGTACAAGATTGAATTAACAATATTGTTTCCACATTTCAAGATATCTCCATATCTCCCATGATGTTAAGATTTAGTCATTTAGGATTGTAAATGGTTATTCTGTTCTTGCGAATTATAGAGAAATAAATGGTCCAAAATGTGCTGCACTTTAATTGTTTTAGTTCATATTAAAAATAATAATAATAATAAATGACATCAGCAAAACACCTGTTAGTGGCTTGGACACCGCCGCGTTCTGCTATTAAAATCTCCCTCTACATATTCTAGATCCGAAATGACGCATTCCCCTTCTGGGGATCTCTTCTCCTGTCCTTCAGTGGCCCACACATTGATATGGACTCGAATTGTCAGGTTCTGATGTCAGAGTTCCTTGCAATCACAGACAAGCCAAGAGAAGACAAAGATAGTGGGATTACAACACCATCTACTGAGGATGTAGATTGGGGTTGGCAAAGTTGGAGTGGTTACTAAATCAAGTTTGACTTGAAAGAAAATAAATTAAAAACTAAACTAAACAGACTTATGTCAGGGATTGTCCCTAAAGAGGACAGTACTTTGAACTTCTAGGGAAAGTCCCATCTTAAGTCAGCATCATCGTAAATAACATCATTTGTTTTGCCTTAATTTAAAAGGACTGTTCTTTTATTTTTTCTTAAATAAGACTTTGTTAGTGATTTGTGTAATGGAAAATGAAGTCATCTGTTAAGCGTTGTTATTTAGTGCCCATGGAATTAAGTATGGTAATTATTAAAGCCTCCAACTAGTACAATACATGTATTAAAACATGTATTAAAACTGTAATATTTAGAACGCTATAGCTAGCAGCAGGCCAGGACTGGCCATCTGGAAACTGTGGACATTGTTGGTGAAAAAGCACAAATCACTGGAAGTAGGCACCTATCCATGAAGGCATAGAATTAAAGATAATATATCTATGATTAAGTGATTGGTGTAGCGCAAAACACATCAGGTGTTGTATTTCCATTCCCCTACTTTTGGAGTGAGCCTCAGTGATCCTAAATTATTAATTCCTGTGCTTTGTTCTTTGCTTATTGCGGTGAGACTGTGTGGTGTGTCCCGGTGAGAGAGGTGAAGGGTTGTCTGTCTGGTTCCTGATTGTTTTTATGAAATGCTTGGTGGGCTAGTGGCCAAAGGCACCCACACTTGCATTTACCGCCACCTCAGTATACAGCCACTGGCTGGATACACTTGTCCCCACTCTGCTAGAATGTAAGGGGTTAGCGTGCATGTGCATGTACTCAGTCGGTCCCAGAGTCTTATAGGACATTTTTATTGTCCTATATATTATATAATTATACCTGAAAACCTCTAGATACACTGGCCTCAGAGGCCTCATACAACCTTTTCCTATAGAAGCCAGAATTAGGTGGGGCTAGGGTAGACAGGAGCTTGGGTTTTGTACATACAAACAATAATTGTGAGGTTTTTTTATTCCCAAAATGCATTTTTGTATACAGTGCAATATATAATGCTGTAATTGATTGACAGTCAATGTTCACTAAATTAATCTACATGTCTACTGTAACACTTATGTAGTTGTATATGTATTATTTTTCTGTTTGGCATTAAAATATGGGAAAAGGCGAAAACTGGCCCAATCTTTTATTCCCATCATCCCTTATTTACTGCTTATCTGATCTCTGGCAGAGCTGCTTTGGCTTCCAGCCAGCAGGAGCAGCTTATAAAAGACCTCATTCTACTGCAGTTCATTTACTACTTAAAAGGTCACATTAAAGGACAACGTGCTTGTTCACATGGGCAGGAACCAATACATTTGTATAATTGCACTCTGGTTCACAACCTATTAAGTCACTTTGTGAATGACATTTGTTAGATTTAAAGTGGCGATCCTCTTAAACCTGTGAGAGCATGTTATATGTTTTGGAAGGGGTGTTAGAATGTTCAGATCGCCTGACTGCACGTTGTGGGTATTACTGTGTATGTAACATTGGGATTGTTACATTGCTGGCGTGGCTGTTATCAAAAAGGATAAAATCAGGGGTGTACAAATCCAGTCCTTATGGTCACAAAAAAAGGCCACCATTTTTGGATATCCTAGCACCAGCACCTAATTAAACTACTTGTTTCAAAAAAGGATTAACAAAATTCCTGTAGCCCTCGAGGCCTGGGGTTGTGCACTCGAGAAAAATAGCTGGTAAATAAATAATAATTTGTTCTAAAGCATAATTTAATTTTTTTCACCTTCTCATTGTTTTGTTTCAAATAAATAGGGCCAAATTAAACTACACCCAGTTCTAGTAGTTGTCTACTTTATTGGATGGGAAAAACTGGTATCATGGCCCTGCAAAGACCCTGAAAATGATATCAACATCATGGCAAGAGATGCCAGCTAAAGACCCCTGGATTCTGGGACTCTCAACTGTCAAATGGGTTCACATAAAACATCTTTGGGTTTCTTCTGGCATATATGTCACTCGGTGCTCCATGCACTGCACTTTCCAGCCCAGGCAAAAATCTTCTTTCTGCATCTCATCACTAGTTACTCCATTTTCTGAAGTCTCCTTCATGAATGATAACAAGGTTTCATATTATGAATGATAATGTTGTATGTGTTTAACATTACCATCCATCAACCGATAAATGAGATAATCGGAAATGTTGGTGAAAAATCATTTCACCAACTTAACTATGTATTATGCAGGGCTCTCATAGGCAAACTTATTAGAGGTGGACCTTCGTGAAGTACTGTTAGCTTGATACATTGCAGCTTATCTTTAACTCACAGTTTAATCAATACAGTTCCAATGAGGCTCTCAACTCTGACCATAGGGTACCTTTAAATGTGTGTTAGCTGTGTCAGTTCCTGTGAACAGGTACCCCTTTAATTAGCACAGACTAGAAAGACACAATGATCTACCTCTACTGATGAGATCCTAAAAAACCTGCACTGTATGGGTCCATCAGAACCAATGTTCTATGCTCATACTAAGTCCATTGAGTCCAAGGGGTCATTGTGATTCTACAGTTGGATTGCATCACAGGTAAAAATCTAAATACAGAACTTAATGAAGTTGACCATTAAATATTCAATGTGTTTAAGCAGAAAGTGTTGTGTTATGGTGTTATGTATAAAAAATTACAAAGATCACTAAAACAGTGATCTCATCACTATAGCAACCAATGGGTAGGTCCAATCAGCAGGATTTTATCGGTTGCTATGGTGATAAGAAAACTTCACTAAATTTGGATCAGAATAACCATTATACACAAACCCTTTATTTATTAACTTTTTTTTAAGTGTTTAGATTAAACAGTTGTCCTCCACCATTTTAGTATTCTTTACAAGTGTCTTCCACTTAAGAATGTAAAAAGCATAAGCTTAGCTGTGTAAAGATTCCTGACCACATGGATATTAAATTAAATATGTTTAATACTAAAGAAAACCAAAGTATACTGTAACAAAATAAAAATAAGATAATTCTAGCGTGAATATAACATAAACAAAAGCTCAGCTATGAGAATTGTCCTAGTACATTCTTTACTAACACAACTAAGGGGAAGACTAACTACAGGGGTTGCAGCGGTCACAACTGTGATGGGCCCCGTGCCTCTAGGGGGGCGACCCCTGCGACCACTTGTTCCTGTCTCCTCTAACAGTTTCAAAATTGTGGAGAAAGGGCCCTTCCGACCTGGACCACTCTGGTCCAGATTGAAAGGGCCCTTTCTAAACTACTTTGACAGGCACTACTTCGCTTGCCAACAGCGCACCACATACTCACCCATTCTGCCCCTCCAGTGCTGCAATGTGGGGCTGACAGCTGGACCAGTACGTGTTTATGCCCAAAGTGCCAGCGCCGCTTCATCACCGTCAGCCCGGCCTTTTTTATATATATATTTATTTTATGGTTTGTGGTAGCTGCTGTGATTTCTCTACGTTGGACAAAGCTTCAACTCGACTAAACGGGTCTAGTAACATTTAAGCTATTGGCATCTTGTTCATATTTTATCCATCTATTGAAGATTCTTTGACGTTTGCCAAGACACTAGCTTTTGTTAAGTTGTCCTTATATCACAATTAATACAGACATAATGTAGTAGTACAAAAAAAAATGGGAATTCGGCTGGATCTCACAAGCACAGTGAAAATAAGCAATTCAGTTTAGTTCCTTCCACAGAACAGCCTGGAGAATTTTCCCATGTCCGTCCTTAATATAGCTTAACTGCAACTATAAATACTAGACAATCCATTCCCTTCTATATTTGGATGTTCTTTTCTTAATATCAGGATGCTTCCACTCATCTTATCCTGTTTGTTTGTCCAGAGTACAAGCTACACATTCAGGTGTCAACAGGAAACATTATGACGTCTAAGAGTTAAGGGTTTGGCAGGAAAGCCCCGATCATTTGTGGAACGTTACACATGACTGAATCTATGAAGATCATAATGTTTAAGTCTTTTTTATTCTCGTATCCACACGGTTCGTATTTGGAACTAATAAATCTGTTTTTCCTTCTCCATGGAAGTGATTGTGTCCATCAGACAGAATGGTGAGGACAATCTTCTCTTACATGTGGAAGTAGCTTCCAGAGACCTCACATAATATACTATACTGCATGTTGTCCTGGTCACTACTGTAAGTTTGTAAGAAGCATATTTATTTGGCCAACTTCACCTTCTAATAATGATGCATAATCGGTAAGAAGCAGACAGCATTTTCTATATTATTGTGAAGTAATGACTATTAATTATATTTTTTTTAAATCTCATATTTTTATTATATATTAATGAGATTACTGAGCGGGAGCTATATGAAAATCCCAGGAATATGGTTAGAATCTAAGAATGGTGATCTTAGAATCACCATTGTGTTTCCTCTAACATCAAGTAAAAGCAAGGATATAGTCTATCCACATGGTCTAGACCAGTGATGGCAAACCTTTTTGAGCCCAAGTGCCCAAACTGCAAACCAAAACGACTTATTTTTTTCAAAGTGCCAACACTGCAATTAAACCTGAATAACGAGGTTTTAGTTTAGAAAAAACAATTCGTACAGTTTTTCAAACTAATTAACAGCTTTTGTTTAAAAAGAAAAACACAATAGCAGAGCTTTCCATTAAACATTTTTTTTATTGAAAAAAACAAAAAAAACAAACAACAACTGTACACGTGCATGTATTTTTTTAAATTGGTTATAAAACTTACTTGATTTGCTGGAATCGGTGTGGGGTCAGTCCCCAGTCGCTCCTGTGATATCCGTGTGTCAGGTGATATCCCACGCAGGTGCATCAGATGTTTGAGAGCGGGGGGCGTGGCTTCAGTGTTCTCTGTGGAGGGTTCTCCCCAGAGAACTGTGGGAGATGTAGTCCGCGGGAGCCGACGCTGTGACTACAGTGTATGACTGTAGTCACGGCGTGCCCACAGAGACGGCTCGGCGTGCCAACAGCGGCACGCGTGCCACGCGTTCGCCATCACTGGTCTAGACACTGCCCTCTCGTAAAGAAATAGAAAAATAATACATAAAATCATGGTAACAATGCAAATAAAACCTGCTTTGTTCTGTCACAAAAGTAATATAAAAGCAGTTAGTATGATGTAAAAATGGTATAAGGCAAACAATCGTAGAAGTTTAATATTGTGGTTAATTTACATGAAAAAGTGTCTTATTTGCCCGTTATTTGCAGTCTGTTCTTTAACCAGGGTTCCACAATCTCGTATGTACCAACTGTCTTTTTTTTTGCAGGACAGTCCCAATTTCTCTCACTGAGCTCTCTCTGTTGATGCGGTGAAGCTGAGCATTGTGGGGTAGCTATTCTGGTAGGTATCCTTCCCATGGTCTGCCTTCATCCCTGCCCTCCATCTCTGTCCCAGCCTCCCCCCACCTTCTTCTATGACAGGTTGCTTTCTTGCATGAGTTTCGTTAGTGAGAGCTTGGGCTTTGACCAAGAATGTCGTGGAATTTTGTGCGGTAGCTGTACTTCTAGGCAACTGGTTTCTTGGGTTAGCCCTGAGCTGATAAATAGCAGAATGTCCTTGTTGGTAGAGAGCCCTCTCATGTTTCTTTTACAGTAAATTATCTGTCAAGTTCAAATGCTGTTTTGTGAATTTGTACTCTGAGTAATTATGGATCAAAGAGACAAATCCCTTAAAGAGCCGTACCTAAAACAAGTGCTTGTAATTATCAAGGTGACTCTGACGTTGAGCTGTGGAAATTGTCCTAAAATATACTCACAGGTATTGCTGATTCAGGCACATTTGCTTGCATTTTCCAACATTAGTTCTCATCTGCATCTTGAAAGGCTTCTTACTCTTTACTGGGAATATCAATGTTATACATTGCTGCCCTTGATTAACATAAATTAAAGTGAATCTGAACTAAGATTAAAAAAAACTTTTTTTTAAGTGTACAATACTAAAAATACAAAATACAACACAAAATACAACATGATGCTTATGGCATAATGATTTCCTTAATGTTAAGCAGCCATCCAGATCAGATTTAGGAGCAATCTTTAAGTAAAGCTACTACAACGTGTCATCAGAAAGTGGAGTTCCTCAAAAGGTAAGGCAACAGACCAGTCCAGAAATCGGCAATGTAAGCCTTTTGTAATAGTAAAACATGTCCGATAAATCTGTATCTTATGTGCAAAGAGGATGAGAGTAATTGGACCCAAGACAGAGCCTGAAAATGCCCATTGGACTAATGCACTGTTTAGATACAGGAGAACATAATGGAGGCACCACCACCCAGCTTAGCCCCCCCAGGCAGCTGCCTATTTCCTTATAGATTGCAAGCTTATAAGAGTAGGGGCCTCTTCTCCTTCTGCACCAGTATGTCTTGACATGTGTTAATCATGTTGCCAAACTATATATTGTCAATGCCATGCTTTTGTTAATTTTTACTTTCCCTACCGTAACAGCGCTATGCAATTTGCTGGCCCTCTATGAAAAAAATTCAGGTGCATTCTTTACCAAGACTCTTTATGTGACTTTGTTTCCTACTAATAGCTGTTCATGTAATTAACTTAGAAGGAAAAGATTTTTTTTTTCATTTATACAATTTATAAGCACATGTTATATGTTATATATATTGGACCAAATATCTAAGAACAAATCGAATCAATAATTTAACTCGTTTTTTCTTTCTCTGCAGTAGGAATTTCCTTATTTTTCTCCACCAAAATCATACAGACACCCATGCTGAGATTTTTAAATGTCAGCCAATATTTCTCATGTCTTTGATGCCCCCCCCCCCGCAAAACAGTTTTTACAAAGCCAAATACGTTTAAGGTAGTTGCTAAGGAACTGAAAATGTACACTGCAAACCCAAGTACATTTTGCTGTTTTAAGGAGTCATCAAACTTCCGATAGAAGCCGAACTTTTTTTTTTTATTTACCGCTAGAATTTTAAAAAGGGATATCAACTGAGATGCATTTTCTGCATCTGCCCGACTAACATCAGTTGGTGGTGTCAGTCCAAGTCTCCGCAAATCAGCTTAGTTCGCATAGCTAAAATATAATTCTCATATTCCTACAGCTTTGGGGAAAATAATGTAAGCCAAATCTATTTTTAACATTTATTGGCAGTTTAATGGTCGCTTGTGGGTCTACATACCTTAGGGAAAATATCGAAAATTTTGAAACTAATATATTTTTCTATTGTTTTGCAATCTAGGCGGAAAAGTATTTAACAGAAATTCCGGATATTTCATGTCTATTCCATGATGTCGGACATCTGCTTTTGACTTTTGTTTAATTTGTAGGGAAGAAAACTTTTGTAACTGGTCCACAGAATATTAATATGACTCATTCCAACTGAATCACTGGGTCGTATATCGAAGACAGATTTAATCTAAAACGATCAAAATTTCTATTTATGAGACAACTAAAAATGTCCATATCCACCTCTGGAAATATAATTTACTTATAAAAGGTGATTATATATCCCATTTTGAAGAGGGGGAAAAAAAAGGGAAAGTGAGTTTCCAAACAGCATTTTGTCACTTTTGTCTAAAAACATTATAATTGTTGTATACATTATTTTTAGCATTGCAATGTTGCCAGTGATTGCTTTTTGCCATGAATGAAATATTGATATTGATGAAACAGGCTCTCTGTCCCAGAAAAAGATTTACAGTTCCACTTGTTACTTACGTTAAATCCTCATATTTATGGTTGTTGGGTCAGGGCTCGCCACCTGCAGAGTTAAAGGGAAAAAAACTTTAATATTTCATTTTTACTCTCCCTTGTTCTCCACCCTCTATATCCACCTTTCTTCAATTAACCCCATGTTTTGTCTTTTCTCCATCCAAATCGATAATTTACTCCTCTGAATTGAATTTCATGCTGGCCTACGTACAGGTCATTCAGACCCACAGTCAAGCTGCCCTTATGTGCTTATGTCTTTTGGATTTTATTTTCTCTGTGTTCTTCTGCCAGCTTCTAGGTTGAACCACTTCATAAATTTTCTTTCACTTTTTTTATTTCTTACTTTCCAAGAAGGTCTAGGCATTAATACGAAAACTGATTTTCCATCAGTGAGGTCCAGTTGTCGGTAAGTTATAGCTACCAGTCAGATGATAGATTACTACGTTACCGGAAGAACATAGAAAACCACAGCAGGATACACTATTTTCTTATCTTTTTTTTTTTTAATCTTCAAATTCATAATGCACATAAGGCCCGCTGATCGTTATAAAACCACTGAATATTTCTAGTGCATAGTTCTAAACCATTGAAACAGCACAGCAAGAGTGACAAACGCAGACTATTTTCCCATCATTCAAATACATGGATAAATTGTCACTTCAGGATGGTGGCTAAATCCTAAAAATGGTCACGGGGGGGGCCTAAAAGAATATTTGGTATAGTTACAATATGAAACTAATTCAATAAAGAATACATTCATACCACCATAATGGTGATTGGTAGTAATATATAGATATCCCACTCATCTGATAATATTAAGGTACTATGCTGGGACAATTGTCTTGGCCAGCTCTGCAGGCCACTGTCCCTACAGTCTGGTGGTCCAGCTAGTGCGCATGTGCAACTTCACATTAAAACAGTCTACACGTACACAGTTTTTTCAGGGCATGGAGGAATAGTTGGTGTTGCCCAGTCATACAAACATCATGTGTGGAAAGTAACTAGACATCATGGTTTAGCCGACAGGTCAATTAACTCCCACATTCTGGCAGCATGGGATGGAATGTTGGCAACTATATATTCTGTTAACTGTAAATACATGTCATGCTTTCGCTTCATGCTACCTAAAGAATCTTAGAATTTAATGTATCTCACACAAGTCCAGAAATACTGGTTTATTGTGTGTTTGGTAAAAACAGTTCCTAATCTTCTTACAGGAGGTAATTGTTTCGCTATTTAAGGTGAAATCATGAGATTCTGCCATCATCATGTTGCAATATGACACATATTTTAAAAAAATAAATCTTAGTAACTGCCATTTTAACAATACTTTTAAGTGAGTACATGACTTTTTACTGCACATCTATAAGAATTTTATACTTGGGTCATACCAATTCTGTTTAGGCCTGGAACCAGCAATGCTCAGACAGACATGAGCAACCGGTACATGAAATACAGAGTGGTGAAATCTATGGTTGCTTACCATCTTTTTCCAGGATATTGGCGGTTAAGTAAAAATAGATGGAAGGTCCCTTTTGATTGGACCGTTCCATTGGTTGTTTTGGTTTATGAGTAAGCCTTCAAAACTCACAGCCTTTGTAACTTGTATTCAAAATGTGACTGTGCTCGTGTATTGGGAGAACACGTTGAGGCCTAAGGAGGAAAGGTAATATAAAAACAATGGAAAATAAAAATAATGGCAACTCCGTAAGCTCAGGAAAAGTGTTGATACAACTGACATAAGAATTATACAATCTGTTATGTTCAAAATTCTATGTACATTATAGATTCTAAATGTATAGATAATAAGGTGTATGATGCAAAACATTTATCAAATACCAAATTAGGAATGTTTACCTGGCAAGAATATTGCAATGCCCTAGCCTTGAAGTGGAGTAGATAGGTCAATAGGTGAGTCCACCTTGGATCTAGCCTTGGACAACCACTGAGCATAAAAAGATATATCACTGGTAAAAAGAATGTGTTTAAAAGACATGGTCTAGCACAGGAAGGTTGATAGAATATAATTACACCAGTGATTTAAGTTCATATTTCTAAAGTTAAATCACTGGTATAATTAATGTATTTGTCTCTAGACTGTCCCTTGGGCCAGGATGTACAAAGATATTGATAGGGTATTTATTACCTTCCACTGCTCGCTGGGAGCAAAGAGGAGCTCTATTCATCCTGCAGTTAGTCTTCAGGATAGCCAAATAACTCACTGCCGTGTAATCAGGAGCAGCAAAACCTGTAGTAATGTTTAAGTCAAAATACAGCAGGTAAGACTACACCAAAATACCCTAACAAAGGTACAGGTAGGGTTTGTAAATGTAGATAAGAAAATCGTAGGGGATAAGTGATAATCACACCCATAGTAACCACAAAGCTAGCTCCTCAAATGGCCACCATACTGACTTACCTGGGGCTATAGAAAACCCAGCAGAATTGGAAGGATTATTGTCATTGAAATTGGTTTCCATGCGTGGTCAGAATGGAGACAGATAATGGAGCATCTGATTCAGAGATGGCGTCCAAAGAACTAAAGAGCCCAGTAGCCATTTAACGGCTAGGGCGCAGGCATCATACAATTCTTAGCAATGTCTAATAAGTAAAAATAAGCAGACCTTTACAGCCTGTCTCATGATCATGGCCACAAAAGGTGACTACTTGGTTGTAGGGTGACAGTGGCTGTGTTTTTCATGACACATATATAATTTTTACATATTGCTGACCAGCCCAGATAAATACAAAGATGTAAAGGATTTAAACAGTGGAAAATCTATTCATTATCCACAAACAGCCTATGGGAAGAATCTAAATATTTACACTCCTCCCCATGTCCCCAAATATCCCAGTTTTCAAAAGAAACAACGTAAAACTAAACCATATGTGAAACCAACCCCTCTGCTTTCCTTCATGTACAGAAAAGGTTGTTTTTTTTTTTAACAGCCTCCCTCCAGCATCCTGGGTGGAAAATCACAGTCAGCATTTGTATATAAATATTATTACCCAGCTTGAGTTAACAAGCCAGGAAATAGCTTCATTGGGAGTGCTGCAGAGCGTGTTGTACAGAAATAACTCTTAGGAAAATGTCATGTTTGTAAAAAGTTTATCTCTCCTCTCTGTTTGGCAGACCAGCTGTAAAAAGGATGGATGATACCACTATTGAGCCTGTTGCTTTTGACGTGTCCTGTTTGGCCGATTTGATCAAGTGGAAAGAATGTGGACAGAAGGCAAAAGGCAATAATGATGTATGCATATCCCCAAGTGTCCCACTTAAGGAAGACCAGTCCCTGCTTTGGCCCTAAATTCCCCTGTCCCTCTTTTCTCCCCTGATGTCCCTGTTTTCTATTTTGTGGGCAGGAGTGTTTCAAAGTATTCTACAGTGCAATTATATGTATTGAAACAGCCGAAAATGTGTTTATCAATGAAATACATTATTCTTCTTCTAAATGCTTTACTCGATTGGTATGTGTATGATCTACTGAAGTTAGGAATGGCCTTGACATGTCATTTACTAAAACATGCCTGCTGATTGGACCATTTAGTAGGGTGCCACTAAAGACCACTTTTCCAATTTGCATGATGATCACTTCTACACGACCCCATTGAGTAACATAAAAAGGAAGTTTCATGGAAAAAACTTCTTAAATAAAATATAGTGCTGTATAGAATAATTTAGGTAAGCATTGACAAAAAAAGTTATTTTATTTTGTGCCAATACATTTCCTTTACCTACAGTGCAGGAAACTGCCATTGTAGGAAACCAGGTGATATTTTGAGTGGCTTTCCCTGCTCAACCACATTACTGGACTAATTATTTATGTTAATGCTAATGAAGTCTGTTCCTCCATAGACTTCCATTAGTCAGAGTGTCAGGGTGGGAGATTATGACAGAGCGAGTCTATTGCTTACCAAAGCAAATATGATGAGTGGTCAGGGTGTTTGTCTAGTAGATTAGGCATTGTAAATTATATCATCACCAATCTTTGCTTTATAAATTAATAATCAAATAAATATACTTTTTTAAATGATTTCCTATACTAATGCTCAAAACATTTTTCCAGTGAATCTATGCTGCTTGTCTTTGAACATACAGCACACTTTAAATACCGCTTATTATTGTCTCTGGCTCTATATCAAATTTAAATTCAAGTGATATACCATTTTGCCTTTAATAACATTGGATCTGGTTTAAAACATGTTGTCAAATATGAGATATTTAATATGTAGCCTTTTTTGACTGCTTAGCTTAAAACATTATCTAGATATTGGGTCTATACAAACCACAATGGAGGCAGTTTTCCCTGAATAACTTTTAAGCATTATGCTAACGGCATGATGATCTAAAGAGAAGTTTATATATTCTAAAGATTTGTTCCTTGTTTTCTAAATATGAACTGTGCTTTAATATTTACATTAATTATACTAGTAAGATTATTATATGGTACCCATGGATATTTGTGATTAGGTCTACGTCAGGTCTGAAATAATCTGGTATGGCTGCAACAGCATAAGGGAACTTCATTATGCTAGTTTGTATATTTACAGCTGTCCTTATTTTGGTTGAAACAGTCCTGACTGCCAGTCTAGTGTCCTGCTGGCCAGTTGTCCTGACCAGTGTTCACCCGCAGTCTGTTGCTGTTCATAGAAGTAGAGAATAAGTGAAAGGTAAAAACTGTATTTTGTCACAGCATATAATAACCCATACAAACTGGAATGATTAAAATGTAATATTAATTGGATGCGCATATAACCTCAAACCTTTCAAATACATTTTATGTCGCATAAAAAATATATCTCGTATCTGCCCATTCCTCACCCAAGAATCCACAAAAACTCTGGTTCATTCACTTATCATTTCCCGTCTTGACTACTGCAACACTCTTCTGGTTGGCATTCCACTGTCTTGACTCCTCTTCTGATTCCCCACTCTGTGAAACTCTCTACTGGCTCCCAATTACCTTTAGAATTAAATTTAAAATCCTGGTACTAACATATAAGGCCATCCATAACACTGCTCCTCCATACATTTCTGCCCTCATAAGCAATTACTCTCCTACTCGATCCTTACGTTCTTCCCATGGGCTAAGGCTCTCCTCCTCACTTATCACCTCTTCCTTTTCCCGTCTACAAGATTTCACTTGGGCTGTTCCCATATCTCTGGACTCTACTTCTACTTTCAGCATTCACCCTCCCTCTCAACATCTCAAAACTCACTTCTTCAGAGAAGCTGCGCCATCTTAGCTACTAGAACTTCCTTGTCATTGATACAACCACCACACTATCTCTCACCCTTTCTCTGTGCCTTATGTTTGTCACCCCATTCCCTCACGATTTTGAGCTTGCGAGCAGGGCTCTCCACCTAATGTATTGGTTTGTCTTAGTCTGTCAATTCTCGTCTTGTCATATCCCTTGAATATATGTTAAGCGCTGCATAGATTGTTGGCGCTATATAAATAAAAGATAATAATAATAATCATACCCTTAACTTTAGCAAAGAAGCAAGTGGACCAAGGTGAAGCAAGACTTGCATTGATTTTTTTAAAGATTTTCTTAACATGAGTCCTGTCCGAGGACATTTATATTGGACTCTCGTGTCATGGTTTGTCATTCAATTGTTCATATGTCTGACTGTGTTAATATTTGTAATATGTCTGTTCTATACTCGTTTTCAACTACATACGGTTGCAATCAAAATAATTCAATCCCCACTGCAAATCAGGTTTATTGTCAAAATTTACAGACTTTCAGTTGTTTGCAATGAACAAGTCAAACAAAAGCAATTGAAATACCTCAACACAATAAACTCTTCAAACAGTTTCTCCAAATTCAACTGAAAATGCAACTTATCAGTCTCAAAATTATAAACATAGCAAAGGCACTGAATAGTTTGCAAGCTCAAAGTTAAAGGAACATTGGTTACACTACCTGGACAGGGCAGAAAAAAAGCTATCAATGGCGACAACCAGATTTCTGAAAAGGCAGGTTGAGAAAAACCATTGAGTGACTGCAAAAGACCTGCGGCACTGACAGGCACTGAGGTTTCAGTGAGCACAGTAAGGATAATACTAAATGCATAAGGTTTCCATCCAAGAACTCCAAGACATACACCACTATTGACCCAAAAGCACAAGAAAAGTCAACTCCAAAATGTTCAAAATCAGATAAACAAGCCACAGACATTTTGGGATTCTGTTCTGTGAAGCGATGAAACAAAACTGGAACTTTTCGGCCCAATGGACCAGGGGTATGTGTAGAGGACATGTCTGCCTACAGTTAAGCATGGTGGTGGCTTGGTGATGCTCTCGGCTGCTTTTCATCCACTGACACTGGAAACCTGCAGCGTGTCGAAGGCAAGATGGATTCATTGAGGTATTAGGAAATCCTAGGAGAAAATGTCATGCCATGTGTGAGGAAGCTGAAGCTTGGGCGTCATACCTTAAAGTCCACCAAGGCTTGGTTGCAGAAGAAGTCCTCAAAGATTCTAAAGTGGCCTAGCTTGGCTGCCATGAGTGGGTTACCTGGATGTTGCATAGATAATGCAGGCTGTGATTTTCTTACCTTAAGTCAGATGAACTTTTAACCTTAATATCTCAAAAAGTTCAACTGGTTGCTAAAAAAAAAGCACAGCACTACTTGCTATGGATGCTATATGGAGCAGAGTAAGGCATTTTCAGTTTTCTTTCCCCAGCATCACGTAAAGGCTAGGAGTCATACAGATGAAGGTGTGAATCTATAGAGGGAGATTTTACACATATATGGTTTCATTGTGGAAAAAATATGTAAACTGTGGCAAGTAGTTTTCAGTTGAACACATTTTGTGAAACTAATTTAATACAAAAAACAGAGATTGTCCTACTTCATCTCGCTCTACCTAGGTCAGCTATTATACGCAAGAGCTTGGAATACCTTGCTTCCTCCAAAGTGAGATATGCTGGGGAGACAAGTAATACACCATTACAAGATGGAAAGAAGGTTAGATAGTTCCAAATTCAAATAAATAAATAAAAAATAATAATAATAATAAATCCCCTTGTATTTTGGGACAAGTATGACTTATGACAAAGGTGGCATACTATGACAGTGTCTCGTTTAAAGTCACGGAGCCGTTCAGTACGACCCCTTCTACTGCCAATGTTTGTCTATGGAGACGGCTGCCTATATGCTTGGTTTTATACCTGTTGGCAATGGATGTAGCTGAAACACCTAAGCTCAGTAATTATGAAGGATGTCCACATACTTTTTTGGTCCTATAGTGTACATCTTGATTCATCAAATGATTTCCATGCAAATTCATAACAAGTTTATTTGCCATGAGGATTTGAAAGTCAAATTACCCAAATCAATGACAATATGTGTAGCACCAGAAATCACAGTTTAATGGAATAATCCTTACTTCAAAGCGTGAAAGTCCGTTGATGTCTACAAGGTTTACAGGATTGTTTTCACACCAAACGGGTCAGACTCGCCAGGTCTGTAACAGTAATGTTTAAAGTGATATTACCTAGCAGCCTGAAAAATCACAGATAAACAGATAAAATAACCACTTGACTTGGGGATTAAGGGACCAAAAGGCCTGTGGGACAAGCTGTGGCTGAGAGATTTTTACATTGGCCAGAGGTTAACTTGCTATCGCGCCTCCAAAGAAAAACAGAGCAAAAACTTTTCTTTCCTTTAAAACAAAAAGCCTTTTTAAGGGTTACAGTTAAAAAATAAAAATCACTGACTTAAAATTGTTGAAATGTTGTAATGTTAAAGGTATTTGATGGTTATAATTAGACTTGCATTCGTCTTCGGGCGAACATGGAAACGAGCACAAACAGGCTGTTTTTTTGTTCGTGCAGAAGACGCGCCGAAGAGAATACAGTGCCGGCAAAACGTAAAAGAAGACGAAGACTCACAACCACGAAGAATCGAAGATTCGTTTTTGCAGCGCAGCCGCCAACATTTTAAACAGGAGTGAGCTGATCCTCGTCTGTCCAATCAGCTCACTCTTGTGACGTCACGCTAAGGGTCTCGTCCAATGCCTGTGCTGCTGTTTTTTTAATTCTGAAGGCGCCTTTATAAGACCAGAGCTTGCCTGCTTTGGCAACACTGCTGTGCTGCATCCGAGCGTTACAGAGAGATTGTTCTGTTCTGTGTGAGACTGGTAAGCCTCAGCCTGCCATTTCTCACAGTGTACTTCATCCTCACTTCAGTGCTACTTAATATAATTAATAATAATAATTTGATTAATTTAATAATTTTTTTATTTAATTTGTCATCAACTGTGTAGTGCTGTTGAGTTGACAGTGCACTCAGTGCCTCACTGGCACTGGGGTGCCCTTGCCCTGGGCTGGCACTAGTGCCTACTGCCTGTCCTGCTTAAATAAATTACATAATAGAATTTATAAATAATTTAATAGAATATATTATTAACAATTGAATACATATAAAATTATATATATTTGTCAGTTATAGTTAGTAATAGCATACTAGTGTAGAGTGTACTGTAGACATTCAAGACATCTACTAGTGTCTAATCTAAAATAATTAATATCAATAATTCTATAATTCTTATCTTAATAGTTAATTAAATTAGCTATAAAAAATATAATTAATAATTACTATACTACTAGCTTATAGTTCAGCTAATCTTATTAGTACTGGTGCTGCAGCTCTATAATTTTTGCTTCGTTTTAGCAACAGCAAGAGACCAAGTCAATTTTTCTTAATTAATAATATTTCATTTTATTTCATTTGTTTTGCTCACCTCAATCCATCAGTGAAGTGAGTTTGTTGGGCTAGTGAGTGCAGCCGCATAAGTGCTGTGTTCTTTTTTGATCAGCAAGCAGTGACGTTAACTGTTTTGCAAAGATTTTCTCATTTATTTTACATTTTATTTTAATTTTATTAAAAGTACCCTTAGTGTTGCTCACCTCAGTCCATCAGTGAAGTGAACGTGTTGGGCTAGTGAGTACAGCCGCATAAGTGCTGTGGTTTTTTTTGATCAGCAAGCAGTGACGTTAACTGTTTTGCAAAGATTTTCTCATTTATTTTACATTTTATTTCAATTTTATTAAAAGTACCCTTAGTGTTTTGCTCACCTCAGTCCATCAGTGAAGTGAACTTGTTGGGCTAGTGAGTGCAGCCGCATAAGTGCTGTGTGTTTTTGTTCAGCAAGCAGTGAAGCTGTTTTGCTGTGACATTTTATTTTATTTCTAATTTCTTTTCAAGAAAAATTGACTGTGTGACGACAACTGTACTAAGCAAAGCTTCAAGCTACTACCTGTAGTACTAAAATAATTCTAATCTTTAATCTTCTTAATCTTATCTATAATATATTAGATAATATAATATAAATTCTAATTCATGATCTATAATATATATAAGTCATTCTTTCTAATTCATAATATAAGTAATTCTAATCTATTAATAATATAATATATATAACTTAACCTCACTTTAGCTTAGTGGGCTTGAGAGCGTCTGCCTAGAGTTAGACTAGAATACTAATATAGCTTTAGGTTTAGCATAGTAGTAGGATAGGCACTTAGGCCCGTGTAAATTCAAAGTCTTTAATTTTTTTTATTTTTTTTTAAGTTTTTTTAAACACTACACTACACACACAACACAAAATTTGAAATGGATCCTCTTTTTGGGACTAAGGAGGGACAAGCTCCATCTACCACCAGCACCACTACCACCAGCACCACCACCAGCACCATCAGCACCACCACCAGTTCTAAGATGCAGCCTTTGCGTCATTCCAAGTAGGCCAAGCTCCCGCTTATCATTTGGGGAAGCATCGCTTGAAGGATCATCAAGTAAAGGAAAGGCACCAAAAGCAGGCAGTAGTAGGGCGGCTAGGCCCACAAGCTCTATGTTTTTTTACGGAAAGCCTAAAGCACCAGAAGCACGTTCAAAGTTAAAGGGTAGCACAACTAGTACTTCTACTAGCCGAGTGAGTAAAAAGAAGTGCCCTTTGCCCCAAGCAGCATCTTCCCCATCCACAAGCAGCATCCAAGGTACCAAGCAGAGCCAAATTAGCAGCAAGACTCAGAGGGGTCCCAAACCAAAGCGATCACATTCCTTTGTAGGGAAAACTACCACCACCACCACCCCCACCTCTACCACCACTAGTGCTGCGCCTACTGTTCCCACCGGTACCGTCACGCCATGTCCTCCTAGTACCTCTAGAAAGCCACCAAGTCCTTACAATATTTTTGTAAAGACAGTTAGAGAGAGGGCTACACATAGTAGAACTCCACCTAGCGAGGTAGCAGAGGAGCCTGAGACTGAGAGGCCAAGTGCAGAGTCTGTTCTTCCTGCTCGCACTACTACTAGTCACGAGTCTCACAACAATATCAGTCTTAGCTCCAGCCTAGCAGGAATTCCATTCGATCTGGCTAATGAAGAACTAGACTATGAGCCAGAGGAAGTAGAGGAGATGAGTGGTCAGGAATCAGATTCCTCAGGGAGCAGTGTCCAAATGACTAGTGCACAATTTTCCCCTGAGCCTCCACCTTCTCCGCTACAATCATCACCATCACCACCACCAGCAGCAGCAAAACCTAGCAAATCTAAAGTTAAAGCAATTAGCAGTCCCACTATGGCCAGTACTGTTACCATCAGTCCCACCACCACTAGTTCTGCCTCTGTTCATCCACCCCGAGCAGTAGGAGCAGCACCCAAGGCACACTCCAAGGCTATGCGCGCCCCAATTTGGGAGCACTTTGAAAATGTTGAAGAAGGGCGCTATGGAAAGTGCAAACATTGTGGGAAGCTAATAAGCAGAGGGAAAGTGTCTGGCCATTTTACCAGTGCTAGCATGAAGCATCACCTCAGCACTCAACACAACGCTGTGCTATTGGGGAAAGATGCAGAAGTAAAACTTAGTGCAGGCAGCATTGCTGGTGGCCGTGGAAAAACCCCAACAGCTGCTTCTGAGCCAATAGCAGCAGCAGCAGCTAGTGCTGGCAGCCAGAGACCAAGGCAGGTTGGAGCACTGCATGTCCAGCCCACCCTGGAACAATTTGTGGCATTCCAATCCAAAAGGTCAATGCCCAAACAGCAGGCCAATAAAGTAACACAACTTATTGGTCAGTTCATTGCTGTTGGAGGGGCATCCTTCTCTATGATCGAAGGGGAGCCTTTCAAACAATTGATGGCGGCTGTGGCTCCACAACATACAGTTCCGTCACGTTCCACTTTCAGCAGGAACATTGTCCCCTCATTGTATCGGTCCTGTGTTGCAGCAGTGAAAGAGGAGCTTTCCAAGGCTGCTGGTCAGTCTGTTCATTTCACAACAGATTTGTGGAGTGCACCTAGTGGGCAGCATGCCTTTCTTTCTTTGACAGCACACTGGTGGCAGCCCGGTGTGCCCAAGGAAGCTGCTGCAGCAGGCTACCGATCTTTCCTTCTCCATGCAGAAGTGATGGATGAAAAGCACACTTCCCAAAATATTCTGCATACGATGAGGAAAATGTTTAGCCTTTGGGTGGGAGCAGAGGCAGGCACCAATGTTGAAGTTGGTTTTGTGGTAACTGACGGAGGTGCCAATATGGTGAAAGCGCTGCGAGATGGTCATATTGTTGGTGTGCGCTGTGCAGCCCACATCATCCATCTTGTAGTGAAGGCAGCAATGTCAGAAGGAACTAATGTAGCAGCAGTAGTTCTGTCCCGCTGCAGAAAGATCGCTGGGCACTTTCACCATAGTGTTAAGGCTAGCCAACTTTTGAGGGAAGAGCAAGAGAGGTCAGGTCTTCCCGTACACTGCCTACGTCAGGATGTCAGTACACGGTGGAACTCCACGTTAGACATGCTGGAGAGGATTTTGGAGCAGCAGAGGGCAATCCAACATTTTTCCATTCGCATACCTGCCAACACACCCAACATTTTTGTGGACAGTCCTGCTTTTTTCCAGTCCTGTCCAGTAAAAGTTGGGTTGTTGCAAAGTATGCCATTATAAATAGGTAGCAAATGTTAGGCATGTATTACAAGTGGTCCAAAATCAATTTAAAAATGTAAAATAATCCCTATTCTTTTATTAAACATCTATGGATGTGTGACTGTGTATGATAAACGGAGGCCAAGTTCCTTGGAGCATTTGTCTAGGTCATTTTGTGTACAGTACACCTCGGTACGTGTGTGCAACTCTATTGGTCGTTTCGGCAGGGGGCTCGCCTGCCATCAACGAATGAGGTGCATTCTGCAGTTCTGCAATTCATTTGTTGATGCCAGACCAGCCCCCTTCCGGCGACCAATAGAGAACACGTACCTTCACGGCGCAAACGTATCTGCTGCTGCTGCTGCTCTGATGTGTTCTTAACCCCGTATTAACCCCCGCTACGCAGCCGGGAGAAAACGAAGATGAAACAAGCACGAAGAATGGCCACAAATATTCGCCCAAAAAGAAGACAGGAATGGGCGAATATTCGCGGAATACGAAGGTTTTTTTCTCCGAAGACGAGTACGAAGACGAACACGAAGAGCCCCCTGGTGCCCAAGTCTAGTTATAATTAAAAATGGCATTGCTCGAAAACTAGGAAAACTAGAGTGGAAACATCAGTAAATAACTTGTAATTACACACAAAAATCCAAATTTAATATAAGAAGTATTTAGGAAAACTGTCAGATGTACCGCTATTTAAACAAGTAATACTGGGATGCGTGTTTGGAGAGATCTGGTATTAGGAATGCTTGGTTAGAAAAACATGAAAGAATGGCTCATGACATCAGAAACATGATGTAAATCAAATTAATGAATTTCTAAAAACTAAGAATATCTTCATAATTTGTATAGAATATTTTCCAGATCTCATTAAAACTGTGAAACTTGGCTAACCGTGCAGAACTTAGTTTCGTTCCTTTTATGGAAAAGCACAACACTATCGTGCTTAATAAACATACACAGAATTGTTTATTAAACTTCCTGTGTGTTAATCTGGGAGAAATGTCAAATTTCTAAAGCAGAAAAAGAAAGGAAAATCGTACATTCATTGCGTGCTTTCCTGTTTGATAACTGATTCTATGTGCGACACATCAGGTACGTCCACTCATTCTAGTCTTTTGACCATTACACAAAACAATATTTTAACCACATACTGAGACACATTTTTTAGCCCATAGTATTATCCACACCGTTGGGCTAGGAAGGTGGATAAAACCATGAAACAAATGCAGTCTACATGTATGATCTGACAACAAGCCACAGTAACAACAATGGATTCTAGATCTACAAGAACCAACGTGTCCAATAATTGTGCATTCTATAAGAGGATGAGAGTAATTGCACCCAAGACAGAGCCTGAAAAGGCTGATGGGACTCAATTCGCTAGAACTCATTCCTACATGTACTTGCCTGCTTACATAGAGGAGAATATGATGGCACCACCACCAAGCTTAGATTGTAAATTTGCAAGAACAGGGCACTCTTGGCCATAGGTCTTAATCCCTACATTTATATACAACCTATTAATCTTATAATTAAGATCTAATTTAGCATATTTATTATTTCCAAGATAATAACACACTATTAAACTCAAAGCAGGTTGTGATAGCAGGTTCAGTCTAATCAAAACTAACAAGGATCAACTCTGAGAATCCAGAAGTCAGTCAGCATCCTGATTTTTTTAAATATGTCATTAATGAGACCAGAGATTAGGATTTAATCATAAAATCCTGTGGATCTTTTTTTGCTGATTTAATAAATAACGTAATTTTTTTTTTGCATGACATGAACATTTTCAAATAATTAATTTAGGGGATTAAATAAGGGGTTGCATTTCCCCTTAAATGGAGCACATTATAAATCCAATAATCCTATTATGTTTACAAAACCGTTTTAAACCTAAATTTATAAAAAGATAATATGGCACAGCTTAGGTTTAATCCTATTAATTAGAAATGAAGTTAGAACTTTTTTATGCATCTTTACAGTAATGTAATTGTATAAAAATGTATGTTATTTGTTGGGGATTGTGATTTTACTGCTATAGAAATACCAAAATACATGAAAATGTACTACTTAAAGTGCTTATCCCCAAAACAGGTAAAACCGAGTACACAGGAAAAAAGGGATTACATTTAATAAACAGGAAGGACACACTTATCCTGACCAGCCAATGATTAATAGCCTCACCAGAAAACACAAGCCACCTTTCTGACTGGTGAAAGAAAGTGTTAAAAATATATAGAGAAGTAACATCAATATGTATTATTTGTGTGAACGCGTCTTCCAATAAAGCAAATTTATGTATCCTTTTGAATCTGATCACAAAGCTGTCCCTTGCATGCTTTTCTGACTTTGAGGGGTTAATTGGTTTGCTTCTTGTTCTGTATAGTTATATTAATAATAGCTACAGCGAAATAATAAATGGCAAGATGTATAGAATAAGAACATTTGTTTCCAATGTTCATTTATCAATGCGCATAAAACACTTTAGCACTAGGTCCCATGATAACAACAAAAATAAGGAAAACAATAGCCCATAAAAGTAGTCTATATAGGATATCAAAAATGGGATCATGGATGGATTAGAAATGCTATAGCTGTTATTGCAACCAGGTGTTCAAAAGAAACACAATTTGTGGGGCAGGCAACAGAGAAAAAGCAAAAAAAAAGAGTGGTTATGCCCCCCAAAAAGTATATTTTCACATTATATATTGCCCCTACACTTCTTTTTGTCTTGGCTTACTAAAAGAAACCAGAGTTCTACAGACTATTTGAAATTTTCTTTACTATGTAAACATTTCTATAATCAAGTGACGTGGAAGCCTATCACTAGGAATTTGAGGCTTTCTCACATTTCAGATGGCCAAAGGGGCCACTTTTGTGCCCTTTTTGCAGGCAGTGGGTATTGTGGGCTATTCGGGGAATGCACACGGTAGTGTGCAGTTCTGGCCGCATCACGCAAGGGAAGGCTCCGGGTAGCCGGAGCCCAGAAGTTCCCAGTTATGGACATCACAATACTTAATCAAAAATACTTGGGACTTCCCATGTAACATGTTGGCTATATACATTGTCAACACCCATTTTGAATGCAGCTTTTAAATATTTACAAGCAGTCGGTGACCATTTAGTTATTATATATATATGACATCATTACAGTCAATAGGATCTTAAACTCGATGACAGCAGAACTGGCTCGGCTGCAGGAAAAGAAGACATAAAATCCCCACTGCTCTTTATATTCTAGATCCTACCTCTCCCAAAATTGGTGAGAACCCATTGTACAGAGCTGCGGAATATGATGGCACCATATATATATAAAATAATAATAATAAATGAACCGAGTGTTCACGTGCTGCATGTGCGGTATGTCTGATCATTTAAATCAAATTTCGCACTTAATTGATGTTAGTAAGGAATTTGCAAACTAATAAAATAGGAGCGTCAGAGGTACAATTAGTACCTGGGAGCGTCCACCCTTAGAATGTAGAATTTCGTGACTATCTACTCCGTGGAGAGGGGGGGTTGGGGAGCCCAGCAGACAGTGGGATGTTTAAAAGGAAATTTACAATCATTTCCTCTCTGGTTTGGTTACAAATCAACAACATCCTGTTCTTTTGTTGAAGCACAGGGGCGCCTGCCAGGCGGGGAAGTGAATGCGCTTAAAGAGACAGTACCTTGCAAGCTCACAGCAGCGGTTGCGTTTAGGCTATACGTTATTAAAGGATCTGCTGGATCAGTTTATACTTTCAAACTGACCGGAAAGATTTTGTCTAAACAACCAGCGTCCACTTGGACAGTATTATATACAAATCTGAAAGTTGCGTTAAACAAAATTAATCTTATGCCTTAATGTGTAAACAAGCGTCTTTAATAAGCAAAAAAAAAATGTCATTTGAGATCCAGAGCAGCAGAACAGAAGCTGTAGTTCATTCGATTCTCTGGACTTGTCAGATGGCTTCAGTCATCTGAGAATATGCTTTTTTTGAGACGGCAGATATCTGGTTATAAACGGCGCTTTTCTTATGATTAATTTTGAAGTAAACCATTTGCGTAATCGGGTCAGGGCATAATTTTTCCTCTTGGGGGAACAGGCTAATTTTCGTAGTTTTGCTATAGTTAGAGATAGACAGGCCCAGCTCCGGTAGCAGATCCGGTGCTGCAGCGTGCGGCCATCGGCTGGATATGCCTGAACTGCGCATTACGTAAGCCGTCGGCCGCGCTTGCGTCATCACAGCACAAGCAAGCTAAAGTCCTTTTTACTCCTGGTCAGATCGGTGACTATATTTGGAATTGCAAGGAAACCACCAAATCTGCCCCAAAGATTAGATGGCACCTGCATGTTCAAATTTACTGGCTTCTTAGTCTTCCAGATATAAAATGCCTCTTCAAAGTGTACTAAAAACTCAATTTTCAGTGAAGTACAGCAATAACTCGGCTACCAAATTTGATGCCAATTAACTTTTTTTGCCATTTAGTAAGAAAACATATAAAAGAACCAGTTAAAAAAAATGGTGATACACACACAAATTTTTTTTTCATTTATAATTAAGACCATTGAGTCTTTTTTTTATTTTTTAAAGACTGACTTTACCTTATCCACAAATAATAATAATAATAATATATAATATCATTATAATAATAATAATGATGGTGGTGAAAAACCGGAACGTTGAGTGTTGCTATAAAGGGTTAACAAAGTGAAAAGACAACCAATACAGTAAATAGAGGTGCAGGTAATTGGAGCTTGTCCTGAGAGGTGACACTTTAAGTAATTAACATAGGAAGGGGATAGTAAATGCCCTAAGCATGGGGGGAGGGTTTTAAGAGACTCTCTATAATTCCCATAGCCTCTGAAACTTGCCCCACTTAGTTTATGGATCTAGTCAGTGCTAAGTTGATTTTATTCTTAGAAAAATACAATTTGATGGCAGATAAGATCCATTTGGTCCAAATATCCTACTGTAAAGACTCAAACTTAAGTCCCCATGCATGTTTAAAATCCCTCACTATATTAGTCTCTACCGCTTCTGGGTGGCTGAGCCACTTATCTACCACCCTCTTGGTAAAATAAAACTTCCTTCAATTACATTTAAACAATAGGGCTATGCTTTCCTGACAGGGCAACAGAAGCAGGACCTGATTTTCCAAGGAGCATGGTATTTAGCCTAAGGACTCCAATATACCTAGCAGACATCATGGTAATATGTTAACCCCTTCTTTACTGAGACTGTGCCCAAAAAACGTTTCAGCATTTTAAACCATGATTCTCCTTTTCAATCTTTAGTGCACCCAAACAAATTATATATTGTTTTTTTCAAGAACAAAAAATAGAGCCCTTTTTATACCATTTTAAATGTAAATGTCCAACATTTAGCATGAATAATACATTAAAATAATGAAAAATTTTGGAGAAAAAGAAAAAAGTACTATGATAATGGTCCCCAAACAGGGCCGGCCGAAGACTTAACGCCGCCTGGGGCGAAGTTTAAAATGCCGCCCCCCGCCGACGCCGGGGGGGGGGGCGGCATTATCTACCCCCCCCGGTACTTACTCTTAAACAGTCCTGCGGCGAGTCTCCCTGTGCTGCCACGGTGCCGGCTTGTAATACTGAGCGCCGGAAATTCGCGTCACTTCCGGCACTCTGTATTACAAGCCGGCACCGAGACCGAACAGGGAAACTCGCCGCAGAGGAGAGAGAGAGGGGCGCCGAGCGGGTAAGCGAAAATCACTCGGTGCCCCTCTCTCTCTCCTCCGCTTCAAAAAAAACAAAAAAAAAACGCTTGGGGCGGCAAAGTGCCGCCCCTTCTGAAGTGCCGCCTGGGGCCCCAGTCGGCCCCATTGTAGGGCCGGCCCTGTCCCCAAATATTAAATTAATGTGTCTTAAATTTGACAAAAAACAAAAATGCATAGTTTTTTGTGTTTTTTAGAAGTTACAAAGTTGAATATTTTCTAATTTTTATTTTGTTAAAGCATAGGTCTCATTTGGGAATTTTAGTAAAATTTAGTTGAATTTTAGAGCACAGTCTTCATTACGTTCCATAATACATTTTTGGGCCACTTTTTCATGATGGCATTGAACATCATGAAGGTTTAAAGGGTCTAAATAATAAATGTAAGATTTCCTTTGTTAATGAATCTTGTTCACCGAGATTGCCTACATTAAGATTAACATTATATTTGTGCACGTTCATTCGTTAATTTATTCTCTAAAAACTTTGCTGAAAAAATGGAAACTCTCACCTTGGCTAATTTAGAAATGGTACTAATACCCCCGTTGACAGTCAGAAGCAGGAACCATCTGTAAGCATGGGCATATTCGGCAGGGGGCAGAGATCCAGAAAGTTATTGACAATGCCACCCTATTTTACCTATGTCGAGACCCTTGGATACTTTGGACCCCCTGGAAAATGTCAGTGGACACCCATGTCTGTAGGATTCAACCTTTGAGTGCCAACTGCATGTGGGCTACATGGTTGATCAAGTGGACCCGGGAGACCAAACATGGTGACACCATTAGCACCGCATTTTCTGGAAAAGCACTTGGGGCTGCCATTAAACAAGAGGAAAAGTGAAACATTTGTAAAGCTTGCAAGTTGGCGTGCAGGGATTTCCACACCTCCATTTGTTTAAATTGTCATTGTATAAATAACTGATAATAATTTAATATATGACATTGGTTAGCAGCCTTCCAGTTAGCGCAGATACTCCAGTGGTGTTCTTGTGAAGCTCATTTACTAAATGGAAGAAAAACCTTTTCGGAATAAGCTATTGTTAGCAAAGCTTACTGACAAGGGAAAACGTGTAATTTGATTAAGTATTTGTTTTACTTTGGTTTAACAGCATTAGCTAATTTGATCACTTCCACATTACACTGTTCTGCAGGAGGTCTATTTTCAATGTGTTTCCCCACTATAGATCTCTACATGTTTTAACGCCTTCTGCCCCTTAGACTCTAGACCCAATTACTTTGTAAGCAACATAGTCACGTAACTTGGCCACCTTAGATTTGGGGGCTTCCAGCTTCTAAATGCATATGTTAAAGTAAATTGCTTTGTCATTGTACATATGGCTGTCTATTGAACCAGGAGTAGATACGCGCTTTTCAGCCATTGTCCTCCAGATCATTGGAAGAGAAACATCAGATAAGCCATCCAAGGCTGTGGGTCCAAAACGTTAAAGTGTGCAATCCCACATTCAGAAGAACCATTATTTATTAAAGTACCACAGGTGAAAAGATCTCAACGTTTTTTTTCAACATATTTAAGAGCCCTCACATATATATCCTAAAATCATGGATGGGCTTGTTTAAGTCATAGCTGTTTCACCCTAAGCCATTGGCTACCAAGCTTGAATCCAGTACAAGCTCAGCAAATGGGCCGTTCACCGTAGAGGATGCAGCCAACATAAGCATCCGTTCTGCCCCCATTCTGCCCCCCAAAGAATGAAACATGTCCATAGAGCAGGATTTCCCACTCAATTTTAATTGATCTTTCCACTCCCTGCCCATTTCTGCTCATGTCCTGCCCCTGTCAAATGCATGCTCCTCCTAAGACATATTCTTTATTTCAAATTAGCATATGTGAGCACCATTGGTCTGGCACATGCCTGCTTACCATGGGGTCGGAAAGGGAAATGCTCTTGCTTAGACCCAAACCCGTGAGTGTAAATGTTCGGTTCAAGAAAATAATTATGACTACTTGAGTTTGGTTGGAACTTGGGTTAATCAAATGCAGAGAAACTTGAACTACTCCTTGGACGTTTCAAGTAATCAAAGATACATGCCAAGTGCCCATATTAATAATTGCACTGGATTTAATAAAGGGACCGCCGAGTAATCAATGTTCTCACTAAGCCCCCCAGAATTGAAAGAAGTTTAGGTTCTGAGTTGGGTAAGGACAGCAGAATAAATTATTGCTAACTGGTAAATCACTAGCAGCACACGGATTATGGTGGGCTCCCTGCAGTTAGATAAGTCTTTTGCAAAGCATAATTTAAGAAAGGCTAAACCGGATGTTTTTATTACAACCACAAACAAAATGATATAATAGTGTTTTTTTCCATGAAATATGCATTTCAAACAGGCGCTTATGCCCACGTCACAAGGCGCTTGCTTACGAACCCTGGTACTACAGCATAATTGCAAGAAGTATGTTGGAGGGGCTGGTACAGAGGAAGAAGCCTCTAAACCAACATTGACATAAATACTCTTAAAGGTTTAGTTAACAACTTTTTTGTTTTAGGTTTTTATGGATATATAGAGCAAATCATTTCATTTGCAACATAATATTTATGTTGCAGTTCAGGCTTTCAATAGGAACTAATTTACTATTTTAAGAACGCTATCCTGCTGACATCAACGCATGTACGTCGTATGACTACGTACAGGAGAATTGTATACAACCTGCTATACTAAACTTTTTTTGGACCAGAATTCTTCAATTACAATATGAATTCATGATGCTTAAAGGGGAACACCTGCCATTTTTTTAAAAAAATTGCGTTATTTTCTTTTTATATGTGGTATGTTGGCCTAATCTACGAGAAAAATACCCTGATTCCTTATCATAGTGCCTGTGGAAAGCAATAGAATGGCTAGGTCTTAATCACCCAGAAGGACATTGACTATACTCTATAAAGGAGCAGACTTCATTAGCATTGCCATAAAGAATCATCTCAGTGTAGTGTTTAAGCAGGGAAATATCACATGACTGACAATAGTGGCAGATGAAGCACGTTTATTACATCAACGTGAGATAAAAAACAGGTTTTTGTCAATTGTAAACTATATTGCTGTATAAAACACTGTATTCTATTTTTTTACAATAGGACTTCCCTGTTCAGATTATGAGTTGGCAGCTAAAATAATAAATTTTTAATACACGAAGAATAAATGGGGCTTACTTCTCATGAGGAAGGTTTGGCATGTCATTTGTTTTATGTAATTCTTACAATTTGTCCTTTTTTGGGAAGGCTCGGGAAAAAAGTCTAATGCATTATTAGTCCCAACACTTTGCGCTATTGTTTGATAAGTATGTACTAATACAGAGCACCTGATTATAAGAACAACTGCAAAGGGCTTATATGCATTTTAAGAGAGGGCTCTTTCGCGCTAAGTTGTCGCATGGGGCTGGCATCGCAGTATTACATTTTCCATGGATTATAATATTTCTGTGGCCCGTTTGATGTGCTGCTATTAGCTTTACACATAAAATAATCAGCCTCCCTCCACCCCAGCTGTGAGCAGCCTGCTTTCCAGGAGATCAGTAAAGTGCACATTTGCAGGAGTTAAGCTGAGCTCTTTCGTTTCCGGAACGGACCAGGAATGCAGATCAAGCGCGGAAATGTTAGGAAGGTGCGTCTATTGATCTATTGTGTAATGGCTTAACCCCTCTGAGCCGAAGCTTTTACTGCCCGCAGGGCAGACACAATAATTCTGTACAACATATTCCCCACCCAGTGCAGAATTTGTAGTACAGGTCAAAAGCCTTTATTTTTTTTGAAATTCGTGACTACCGTCCACGTCCCGTTTATTGACGGATCAGGTAAAAAAATGGAATGTGCGGAAAATTAATCAAGTAACGGTAAACTCCATACACATATATACACAGTGGCATAACTGACAGAGATTCCAGCTGGACCTTCATCTAAAGGGGATCCAAGCTGTCCTGTTTTCCTGGTGTCTACAGAACAAGCAAAAGATCTGGCCCTTCATGAAATATCTTTCACAGAGATTTCTTTTTTATTCTGCTCCATCTAATGCTGGGCATGCCAGATGGTTAGGACTTGGGCCTGATTCCTGGCTTGGCCATAGACAGGGAATAAAAGCCAAAATCAAAGTACTTCATCCCCACTGCCATCAATTAGTTGCTAATGCTGCCCTGACTAGAACCTGGGTACTGGGTGAGTTGAGAGGTTGACCCACTGGCAGTAGGACCTCAAGCATTCATAGGCTCCCATAGTTTACATTGCTTCAATATGACAAGATAGCTCTTTATAGATAATAAACAGTGCAGGTCAATTGGATGGAAATATTGGTTAAAGATTGTCTATTGCCTGTGTGCAGGCTAAGCTAGTCGTGGAATGGCATTAGCCGAGCTGGTGCCAGGCCATACCCAAGAACTGGCTCACTAGATACCAAGGGTCTTCACACAAAAAACAGAAGGGGAGGGACATATCAATGTCAAATAAAACCACAAATATGGCTACTAACAGAATTTACTATAATTATTTTTCTACACATGTACAAGTTATTCTTCTGCTATAATATATATAATTTTTTTATACTCCGCCTGAAGTAGACTTTGTCATTCTCCCACCTGTTCCTTATCTGGACATTTGCTGTAGACAGGTGCCGTTAAAGGAAAACACTAGCTTCAATACCAGCTTCTCTACTACAAACTCACACATGCTGTTTTCTAGTTAGATGGGTGAATCTGTTCTACTTTACACCTCTGAGATCTATTTTTGCTTTCCGGTTAGACAGCTAAGACTTGGTGGTAATTGTGTGTGCTTGACCAGTTCTCCATTCATGAAACTGCTCGAGATCTTCCAAATTCAGTTCAACCATTATTTTACTCAAACATGAAGCTGTAGATGGAGGTTACAACACATTTACAATGACCATTAGCCCCTTCCTGAACATAGGGAACCATGTGGCCATTGATGTTATGCTGAGGCTCTGAAATACATGTTTGCGCTATTCACATCCATGTTCTGTGACATCACACCTGCCTCTACCAATGGCATAGCCTGAGCATTTTTTTTTGCTAGTTTCATTCATTTACAATGATTCATTTTCAATATGGAATTGAGATCCTACTGCCAGTATGCTTCCATGCTGTACCCGTATTAAGTCTGTGCACGAGCATCTAGTGCTCGAGATTCACATACAGTTCCTCTGTATAGCAATTATCACAAATATCTCAGGGCAAGGCATTCATTAAACACATGTTACGCAGCAGCAAGATGGCAGCTGCCGCATACAGCACATCAAATAACGGTAGGTTATATATAGGTGTAAGAATAAACATTGAAGATAATTCAGAAGATTAGAATCTGCAGCGACATCAAACGCGAAATTTTGCAATCCATTTAAAATCGATTTTCACTTCCAAACTGATTAACCTTTTCCCACATGTTAAAATTCTGTAAACTTTCCCCACTTTTAGTGATAGATAAAATAGGTGCTAAGGGTAAGCACTTTTACCTGCTAAAATTAACGCTATACACTTGGCACATCACAGCAACTATGTTTATCATTCACATCAACCCTTAAAATCCCACGGCCGTCCACAGTATAATAATAATCTGGATATCGAAGAATGAATTCCGGTAATGGGTTATAATATATGGAATAGGGCATTCTCCGGCCAAAGCCAATATACTGAACTTGCAATGCAATTTCTATTATATTTACATGCTAAACAGAAATAAACAAAATATTACATACATGTGTCATTTATTTATTCACATTTGTCACCGAACCATAAAAATAAGATGAAATCCATCCACGGCTCTAGTTACACTCTATGAAAACAGAGCCATCTATGGAAACCAAAGAACATCTCTTGTTGTGAAAAAAAAGACACCTTTTGATATCATCACGTTTTATTTATTTCATCTAGAATGCATCACTCTAGCAATAGGTGGTCCGTATCGGTCTTTTTCTTCCAGAGAACATATACATTTCACTGTTACTGTCCAGCACGTATAAGGCAAGATGTATAAGCTTACGTTATATGTGGTGGGCGTGCGAAATATGTATCGTCTGAAGGAAAATGGCCCATGTGGTCACCCTGCCTCCCAGTTGGCAGTACACTGTGGTGTCACACCAAATGTTATCAGGGTTTGTATTCTGGAGGCTGTGGGGATTTGCAGCTCACAAAAGGCGTCAAAATGCCTGATATTCCGCACAGCTATGTTTGTGGGGCAAAAGGTAAAGTCTAGGACTGTCGCAGCTGTGGATTATAAATCCCTGAGTGGGCAGTTAACGTGTGCCTATCCTGTGCACTTTACACCATGTAATTATCACATTACACATACAAGGGAAGCGCGGTTTCCTCTAGTCACTAAGTGGTTAAGATGCTTCCTAGCAGAGAGGTGTTAAAATACAGCAGGACTTCCTCCCACATACACAGCCATAGAGGAGGTATACTATTACCATGCAGGCGAATCACAATAAATGATAAACCTATTATGAAAAAAACAAAACCAGATTTATTATGAAGAAACATGGACATATAAATTACATGTAAAAAATAATGCAATCATTTTTACATATATATATACACATATATGTGGAGGAAATTGCTGCTGCAGTACTCCTTTCCTGTAGCAGTTTCATAATTTTTTTATAATTCTACATTATATGATGTTGAGTATTGCTCCATAGTGAGATATATATATATATAATTTCTATTTCTTATTCCCCCAAAAAGATCGCTCTGGGCAAGGAGCCATTACAAGCGGTTAATAAATCACCCGTTTCCATGGAGCCCAGATATTGTGTTTAATAGGGATTCACTTTCGCACTGGAAAACAACCCTAACATCGCCATCGTAAAGCAATAAAGCTGTGCAAACCGACTACACCCCTACTGAGAGCCCATTGTGTTTGTGTCGCCCCCGGACTATACAACGAGGTGAAATACATGATTGGCAAATAAACCAAAGTATTGCTAGATCCTGATAATAAATCGCAGATGAACCATCGCTTTCTGTACGTTTCGATTGACTGCAGCGCTTCCCCCTCCCCCCACCCGGTTAAATTCTCCAGGGCTTGTTGTACACGCGTGGTTTATTCAGCTGCCTCCATTCATAAAAAAAAAAAGAAGAAGAAAAGGCAGCTCCGTTTGCAATGAACGCAGCAGGTTAAGTTCCGGTCTCCATTCATAAAAAAAAAAATGAACGCGAGACGAGGTTTGCGCGTGCGCCGTAGAACCCAGCGCCCACCCCATTCATGAGAAAAGTGCGTGGGTGCGGCGCATGCGCCCCAGAGCTCTTCCCTCCCATTCATAAGAATTTTTCCCGATTTGGCGCATGCGTGTTGGTCCTCTTCCCTCCCATTCATAAAAAAGCCATTTTTCCCAGGGAGTTGCAACATCGAACGCGAAAGAAGAGCTGACAGCAGAAGGGATATTTAGTCACGATCAGTGGGTTTTTAAACAGGGTTTGCCATGCACACAGCCGCTCACTTGATGGGATTTTCGGACTACTGAGAAATGATCTTTGCAGCTTTGTTCCAAGTAAGGACACCATCTCTTCTTTTTTGTGTGATTTGTGAGATTTTTTTAGTTTTTGTATCATTTTTATTATTGTTGTTTTTAGGGTGTTAGATGAGTTAAGTAGCACTTATAATCCTACGGATTCTCCTAGATGGTGGTCAGCAGGGCACAGGCAGGTTATTTAAATCCAGAGTTCCTTTCCACATGCAAAGCTTGCTTGCGATCTGTCAAAGGGGGGTAGTAATGCATTGCTGCAGGAAATCCCTGCTACGTGCATTGCTAATGCGCTGCTTGCATTACAATTGCCTGGGGGTGACTTTTGCCATTAGCAAGGACTTCTGTACTCAGACTAGAGTGCCAATTTGGCATTTGATCCCATGTACTTTCCAGCAATCAACCAGTTAACACTCGTAAGGATCACCCTAGCAGATTTACACTAATGTCTTGGAGTAGACACCCTTTTTTCCGCTTGTCTTGTCTCATCAGAGCTACCTGTATCCGAGTCATTAACCTTTGATCTTTTTCACATTTATTAATTAATTTGTCCAATCTAAAACATAAATAAATATATATTTCGATTACTATGGATATATAATTCTTTTTTTTAACATGTATTGGGTGTCCTACTACTCTTAATTAGCATACGAAGATTTGATTCTTGCCAGCTTTTGATGAAGGCTCCAAATTCCAGTTTTTGGCAGATTTTTACTTCTGATGACGCACTATGTATTTGTGCAAAGCAGACAATGTATTTGTTCCAGTGCGATAGAGAATATTTTTTTCGCCTGCAATCCCCGCTGTGACGTCACAGCGGCTGGGGCTATACGGGGGGATTCATCGGGGGTATATTGTTAAAAATCGCTATAAATGAAGAGCGGAATACACAATGTATCCTAAGAAGGCCCAGGGCTTTAACTGCGCAGAAAGATATATAACGCTAACATATATCTGTGCATCCCATTCCAAGGCTCCATCCAACATATATATTATATATAGATAGATACACATAAATATACATATCTATAGATATATATAGATATATATTACTGTTTCAATATATTACACCTTATTCTAGTTCATTTCTAAAGCTGAAGATGGAGGCTCCATCCTCTTTATTTATATATATATATATATATATATATATATATGTATGTATATATATATATATATAGTGTTGCCTGATAACATATGTATTAATTTATATCTTAAGGTAGATATTCTTTTAGAGTATTTTTTTAAGATGTAGAAATACATATCATGATTATCACATACAGTTATACCTATAGTTTAATGTTGTTAGTCCCCATGTACTGTTCACTTACTGTTTTATTTTAGGATTTCCTTAATATTGATTAGTCATTCATTAGGTTTAGGATTTTAATCATCTGGATTGCTGATCTACTCCGTGTAAAGTCTCCGTAGAATGTCCAATGGTTGTCACTGGCTTTAGTCAATGCCGTTTTATTTTTTTTTTATGTATGTGTGTTATCTGATGCTATCCATGTACTATAGGTTAGTACCAGGGCGATGCCTGGCAGCTCCGGTTTAATGAATCGCTGACAAATAAAGCATGCAGCGCGTGCAATATGATGCAGTTATTGACTGTACTGGGGTAGAATTACTTTATGTTTTGAGCATACAGAAACCAGATGTGTGTTATTCTCATATGGTCGCTGATAATGTAGAGGAAGTACACAAAGGTCTAGTTTTACATTATCTTAGGGCTGCGCAGTACAACGATGTGCATCCTGTCAACCCATAGGGAACCCAGCGCCTTGTAGTGCTTAATAGGAGTTGCTTACGGCAGCTGGAGTGCAAGGGTGCTACAGTACAGCCCTGGAAAGCTCGTTTTTAATAGGCTCTGGCCAATAATTGCAAGCATTAGTGTACGTCTGCTAAAGGAAATTGGACTTCTCGCAGGTAGCTTTAAATCGAGGGCTCGACAAATGTTTGCAGAATTCTGAATATTTAGTTAGCCTGCTATCTTACGACCCGTAGAGTTTTATAGAAAATACTTAAAAAGTTAGCAGCAGTCCGTAAATGTTTTCTGCAGCTTTGCGACGACCAGACCTAATAGGCTTTCAGATTTACAGCGATTGCGGAGTCCCTCTGCAAACAGGTTGGGGTTTCAGTAATAGTCTTCATGTTCTAAATAATATCCATATACCATATGGCTAAGGATGACCTCTGATATAGAGACTTATTAAAGATACATCTTGCAGGGGATCTGTGCTTTTAAAGTGTTGCTCGATAATACATTGCCGTGCTGTTTCTCTGCATGCGTGTACACATGGGTTACTCGATTGAAACCGTGTACGCGTTTGCTAGCGTGCGCAAAAAAACCCACCTAGTGTTTCCAAAGCTGTCTGCATAAATGACCCACCTCTTATTCTACATATTTAAAACACATATTGAGTAGTGTGCGAGTATTAAACTGTTTAACTCATTATTCACCCCATATTGGTGCCGAAGGGGTTAAGCCATGTATTTATTAGTGTGAGTGCAACAGCCTTCGTTCTGTATTTCAGCGCTTGTAATCACAATTGTGTAGTAGCCCATCCATTCAGCATATAGCTAATTATAGAGCCATTCAGGGCGTAATTTATTGGCGGCCCCTCTGCCGTTTACCCGCCGCAGAGATTCATTCATGGGCTCTCTTTGCAATTTACATAGTAAGCATTTTTCTACTTTATGGATGCCAGGAGCCAGCCTGATTTAGTGAAATCCCTTGCAAGTGCTTTAAACAGCCGCCCAGGAGGAATACTGGATGTGCGTGCGCTTCTGATGACTTTTATGAAAGAACTTGGACCGCTGGCTTGTAAATTTCCTGGAGATTTGCAGATTTCTATTTATCGGTTTGAAATTTATGTTCTTCTAGATTCGGAAACCGATCATGGAGATCCTCTGTCATGATGCATAAAAACCTCCTAATTCCTCAATAAATCTCGTGTGAGGACTATTCTGGATTAGCCAAGAATATAATTCCTTTCCAACTCAATGGTATAGTCTTTCTCCAGATCCTGTGCCTAGAGTACATTGTAGCGATTCTTCCCTAAAATATTTGTATGATCTTTTTATTTAAAAAGAAAAAAAGGTTTACTTTTCCCTTTTATTTATTTATTGTTTTAATTTAAAGTGATACAAAATTTGACATTAGTCATTAGTATTGTAACCCAATGTTTCACATGATAAGCAAAATTGCCTTATACTAAATTGTGACTAAATCCCAGGCATAGATTTAGAAGATCAAAGGTTTCGATTTACTGTCCTGTACAAATGCGGTGAATTGTAGGATGTTGTCTGGAGTGTTAAGGGCAGGATCCAGCAGTCATTGGAGCGTCTGACATGGAAACGATGACTTGCACCTTTTTGTCTAGAAAGGATGGACTATTGTAATCTTATCAAGGTGTGACAGGTTATCAGTCGCATGCGGAAAGGATGTACAGGTGTGGAAGCCGTAGACTTCTGAACGGCCACTTAGGGGTGTGAAGTGCCAAGGCGGTTGGCTTCTTGGGTAGAGCGAAGGAGTGGTCGGGTTCTATCGCAGTTTCCTATTACATCTAGATGCAGATAGAAAATACTCCGGTACGGGGCTGATCTCTGCTAATGGAATACTTCTGCAGAAACTCATTTAGGGTTAGAAATCGGGGCTTTGGAATATTTGCCTTAAAGTGCTGACCACCGGGTGGATTTCTCTTAAACTGAACGCCGGCAGAGTAACACAAGTGACAGCGGAGATAGCGTTACAGTATGGTATGTTATCGCTTGAACGTGTTATCCGCTGCTGTTATCCTGGATGTTGTTGGAGCTGCGTCTAGGGCGACAACAGTTTTGGTTGTGTGTTTAACACCTGTGTTTTCAGTGATTGTCTTATATTGTATACAATATATTTAATGTGGTGTGCATCAACATTCACATCTATCTTTCATAATGTTTTTTTAAAATCTAATAATGCCGTGTCTGGGACCCCAAATCATTTCAATATTACTGCTTAGGCATGCACCCCCAGGTGTCATTCTCCAGAGTAGAAAAACATATACGTTGCTCGTACGGGTTAAGGCAGTAGTCGGCTGAGGATGATGGGAGCTGTATTCCAGCAGCAGCTGGGCAGTACAGGCTGCCTTGTAAAAGCCCGACACGTGGTGCCTTATTGAGGGAGAGGGTTCTGGGGGCTTGCTTGTGCATACCGTGCTTTAACAGCTGTGACTGCAGATGTGGATACGGCGGATGCAGCAGCTCGTAAACTACTGAAAGTGGAGTTTGAATCACCTGCTCTCTCTCATAAGCCCAGCACGTTGCATATGTAATCCATCAGCGTATTGTTGGCCCGTAAACATAATGAGAGGCAGCTTCCTGTTTGCGTTGCTTGCTTTAGACAGTGCCCTATTGCTCTTTTTTTTTATTATTATTCTTGTCAGTTGTCAGGAATAAAAGAGACCGCTTTATATGTATATAGATAGTGTACATACTGGTATATAGTGCATATATATATATATATACTGCATGTGGCATGATGGAATGTACACAGTTAAAAAGACTCTGGATAGTGGGTCCTGTTGGACCCTTTCTTTGTTTTACGTTTGTTGGTACTAACTATATATGCGTTTTTCTTTTAAAATTCTAGAGCTTGTTGGGCACACTTTTTTATGATGACATGCTGCATGACCTCATGTTTTCTGGTGTTTTTTAAACATATGTTTATTCATTGTTTTATATAGCGCCATCATATTCCGCAGCGGTGTACAATGGGCCTATCTAGCTGTGGCTGAAAACCCCAGCTAGATATGCCCAATGTATAAAACATTATATTGTTTTATAGGTATACGGAGGTTGGTAGCGGCTGTTGGAAATAGCGCGCCGCTTGCGTTCTGGTACTACAGTGAAAGTGGGATCGTAACCAAAATGTACAAGAATGCATTATTTAGTTTTATTACATGTGATCATTATTGGCATGTGCGGTTACAATCTTTGTATAAAACGAAGCCATCTTGTTCTACTAGTGAATATAGCACACAAGTTGCAAATAAAGTCTTATATGAAGAAGGGGGAAAAAAACCTGATTCTTTACATTGATAATATTTGAGTGGGAGAGTCTTGCGTTCATTCTTCTCATGGCTGGCTCTGCGCGGTCCAATGTTGTTTATTCAGTGTTTGAATACATTTTAGTAGGAATATGATTCTCCCACAGCTTCAAAAGTTCTTCCTCTTCTGCAAACAAAATAAATAGTTGTAGCCATATTCAAAAAACCTCTAAAGTTCTTCAGTGCAGTTTTATGCTACTATCGGTTTTTGGTTCTTCGTGCCATAAGTGGACTGTCTCTTTAAGTAGTTTTTCAAACAGAGCTCAAAAATAAAAAAAGGTCGCACGGCAAGGAAACTCCACGTCTCATAGAAAACAATGTGCACTTTCTAAATTGGAGGCAGGCCGTATCCGCTCTTTGATTTAAGCTTAGTTGCTTCCTGTGCTCTTTTGACTTGCATAGCTGTTGGGTAACTGGATAGGTTCCAATTCTGAGCTGCTCTCTTTCGATGAAATTAGAAACTAAGACAGCAAAGGAGTTGGCCATTGCAGTCAACTGCAGTCGTTTAGGCTGTGAGGACCCGTACTATGAATGTGGAGTTATCTTATATCAACTGCCTTATATATTTTCACAGTTTATCCAGGTACGAACTAAGAATGGAGCTATAGGCTTTAAAAAAAATCAATTAAATCTATCAATTTATGAAACCAAGTTAGTACATTTTCTGTCGTAGTAAAATCTATTTTTGTTTTTTCTTGCATTGATTTGAATTATTAGAAAGTGTGAGATGTGAGGGGTTTTTTATGACTTTATCTGACTATTTATTACTGAATAACCAGGTTGTGATCTCCAGAAACTAAAAGATGTAGTGTTACCCTTGTTACAATTGTAATGTATGTATTTTTTTTTCTTTCAGAAGTTTTAAGGAACAGTGCCCAGAAGTAGGTCAATGGATTCCAGGATTCCTCATAGCATCACCGTTGTACCCAATTCAGTCATGGTGCAACCTCTGCTGGATGGACGGGTGCCTTATGGAAGGTTACAGCACCCGCTCACCATCCTGCCCATTGACCAGATGAAAACCACTCATCTTGAAAATGATTACATTGATAATCCAACTCTAAATCAGCTAACTAGTCAGAAAATCGGCAGGGGACACCATGAACCTATTCTCATCAATCAGCATCTGCAAAGGTGTGAAGCCGACATCACGCACCCATGGATATCCTTCAGTGGACGGCCAAGTTCAATTAGCAGCAGCAGCAGCACGTCCTCCGATCAGAGGCTCTTGGACCATATGGCCCCACCACCAGTAGTGGATCAGTCCCCACCCAGGGCAGTGAGGATACAGCCTAAAGTGATTAACTGCAAGCCTCAGGATGTGAAGGGACCAATTGCTCAGGAGCTTGACAAGCATTTCTTACTCTGTGAGGCTTGTGGTAAGTGCAAATGCAAAGATTGCACCACACCTCGGACCTTGCCCTCTTGTTGGGTTTGCAACCAAGAATGCCTTTGTTCAGCACAGAATCTGGTCAACTACTCCACCTGCATGTGTTTAGTCAAAGGAGTCTTCTACCACTGCACCAATGAAGATGATGAGGGCTCTTGCGCAGACCATCCATGCTCTTGCTCCCAATCAAATTGCTGTGCACGCTGGTCTTTCATGGGTGCCATGTCCCTGGTCCTTCCGTGCTTACTCTGCTATCTTCCAGCCACTGGCTGTGTTAAACTCTCCCAGAAATGCTACGACAAAGCTAGTCGGCCTGGCTGTCGGTGCAAAAACACAAACAGTGTCATGTGCAAAGCTCCAGAGGCTGTCGGTAGACCGGAGAAGCCATTCTGACTGGTGTACTCTTAAGATTGTGTTTTATGAACGATGATGTGAGGAGAGTAACGCAAAAAGAATGGACGCTAGGCAGAATATCACCCATGCTTTAATTTAGCATTTCCTACAGAAATTTAGCAACAATTTACTATTACCTAGAAGGGGAACAGGAAATGTATTTATGTAGTGCTGCTGTCAAACTTCCATATCCTGTGTTAACTAACATTTACGTGCTAACTGGTGCATAGTGTCATCTGGAGACAGCCGTAGGTCTTATCCTGAAACTATTGGCTGGCGTTATAACTGCAGCTACCATTGGCAGAATATTGGTTGCAGAAACAGCCGTGTTTTTGTTATTCTTCAGTTAGCATGGAAGAGAGCCAACTCCAATCCTCCTTAACATAGCCTTGTCTTTGTTTTGAAACCCAAGGTTCTATGCCACAACTCATCCAGTGTTGTTACTGTGTGATTTGTTTCCAAGAGTTTGGTTCTGTAACTTTTTTGTTAATTCGATGCATTGCATTTATTTTTTCTTTTATTTTTTTTTTTTATGGTATTCCCCATATTTATATATGTGTTTTTGTTTTTTTTAATATATAATTCAGCTGATGAGGGTTACACGGGTGACTAGAGAACATAAAAAGTAGGATAGGATTTTCATCCACACTGTAGCAACATGAAAGGATTATGTATCCCTTTCCACTTGCTATGATGAAGACCTTCCATAACTTCTATCATAGGCAAGACCAGGCCACCCTATCCTGTTCTTTATCAGTAAAACAGGAAAGCTTTTGTTTCACATTCTTTTTTTGAGATATATCATCAAACTAGCTGAATTACATACATTTTTCTCCCCCCAGTTGCAGTCTTGGCCAAAGGTAAATCTTATTTTTGTCCAGGATCTATTATTCCGCAGAACATTAAGTCTTAGCACAGCCACTGCCATAGTGGTTTGGATTCAAGAGGGAAAAAAATAATCCCCTGCACTAAGACTGAGATGCGACCCAAGAGCGCAATACTTATTATGCTATGTTCTGCAGAATCAAGACAACTGGGGGAGGGGATTTTTTTTTTAAATTCCCCCCTCGCACCCTCTATTGGCAATTTGGAACATTATTATAATGTTTCTTGTAATTATTTCCTCTGCTGCTGCTCTACCACTGCTCCACTGTAAAATAGCATCTGTATATCTGTGTAAATATACATAGAGCGATACAAAGATAATGTCTATTTTTAGTGTTAAATAAGTACCAGGTAAAGTCAGGGGAGCGTATAGGGAAATTCATTCAATTATTTTTTTTGTGCTTGCATTTTTCTGTTCTTAATATATAGTTTCTTTTCTAATGCTTGGTTGTTAGCTCATCCAATGGCAAAAATTGTTATGTCCCTTATAACATAGCAAAGGTGGATCTATTTTTGTAAGCATTAGGTGCTAGTTTTCAGTATATCATTTTTTAGTTTCGGTGTTAAAGGGGAAATTTCAACTGCATGAAAATGTTGTCTTTAGCGGTTTTTTTTGTTTGTTTCTTTTTGGTTTCTTTCCCTACCCTTAAGGGATCAAGGTACAAGATGTGAGCTTCACTTACCAAACCCTTAGTGCGTGCTTTTTTATCTGCTGACAAGTGGAATGATGATGATGATAACCTATTTTTGAAAAAAACAACATATTTCAGTTAACTAGAAAAACAATACATCGGTGGCACTAAGGGAAAATATGACTGGGTTGTCTTTGCTTCTCAACCCTTTCAACATTGCTGCACATCCAAGCACTTTTTTGTTACAAATTGTGTATTTATTTTTATATTATTTAATTCGAGCATTGGAGGGGGTCTCTATAATTCTAACCCTTTGGTATGAGCAACACCTTGCACCTGTGGCACTCATAGGGTTAAGAAGGTACAAATACCCTTTTTGTTATTTTTCATGAAACTTCCCCTTTAGGACTGTAAACTAAGCATTGTTATCTGTTCTACGAGGAAGGCAATGTACATGTTACTTTAAATATGTTTTCATTTGGCTTATTGGCCCTGGACAACATTTTTACAGGAGGTTTAGCCCATTTGCTAGGGTCAAAGTGGTAAATCTATTTTATCCGAGAGGATAAAGCATGACATTCTGAGTTGACATTCATGGTATCCGACATTGCTAATGTCATCCTGTATATTTTTTTTTTTATCTGTCTAATTTGAGAAAGTCATCTTCTAAATATGTGAGAGAGGAAGATAAATTAGGGTGCCAAATTTTTTTTTTATTATTATTTTAATTTTTTAGGTGGTGAGGGGGGTCCTCCCAATGCAATAAGCTAACGATTTATGTAACTGGGCCAGGTCTCTTTAACAACTTGGATTGAGTTATTCATTTTTTTATTAATGTGCAGACGGAATATATGTGTCTTATTTTTGAGTCATATTTTTTGAGATGGTTATCAGTGAGGAAAGTAGGAGGGCTGTCATAAATCTTAAGAAATGTACTATTTATGTAATGTGCTTAATGGTTTCCACAATAAGCTATAAATATGGAGTTTTCCACATGATGATCCTGAATTGAAATCTGGATATAGCATATAAATCTGGTCGGATTGATGGTTCCATCACAAACAAGGATATTGAATAAATGACATTGGTACTACGCATTCAGTATTGGATAATTTGGGGCATCGCCCTTTCTTTTAGGCCTTGATGATGTAGCCTCTACCAAGAGCAATCTAGAAGACAATGATCCTGTTTCTGAGGCCTTTGGTCATGGTATAACCTCACTGATCTCCAGCTTTCTAAAGATGTGACTTTGTTGCCTATTTTTTTTGGGGGGGGTCATAACACAAAACCGTTCTGAATACTGCATTTGTCGGCATCCAATGTGCAATTTGCTTACAGACACCATTGTATTTGTCTTTAAAGTTTGAAAGATTCACTCCACGGAAAAAATGTATGCGCCAATTGTTTCATTTGTATAGAATATTTATTTCGAAGCTCTATTTTAATAGTATTTATTTTAGAAAGTCTACTATTGTAAGAGTTCTTCTGTTTGTGAAGAAAAAACACAAGTTAAAAATTGAATGTACTGATCTAGAAATATATAAATATATATAATTATATATTGTTAAATATAAAAAATTCTTGTTGCGTTTTTCTTTATGTGTCTCAATTCATTACAGTGTCTTTACATATTTCCGTTTGTTAAAAGTCATAATCCCATTGAAGACTTTGAATCCTCTTACTGCATTTAAAAAATCTCCATTAGTGACAAATTACATAGAAAAATAATATTTACATTGTTATTGCTTCTGCATAGAGACAGCATTTGATGGCAGATAAGAACTATGTGACCCATCTAGCCATAAAGACTCAAACCTTAATCAGTCCTTGGTATTGTCTCAAAGAGAACAGTTATTAAATCCATAAATAAATTGAAGAATGAATAAATAGGTTTATTTACCTTCAGGTTGCATATCCTGCCTAACACTGAGCAACTTATATCACTGACATCATTTAGATGTCTGTTTGACAACACGCTTCTTAAAACTTAACGCTTGTGACCACAAAAGTTATTTTTCATTTATTTTCCGATTTGTGGCCACTGCCTACTTTGTTTCTGAGTGTGTTGTGTAACCCGTGTGGGTTCTGTATTATACAAGGACAAAAAAACTCTTTTCTTTTTAGTGTAGCTACCTTTGAGATTCTTACGGTGAATTCTTTACCTGATGAGACACACTTGACAGAAAAAGTAAAATATCAATAAGAAGGAAAAAAGAAAATTTTAACGTGCCACTGAAAAACATGGGAAAAGCTTGAGAATAAGCTGAGACTTTAAACTTGAAAAGATAGTTAATGGATTTTGTAAATAGAAATAAGAATTGGTAGCAATATCCAACATGTACCTCCATGTTAAACACATTATAGATTGTGCATTGATGGTTATATCAGATGCAACAGCCCACTCAACCGTTTTCCCATCTTTATGACACATAATTTGCCATTATAGAAATTTGAGAACCATACACATATTAAGGAAATACATATAGCCATATTAGTCCTAGAGTAGATGTACTAGAGGAGTATACTTTTTATTGGGCCAACATAGAAATAATGTGTGCAGTCACTTAATAGCTTGCTAGAGAACCCCTGACAAATATTTAATGAGTACAGCACCCCCTCTACACCAAGTCGAAATTGACAAATCTAGTGTAACATGTTCCTGAAATCTAAGTTTATCCAGGTGATGCTCCAGGCCAGCCAGCTTGCCCGTCCATCCCATGTTCAGAAGCACAAATCCATACTCGTGAATGTCACCTTGTCCTTCGAACTCTTGTCTTTTGACAGCATAAGCTTTGCTATATTTACACTGCTGACCCAACATTGAGAAACAGATCAAGCTAAAACGTATAAAACAATATTGCTATTGAAAGGAAATGCACTAAACAAAGTTTCCACTGATCTCAGTCACCAGGATGAACAGGATACTGTCCCCTTATGGAGGTTGAATCAGTACCTGTAATGGAGACCATTACATTGTTTTACCATATATTTCAAAATACTATGCTAATATTTGTTTAAAAGTCATACATGATATATGTGATTAATTTAAACTGATGTCGCCAATGCATGATCTGATATTTTGGTAGACTGGTTGGAGAAAGAAAACCTTTTCAAAACAAAAACAGGTTTACTCAGTTAAGCCAATCTCCTATGTCTCTCTGCCAGCCCAGGAAGCCTAAAGCAAGAAAACATGGAATCAGTAACAATACTAGTCCTTGTGCTTTGCTCTCTGTGGGTTTTGTAAGACAGCGGAAATCAGAATGATTTCAACATATGGAATGTGCCTGGATGTTTAGCGAACTAGACTATCTTCAAAGAGTACATGCAGAATTCAGTGTACATAAAGATAAATCCTGAAGGGGTACGAAGATTCAAATGAGGTCATTCTGAGTACTTTTTCAACAAGCTTTCAGTAGCCCTTCCTCTGAATGGTAAGGGTTACCCCCCATTCCAAGATATATCAATGTGCTTGCTGTATCCTCTACCTGAGTTGGATACTTAAAGTCATAAAACAAAGTAAGAATTCAGCACATACCCAGCAAATACTATTCAAAAAACACCTATCTAACGTCTATCTATTGGGGATTGCATCACACAACGGGGGAGATCAGTGATTTTTATTTTTGACCAGCCCATTGAGCTTTGGCAGGTCCATTCAGCAGTGGTGCTACAGAGAGCCTGGGCACCCAAGAGTGATCGGCTACCTGATATGATTCAAAGGAGCTACCACCCCTGGATCTGCTTCCCTAGGACTAGTCGGAATATATTGCCTGGACCCAGGGAACACATTATGGTGGGTGATTGATTGCATGATGTCACACACAATACATCTGAGGTGGATATAGACAATAATGCCGCCTGGGACCATATCTGACCTACACCCATCAGAGCTGCAAATGGTTTACATAAGCACATGAATATAGAACCGTGATTATAAAGGCTGAACAATGCTGGTCAAGAATTTGGAACTAGAAGCAAAAATATTCCATTGGTTGCCTTCTAAATTTCTGCCCCCAAATTATTATGTATGAAGAAATAATTTGATGGAGAAAAAGTCACCTTGAAAACTAATGTTCCAAATTAGAAGGACTTACCCCTTTTCAACTAGCCACATTTTGCATGGCTAACTGCCATCTATATGACCTGATGCATTATAACTCAAATAATGTACACCCCAGAAAGAAAACAACAACAAAAAAAAACAGTAATTGCAGTGAAAATTGTAAATGTAAATTTGTCCCTAGAGCGGTTCTTTATACTAAACCCTGATGAATGTTATTCATTTTTCAACAAGGTTGTGTGTCCTGAAGGCAATGATTCTTTTAACCTAGTTTTCAACATACTCAGATAGTGTGAGCTCACTGTAGAGAAGCACTTTTCATCTGTGTATAGCTCCTAACTTAAACCGCATATTAATTACCAATCTGATTAACACAAACACTTTGAGTAGGTGTGGTAAACAGAGAGGGATATTTCCAGTTGCACAGGTTTATCTGTCCAAACTTTAATAAAATAATGTGTACTCAGCCTGGGGCAGGTGTAATTTTGGTTAATTTATGGGTCTCAGAGACAGGAAGAGAGCTGCTTGTTTCATTGTGTTTTCCTCAATAAATGACATTCCGATTGTGTCTGCATGTCATTCTGAAGGCTTAGCCTGCCAGAGCACAAGTCACTACGGGAGCCCACCTGTGCCTCAGGCTTTGCTGCACCATCCAATTATGGAGACATCTGTATCTGTTAAGCACCAGAGGATTGAGCAATTCCCCTCATTTCCTTATGTCACTCAGTGGCCGATTTGTTCTATCATTTAAGAGAGTAACATTCTTTATGCAAGCTTTCAAACGTTAAGGATGTTGTAGGTTTTTAGGATGTTGAGATGAAAGGTCTGAAACCCATATCTAACACAAAAGCGGTATATTTAAAGGGACACTCAAAGGCTTTGTGCAGCCCCAAAAATAAAGGATGCATTTCGAAGCACTTTGCATTATTTAGCTAAATAAAAAAAATACTTATTTTTTAGGAGAAGGTATATCTACGGAGCTGCAGCACACCACCAATTGTCCGATTTTAGCACCACTATTAGCTGCTTGAAGCAGCCTATCACTGACACTTTCAATTAATGGGGGATCATCACTGCGCACAGTGAGGAGAAGATCTCATAAGATCCCTTGAAATCTCCGACAAGGCTGTGAGTATGGCGTGGAGAAGGTGTGTTTGGCTGAACGAGTCTCCTACAAGCCAGAGATCTTGGAGATCTGGGATGATTGTGACAAACTCCTCTATGCATTTGCAAGAGATATTTTTTTTACATTTAAATAAAATGCTCAGCTGTCATATGCATTGTGAAAAGCAGATTATTGTATATGTTATAATGTTATGTTATAAAATTTACATTTGTAAATAATAATAATGGTATTAATATCTTACATATATAGTGCTTCTTACAGTAAATACATTCAAAGGGTCCCACAAAACTAGAACTGACAGGCTAAGACAAATCAATATATTAGGTAAAGGTGGCCGTGCACGCAAGCTTACAGTCTTCTTATTCCATTTACGCCCAGCCAACCCTCTCCATGATAGGCATCCCAAATACAATAAAAGGTGACACACGCCTTTTAAGAAACGGAGCGCAATATAAATACTACCCTATATACAATCACGATACTGCAAAAATACAATTAAAACTAGTGATTTTAAATAGGTTAATTACTTTTGTTACTGCAAAGGCTCATACATTGGCCTACATAGAGACCAGGGCCCTTCTTTTGCAAAACTCACTATTTACAGTAACACCATTTTCATTTGTAATAATGAATCTGTCCAGTGCCTTAACTACATGGTTCTAAGAGGTGCCTCTAGGTCTTTAGAGGCCACAAGTGGAATGATTTAGATGGGCCCCGTTTTAAAATTGATATATGAAAGGGGTACTTAATACACAAAGACTAAGAAACACAAGATTCATGATGACATGTTTGTTTACAACAGATTGATTATAGTGATATGTATGAAATGAGTTCATTGTTCCATTCCTCTCACATGACCTGAGAGGGCACCTTAGACCAGAGGGGTTGTGTGGGCGCAGAGACCTCCCTGGTCAGTGGTGAGCTCTGTAGCTCCAGTGGCATTAGCCACTTTTCCATGTCACCCTCAAATGTACTTAGTCAGCCATGTAACTGACACTCTCTCTGTCACCATCGACTTAAAGCCATACAAAGGACTTGAGGGTAGATAGATAGCTACCCTAATGCTATAACACCAGGCATGGACCACCGCACCCCACCCAAACTCCTTGTACTTAAATTCTTTAAATAGAGATACAGAGTGTAGCTGCTTCCTATTAGGACATTTAAATAGCGGTGTAAGCTATAAACATTTGTGTCATTGCCGTTTTTAACACCGACAAATTGTTGTTTCTGCTGATTACACTGCTGTTTCCATACACTAAAGAAAACATTGATCCTCCCTTTTCCAAAGCTGTATAATAACCCAGCAGGCAAATTAGCTTCCTCCACACCCGAGTGACACTGCCTGCCATTCACAAACAAATGAACCAAGTAGGGGTTTTATCACCAGCTCTCCTCCCGTGGCTTACTCAATGGGAATCTTTGCATATTAAAGCAGGAAGGAGAACTAACACCACTGTCTTCGCAAAGTGACAAATTAACAAGGGAAGAGACAGCTAAATTTGCATCTGAATTTAACACAATATTATTAATGTGATTAGTTAAGTGAGAACCTTTCACCATCAGTTATGTTTGGAACAGTATGTGTAATAGACAATCTCATAAATCTTTTTTTTTTTTTGCCCTATAAATTTTTTTGCCCCATGTTTACCTTCTTAAAATAAGAGATATAGTCATATAAGCTTTCAAGACGTCAGTGGCGTCGGCAGGGGGGGGCCAGAGGGGGCCATGGCCCCCCCTACATCATGCTGTGCCCCCCGGTGTGCCCCCCCAATCGAAACGCCGTCTTTTTTTTCTGGCGCCTCTCACTCTTCTCCGCGACCGAGAGGCCTCTTCCTGGTTCGCAGTGCCGGCATTTCAAGCCGAGCGCCGGTATATGTCGTCATATCCGGCCCCCAGCAGTGAAGCCGGCAGAACCAGGGATACAGAGACCTCGCGATCTCACCGCTGGACAAGCCCAAGGTAAGTGAACTTCAAAGGGGGGGTTAGAAAGTTAGGAGGGGGTTAGAGAGTCAGAAGAGGTAGATAGGAAGTGAGAAGGGGTAGATAAGGATAGATTGGGAGGGAGAGGGGGGTAGATGGGATAGATTGGGAGGGAGATGGGGGTGGATGGGATACATTGGGAGGGAGAGGGGATAGTTAGGATTGATTGGGAGGGAGAGGGGGTAGATAGGATAGATTGGGAGGGAGAGAGGGGTACATAGGATAGGTTGGGAGGCAGATGTGGTAGATAGGGAGGGAGAGGGGGCAGATGTGGTAGATAGGGAGGGAGAGGGGGTAGATAGGATAGATTGGGAGGGAGAGGGGGTAGATAGGATAGATTGGGAGGGAGAGGTCTTTATGGGACAAAAACGGCGTACGTTCAGCTGTTTGGGGACAAAGTTGACATAATGTGTAACTTAGGTGCTGGTCAGGTTCTATGTGGGCAGTGTGGACACCAGGGTTGGCTTTGGGGTGTGTGACCAGTGATCTATGCCTGTAATTTAGGGGGTTTTATCTATACCTTTAATGCAGAGTTTATATGTAATTTCCAATTGATTTATATCTGCAAAGCTGGGTTTTGTGTCATTCTGTTCATCTGTATCGGCTATATTTCCATACATTATTAATGTTTATGGAAATATAGGATTTGCATGTCTTATTCAGTTGATCAATACCTGGAGTGCTGTTTCCATGTGTTGATTATTTGATCTAAACCTTCAGTGCTGAGTGTACAGTTGATATATACCTGCAATGCTGGGTTTGTGTGTTCTGTTGGTTTATACCTGCAATGCTATGTTTCCATACATTATTTATGTATACCTGCAAATACAAGTTTTTTTTTGTCTTATTCAGTTGCATGTGCTGTTTCCATGTGTTGTTTATTTGATCTATACCTGAACTACAGGTTGTAAGTAAAAGAGCGCTATGGTTTAGTGAATGAGGGGACAAAGGGACTCTGGGGATGATTACAGGGGAGAGGACCTCTCAATGTCACGGTGCAGTCAGAAGGAGGGAACACTGCACTGACTCTCACTGTCTTCCCCTGATCTGCAGTCAGTGTGGCAAATATATTGGCAGCAGGGTCTAATATTAATATATATTGGCTGCAGGGGCTAATATTAATATATATCGGAAGCTGGGACTAATGTTTATATATATCGGCAGCAGGGGCTAATATTAATATATATTGGCTGCAGGGCCTATTATCAATAAATATTGGCTGCAGGGGCTAATATTTATATATATTGGCTGCAGGGACTAATACTATATATCGGCAGTAGGGGCTAATATTAATATATGTTGGCAGCAGGGTATAATTTCTATGTATATCGGCAGCAGGGTATAATATAAGTATGTATCCGCAGCAGGGGCTAATATTAATATATCCGCAGCAGGGGTTAATATTAATATATATCTGCAGCAGGGTGTAATATTTCTATATATCTGCAGCAGGGTCTAATATTTATATATATTGTCAGCAGGGGCTAATATTAAAGAATGAAAAATAACTGTCACTTTAGCTGTTATTTTGAAATCATATTTTAATCACAGTCTTTACTTCAAAGAGATAAGTGCATATTATGTAGTTAAAAATGCACGTCTAACGTGTGTGTGTGTGTGTGTATATATATATATATATATATATATATATATATATAGTGTATATGTACCGTTTTATAATTGGCCCCCCTACTTTGGTCCCTGGCCCCCCATGTGCCCCCCCTAAATATGAAACCTGGAGACGCCACTGCAAGATGTCAGTGGTCTCTGCGCAAATTGTCCTATTTATATCTGCCTAAAGTGGTTCTGAAATACCCTGTACATGGTTCTCAGAGATGCCTCTGCATCTTAACCAGCTTTAGGCAAAATACTTAGAAATAATGCAAAGGGTAGTTATACATAGGCTAAGAAACAAAATTTACAATCTTCATTTATGAAAAATAGATATAGCGCTACAAATTTAAAAGGATGCATGTTCAGTTGATTACACCAAGATTGTTTTTTTAGCATGCGTAACATTTGCTATTATTTAAAATAGCTTATAAGACAAATATCTATAATACGCTTTGAAAGGGCTGAAGAGTTAAAAGGGTCTCAGAAAGAGAAAAATACTCTGAAGCACACGTTTGATTAAAGGCCAAGTAGACAGAGAGAGAGGAAAAGAGCCAAAAGAGGTAGAGTGGAAACCTGGGGAATACCTGTTATGCCACTGTCTAACAAGTTGCTTTTTTATTAAACTCATATTAAATAGTATTTTTCAAAGTAGTGTCAGATCATTGTTTTATCCTTTATTAATTCAACTCAAACTAGTTTGAGTTTAAATCAAACAAAAGCAACTTAGTTTAATCACCTGGAAGCAGAAGGACATCGCTGTCTACTATTAGTGACCAACTTTTATATGCTATTTTTAAAATATGGCTCTTTATGACATGGTAAAGCTTTGGTGAATTTGGTAAATGTGACATTTAACAATAACACGTCCAAGTGCCAGTGCTAGGTAAAGCTGTCTTTGTTCACACTGTAGGGAAAAAGAAGCAGAGAAGTGTGAGAAGAAATGAGAGGCTTTAATAGGTGCAGTCCCATGGAGGATTTCAAAGGCAGAGAGACAAGCCTCAGCATGGTGGTGTGATAGTCAAGGATTGAACATTTATGTGAATAGGAGTGCACATATCCTCAAAAGCATTAAAAAGATAACTCATTTTCTTCAAAGCAATGCTTCCAGCCGAGAAACAATGGACTAACCCCTCCCTCTGTGAAATAGTTTGTTCACAGAGTAACTCAGCCATGATCATTGTAAAAGACAAGTTACTCACGATAATATTATCATAAATGAACATAGTATACAGGTTGATTCACATTATTCTCTGAAAGAATACTATTATCTAAAAGAAGCCATTGTGGGAAGACAGGGGATAATATTCATTCATCTATGCACTGTGAAAATGAAGCCACAATGTAACGGTTAATCCACGGGGAGCCTCCTCATCCATATTGTACAGTCAGGGTGACTCCCCATTTACATTTTTATAATACCATGACATTTTATTTCACAAAAATGCATATTTGTAACATTCTTGGATCACCTCTCTAGTATCTCTCTTCTCCAAGCCAGTATCATAAAAAGAACTTCATTAAACCGTGTTAGTGTGTGGTAGCATAAAACAGAACCCTAGAACAATTTTCTAATACAAAAGAAACCAAGTTGGTTGATTTGAGAAACTCAGTGTTGCAGAGGATTAGGTTTCACACTATCTCACTGATGTCCCTTGTACAACAAGGCATGCATGAACATCAAATCTGACTACAGGAAAGAACACTGATGTCCAAAGTTGCATGACCTTTCTGAAAATCAGACCTGACAGCACATGTATACAAAGTGCCTGGAATGTGGAAGTGTTATCCTTTAGACACTATTTCTGAGCTTCCCAGTTTGGTCATCTTGGGAAACTGAAAATAATTATGTTTTTAGAGACGGATTAGCTTGGTGGTGTTAGAGTGGCAGAAGCCACTGATACATTTTTAATGTATGGGAGGGATGGGGTTCTTCGTTCACCTTAAGCTGTACCTTTAAAGTCTCTCAATGATGCCTGCCAGGTTTTCTAGGACAAGTAAAAACCAGTTGGTCTTACCAGTTTTACCATAGACTAAAGACAAGACTGGTCACGGTTGTACATTTGTTTGATATTCACAGTGCTGCTGGGGTAACTTCATTAAAGGACCTAATGAAGGAGGTTCATAAAACAGAGCTGAAAACTTCCCAGAGCTCTTTAGCTGGCAAATATCTTCATACATTCCAGGAGACTAGGTTCTAGAGAACTTAGAAGAGTCCCTGTCTGGTTCATCGGCTGAGCTTGAAGTTGGACACAGGTTCAACTTACGGAATACGTATGATAACTTAGATAAACAAATACTCATGGTTAAGGAAACTTTGTTCAAAGCTTAACCTCTAAAAGTTACATTTACTTATGGTCAACAAGGTCAAGAATTTGTCCCAGATTGCAGATGCCCATTGCAAAAGGCAGTATTTCCTATGTGAGAACCACTTCACTTGACAAAGAGAAAGATAACATACATAAACTCGAAAAAGTAACACTATGCACCTGTAGTTCCCAAACCTGAACCCTGTAAAGTCATTGGAAACTATTAGTCACATTAAGATATATACTGTATTATAATACTGGCTTAATAATCTTTACACCATAATCTTTAATATGTTAAATTGGATGCTACAAAGTGCAGAAAAGGAAACATGGCTCAAAACAATTGTAGGAACTTGAGAGTGCAGAGTTCCTGCAAATTCCATGGGAAGTGCGATTTATGTACACTGTCTGTCTGAGGGGAAGTTGGCAATAAATAGCAGCTCTGTTGTTATCAACAGAATACAAGCTATTTATACCTTTCTCAGTCTAATCCCATTTGTGCAGCTGTGGCTTTTTTAATGCGACGCTAAGGAGTTATATGCTGAACAAATGCATGTTTGTCATTTAACTAAAAGGTATAGGTTGTCCAAGTGTGTCTGGGAGGTGTAAACCATTTTATGTATATATATACCGAATAGCCATAACATTATGCCCGCCTGCCTAATATAACGCAGGTCCCTGTTTTGCCACCGAAACAGCCCTGACCTGTCGAGGTATGGACTCCACTAGACCTCTGAAGGTTTCCCGTGGTATCTGGTACCAAGACGTCAGCAGCATATCCTTTACGTCATGTAAGTTGCGAGGTGGGGCCTCCATGGATGCATCCTGGTGCCATGTCTTCTCCAGGTAAGCGACGCACCCGGCCATTCATGTGCTGTATCTGACCAGGCCACCCTCTTCCATTGCTTTGTGGTCCAGTTCTTATACTCACGTGCCCATTGTAGTCGTGTTCAGCAGTGCGCAGGGGTCTTTAACTTTTTCAGCAATTTGAGCTACAGTAGCTCATCTGTCACCACACACACCAGCCTTCACCACCCAAGTGCATTAATGAGCCTCGGCCGCCAATGACACTGTCGCCCGTTTACTGATTTTCCTTCCTTAGACCACTTTTGATAGGTGCTGACCACTGCAGACTGGGAACACCCCACAAGGGCTTCGGATTTGGAGATGCTCTGACCCAGTTGTCAAGCCATCACAATTAGGCCTTTGTCAAAGTCGCTCAGATCCTTACACTTGCCCAATTTTTCTGCTTCTAACACATCAACTTTGAGGATGAAATGTTCACCGGCTGCTTAATATATCCCACCTATTGACAGGTGCCGTGATAACAAGATTATCTGGGTTATTCACTTCACCTGTCAGTGGTCATAATGTTATAGCAGATCAGTGTATTTATATATATGAACATATGAGAATAGGCAGCCAGTGATATTCCAAAGGAGATCTTTGTCTAGTTTACACTCATTTTTGTCATTTTATAAAGCACCCACTATCTTCATACAGGTCGGATTTGTGAATGTTAAAAAGGTAACATAAACGATGATCCATCTTATGTTAAACATTCAAAATAAATTCCCAATTAAGTATAGTACAAATAATAGAAGTCAGATTCTCTTCTGGAAGCTTCCTCTGTTCAAGGAGTGCTTACTTCTTGGTTTCCACTGAAACGGCTTATGTTGACCATCTAAAGTCTGGTGTTACTTATCGACACATATTTTTCTTTTTTGTTTAAGGCACTATGTTACTATAGGCAAGCTCTGAGGGCTCATTTTCCCGATGGTGCCTCCTAACGGGGAGCTTTCATTGATAAAACTTACAGTTACTTAAATACATTTAATACCGTATTTGCTCGATTATAAGACAAGGTTTTTTTCAGTCTTAAAATCAAGGTTGTCTTCTAATCAGACCTCCAATAGAGGTCTGACTACAAGACTAAGATCTAGGGATGCACCAATATATCGGTGGCTGAAATATATCTGCCGAAAAGGACATTATTTGGCAAATTGTGGGAAAAAAAATTGTCCCCTGGGGCCAGGTTGCTTACCGGTGCTTTGGTCGCACAGTGTACGAGCAACGTCTCTTGTACTAGCCAGGAGAATAGGAACCCAGCAGAGTCACGTGAATGCACGTCAGATGACTCTGCTCCCCTCCTTCTTCCTCTGGGGGCAGGACAAGAGAAATTGCAGAGGAAAGAAGCCCGGCCCCTGCAGAAGTCTGCAGTTCAGGTAAGTGAGAGATCTGCAATTCAGGTAAGGGGTGGGAGAGGGCTTATGAGCAAGTATGTATGTTTAAGGGAATGAATGAATATTCAAATGTTTGTGAATGAGTGTGTGTGTGATAGCATGGAATAGGAAGGCTGTAATCACACTCCTATCATGCCCAGGTTCCAGCATGTACTTTCTGCCTGGGCATGATAGGAGTGTGATTGCCGTTAGCAATGATAAATATATATATATATACCTCCAGAACTGCCTTTTAACCCCCTATATGCCACTCTGCTCCATGATATGCCTTATACCCCTATATGCCACTCTGGTATATAGGGGGTTAAAAGGCATATCATAAGGCAGAGTGGCATATATGGGGGTATAAGGCATTTCTGGGGGCAGAGCGGCAAGCCTGGGGGCAGATGTGTATTACTGGGGGGGCAGGTTGGCAAATAAAATGAAATAAAAACAAAAAATATTTTTCTCAATCATAGCTTTTATTAAATATGAAAAAATTACACAAATTAATATTTACCAGTAAAACGTTTTTCCTATAGGGTAGTCTTATATTCAGGCTTTTTCTTTTTTTCCTAAATTAATATTCAGATTATGGGGGGTCGTCTTATAATCATGGTCGTCTTATAATCAAGCAAATACGGTGTATAACATAAAGCAAAATATGTAAATATTATTTTTAAATAATACAGAATTGCTTAGTGTACATATTTAACACAAGAAATTTGGGATGAGTGACCAATAGGCCAGGCTTAATCATTATTATTTATTGATTTATATACCATATTCAACAGCATATCCTAACTATTTTGATTTACAGAAACAAAAGTCAAGGAGGGCTCTATTCATACGATCTTACAATCTAAGAGAGCTGCCAATTTCCAGTCTAAAAACTTTATTTTTTTCTTTTTCAGCTGAGCTAGCCCTTTATGTGTTTAATTAAAACAGCAAGAGGAAGTGTTTCGTCTAACTGAACCTCAGCACTTGAATTCACAGTGAATTCAGTCTTACAATTCATGTTTGCACCTTTACTCTGCCACCTTGTGACTATAGCTAGAAGAGCCTAACATAGAATTAATGAATCTTAGTGTCTCGGAAAATCTGCTATGAAATGTTTCTATCAACTATTTTATATAGAACTCTATGGTCATTTTTTCATGACCTTTCATCTCCTGCTACTATTTATCCCATCAATCTACCCCTCATTAATCTTTTTAACCCACTTCCAATAACTCATTTATATTTCACTTCCCTTTCTTTACAACAGTATTACATTTTTTTCTACTTTCACCTGAAAAAAAGCAAAAAACATCTCACTGGTGGTATAGCAGGGTCATTGACGAAAGGGAAAACTGTCTGAGGACTAACTGTATCAGAGGCCCACAGGAAAATGAAATATATTCACATTTTACATAGGTTCATTACTATCGGTTAGAGAAGCTGCTGCCAGGCAGGAGGGCTTTAGGTTTTTGGTGCACAGGTGGCTCCAGAACAGCTTGCCAGGGCCTTCTTCAATGTGGGGCAAAAGGCAGCAACCACGGTCCAGTTGAGACTAGGCCCGCCACTCTAGGAAGCTTGACAGTAAAAGAGAAGTTGTTCACACAGTGCGCAAGCAACACAGAGGTAAGCAGCAGGCCCATGCGTTAGTGTGCAAGCACCACAGAGAAAACTGCAGTTGAGGTAAAGGGATGCAGAAGTATGTACGAATAAGTTTGTATGAATGAGTATGTGTGAATAAAAGAATATTTGTGAATGAGTATGTGAATGAATGAGTATGTATTTACTTATGTATATGTTTAATAGCATGGATGTGTAAGTGGGGGGCAAAGATGGTACAGGCAGGCTTTTTGGGGGCAAAGCAAATGTCTGCCCAGGGCCCAATCAATATTAAAGGCAGCCCTGAAGCTTGCACTTATAGCACTTCTGCTAATTACCTCTGAAATTATTTCCTATTAGGCATTATTAAATGGTTATTATATCACAAGAGTATTTTTGTGCAAAATAGGCACCTTGCCATGTTCTGCTGGATAACTGTTAAGTAACTACAGGTTCACAATGACATGGTCAAGACAGATCCGTGTAGGTCCAAAACAGGACCAGAACAATGTTTGGTTTATGTGTTTCTTCAACCATAATGTTGCCCACAAAAAATATATATTATAAGTAGAGCTTTTGTTTGAAATCATATTAATGCATATAACAAAATATCTGTTACAACCAAAATATAAAAAGCTTGCACAAAAATTGAAAAAAGACATAGTTTTCATGATTTTGTATTTCTTCCACAAGATAGAAGCCTCTGCAAAAAATTATGTTCGGCTGTAACTAGCACTGCTTCTTCAGGTTTCCGGGTCACTCCAGGGGAACTCTGGGTTCCAGGAGCAGGGCAGCGCATTCTCCACTCCCTGCTCACTTTTCCCGCAACATTGGTGGGACCGCCCACTGATGCCAGTTGGACCGCTCCCGACATCAACAGGGCAACCTACCCAAGCCAGCGGGACTCCCTACCTACATCCTGCAAGGGAGCCGTAGCCAGAGAATTCCCAGGTGTTCTTAAAGCAACTGGGGCAGAAGTCCCTCTTGTTCCAAAGAGGTTATGCTCCTGGCCACATCCCTCAAGTAGAGTAATACTGGACATTAATATGTTTTTTATGTTCTCTTGATGGGTCAAAACACCACACTGTACTCCGAGTCGTATTTACCTGGGACGCTGCAGTTGGCCTGACCTAGTGCAGTGTCTCCAGCTGCCCCTGGTAAAGGTATGCAGTGCCTTTTAAAACAGTCTATGGAGGCTGTGCGGCTAGCGGGGAGGGCTAGCCGCGATCTGCCCCCATTTTTTTTAAATGAGGCAGAAACTTTGCAAGCAGGATGTCAATCTGTATAGCCTTGCTGTACAGATCATAGTACATGTGATCAGAGCAACAGGAGACTTGCATGGTCCCTACTGTATAATGCCTCCTGGAGTGTTGGTGATTAGCAGGAAAAGAACAGGAGCAATGGACCAGTAATATTCGATACTTAGGGCCTATGTGAAAAAACCATCAATGCAAGCTTTACAAAGTTTATAGCCCATATTTTAAAATGACAGATATTTTACAGAAGTTTAAAAGCTCTCTGTTGTAACCAGCTTGAACACATCTTGCCACAATGTGACCTACATTTCAATTCCAAACAAATTAAATGGTTTGGAAATATATACTCTTTAGATTATAAACTGTAGAAACCAGAACACCTCTGCCTCTGTGCAAATGTAATTTGTAGTATAACTTCATTGCATACCTCTGCAGAATCATCTGGAGTTATACAGTTAAATGTAAAAACAATACGATTTACCCATTAAAACATTTGCTCAGCACAGGTCTAAGACTAAATCCAGAACCTCTCATTTAAACACACGTGGTTGCAACAATCTAACAATCATTTCTACTGAATTGATGAATCGACTTGCAAGCTAACTTGGATGGTTGACATTCCTTGCAAGCAAGGGTCCCAGGTTAACTAACCTTGTAACTCATTGACTGACGTGAAAAATATTAGACCACCGTGGGGATGTGACATTTAAAAAAATAGTAATCTTATGGATAATGTCACTGTGTAATTCTCTTCCTTCTTCCAACGACTAAATATTTATGGTGAATGTCAAAGAATTGCATTGGGGTAAAACAGTCCACAAGAATGCTCAAATGTAATGTAGACAGTCCAACAACTAGATACCAACTATGTTCCTGAAAATCAGTTTTTACATTTAGTAGTCACTTGCTTTGATGTTCAGTTCCTAGTAGCAGCTTATACTGACCTAGGGTGGCAGTAGGGTCTTTTTAAAAAATATAGATACTCTTGATTTGCCTGATCATGAAATATGCATTTCAGTTTGCTGTATGTCTAAAAGTGACGTGGCTGAGAGTGACATGTGTGTATAGTAGATTGTGATCTGTGTGGCTGAGTGGTGTGTGTGATAAGAGTGCGATGTGCTTGAGAGTGGTATGCAGTATAGTATGATTTGTGTGTCAGAGAGTGGGGTGTTGGTAGATGTGTGTGAGGCAGTACACATACAGACACGCTCTGTACATTTATATACACACACACACAGGAACGGAACCCCTAACCAGAGTCGGCTGGCAACCAGGGACCAGACAGCAGTGTAGACCGCACAGCAGGATTTTGGAGCACATGGACAAGACAAACGGGATCAGGACAAGCCGGGTCAGAATACTAGAGAGCAGCGAGGTCAGGACTAGCTGGATCAGGATATCAGAACGCAAACAAGGTCAAGACAAGCCGGGTCAGAATAGCAGAGAGTAAACAAGGTCAAGGCAAGCCGAGTAAACTGGAGTGAATCTTAGAGTAAACCGCAAAAGGGCATCATCCATGAAGTGTGTAGGGTAAATACAGGGTGCAGGGCACAGACTGATGTCACAAACATCTAAGGGAGGAAGCAGCGGGTGCAGTCTCCCTAGCAACTAGAGGAGGCAGCAGGTGCAGCGACATGGTTTCTGGATCCCATATAACTTGTGTCACACACATACAGTACACACATACTCTGTAGACATACACACACCTGTGTGAAGCTAGTGGTCACATGGCTTCTTCAAAATGTACTGTGATCAGTAGCTCTTGGGCTGATCCACAGTGTAGCAGTTCTTGTCTGACTGCTCACTCTGCAAGTCAGTGCGGATAAACTGTCCCTCTCACTGGCGCTATATAAAACAATAAATAATAATAATAATCACTAAATCATGCAGACGCCATTAAGTAGTAACTGTTCCAAAAAATTGGAATAGATGACAAACCCACCTTGTGGGTCAGAGGGTGTAGATTTCCCCGCTGAGTGATCAGACTCCATTTGTGGATTTCTCTACCCAGACCATTTATATCCCAGCACTCCCAGAATGGACAGCGGCAGCAAGGTAGGCACAGGGAGTGCTGCCCAGGAATGGACCTAGGGTACCAATTGACTTAAATACACTACTGACTACAAGAAATAAACTAACCTACATCTGTATGGCAGTAACTCATCAGGAACATTTATAGAAGTTTAGTAGAACACACATTAACATAGCCACTTGTCTACTTGTCTCTGTATAAAACACACTTCCAAATAAATGATTGAGATCCATTAAGGTACTTTTCAACAAACCTAATAACCCTACCAGGGTCTCTAACTCATATGTAATAAATCCATTGTATGATAACTCATTGTGTGAGTTAAAAACTCACTTTGTAGTCAATAAGGATTGGATTTGGACAATTATTCATTAAATTGGGGTGAGCTGATAGAAAATCCATCCCCAATGCTGTTGGGAGATATGATAAAATGCTTATGAGAAGGGTTTTTTATTTAAAACCTAAGCGCTGGGCCTCTAGATCCTCTTAAGCAGTTAAAACCAAGGTTCTGTTCCCTCCCACTCTTCACCTCCATGTAATTCTCTAATCATACTATGTGCATTATCCTCCCACTTCTTATTATTATCTATATTATTATTATCTATTATTATTATCTATTCATTAGAAAGAAAGAAGAAAATGAAGGCCCTGGAATTAACAAAGTTACCACTCGTGTCCCAGACTTGCACAACAAAACAGAATCAGTTTAAAACATAATGATACATTTAGAGTTATACTTAAAAAGCTACAAAATAAATCAATTAAAACAATTAATTAATTAAGTACAGGTGCAACAAAGTCACAATAAGTACAGGTGCAACAAAGCCAAAGGTCAGAACCAGCTTGCTGTGTGGGGTTTTCATGGAGGAATTGGGAGGTACTCCCATACCTTCTACACCTAGAGTCATTGACAGGAATGGAGCTAAGATCTATGTACCATTGCTGACTGGGCTGTTTTTTCACAAATGGAGATAGAGAACCTACTATTGTATGTTGGATTGCAAACATATTCTATTCTGAATCCGAGCCTCTACATTTCTATATTTAAATTTCATACTAATTTGTGTATTACCAAAATGCTTAGAAAATATAATTTTATATGATATATGTAGTGTCATAATGTGCGAGTATCTAGAATAAGTTTCAAAATAGATATAATTTACTACTATTCTGCCAATATTTAAAAGAAATAAGATACTAATTCCAAAGAAGTCATATTTGAAGAAAAAAGGTTTGAATTAATTCCACGAATACCACCACAAAACCGCAGTCTTGTCTTAACTATATTAGGGGTCATCCTAAGCTATTTTAAGAAGTATTCCGGATGGCAGATGCAAAGTGGAACCACATGTTTGAGATATTGACAGGACATTTTTTTTAGATGTACATAATAAATATTCTTGGGGCCCTATCTGGATAACTTATAAAAGCAGTTCTGCTCTTTTCTTGCACCTAACCATTTTCATTAATTAAAAATAATAATAATAATTAATTATTGTAATAATAAGTTTGGTTGTTCCTCACTTGGTTTTATTCTTCTTACACAACTGTTTCTGTTTCAGTTACTGATTGTGTTTCAACCTACATATTAAGTTGATAATCATAAACACCTGTTTGGTATAATTGTGTAATCATACCCCTAACTATATGCCTACAAAATCCCTGCAAGTATACATAGGAGATTTGATGCTGTTTTTGAAAGCAAAGGGTGGTCACACCAAATATTGATTTAATTTAGATTTCTCTTCTGTTCACTCAGAAATACACAGCTGCCAATAGGCAAAATTAGCCGTATCCTGGAAAATATGGCTGTTATATCATTATACCCACCTCTTAATTTATGAATTCAAGTTTCAGTCAGTCCTATTGCCACAGGCGTATAAAATCAAGCACCTAGACATGCAGTCTGCATTTACAAACATTTGTGAAAAAACGGTTCGTTCTGAAGAGCTCAGTGAATTCTAGTATGGTACTATGATAGGATGCCACCTTTGCAATAAGTCAGTTTGTGAACTTTCATCCCTGCTAGATATTCCATGGTGAACTGTAAGTGGTATTATTGGAAAGCAGAAGCGGTTAAATACAGCAGCAACTTCCATGAAGTGGAAGACCACAGTCACAGAGAAAGGTCACATGCTGAGGCACACAGTGCATAAAAGTCACCAACGATCTGCTGATTTCATAGCTAAAGCATTCCAAACGTCCAATGGCATTACTATTAGCACAAAAACTGAGTGGCCGGAGCTTTATAGAATGTGTTTTCATTGCCTAGCAGCTGCATGCATGCCTCACATCACCAAGTACAATGGCAAGTGTGTAAAGCACGCAGACGCTGGACTCTGGAGCAGTGGAAACAACTCCCATATTGTGGAGTGAAGAATCACGCTTCTCTGTCTGGCAGTCTGATGGGCAAGTCAAAGTTTGGCAGATGCCATGAGAACATGACCTGTCTGATTGCACATGGTGAAGGAGGTATGGGGCTGCTTGTCAGGGGTTAGGCTAGCCCCCTTACTTCAAGTGAAGGGAAATTTCAATGCTTTAGCATACCAAGACATTTTGGACAATGGTATGCCTCCAACTTTCTGGGAACAGTTTGGGGAAGGCTCTTTTCTATTCCAGCATTACTGTGTCCTGGTGCCCAAAGCTGGGTTTATAAAGACATGAGTTTGGTGTGGAAGACCTTGATTGGCCCGCACAGAGAGCTGACCTCAACCCCATCAAATACCTTTGGCATGAACTGGAACAGAGATTGCCGACCAGGCCTTCTTGTTTAACATCATTGCCTGACTTCACAAATGTTCTACTGGATTATTGGGCAAAAAAGTAAAAATCTTGTGGAAAGCCTTCCCAGAAGAGTGGAAGTTGTTTAACATCTACATATTAATGTCCATGTATTTAGAATGTCATAAAAGTATCTGTTGGTGTAATGGTCAGGTGTCCCAATACGTTTGTCCATATAGTATGTGCAAAAAGTTTAGGCAGGAGTAAAAAAAATGCTGTAAAATAAGAGTGCTTTCAAAAATAGTTAATAGTTTATCATTTAACAAATCAAAACTGAGTGAACAGAAGAGAAATCTAAATTAAATCAATATTTGGTGTGACCACCCTTTGCTTTCAAAAACAGCATCAAATCTCCTATGTATACTTGCAGGGATTTTGTAGGCATATAGTTAGGGGTATGATTACACAATTATACCAAACAGGTGCTTATGATTATCAACTTAATATGTAGGTTGAAACACAATCAGTAACTGAAACAGAAACAGTTGTGTAGGAAGAATAAAAACAAGTGAAGAACATATTGCATCAGCAAGGTCTCTCCTAGGTAGTGTCTCAAGGCATTTACAGATATTCTGTCGAAGCTCTTTGGAAGAAGCACAAAGAAACGGACAATGTTGACGGCCATAGATGGTAGTGGTTGGCGAAGGAAACTTAGTGCAGCATCATTCTTACTTCCTTTCCTCATACAGTGTGCGGGCACCACAGTAAGCCAGATGTAAGAGAGGTAAGGGGGCGCAGGAGAGTGAATGGGTGAATGAATCTTAGTTAGTGGGTGATTGATTGAATGAAGTTATTAGTGCGTAAGTCCAGGAATGCCATCAGCTTAGCATTGATAGAAAACAGCAGGACCCTGGTACACCCATCTACTGTCCAGAGAAGTCTAGTCATGTAAGACTTGTTGCCAAAAAGCAATACCTCCAACAAATATTTGGCTGTAGAAGAAGCCAGGTTGTTCGCCGAAGGGCTGGAGGGTGATGCAAGAATGAGTGTTTGCAGACAAAAGTAAAGCATGGTGGAGGTTTCTTGCAAGTTTGGGGCTGCATTTCTGCAAATAGAGTTGGGTATTTGGTTTACTCTATTAATGGTCTCCTCTAATGATTGAGACGTATAGGCAGATACGTATACATCATGCGATACCATCGGGGAAGCATCTGACTGGCCCCAATTTTATTCTGCAGCATGACAACGGCCCCAAATATACAGCCAAAGTCATTAATAACTATCTTCAGTGTAAAGGACTTAGCAACATAGTTTATTTTTGAAAGCTTTCTTACTTTACAGTAAAACTTCTGCATATATATATATATATATATATATATATATATATATATATGAAAAATAATAATCAATGCTGTTTTTAGTATTTTAGGGATAAAATCAGAGCTCAGATTCAAACAAATATGTATATTTTATTACTCATAAAATATATCCAATGTGCCAGGACATTACTAATAATAGTTACAGATTTCTGCTGCAGGCTAAAGCTGCAAAACAGAAGAGAAATTATTCCTGGCAGTCTTTCCCATAAACAATATTCTGCCGAGAATAAGATGATTCTTTATTTCATATAAAGAGGAAGTAGTACATTTATTAAAAACAAATTTGCAGTACTGATTTTTTTGTTATCTAACTGGTATTTCTAGCTTAGTATTCTCTTTTTAGCGTTCCATGTTGCCTCCATGTTGATTCATTTTTAAACAAATTACAAAAGGTTCTATCCAAACAGTCTATACAATACTCTGCTTTATCCATTTAGAAGTCAAGGGGTTAGAAATGTGGACTTTTGGATGCTATTGCTTTTAGGATACTAATGCACTAGACAAATGCAAATATCCCATTAAGTAAAGAATCCTAATGTTACTTAAATTCCAAATTTCCTTCAGTAGCTTTTGTTTCTAAAATGGCAAGGCCTATTAACTAGTCTGGCATTATCAGACCCAAATCAGTTTCACTATGAGCAGGCTGAAAGAAGCTTGAAAGGAGTTATGTCTGACACGTTATCCTGAGCTTGATTGTATCAATGGAAATGTACTTAAAGGTTAGTTGGGATCACATGCAAGAAACTTAAAACCCCACAGGTTCCAGCATGATTTTTGCTGCTAAACAGCCGGATATCCTCGGAGATTAAATGGAGAGGCATTATGATCCCATTTTGGTTAACATTTTGTATTGTTTTAAATAAGTCTCAAGTGTTGTGCCACCTTTCTGTGAGATCTTTAGTATTCCCTGTGGCTTTTCTTGCAAAGCTATTTGTAATTGTGATGGAGGTAACTTGATTGAGGTTAAAAAATGGTGGGGGTCTTGTTGACCCATAAATTACCTAAAAAAAAGATTAACTCAAATTCCTCCTCAACAATATAAGGTTGTGTTTAGCTTGCCAAAGTGCCAACATAGCTCTGCGTGTAATAGCTGTGGTCCTTAAAAGGATGCTCCAATGAATCAGAAAGCCCCCTAAACAATGAATGCATATGGAAGCAATTTGTAAGTTCTATCATATGCATTCGTGAAGCAGCCAATCAGCACTCTCGTTCGGTCTCGTTATATCCCAGTTCGGTGCTTTATTGCTAAACCCCCCTGGCCTAGGAGCTTGTGTACAGTGACATGATTTTTTATATTGTACTTTTTTCTCTCTGCATACACTTACGTTGTGTGGACATAGTATCACTCAGCAGCATACCTAAATTTGGGCGAGGGGGGGCAGTCTGTCCCGGGTGCCACTCATCAGGGGGGTGCCCGGTGGCCTGACGGCCACCTAACACATACCCTCAGCTTACTGCTGTGGCACCTGTGCACTGTATGAGGAAACTCCCGCAGAGGGGGAGAAGGAATGTGGGTGGGAATAGAGTTTCCTCATACAGTGTGCGGGCACCACAGTAGTAAGCCAGGTGTAAGAGACGTAAAGGAGTGCAGGAGAGTGAATGGGTGAATGAATCTTAGTCAGTGGGTGATTGAATGAATGAAGTTAGTAGTGAGTTAGTGTTTAGGGACAGAATTGGCACAGGCAGGTCACTAAAGGGGCAGAGTTGACACAGACAGGCTGTTTCAGGGGCAGACTTGGCCGCAAGCAGGCTGTTTCAGGGGCAGACTTGGCCGCAAGCAGGCTGTTTCAGGGGCAGACTTGGCACAGGCAGGCTGTTTCAAGGGCAGAGGTGGCACAGGCATGATGCTTCAGGGGCAGCAGTGGCACAGGCAGACTGCTTCAGGGGCAGCGGTGGCACCGGCAGGCTGCTAAATGGGTATCAGTGGCATAGGCAGGCTGTTTTTGGGGCGTACCGTGTCAGTGTCTGGCTTAGCATATAGTAATAGGGGTTTTGCTGCACTACCGTCAAGGTCTGGCTCAGTGTATAGTGGTGGGATTACGCTGTACCATATCTGTTCAGTAAGTGTTATTTATTTAAATCAATCATTTAATTAATAATTTATTTTTCCAGATTTCCATTTTTTCCGGTTGACATTTGTGAAATAAATATTCTTGCCATTTCGAGCGTGTGTGGGGGTGCCACATACAGGATTTGCCCCGGGTGCCCAATAATCTAGGTACGCCCCTGGTATCACTGATCTTAGTCTGTATTTAATAATACAGAATAAAACATCCCATAGCATCATAAGAGATTGATTTTCTCCAAACAATACACAAAAATACTCAATTGCAAAAATAAAAGTTGTTAAATATATTGGCAGCCTTTTAGTCAACACTATGTGCTTCCTACCTTTGCTAAGATAGGAGCTGTGAATCTACTCCCATAATGCCTGATGAGGTTGGGGAATACATAGCAAGGGATCAGAGACCATTTCTCTATACGGAATCTCTCCAGATCCTTCAAATTTTGAGGTTGTCGCTGGTGGGCTCTCCTCTTCAGTTCACTTCACAGGTTTTCTATGGGGTTCAAGTCAGGGGACTGGATGGCCATGTTCCGGTCTTGATTTTTGTGCTGATTTTGATGTATATTTTTGCATTATTGTCCTGCTGGAAGATGCAACCATGGCCATTATTTTGGTTTCATCTGACCATAGAACCCGATCTCATTTGACGTTCATAACATTTTTAGTTGACTTATAATATATATATAAGTTATACTTATACCCCTGTAAAACAGGAAGTCACAGTTGAACAATTTCCTGTTTCTAAAAATGTAAAACATCATATATACTTTAAACATATTTTTCTCATATGAATTCATAGGGGTGCCAATAAATGTGGCACGCGTATATTTAACAATTTTTTTTTTTGATAAACCGGTGTTGTGTTTGCAATTGTTTGATATTCATGAGAACAGGGTATTGTTTGAAGAAAAAGATCAAAATGTTAAACAATTGCAGACAATTTTTCACAGCCTTCTCTGCTCATATTTCATTAACGCTGCGTAAACTGTTGGCGCTATAAAAATAAAAGATAATAATAATAATATTTACCAAGGGTGCGAAAGTTTGTGTAGGGCACTGTATGTTAGTAGAAAATGTACTACGCTAACCTCGCTGATTAACAGAAGTTAAAATTTCAACTGAATAAATATTCCGTAGTGAACTAGCAAGTTCTTCTAGATCCCAACAGTATTTTCTCAAAAATGTTGAGAACAGCACAAGAAGAAAGATTAATGAATTTAATGAGCTAATCTAACCATACCACAGGTCTTTTTAATGACGGCTGCTTAGTCATCTTTTTTTTCCATGAATACCTTCAAACCCCAAATAATGAAAAGCAATCCTAAGGCCTACATCCTCTTTTATTAATTAACCCAACGCTTGGAAACAGAACACAACTTGCTGACTAGCAGGCAGGAGATTTATGGAATGGCACAAATGCACATTTTGATAATGTATGTAGTATAATAATGAGTCATACTCATAACGCATATTGCTTTTATCATAACACTGAACAAGTTGCTCTGCAGATGCCTAAACTTGGGGGCGCCATTGTGACTTTGGAAGGTACAGTCCAGCAATGACTGGGTTAAGTATTACAAACATGCAAAACAAAGGGAGTGTGTTTCGGAAACGCTTGGTCCCTGAAAGATCATTTTCTGGGAAAAGATTTTTCTTGGCAAGCTCCAATCAATATTCCTCTTCCTGGCCAGAACTAGGAATGCCTCCCCAGGGGGACAGTCAAGCCTTTCGGGACAGTGCATCCAAATTAATTTCCTGTCTTCAAGGTTCATGAGGCTGCGGGACGGTCCATGGAGCCTGGGGATGGAATCCAGAGATGAACATTTAACAGTAAACAAAGGCAGTACGATTTAGACTGATTTAGCCAGGTGGTCATACACACATGCACACATGTAAAGATGTGTCTAGTGTCCATACCCAATGAATAGCATTGCTGATTAAGAACCTCATTTATCAAAAGTCTACCAGCTGCATGTCTGGGGCAAAACACAGCTATGTTGAAATTAACATGTCAGTTGTGTAATTTAATTAACATTTAATTACCACCTCTTCCTATGCATTAGTCCTTCTAGAATAGCAAACTAATTAAACGTGTGTCAGATATTTGAAGAAGAATGTTTCAAAGAAAATAATAAAGTCTGAGATCTGAGATGTTGCTCATTTATGAGATCAGAATAGACAAGAAACTTATGTTTTTTGTTCTTTTTGTAAAGCAACGTTAAAAAGATAGGATTTAATGAAATACTGGTAATACTCCCCATTTAATAGCAAGCTTAATGAGGGACCAGTTCACTGAGTCAAGTTTGTGTTATGCCTGCTTTAGAAGTGTAACAGGCGTACAACAGGGTTGTGTAGGATGAAGGATGAAGAAACCCTGTGGGCTGTGTGGAGTATTATTAATTAAATGAGGACAGCTTTGAAGTAATTCAAAAGATTTAGACAACTTAACTCAGTAATAGGATAACTAGAATTACTCCCAGTAATATCTGTAGTGGGAAATCAGAAACAGAGCGCATATGACAGCAAATCTGAAGTCAGTATGGATAGCAGAAAACCTTACTTTAAGATTAAGAGTACTCACCAATTATGCCGAGTTAAGAGTTAAACTAAATCTATGGAGCCTCCAAACCAAATGTCAATATCTAAAAAGTCTAAAAAAAAAACCAGAATGGTCGGTTATAAGCAAGGGTCAATGATTCTAGAATTTAGCAAAGTTTAGTATCAAAGCCAATGGTCAAATCCAGTAGTGAAATCCAAATAGTATCAGGAGCTAGTATTGAGTAGTGAAGAGAACAAGCAACATGTGAATGGAAAAGCCCATTGTACAAACAAAACTGATTAGGAGTACCTAAGTAAAAAGCTGCATTGAGAACAGCTGCTAATTCAAGTGGAAGGCAACAGAAATGCACTTCACAAATGGCAAATCATGCGGCAAGGGTGTTAGCAGCGGTTGGCCAATGTATACCAACGTGAAGGTTATTTAGGTTTTAGCTACCTAATCCTGTAAGTAAAATTTAGTGAATATATCTCTTACAATCCAGTGACAAAAATACCTCCTGCTCAAGGTATTTCTTACTCAAATTATGGTACATTAGTCTGAACGGTTAGTGTTTTCACTGACCTAAATGACACATCGGTGTTTAGGGAAGGAAATCAAACAGCTATTCTGCTGTATACATTCAACATATTTGTTTTATTGCCAACCACCCAACTTTCAGCGTCCTTGTTATATTTTTTCTATTGTTGTTATTTGTATGTCTTCTCAAAATCAATGCACAGCAGATTCAATCTCATCAGCATCCTAAATATTTGTTTCTGGCCTATGTTGACCAATGGAATATAATCCAACACAAAGTCACCTTGCTATAAACTGTTTTCAATCACATGTCAAATAACACAATAACTCAATCAAGAGATGAGGCCTAAATCAAACAAGAGGCTTGAATATCTGGAGGTCGCCCATGCTACCTTCTGACACTAGAGTATGCATCCTTCTGAACATTAGGGGCTATATGACTGTTCAGAAGCATGCATACCACTACTAATGCCTGATATTTTATTGATATCTGCAATCTAATAATTTTTGTATACTGCCAAATATGAATGCAGCCGTATTTCAAGTTCAGTGGCCACGAGACAGAACAATGAAAGTGAATAGGATGGGCAATGGATCTGTGCACTTGTAGTATTTGCCATATAAGCAGTAAAACACATTTCTGATGGTATTTTACTGGATTAAATTCAGCTCTATGTGATTGATCCAGACTGTTAAACATTAAGGCTGACAATTTATTTCAACTTTATTTTAATATAAGGAATCACTTTATTTGCTTTTAAACATTAGTTATATATAGCAGGCAGACACGATTTACAGGTCAGACCCAGCAGTATTTCACATAACAGCAAAAAAAAGTGAAATCATGGCAAAAGGATATAGATGTAGACATACTCCTCTGAAATAAGTGTCAGCTTTCTTTTAATGTTATTCTGTACGATTAATCAGATGTACATCAGATTCAGCGAGAGCAACTAAGATGCCTGACAAAAACTAATGTATCTAACATATTTTACTGTGGACTTCTGGAAATGTGTTTGTGGGTAAGTCAGGAGTTGCATATTAAATATCACTAACCGGAGACATGAAACTGGAGGCCGTATAAAGTGCCTGTGTAGTTTTGACGACAGGGTTCCTAAAATAAATGATATTGCAGTTTTTATTTGTGCGGTAGAAGGCTTAGTCTGGAAGTCCTCAAAAGAGCTTATGGAACCTAGGGTGCATTGTATTTTCGAGCATATTTATCAAAAATAATACAAATACCAAAGGCAGGCTAATGAACAGCAGCAGGGGATCCAAACAGGCTAATAATGAACAGAATAGGTCAGGAATAGACATTTTATGATGCTATTGAGTTGATCTCTGCGATATGTTGCCCAGACAGCAGTAAGGTAACCTCACTTTATCCTGCTATCCCTTGCAGTCTCACTCTCTGTTGTGCAATAACAGTGCCAAGTATGACATTTGGCACGGAGTGGTCTGTGAGGGCATGCAAGGGCCTCAATGTGTGCCAGGAAAGGACAAGTGGCCGCTTCTAGACCAACCTTAGGTCTCGCAGCTGGTATCTCAGTAAGCCAATCCTGCACTGAAAGTAATAATCATTGGTAAACCATTATCATATTATGACTTTAATCTCTCATAGTATTTTCAAAAAGATGTGACCCTAAATTTTTAAAAACATTAATCCAATAGAGCATATGAGTCTATGAACATTTCCAAAAATGTAAAACTGATCCTCATGAAGACAATCAAGAAAGAAAAATAATAGTGAGATCCCATCGATGCATACATGGTATTTGAGACAAAACTTCACAGAATCTGATGGCAATTCCAAGAAAATAAAAATCCGTAAATTCCAAAAAACGGCATCTCATATATAAATATTTGTCTGAATTTTCCTCCAAAGATATTGGCAATATTGTGTACTTGAGTCAAACTTCATGTTTCTATGTATGAATGTTGACAATTTGGTTTTCTACACATTATTATAAGACAAGCACAATTTGTACTTCTTATATATTTCTCTTAATATACCCTTGTGGCATCTTCATAAATTGTACCTACTGACTCCCCATTGACTCTACCACCATAGTATACCTCTTATTATTTCTTGATGCCACTACTGTGTATCTCCTTCATCAATCAAACTAAGATGTACCTGTCGGAAAGGCTAGTGCTCAATATGAAGAATTCTGCAGTAGGCACATAGAATCTCCCCATTTACCACAAAAAAACCCTAGGTTGGCCCTCCATACTTTAAAGCATACATCCTAATTGTCCTGGATTATATGGGACAGTCCAAGTTCTCAATGCAGAGATCAGCCCCACGTTGTGGCAACTTTCTGCATAAATTCTGCCATGGAAGAGTGTGCCTACAGCACAAGGTATGTTAAGTCAAGTCAGGCCTTGGGTGTGAGGTATCCAGCTTAGTATGTTATAAATGATGGGAAGAATGGCAAAGTAAGTGAGTTGAAGCTGCAAATTCTGCTAATAGGAATAAACCCCTATGCAAAGTTAGGAGATACAAAGTTAGGAGGTACTCTGGATCTTGGGAGCAGGTCCAACATTATACTAGAAGGGACAATGAGTTTATACGATAACAGGGTTTTTGTCTTTACTGTTTGCCCCAGGCCAAATTACTTAATTTATAATAGTAGTCATTTCGGCGTGTAATATGTTACTTTAATCAGAGGGTAATTTGAATCAGGTTTCTTATTGTGACTTCACAGCCATTCTCTGTGGTTCCTGGTATCAACTTGTGGCTTTGTCAGTAGTAATGTGCATTCCCCTTGAACCTCCACCCAGTCAGGGTATAGGTCACAGAACATTTTAATGACAATAACGGCATTTGGCTTCTATACAAGTCCATGTTATCTCCCATAGCTGTAATGTAATTGATCTAATCTGGATAAAGTGTCTATGCCTTTCATCTGTTCAGTAAACCTGTCTAGGCTAACATATCTTACACCTGAGCCAAGCTGCAATTTGTAAAATCCTGGCCTTACATTAGTTTATTTTAATGGTACAAATTACTAGCTGTCCCTGTAATTATATTGATTGTTCGTAGGTTACCGCTGATACCTGCAATTAGGTTCAACCTGCACAAGCGGGAGAGACTACTGAAATGCAGTGGCGTCGGCAGGGGGGGGCCAGAGGGGGCCATGGCCCCCCCTACATCATGCTGTGCCCCCCGGTGTGCCCCCCCAATTGAAACGCCGTCTTTTTTTTTTTTTAATGGACCGGAGGAGAGAGTGAGAAGCGCCGAGCGGTTGCTGAGGAATAAGTTCTCAGCAACCGTTCGGCGCCTCTCACTCTTCTCCGCGACCGCGAGGCCTCTTCCTGGTTCGCAGTGCCGGCATTTCAAGCCGAGCGCCGGTATATGTCGTCATATCCGGCGCCCAGCAGTGAAGCCGGCAGAACCAGGGATACAGAGACCTCGCGATCTCACCGCTGGACAAGCCCAAGGTAAGTGAACTTCAAAGGGGGGGTTAGAAAGTTAGGAGGGGGTTAGAGAGTCAGAAGAGGTAGATAGGAAGTGAGAAGGGGTAGATAAAGATAGATTGGGAGGGAGAGGGGGTAGATAAGGATAGATTGGGAGGGAGAGGGGGTAGATAAGGATAGATTGGGAGGGAGAGGTGGTAGATTGGGAGGGAGATGGGGGTGGATGGGATACATTGGGAGGGAGAGGGGATAGTTAGGATTGATTGGGAGGGAGAGGGGGTAGATAGGATAGATTGGGAGGGAGGGGGGGGTACATAGGATAGATTGGGAGGGAGGGGGGGGTACATAGGATAGATTGGGAGGGAGAGGGGGGTACATAGGATAGATAGAGAGGCAGATGTGGTAGATAGAGAGGCAGATGTGGTAGGTAGGGAGGGAGAGGGGGTAGATAGGATAGACACCAGGGCTGGCTTTGGGGTGTGCGACCTGTGATCTATGCCTGTAATTTAGGGGGTTTTATCTATACCTTTAATGCAGAGTTTATATGTCATTTCCAATTGATTTATATCTGCAAAGCTGGGTTTTGTGTCATTCTGTTCATCTGTATCGGCTATATTTCCATACATTATTAATGTTTACCTGCAAATATAGGATTTGCATGTCTTATTCAGTTGATCAATACCTGGAGTGCTGTTTCCATGTGTTGATTATTTGATCTAAACCTTCAGTGCTGAGTGTACATGTGATTTCCAGTTGGTTTATACCTGCAATGCTATGTTTCCATCTGTTTAATCTCATTCAGTTGCATGTGCTGTTTCCATGTGTTGTTTATTTGATCTATACCTGAACTACAGGGTGTAAGTAAAAGAGCGCTATGGTTTAGTGAATGTGGGGACAAAGGGACTCTGGGGATGATTACAGGGGAGAGGACCTCTCAATGTCACGGTGCAGTCAGAAGGAGGGAACACTGCACTGACTCTCACTGTCTTCCCCTGATCTGCAGTCAGTGTGGCAAATATATTGGCAGCAGGGTCTAATATTAACATATATTGGCTGCAGGGGCTAATGTTAATATATATCGGAAGCTGGGACTAATGTTTATATATATCGGCAGCAGGGGCTAATATTAATATATATTGGCTGCAGGGCCTATTATCAATAAATATTGGCTGCAGGGGCTAATATTTATATATATTGGCTGCAGGGACTAATACTATATATCGGCAGTAGGGGCTAATATTAATATATGTTGGCAGCAGGGTATAATTTCTATGTATATCGGCAGCAGGGTATAATATAAGTATGTATCCGCAGCAGGGGCTAATATTAATATATATCCGCAGCAGGGGTTAATATTAATATATATCGGAAGCAGGGTGTAATATTTCTATATATCTGCAGCAGGGTCTAATATTTATATATATTGTCAGCAGGGGCTAATATTAAAGAATGAAAAATAACTGTCACTTTAGCTATTTTGAAATCATATTTTAATCACAGTCTTTACTTCAAAGAGATAAGTGCATATTATGTAGTTAAAAATGCACGTCTAACGTGTGTGTGTGTGTGTATATATATATATATATATATATATAGTGTATATGTACCGTTTTATAATTGGCCCCCCTACTTTGGTCCCTGGCCCCCCATGTGCCCCCCCTAAATATGAAACCTGGAGACTCCACTGCTGAAATGTTATAAGCAGAATGTACATTAAACTTATTTAAATGCAAGCTATTACCACTCTTTGATAATAAATTCAACCGTCACATACACTATATGGACAAAATTATTCGGACACTTGACCATTACACCAACAGGGGCTTTTATATGACATTACATTCTAAATACATAGACATTATTATCTAGTTGGTCCCCATCTCCTGGGAAGGCTTTCCACAAGAGTTTGGAGTGTTTATGTGGAAATTTTTGCTCATTCATCCAGTAGAGCATTTCTCAGGCACTGATGTTAGAAGTGGAGGCCTGAATTGCAATCTCTGATCCAGTTTATCCCAAAGGTGTTTCGATGGGCTTGAGGTCAGGGCTCTGTATGGGCCAGTCAGTCCTTCCGCACCAAACTCATCCAACCATGTCTTTATGGACCTTGCTTTGTACATTGGGGCATAGTCATGCTGGAATAGCAAAAGGAACTCCCCCAAACTGTTTCCACAAGTTTGGAAGCATAGCATTGTCCAAAATGTCTTGGTATGCTGAAGCATTAAGTTTTCCCATCACTGGAAACATGGGGCCTAGCCCAACCCCTGAAAAGTAGCCGCATACCATTATTCCTCCTCCACCAAACTTTACAGTTTGCACAATGCAGTCAGACAGGTGGCATTCGCCAAACCCAGACTAGTTTATCAGATTGCAGAACAGAGAAGTATGAAACATCATGTCAAAGTCCAGTTGTGGTGTGCTTTACACCACTCAATCTGAAGATTGGCATTGTACTTGATGTGAGGCTTGCAAGCATCTGCTCATACACAGAAACCCATTCCATTAAACTCCTGTCACGGACTGGGTCCAAACAGATGACTGAAAGGACCCAGTGCGCCCGAATATTGTATGCAGGAGTCACAGTGCAGTAGTGGAGATGGAGAGGGCCTGGTCTCCCTGTCCCTTGCTTGTTATGTTTCTGCTATACCCTTTGCTTAGCTTCCATTCTCCTAGCCTGCAGCATCCTGCACGTGATTCTAGTGATCTGCTTCATGCCTGCTCCAGGGTGCCTGCAGGATATCACTTCACTTCATTCTGGACTTCATCCCCTGCCATATCAGGGCGCTGGTGTTTGGCTGCACAACCCTAGGTGCACAACACCTGGGTGAGTGTGGTCGCCCTGCAACCAAGCCCTGTCCATCTCCACTACTGCACTGTGACTCCTGCATACAATCTTCGGGCGCGCTGGGTCCTTTCAGTCATCTGTTTGGACCCAGTCCATGGCAGCTCCCACCGCATAGTTTTTGTGCTGATTTTAATGCCAGTGGAAGTTTCCACTCTTCAGCTATGGAATCAGCAGAACGTTGGCCACTTTTACACAGTGACCCCTCGCTGTGACTTTACATGATCTTCCTTTTCGGACTCTTCTTCCTAAATGCTTCCACTTTCCAATAATATAACTTACAGTTGACTTATTGCAAAGGTGGCATCCTATCATACTACCACCCTTGAATTATGAGCTTTTGGTGATGCTCTAGCCCTAGCCATCACAATTTGGCCATTGTCAAAGTTGATCTTCCTCAAATCCTTACTCTTACTCATTGTTCCTGCTTCTAACACATCAACTTGGAGGATGAAATGTTCACTTGCTGCCTAATATATCCTACACACTGACAGGTGCCATGATAACAAGATTATCAGGGCTATTCACGTCACCTGTCAGTGAAGCAATGTTATGGCTGATCCGTGTATAGCTTAAAGCAAAGAAGAGACAGTGGAGATGTGAAATGTTAGAATAAGAGGCCATAATTTAACCCCTTAATGACAATTAAAATTAGAGGGTCAGAGGTTTAGCATAAGGGAATTTTACTTTATCAAGAGGGTTTTAGATAAATAGAAAAGCTTCTCATCTGCTGTTAAGTTATATGTTTCTATGAGTCACCTCCAGACTGTGTGACGCTGAGATTTTGCCCCTTCATCCTGAGACCCTGGGATTGGAGTAAAAACCCTGGAACTCGGGGTCAAATCTTGAGAGTTCACTGGTATGGGTGTGAAGTACATGAAGTATTGGGGTAACCAAAATGTCCACTGTATTCCACTGTATTAGTTTGTAGATTTTTGTACGTGTATTAGAATCTAGGTAGAAAGAGGAGATTAAGTTTTAAATCAATATTATTATTATAGTTTATTTATATAACACCAAATATTTACGCAGCACTTCTTACAGTACATACATTCGAAGGGTCTAACAAAAAATAGAACTGACAAAGAAAAACTGATCCATTCTCACATTATCTGTAGATAATGCCTTTACTTTCAGAGCAGAAGTTAATATCTATTAATTCTCAAGTTTGTTAAAAATTGTGATACTATGAACTCTCTGATTATAAAAGGAGCCTGAATGCAGAGGAGGTGAACCATGTTTTGACGGAATATTGGGGATTAAAGCACTGGTCCATCAGCCAAAAGCCTGCCAAATCATTCCATATAGAAAGACATACAGACATCATGTTTCATGGCCTAGAATTAATTGAGGCAAATAATTTGTTACGGTGTTAACATCTAAAGAATACACTGATCATTATGTTTGGCAGCAGAATCATAAACTGAACCATAAATTCTTTTTTTTTTTTTTTTTTTTTTTTTAAATGTCAGCTTTGTTACTGTATTGTTTGTTTGTGGTCCAAGCTCCGCTAGAAGAGGAAGTAGCAGGTGTTGTACACAGACTGTGTGCACTCAAATGGAAAGCCATTGATTGAAACTTCAGACAGAGGAAATTGTGTCCCATCATGAACCAGGGCTTGAGGAAAATAGGTCATTTCATTTTAATGCCCTTCCCATTCAACATATGCTCACGAGGAGTGTCCCTGGATAGATTCCAGTGAGATTTATGAAAGTGGCAAAGGCTAAATGGGAAAATATATAAGCTTCAACATTATTGAAAATAATCAATAATAATAATCTAATTCTCAATTACCTTATGTACATCACAAAAATTCTAGAATATATAATATAGGATTAGTTATTGTGAAAACTAGTTGATTCCAGGTCATTGGAGAAGATGTCGAGTAAAACTAAACTAATCGTACCACGAACTCCAATATTAAAGGTGTGCTTTATGTCACATTTATTTGATGCATACAAAAAACGTGCAAGCATAATTTTACTAGAACAGTAAATCTGTATCTGCAGCTGTTGTGGAAGGGTAAATGTAGGCTTATTGTCTCCTATGTGTCAAAATAAGACAATAGCGGCACACGCTTTCATCTTACTGATAACGCTTTCATCTTACTGATACTAGTTACCTATAGCTAAAGTCTGAAGTCCCACGAGTTACATAAAATACATTTGTGTATAAAGGAATCAGAAAACTGCATTTTGAGATCACCTCCAAATGCTGCAGCTTCCACTCCATTTTACCTTCTCTATAACTGTTTTTTTGGTTGCGTTTGTATGTCAGAGGTTCACGTAGACTTTAGTCTTAGAATTGAGGCAACAGCTCTCCCCAGGTAATATTGCATAGTGGCCAACTCCTACTTGTCTTGGCCTCTGATTATAAGGTTGTGGTCCAGCTTTCACAGCACACGTTAGGCACAGGACCAAAGCTGAGACCACAGACTCGGGAATGCAGCAGAGGCTGCCACAGAGCAAAAATGACATTCCCATCTGGTGGTTGATTCCAGAGGTTTCCAACATCCGTAAGAAAAAAAACAAAAGAACAAAAAAAAAATGCCTTTTTTTTCTTTTTAAAAACCAAAAGGACAAAATTAAAGACGGCAACTACCCTGAATTATAGTAATTTGGAACAATATCACTAAGATGGTTTTATTTTAATTAATGTCTTTTACAAATACCGTTTTTATAATAAAAGTGCATAGCTGGAAATAATTATTTATTTTAAATAAAAATCTTTTGAGCAAGTATGTGTAAAATAAAATTACAGTCTTTTACATAATGGTATTTAGTTTACTCAAAGTAACCAGATGGCTCCTATAAAGGAAGAATTATCACATTCTAATTTTCCTTGATCCTAATCCATACACCTATATACATATTAATCTTGTTGGGTTTTTTTTTCTCTTTTAATGTAAATGTTAATATAAAGATATCTTTCTCTATCTGAAGCAGATGTAGCTAATTATATTGCAAGATGGAGAATGGTATGGGTAATAAAGTAATTTTACTGATGGATGATTTCCGTGTACCTCCTTTCACATGCACAAGAACCTATATGGCAAATCCATAGACATGCAATGTTCACACCTGTATCCACCTTTATTTCCTTCCATCAACCACCAGTGTCCAATTTACAAATTGAGAATGATGCAACACAATTATTAATTCAATGCCAGCAGATTGTATAAAATGTATGCGGAATGGTCAAATGATGCCATAAATCAAGGGCAGCGCTGACTGTAATGCATCTATACCGTATACATCATGTATAAGCTTTTCTGATTAAAAGAGACATTTGGTCAAAGTGACTCAAGAGAATGGTCTCATGAACCTGGTAGAGCATTGTTAGCCTTAAATAAATGTCTAATATGACCTACAACTTCACTACAAACCAAGTTAAATTAGACATAAAAATCACAGTGTGTTTTAAATACAAAGATGATATATACAATTATCATGTAACAAAACACCATGACATTATCGAATGTAAATTACCCGTTTCTATTTCCTCTTGAGTCTAGACATTAAGATCCCAGGAGCCCTGACCTTTGTATATGTCAGTTGCACATTTAAAGGGGATCTTCCACCATTTTTGTTGCTAGTATCATATTAAAATTAGTTTTTATTCAATATGAGTGCCTCATTGCACATCCTAGTATTTGACATCAAGAGATAGCTCCTGATATGTGACCGAGCAGTGGATTTCAACAAGATGGGGACATTGGAGCAACCTGGGTTCTGATGATATATCTGTCTTTTGGCATTCCCTACCCAATTTGACTTAATACACAGCTAAAGCCTTAACAAGCATGCTAAAATGTGTTTGCTTTGTTACTGTTTATTGTTTACAAGCGAGAGATGATCATGGGATAAAAATGGTTGTCAAGGAGATAATTAACTTGTTAGTTAGATAAAATATGTTTGGAGCACAAAATGGAAATTATGAACGACATATGTTACACATATAACGCGCCATTTTTTCTGATTATTCTTATATTGTCTGAATAGAGTTGAAAAGCCAGATATGAAGGAGATATGAACCAGTGGATTGATGATTAATGGCATACTAATATATCGTATTTATAGTTACTATGTATCCACCATGATGATGTCTGATTTGCCACAAAGAAACTGAAAGGCATAGCTAGTAAGTACCGTATTTGCTCGATTATAAGGCGACCCTGATTATAAGACGACCCCCCAAAATTAATTTAGGAAAAAAAGAAAAAGCCTGAATATAAGACGACCCTATAGGAAAAAAGTTTTACCAGTAAATGTTAATTCATGTAAACTATGTGAACAATTGTTTGTTAATAAAAGCTATGACTGAGAAAAATATTTCGTTTTTATTTCCTTTTTTTTTTTTACAACCTGCCCCCCCAGTTATGCACATCTGCCCCCAGGCTTGCCACTCTGCCCCAGAAATGCCTTATACCCCATATATGCCACTGTGCCCCATGATATGCCTTTTAACCCTCTAAATGCCACTGTGCCCCATGATACACCTTTTAACCCTCTATATGCCACTGTTCCCCATGATATGCCTTTTGACCCCCTATGTGCCACTCTGCCTCCAGAAATGCCTTATACCCCTATATGCCACTCTGGCATTTACGGGGTTAAAAGGCATATTATGGGGCACAGTGGCATACAGGGAGGTATAGGGCATTTCAGGAGGCAGAGTGGCATATAGAGGGTTAAAAGGCATTTCTGGAGGCAGAGTGGCATTAAGGGGGTTAAAAGGCATTTCACAGAGCACTCTGCCTCTAGAAATGCCTTATGCCTCCATTTAACACTCCCTCCCCTCCCTCCTCCAAACTTACCGGTGCTTCTGAGTCCCCTGGTGCTTCTGAGTCCCCTGGTGCTTAAGCCCCGGGGACTCAGATGCACCTGTAGGTTGGGGGGGGCATACACAGGAGGATCCAGGTCTGAATCTGAATCTTAGTCTCATAGTCAGACCTATTTGAGGTCTGATTATAAGACGACCCTGATTATAAGACGAGGGGTATTTTTCAGAGCATTTGCTCTGGAAAAAACCTCGTCTTATAATCGAGCAAATACGGTATTTTTGGCTGGGTGACAAGTCACTCATTCTAACACACACACTAACCTTGCCTAAAGCCTGTCTTCATAGCTGCTTGGTCAGTGTCCAAACTGCCACACTAGAATTGTGAGGTCAGATAAGATCGCATTACACCAAGCGCTTCCATTATGTGAGCAGGCCAGCTGGACCAGCCCTGTTTGAAGAATTTGGACCAGCCTCAGTGTCAATTGTCAACTGGGTCATCCTGCCCTTGAGGGAGTAATCTATAAAAATGCTCTTTCAGTGTCTCTTTCAGTGTCTCTTTGCAGTTGCCTTAATGATGTCAGGAGGCAACTACTGGTAGAGCGAATGAGTACCATTGCTGACCGGAGGTGTCTCTACATGTAAAGCATAGTTAGCGCAATACGACTACAGCTCATTGTTTTACTAAATAAACCATATAGTGCCAATCTACAAACTGTATGGTAAAATCAAATATTGCTTATGTACGGGACTATACAATATGTTTTAATATGAACATTATATGCAATTACAATCACAAAAGCATCCTAGCAGTTATAATAATTGCTAACCCCATCTAGAAAAAAAATCCAGAATGGCAGCTGAAAGAGCTTTTAAATTAAACAGCAAAAGCTTATTAAAAAATTGCTTGCAACATGGCAACATTTCCATTGGTGTCTTTCATAACCCTCCCGTTTGAGATGGGTGATTCATTGAGGACTAGCAGGTGTAAACAACTGTCCTTACTGGGGCTAACCCTGATGCCAGATTTGCCTTCAGTGCAGCAATCAATCCTTTCCACAGTCCCTGAAATTCCAAACACAGACCCTCCGAATGGATAATCACTCATTGTGGTGGATGAAATGGAATGAAGAGGTTAATAGTCCTACTGGCACAATGATACATTTCACTGAAAATGTGAACCATGAGAAGAATCCTGTCTGTTTAGTCTTTCTGGGCAGCTGCCACAAAGGATTTCTGCTGTGGGCACAAAATAAAAAAACCAACATTACTAAATAGGGGCTCTTTATGAATAGTGTATCGAATGACCTGGTTTTCGGGATTACGAAAATTGAAGATTGGTGACCAAAACATGAAGAGGTGAGGTGAGAGATAACAAAAATAGTAGTCTAGAAAATACTTTATGTTTCAGATGTTACCAGTGCCAGTAAAGGGATACATGTCCTGTTTTATACTTTCTCATGGAAGTGCAAACTGAAGAATAAAGTAGAGGCTTATAGGAATTCGCTCTACTCCAGCCCTTCCTGTAGTGTTCATGGATGCTCTTTAAAAAGATAATTTATTTGTGACACAGATAACACATAGTTCAAATTGTCAGATTATTTATTTCCTTTTTTCCAGAGTAAGTTTTGTCCTTTTTAACTTAAGTCACCTCATATATAAGTCAGTGGACAACTCTCTAGAATGTATCCAATCTGTTTTTGAATGAACCATCCGCAATAAGTTTATATGCCAGTAAATTCCACATCCTAAGTGTCCTTCCTTTAAAAATCCTTTTCCACAATGAATATGGGTTTTTAGTCGCCCATCTCTAGCACTTTCCTGGTGGCCACATAGGTCAACTATGTGCGCAACACTGTGGGTTCTAAGCACAGGATTATAACATCTTAAATGGAAATCTATTATAAATATATCTTTCTGGATTAATTAAAATGGTTTATTCAAATAGTGTTCTATGGCATATTAATTATCGTAAAGATGTTATTTTATGACACATGAATTTCAGATGTAATATGGACCAAACAAAATAAATAATAGCATAAATTTGTGGCTAGGCATCTACTGTAGCCACGCATGAATAATTGTCATTTATTATATGACGGACTATAAACCTTTCTGTGTCACAGACAAATTCCACAATTGACCAAACAAAAGGAATGTTTCAGTCCAAGTCCACTTCCTGTTGCAGACCTTTGGACCCTGTTAGCAATATATTAGCCTGGCCTTCACTGGTAATCTCAGTTTAGTGTTCAAGGACTGCCCTTGTTTTGTAGGAAAAAGTGTTATCATTAAAGATAACTGATGTGTGGCCATATTGGCCTCCTCCCCATACTAGCCAGGAAAACAGCTTGATAAGCAGCTCAAAATGTCTATTACTTTTCCTCTAGATTTCAAGCTATGTTCATGCTTTCCAGGTATTCTTGGAGGCCAGGTTTCCAGGGTATTAGTAATTTGTCACTGTGACTTTTAGTATCTATGTAACCTTTGTGACGGCTAGAACTACATTTTTACTTAATTGTTAGTTCTGCACTATTGCATTTTTAATACAACAGGATAATGTAACAGCTTCAATCAATGTGTGTATAATACATGTATTAGAAAAAAGAAAGAGAGATGGGTAAAGTAAATGACGGTGCTGGGTCGGGTAATTTGTAATATCCCTTGTGGGTTATTGAATAAGATTGTGGATACTGTGGAGTAAAGAAACCTTCTCCTTTGTTAAAAACAGTTGGAGAGCAGCCTGCACCAAAAAAGGCCTGGTATGTGTGTATTGCTGATGCAAACAGTGATACTAGAATCGAAAGTGTCAAGTCACAGGTCAGAAGACCTTCTCGGCCAGGAAGCTCACCTGAATGCCTATTTCTAAGTTTAACTTTTTCTCCAGAAGACGTTCATTTACAATTTTTCTCAAAAGACATTCATTTATAATTAAGTAATATAGGACAGAATGTGGACACATGGATGTGGAACATTTTTTGTGTCACATTTTGCCTGCATTGCTTAACCAGTTAGCAAATGCTTACAAAGTCATTGTTTCTGAAATTCTAATTGTTCCAGAAATTAAATTTTGGTTCTGGAAACAAATAACCATGTACAGAAGTCTCTTTTGTGGGTCTATTCTCTATTCAGCATTTGTCAAAGTCTTCCACATGTGTAGATCGACTCCACCATTCCCAATACCATCAATCATGTTCAACCATTTCTGGCATTCTTTATTCACACACCACATTGAACACATTTTCAAGCAGCTGTTACCTCCCATCCAGTAGGCGTGTTAAATGTACAGCATTTTATCCAAAGCCTACAAGAACCAAAGAAGATTTTAACAAAACAGATTTGTATATTAGATGGATTACAAATATAACAACTTGAATGAAATATCTTATTCGAAAGTTGAAAGGATGGTCAGATGTAATTTAAAACAGTGTTACAGTGTTTATGGAATGAGCACAATCTGTGATACTTGAGCAAAGGAGATACTTTGTAACCAGTATTAATCATCCCATAGATTTTAAAGGAAAAATAGTAAATAGGGGGCAAGTGGTGGAAAAATGTTTGTATCTATGATATTTGCTAGGAAAATATTGATACACATTAGTGTTGGTGTCTGTAAAACTCTGTGATAGAGTCCTACCCTAAGCTGATAGCAGTAGGGAATAACGAGGCCTGGGGTGGTAGGTCTCGGTGAGTTGACAGTAGAAAATTTGCGAAAAACCTGGGGTAGAGTTAAACTGTGGACCTAACAGACAAAAGGTCTGTACAACCCCCCCCCCCCGAACACTATACCTAGCATTATACTGCTGCATGAATATTGTATCATTTCTGAGAAAATCATAGGGAAACTAATACAGTCCAATGTGCCCCTAATAAAAAATCAGCTAATCTTGCCTCCATCCTACTAAGAATATGATGCAGTAAATACATAGATACATACATCTATACATCTATTCAAACCAAGCTTCAGAATGGAGAAGAAAAGGGGATTTAAGTGACTTTGGACATGGCATGGTTGTTGGTGCCAGACGGGCTGGTCTAAGCATTTCAGAAACTGCTGATCTACTGGGATTTTCACACACAACCATCTCTAGAGTTTACAGAGAATGGTCTGAAAAAGAGAAAATATCCAATGAGCGTCAGTCGTGTGGATGAAAGTGCCTTGTTGATGTCAGAGGTCAGAGGAGAATGGGCAGACTGATTTGAGTTGACAGAAAGGCAACAGTAACTCAAATAACCACTTGTTACAACCAAGGTATGCAGAATACCATCTCTGAAGGCACAACACGTCGAACCTTGAAGCAGATGGGCTACAGCAGCAGAAGACCACACCGGGTGCCACTCCTGTAAGCTAAGAACAGGAAACTGAGGCTACAATTCACACAGGCTTAGCAAAATGGAAGACAATGGAAGACTGGAAGAACGTTGCCTGGTCTGATGAGTCCCGATTCCAGCTGCAACATTCAGATGGCAGGGTCAGACTTTGGCATAAATAACATGAAAGCATGGATCCATCCTGCCTTGTATCAACGGTTCAGGCTGGTGGTGGTGTAATGGTGTGGTGGACCATTTTCTTGGCACACTTTGGGCCCTTTAGTACCAATTGAGCATTGTTGAAACATGACAGCCTACCTAAGTATTGTTGCTGACCATGTCTATTCCTTTATGACCACAGTGAACCCATCTTCTGATGGCTACTTCCAGCAAGATAATGCACCATGACACAAGGCTCACATCATCTCAAACTAGTTTTTTGAACATGAAAATTAGTTCACTCTGCTTCAATGGCTCTACAGTCATCAGATCTCAATCCAATTGGGATGTGGTTTACATAGTTTACATGAATTAACATTTACTGGTCGTCTTATATTCAGGCTTTTTCTTTTTTTTCCTAAATTAATATTCAGATTTTGGGGGGTCGTCTTATAATCAGGGTCGTCTTATAAGCAAGCAAATAAAGTAAATAAAATATACATGTACATGTCCCTTGGCCACGTAACAAAATAGATACTGTATAATATGACATAGTACCCAATTTTACTTTAGTCATCAGTTTAGTAAGTCTTTTTCAGCTCCTTAATTTCTCCAAAATATACAACTTTTGTTTGATACATATATGTGTACATTTACGAAAACACAAGGGCAATCAGGCATACGGGTAGAAATTTATATTATTGGGGGTAAGCATTTTACTAAAATGTTTTTCACATGACTTTTAAAACAAACAGATTGAATTACATGCTCTTGCTTTGTATTTGCAGAACGTCAGCTCAGCATGACGAAATGTATTTCCTCTTGCTGGTATAATTATGCCTAAACAATAAATTACACAAGTATGTCAGGGCCTATCGGAAGCCTTGACTTCATTAAACATTCCATCATGTTTGTGTTGTGTGTGTGTGTCCTTGGCGAAAAGCAGCATTTCCACATTCCAAAAGGAAACATGGCTCATAGTTTTTATTAGGCTATTAATGAAACAAACAAAGGCAACGGTTTCATAACTTTTGCTCCTGCTTATAAAGAACGTGGACACAGAGGGACACGTATTATTACTGTTAAAGAAGCAGTACAAAGTGTTATTCCTTTTTTCTTTGTGGTTTCCAGAGTCTTCCATTAGTACACAAAGTGGATTTTTCTTATAAACAGCAGGAAAAGGGAGCTGAATTGTCTGCTATAGAGGAACTGTCTCATCTGAGTTAAAACCGTAAGTGTAATCAGCACAGAAAATAATCCATCACTTTTGTTCTTATTTATATATAAATAATACAGATTTATACTTTTAAGTCCTTACATCAACAAACTTTACAGCCAGCCAGGACATTTCAGACAAATTTGCCTTAACGAACCCCAGCAAGAAAGAGTCATTTGGAATCCTACTGTAGAGGCTTCTTTCCTGTCTTATGCATTTTCCATTATACAATTGGTATTTTAGGATAGGATATAGCAAACTCATAAATGCAAATACAAGTTCTTCTTTGTACACATCAATTTCTTATTCTAAATAAGACGGAACTATTCATATTAAAGCATAATCATATGTTTACACTTTACATTTATATTTTTAAAGCAAGCTAGTAATGTGCAAATTAATACCCCCAAAGTGTTTTATTTCCTCAATCTAAGCCCATTTGAATCACAATTACTACATTTCTTTCTACTTAAATGCATTCAATAGTATCTCCATTTTCAAGAACAGCGATCTATACCCCATATTGCTCTCTCCTGCCCTGTATCACCGTTTGCCTGATTGCATCCCGAATGCCTGGTCTACTCTGTCCTACACACCTTTTAAAACTTACATAGCCGCTTGGATGCAATGCAATCTATGTTTTCCCACTTTCTCAAGAGAAGCTACTAAAGAAAAAAATGGCTTGCCAGGCCAATGCTGGGCAACCCGCTTCCCCTTAAAATACCTCCCCATGCCTACAAAAGCTGACACATTAATATACAGTTTGGAGCTCTCAGGATCCTGCAAACAGATCTAACCACTGTAGCCAAAAAAGGCATCTGCAGAAGGTCCTGCCCATGGGAATCATGCTGCAAACACAAGTTAGATGGCCAAGCAATGCCTGGACCTCAACCGTGCAATGAATTTGTTTCCTTGCCCTTCTGCTCAGACTGATTTTGGAGGGGGGTTTTAATTTGATTTTGCTGCGTTGCATCTCTTTATCACTCTCTTCACACACACCCAAACCAACAATTCACACATCTCCTTTCTGCAATTACTCTAATCTTCTAATCCGAGTGATCCATTGCTCTATCCTTTTTATTGATGCACTACATCCCTTATATCCTAAAATAACCTAAAACTATTTTCTCTTATTTATCCTTCTCTCTTACCCATCTTGTAGCTTTCCAACATCCTGGACCTCTGCAAATCACCATCTGAAGAGAGGTCCTTGCAAGAGTCCATAAAAGCTTTCCTGAAACATCCCAAGCCCTCGACAAACCACAATCTAAAATCATCTGAACAGAGCACCTTGCAAGAATCAAAAAGGTATTTAATCACATTTGTCAGATCTGCAAGCAAGTTTTTTAAATTCATATTTTATACTATTATGCAGGATTTTCCTATGTATGTACCAAATATGTACTGGATTTGCTCAATTATAAGACGACCCTGATTATAAGACAACCCCCCAAAATATGCGGTAGCCGGTACTTCCGCCAGGGAGAACTGAAAGGTCATGTCACGCTGGTGCTCTGCCATAGAAGCCCCAGCAGAAGTGCTGGCAGCAGCGGTGGTTGTCTGTGCGCACCTCGCCTCATGTGATGCCAGCGCCCCAGAGGAAGTGCCAGCAGTAGCAGAGGATGCCTGCGTGCATCGCACAGCCACCCTTGTCTTATAATCAAGCAAATATGGTATTTTGGGGACATTGTTTCTTTTTTGGTCATATTCCTTTATCTTGAGCCCCCACACTTTTGCCTCCTACAGCCATGGCCCCGCCCATTTTATAACCTAAAATGATTTCCCCTTATTTATCCACTTTTTCCTCTTTGTATGCCCTATGAAGGAAATAACTCAGTATTTGGAAGCAGTCTGGGTGGATGGGCACCAGGTCAACTGCTGACTTAATATCTGACATGGCCACCAGACACCATGGCCCAGGCATCTGGGTCTTCAGAGTAGGGTCCACGATATCAAAGGATACCTTGTGGACCCTACTCTGTTCCTTAGTGAAAAATATAGATTTCATTGTTTTCATGAAGTTTTATATATATATAAAATGACAAATACTACCTTAAAAACTATCCCTGCACTCACAGGCATATGCTTTCAAACTACAAGCACACATAGAGCGAGCTGCATCTGAGCTGTACACAAATCACAAGAACAGGATGTGTACATAGCTGTGTATAGAAGAAAAATATCTGCACTGCAAACAGAAATGTAGCCAAGAAAAAAAAATGAAATGCTTCATACAAATAAAAGTTATATAACTATAGAATATATAGTCTGAGGGCATTACTGCAAAAATGGATCTTTCTGAGGCAGGTACTGAAGTACTGAAACAGTATGTAAAACAGGTAGATTTCGCTTATGAGCTACCCACTCCGATTGTGTTTATGTGGCTGAGGATCATGGGAATTGCAGAACTACCTGTTGATTCCAATGTAATAGGTTATAAAGCATTTGGAATGTCATTGCATCAGAACAGTACCTCTTAGTAAGTATACCTGATTATGTAAACAGGATACAGAGTAGTGAGAGGAACATATCAACATGTTTAAAAGAGCACAATGTAAACAAGACGTTTGGAAAGACAGTTTCTGATTCAAAACTAAGTTTCAGAGATACTTTTATAGTAACCTCTTTGATTGCTGAAAGCATCATATTTAGAATAGAAATACCACCAGCCTTAGTCAGTGTTTGGTTTTTTTTACTCTGCTGGACCTGAGGCACATGTTTAACCCCTTAACAGCAGAGGACGCAAAACTACGTCACATAATTCTGTAAACAAGGGAGGTCATAGTTTTACATCTTACCTCACCTACAGCTTTTTCTAAGGTGTTCGCACACTGTGCTCGCAAGTTCTTTTTACTGCCCAGGGGAAGCAGGAACACTGTTGAAAAGATTTATGTATCATGTGTTAAACAAGACTAAGTTGCCTGGACTTGAAGATCTTTAGCTAGGATGACATCCTGTGAACCCAGGACCATTAGTGGATAATAAAGTTTATGTGTAGTTTATATTCCAGAGTCTGATATGACTACTTGGTTAAGGGTAATTAAGAGGGTTCTTACTGTGACGGAAGCCTCCATCACTGGGACCACTGGAGAAGCCTGACTGCCAGCCTCCTCCCTATTGACTATGGGCCCTGGGTTTGTAAAGGCTTCTGTGGCTACCCCCAACAGTATCATCTCATCACTGACTGAGGGGATTATCTCCGGCAGACAGCCAGGATCTGCCACCAGGGAGTGACCACCATTGTTTCAGTTTAATGTTGTATAAATCAGTCTATTTATTGTATTGTTAATCTCGTTACTGCCCCTGTTGTCTCTGGGAGGCAGATTAAGGGGGCGGTTTGTGTCCCAATATCTTGTTTTATGTAAATATGTGTTTTGCTGGATATATCCAGTCCTGTGTGTCCAAAATAAATCAGTCTTCGTTTGGTTTTACCCTACACTGAGTCTCGGCTAGTGACTGGGGAACCGGGGAAAGTGTGGTGTCCCAGGCTAAGGGAGCACAAGACAGCGGAGGTAGTCGGTCGGACTAGCCAGCTCCGTGACACTTACACATTGGGTTTATGCGATGCAACTGTTAGACAACTTCTGCTTCCTAACTTTTATCATGTCTTGTCTCAATCCCTTAGCATATGAAGGGATTCTAAGCATGAATTACTCATTCCAATCCAAACACGGATTCATTCAGAAATTGTATTTTTTTTTTTAAATTATACAAACCACTCTGAAGCTGCCTTCCAACCCTTCCAAACCACAGATGAGCTTGGCAGTAGAGATATCCTCCTGGTGTTACATAATGCTTTTAGGGAAATAAAAATAGACTTACCGAAGGGAGCTAAAAGACCAATAAAAATATTTGGTGGTACCAATCCATTTATTAAATGATCAGGCTTCCGTAAAATGGATAATGTAAGCTCATACCAGATGGTACACAAGGCCCTGGGGATTGATCTAATAACAATGTTGTTCAATAAACAAAGTCTGCTGATGCCCTGGAATGGCTGACTTGTTTTTTTTCTCCACACACTTCAGTTCAGTTATCAGAGGTATAACTAACTGGCAGTGGAAACCATGTCGCAATTACTTTAGGGCCCTTAACAGCAATTCTTTTTCAATCAGACCTACCGTATGTACTGGAGTGGTGTTTTATAAATGGGACACATGCTCACAATGAACTACCCTGTCGTGTGGCCTATGTCCATCTCCATTAAAATTCCTTAGACCTGTAAGTATCCTTGAGTTTAGCTGCTTCATTCTTGAAGAATGCCACTGCATTTTATTACTTATTATCAAAGTGAAGAGAGTCTGGCAAATTAAACAAAGTGAAACGAGGAGTACTAAATATAATATGAGAATAAAGATCTACTAGACAGTAAACAATCTCCTTTGTTTATGGTCTAGTAGACAACAGGTCATCACTTATAAGGCCACCTAAAACATTTGCCTAGTTATCCTGGATGGGGGATTCTGGTAAGAAGTTCTTGAGGAACTATATTACAATTGCTTATAAATCAACGAATGAGTATGAGACGTTACAAATTTAAAAAAGTGACATTGAAGCATGAGTCATTCCATCAGTGGAAAACAATAAATGTAATAAAAGATGGGATGTCCCAGTTATACAGTCAAACCTATTAAGTCATTACATTAGTCACTCTAAGCCATATTCCCAGTTGTGATTTATTAGTTGTTTCATGGTAGAACTACAATGTCGAAGAGACTGAATTTATAGAAAGTATATCCAGGGTGGTCAAAATCTGCTGTATATATTCAATTCACGTTTCCTAGGTATTTGCCATCACAGATCTTATTGTGTTATAATGACATGGGTTCTGCAAACCTATGTTTCACCAGAGCAGCAAACTGCAAACTTGAGTATCTTAAATAGCAAAAGCTTTACAGCAACTCACTCAGTGGCTTCCTACCATTAAAAAGTAAAAAAATAAATACATTTTAACCCCCCCCAATTTCTGTGGTATAACAATAATGGCCAATTGGAATGACACATATATATGTTTCAGATAGAGTCCCAAATGGTGCAGCCAACCCAGGCTATATGCTCAGGAGGATCCTATACTACTACTTGTCTGTATGCTTACAAAATGCTGCAAAGAGAAAGCACCGAAAACGCATTTCAGTTTTTTCTGATGTGACCCGTTCTAAAGCTCACAAGGGTAATGGGAACAATATCCCATTAAATAGCCCCACCATGGCTCAGTCTCAATCACCACACCACATAATAATAAAATTGCCACACATGGACACTGCAACCCTCTAGAGGCTTTTGTGATGGCAAGCGTATATAGCTAAAGGATTTGTGTTCTTTCTTTATGGAATATCCAGAGATTTATGTACAGTATGCCACGGGTCCTAATATTTCCAATGCAATAGAGAGACACTTTTCTTTTAGGGGAGTTGGTCAGAGATTTTAATGTGATAATCAGTTGTAACAGGATTGTGACGTGATTATTTTGTTTTTAGGTTTTTATTGCTTTTTTCTGTACGTTATAGGGCAATAATTACAAGTAGTGTCTGCTATTTCAAAACCATTTTTTCTAAATCTGGTAATTTTGCCCCCATGTGCCATTTGGAACATCTCTGAAGCCGTCCAATGCAATTTACCCCAGGGTATTTAAAATGCTAGTATTTTAAATCTTTCCACTGTTTGTACCAACAGTCTCCTGTCACACAACATCCCAATATGTTTTCAGCACCATCTCCCTAGTACAGTGATACCACCCATTCATGGGTTTGCCTTGCTGCAAACAGCAACACCGTTTGGGTGAAGAAAATGACCGTCAACTATTGTCAAGGAGTTAAATTAATGTGTACTTGTTTAGTTGGGTATAATTATAATGTTGGACGCATATTTGAAGAATATTATTGAGACTACAGTGTTAAGGGTGAAGTCGTAACATCCTGTATTTTCTTGTTTTAATTTCTCTTGTACTACTTCATCTTGTATTAATAATTACTCGCTGTCCACTCTAATCCGCTCTACAGTTAAGTGTAACCTACTTAATCCATTCACCTCTGTTGTGTATTCACTATTGTTGAATATGTGAGATTAGTCTAGTGCCGATGTTGTCTGCAAAATTTGTTGCCATCCTGTTATGTGTTTCCTTTCTTCTTTCATGTGTTTGTCAATTTCCTTTCCCTTGGTAATGTGGCTAAATAAACTATGGCCAGTCCCAATAAAGTGTTATCTTGCATTCTGACTGGCATGTTGTGTGGTCACTGGTGGTACGGTTCTTTGAGAGACCTTTACTGAAGCGGCTACCCATCTCGTAGTCGGCTTTTCCTATGAGAAAGGTGGCAGCGACAGCCAGAGACATTGCAGTAGACCCCATGATTCCTGTAACACCAATTTATGCAATTTACCAAATATTATTTACCATTGTATAGCAAGTCATGCGGAAACAGCTGTACCTTAGACACAATGTTAGGTCTGTATAATAGGCCAGTAAAAGAGCAATCTGAGGCTATAGGAGGAGAGAATGATTGCTTGCTGTTTGTTATGGAGTGAAAGGAAGCTTTACATGATTGTCCTTCTTCTATTAACAGCAGGATGGAGTCAGTCTGGAGCCAGGAGGCTGCAAAGTTAGCTGGGATTTCCAAACATCCATAGCATGGTCTCCCCTTCACAAAGCACTCTACAGTTCCTGTAGGAAGAAACATGAGTTTTAATTGTAGAAATGTGTATGTTTTGCATGGAAAAACCTGCGGTGGGAGATAAATAATGTAAGCAGATAACATTTTCCAAACAAAAATACCAGAGTCTTGTAAAAACAGTTGTGGGACTGGGAATGAATTTCTAAGTGCAGTGCTCTACTGAGTAAAGTAAAGAAAATGATTACAGGTGTATAACGAACTGTAAACTCTTAACTATAGAATATCTACTGTGCATTATAAAAAAAAAACAGAATCACAAAATATAAGTAAAACACAATGTATCATTTAATGGTTTTCTAAGTTTGGGCAATTAAACCAGTCTTACAGAGTATCACAGAGAATTTATACCACACATGATATCTGATGAAGAACCAACAAAATACCAAAGTGTAACAGAGCTGACACATGTACAAAAAGTGGTACTTATCTGGAAAATATCTCCTTTTCGTTTCAGTGGGCTATTTCTCTGTGCTAAAGGCTCAGCATTTTTACATTTCAAAATGCACTTTGCCAGGACCCAACTGGTTTTCAAATGTGAAGAAAACATACAAAAAAGACAGTAAGTGTATTATACAAGAATATGTGCAACCATTAGACTCACAGTTCTCCCAGTGAAATTCAACATGAGTTTACCTAGGTTTAGTTACCTAATTTGAAAAGTTATGGCTTTAGCTCGTGCCCCATGCTGCACTTGTCATCTGGATACTCATAATTTAAAGACTAAAAGGAGAGTAGGTGTTTTAGCCAACTTGATCACTGGGTTCCGATTTTTTCAACCATTGAAAGCTTTTACAATTTATGCATAGATTATCTGCAAGACATTTATGCAGTATATCTATTAAAAGTCAAGACCACAAAATAATGTATATTCAGACTAGTGGAAAATTATAAAGAATCTAGGACCCAGAAATATTATTTCAGGTGTCATTTGTATAAATATGATGCTGTAATAATATATGCATATGATGCTATGCAAAGATATAATGGCAAACTGCATTTCATATGAAATAGATTGTAAACTCACAAGTGCTCCACCATCTTCTAAATGTGTGTCAATCTTATCGTCAAATTGTCTGGAAACGAATTAAGCCCATCCACTTCATATATTTCAATGTAAAGTGTTACCCCAATATACAAGCTCTGCTGAGAGCTCTCGGGGATTGAGGCTGTCCGGGACATGAAGTCCCATTGCGACACCCTACTATATAATCTGCTGGTGTTCTACAAATAAATGTAATGTAAAATGTAATAGATAAGGTAAAATACAGTGCACCCAAATCTCAAAAAGCTAGATTACAATGTGTTATAATTTGTGAATGAGGAATAATAATGTATGTACTTCTGTTTGTTTGTTTTTTACATTAGCCCGTCATGTAATAAATTTTTTTATTTAAATAATATGGTACGTTATATTTGCAATTTGCATGTTTTTAACCAGTCCCTAAATAATGAATACATTGCAAATATAGTACAAAACAATATAATATCCTAATCATTTTAGACACATTTACTTGTATCATTTGTCTTTATACATGTTTTTCTTGGACTTTTTTAAACTGAAGATGCTTACCCAAAATAAATAACATTAATGTTGCGAATTGTACAACCCAATCGAATGAAGTACACACGTACTTTTTAATGATTTCTTTTTCTTGGAACATCAACACAATCATACACTGCTTATGACCTTAGCTTAAATATGTGTCTTTCATTACATTATCATTATCAATAACCCACTTAGTAGTTTAAAAGCTCTTGCAGCAAAAATGCAGGCCTTAACAACAGTGTTGAAATTATGGGTAATTCCCCGTTTCCGTGTAGTAATCGTTTCCCCATGCAAATTGCAGAAATCCACAAACACAAAATGATCATTTTGTTTAAGTAGAAACTAAGTTGGGATTAAGAGAGGAGAGCCGTCTCCTCCAATCATAAGCCAAACCACTAAACCTTTCTAAAATGGTTCTTTTGAGGCCTTAGTAAGGGCTATTTCCTCACAAACAGTGTAATATGCTTGTCTAATATATTTGCATATTCATGAAATCAGCAGCCAGGAGGCCCAAGTGACAGGTAGTGTCACAGTATGAATGGCTTGTCAGTTATAAACATTTGCAATCCAAGGTGTAAGAAGTTCTTTCTACAATGTCGTCCAGTTTTAAATGTTAATTACCAGTGGTCAGGGGTCATGATATATGCGGAATAGAAAGATATTCCCTTTTTCTGAAGATGGAAGTGCGTGTTTACAGGCCAACTTCATGTTGATGAGTAAAAATATAAAATGTAATAAAACAAAACGAACAAACAAAAGACATTTCCCCTTGCCATAGCTGGCTCTAAGTCTAAACATGCAACAAATCTATTTTTCTATTGGGGCAAGAGGGGCACCATGTGAATTGTGCGTTTGAGCCGCTAGGTAGAACCAGATGTGATGTCTCTATGGGGTGGTACTTGCAACCATGTCTTATGTGCTGTGACAAACCCTGTTGCATGAGGGCCATACATGTCACATTTAGGGGTCCTAAGCACAGTCCTCTAGGGCAATTAGAGTCGGGAACACCAGCTTTGAACAAAACAGCACTTTATTTTAATCGCTTAAACCCCAAAAAAACAAATCATAAAGAGAAAACCTAGCTCCCAATTGGAGACCTCTCTAACTGAACTATGCTGGTCCAGACTGACCAGCCTAATCACCCACCACCTCAACCTCCCAACCAGGCCCAGCTACGCCAGGCTCTGGAAAACCTCCCCCAGACAACACACAAAATGTCCAGGCAGGTATTGCCTCACTTGACTCAGGGATGGTCTTCTTGTTCAGGGCCTGTCCTTGCCCTGGGAGCACAGGGAACTTCCTCTTCCCCCAACAGTCTACCTGAGTATCAAGCTCCAGGGGTTTTTAATGCCCAGCACCTGTGTCTGATGCCGGCCCCATAGGAATCCCGGACCGGATTCTGCAGATTTCTTGCCTCCTGGAAAACCTGGCATGGAATTTCCACAGAATGGGGAAACGGAGCATTGACCCACCCTCCTCTCCAATTGCTCCACCCCAGGGACCCATATTTACGATATGGATAGCACCTGTACCCAAATGCCACACTAAGCATCTCCCTGGGGTGTACACTGTCACAGTGCCAAGACCCCTAGTTGTGGTTCTGTACCAGCACATGTGTACTCGTGACTGTTGTAGGATACTTGGTAGGTATAGAGGATATTACATTTTTAATTCCCTACAAAATATTGAAAAATCTATAAAATAAAACACTCTTAAAACTAGATAAAACTAAATTAAGATCAAGCTAAAGTTCTTGCAATTTAGGCCAACATAAAAATTTGACCAAGATCCATACATCTTAAGCACAAACTGTGGCGATGACGCGACGGCCCCGGTACTGGGTGGGCCTAGCACTTTAAGGACAGTGGCCTCCTGATGATGTAAGCGCCTGCCTCAGGCAATGTGCCATTTTCTATAAATACATAATTGTCCCCATCAAGTGGTACAAGGTAAGTAATAACCAAAATGGCCCAATGGGGTGGGGATAGACTCAAATAGTAAATGGGTTGGGAGTGGAAGGGAAGTTGGGGGACTGGGCTGTTTTTTTATAAGAAATATACATGTATGCACATTTATATCCTATAGAATGTACTACAGGTAAGAGCTTATTTAATTAATGAATCCGAGGTTACCAAAGGACTACAGTACCTAGAGAAGGCGCTAATTATATTTTGATGAATAGATTTTGTCAACTGATTTGTAGAGGACTTGAACATCTCATGGGTGGCTTATATTTTTAAATAAGGGGCAGTCCCCAGGGCATAAAATTGATAGGGAGCAGGAATTGTCATAAATGGAACTTTCTCTGCAATTGTTTCACCTAAATAGAGGGTATCACCAAGGGATAGGCACATGACAATGTCTGAGCAGCCATAAGGCAAGGCTCCTGTAATGGAGTGAGGTGTTAGGTGTGACCCGTGTGAGGTGTGATGGACTGGGTATGTTTTATTTTAAGTCTGTGTGTGTTAGAGTGAGTATGTATGTTTGTGTTAATGTTAATGTGGGTTGTATGAGTGTATGTGTTAGTGGCTGTTAGCTTTGCCTGCCCCCTGGACCAAAAGGTGCCAACCCTCTCCTGGGTATCCCAGTGTTAATTCCAATTTCTCTGTTGTGACCTAAGATCAGAATGCAAAGTCATTTTAGAATTACTTATTTAAATTGGAAGAATGGTCTGAATAATGAGATTCTGGCTTTAGTGTAAAAAGAGGCTTTTTGTTATTTGCATTTATCTGGAACGATGCCATTAGGAATATATTTAAAAGATTAAATAATGGTTTATATGTTTTTTCCAACCTCGCTATTGGCTTACAAATGGGTCCCAGCACCCAAAATGTTAAAAGGCAAGAGATGATTGTCAGAAAATTAGTTAATAGTACTTGTTCTGTCTACTGTTTTATGGCCATAAACTGTAGTTCCCAGTAAAGAGAAACACAGTCTAACATAAGAGCCTGGTCAAAAAGCCTCTAGATAGTTAACAGAAGGAAATAATTAACTTTATCACAGTGATGCATGGCTCCATTTTTATAGGCATTTTAGAAACACAGGCAGCTTGCGGGCTACCGGGCAAGGCGTATAATAAACAATACAGATTCTCTGGAAGAAGAAGTAAGCGCAATTACAATAATCAGGTAATGTTGTAATAAAAAGCAATGACTAAGCATGGTAGCTTGTAGTTTTTAAGATCATCAGCATACTGTAAATGTTGATACTGATGTTTGTCATAAATTACACAACAGAAAAGATGATATAAAAATAAGTAAACCATTTAGCCAAGAGTTGATTTATTTATGCAGCATTTATATATATGAGGGCCCAAAAATTCTAAAGATAAAAGAATGTCTAAGAGTAATGATGAAACTCTGCTTATAGTGGCAGAACAACAAGAGGTGCAGCCAAGTGTAAGGCATCAGGGCCTGCACCCAAGGCAGACTCAGTGAGGGAGATTATAGACTCTTCCCTCACTGACCCCACTGGCATAACAGAGGCCCCCACATTGCAGGAGGGTCTCTCCTATAGGGGACCCCAATGCCAGCACTGCAACCCCCCCAGCCTTGTAAACCACTAGGCCGAATGGCCGCAGCATCACTAAGCCTGAGTGCAAGGATATGACATCAGTGAGGCAGCGTGTAAGGCAACACGAGGGAGCACCAGGCGAGAGCTGTCACCGGTTGGTGGATCGCCCCTCCTAAGCCACGTTTGTAAGTATGTTAGCGTGTGGAAATATGTTCTGTATATAAAGCATTTTAACTCAATGTATTGTCTTCGTCTTGAGTTTACACATTAATATGGATGTCTTGATGGGGAATGGTACAGCAATCCCTATCCAGACATCCATATTAATGTGTAAACTCAAAAGGAAGGCAACAGAAAGAAAATTATAGATAGCCAATCTCAGCAAACCTGAGCACAGCAATTTGGCCAGAAGAATAACTTTTTAGATCTAGATCAATGGCAAAGTGTTTAGTTAGGCGTCTTAACAGTTACCCCGGAAGACCTTCTTCTTCAATGAGTTGTATGGATGCCTTATTAAGACCCCCATGCAGCAGAATGTCTTGAAAAGTAATTTTGTTTATTCAGGATGTAAAACCTCCATAAAGGGCCAAAATTAATGAAAACACTCTAGTTAGCACAGTTATTGGATGTTTACTTTCAAATTGCAGGAAGCTGTTTCACTAAGTACAGATAATTTCTGCTTAAGTACCATCATTATTTAGATGTAATGACTTGATTTACATGCTCGCTGTTTTCCCACTCCTCTGGGGGGTCTTGAGAAAAAAAACATAAGATTTTAGGAAATAATTTGACCCACTATAGCATTAATGACCCGCCACTGTGATAAACTTTCATTGTATAAAAACAAAAAAAATAGCTTCTTTAATATAGAGTAAGAAAGAGTTTAGCATAATATCCAGGCACTCCATGTACCATAAATATAATAAAATGCCCAGTTTCTTCAATCTCCCATTGCTGGGCCAGCATTTTAATTTGAGAGACAATTTTTTATTATATAGCTTGAACTATTGATGGACATAACTGTATATAGCACATACAATAAATTGTGAACACAAAAAAGTAAATGGATTTGGATGAAGTTTGAGTTTCATTCCACTGTGGGAAAAGGAAAAATCCATTGGTCAATGACTCAGTGGAAAAGTTACAAGTGCTAAAACTATCTTTAACAACATTCATTCTCTGTCTTTTCGGTTTTAATAATATTCTCATGGACCTCAAAGCCATTGAATATTCAACCCAGGCAAATAAAGTCACATAACACAGTGGAAGACTGACAACATTCTGAATCAAGTTGAATCAAGTGGACTAGCAGTTGGCAGTCTACACTCACAAGGCACCCTAGCTAGACCTGGCCAACACACACATTCCAAAAAAAGACTACACAGAACATCGAAGGAACACAAAATTGACTCACTAAGGGTATAAACACTTCCCAAAGTTTAAGTAACCTGCTGGTGACATTTGCAAATGCACTACAAACCCACAAAAATAATTCAGATAATGACTCAAAGTCTTCAGATCAAGCCAATTATCCCCCCTTTCACACCCCCTGTAAATGTCTTAAACCACTTAATGTCTCTACTGGGGTCATCTTAGAAAGAACCTTCTTATAGATATGCCTTTTTTTTTCTTGTAAGAATATTCAGAGATATATGTTTCTATAAATCCCAGAGTAACAACCCACATTGCAAATGAGTATATTAGAAGAATGGGAAGAGTGTGGAAACAACTATACTTAATCCCTTTATGACGGGGGATTTCCCACTTTAGTGTTTAATGTTTTTACTTTTACTATATATTTAATCTTGATTCACTAATTTTATACTTAATTTGCCCACACAAATTACATATTGTTTTTTTGTTTGTTTTTTTGGAGGGCTAGGCCTTTCATTTGCTACCATTGTGTATGTATAGTTATGGGTTATATGAAAAAGCCTCATTTATGTTCAGCAACATCCCCTGAGTAGAACAATACCCCACATGTAATTGTTTTTGTATTTTTATACGGATTTTGCTCCCTTACATACTTCTCTATTTTTTTTATTTTTTGGGGGGGGGTTGGGAGGATCAGTGAAGGGTACTACTTCTAACTTAACATTAAGCAGGCAGTGTGATAAAGCAGTGTGAAATGCATGCATGGTAGATAAAGGTATTCTGGTGCTAGTTCAAAAAAGGGCTACTAAAAGAGTTTGTGGGTTACAGGATAAATCAATATGTACAGCTTGGAGGCAGTGGCATCCTGGAATGGGCAGTGTGTACCCTCCAAATAAGATATTCAAGTTTCCTAGCGACCTCATGATTGTAAATATAGATTCATTAATTGAAAGCTGAAAGGGCGGAAACGTACGAATTTCAAAATTTTAATGGGTGCCGTGCAGGGCCCAGGAAATATTAGAGAAGGAAGACCCAAAGATCATGGTGCTATGTAAAGCAATACATAATAATAATGAATGATAGAAGCATTTATAAATGTCAACACTTTAACAAAGTATGGCAGGGATGGAAACTCAAAGAGGAACGCTACGACAAGAGGGTGAAAGCCTTAAATGTAAAATCTTTAACATTAATATATGGGTATCACCCAATATATTTACTCATGTTCTCCTTTTTCACTCTAAGTAATGCTTCTATAATTTTCATTTGCTCTAGATATGTACATAGCTAACTTAAAATACTCCACCCTTTAGTTACATAAATGGTTTGATCCCATAATTGCAAATCGGATGTTTTCCTAGTTGCGAATATAATAATGACTTCACAATGCAATAGTAACAGGACTTTTAAAGCCAGCCTGGATGTGGTAATGCAAACTCATGTGACTGATGAATGTGTGTGAATAAATACAGGAAGAGATAAGACTGTGATATGGAGACACATACTTCCCGCCAGCTATGTTTGAACACTGATAGACACCTTGATAAACAAAGGTCTTTTGTGCATTGTGCATCCTTTTTCATTAGCTTATATATGCCTTAAAGGGACAACCCATTTCTGAATATAGATGCGTAGAACCAAAATACATGGCATGCTGAAATATTTGTGGCTCTTGATAGAAAAATAAAATCTTGCATAAATATTATCCAACCATTTTCAGGAGACGTGTAGTTCTTGCATTGGGACCTACTCAGGCAGTCTGATTATCATGTAGCTACGGACTATATTTGTTTATATTTAATATAAAATAATAGAGGAGTTTACTGCTTTGATGAACAATGGACATTATCAAACCATCCAACTTTTTCCTAACATACAAACTACCTCACGTGTAGCTAACTATAAACCAAATGAATATAACAAACACTTGATGAAAAGAAACAGAAAATAAAGCTTTTATATATTAAAGAGAATATATCATCTAAAAGTTGTATTCAAGTGTTTCAGATGGTTGGTGTGCCAGATGCACATACAATACAGTTAGTGACTAGTCACTAGTAGCTCAATGTCCTAACACATTAAACTTATTTTATTACATGTATTTCTTCCATGAGTCAGATTTCATACCCCAATAGCATAAACATGTTAAAACATACTGGTACAGAAATATAAGAAGGCCCTGCTATAGGGAACTTACAATCTATTAGGTGGTTATGTCAGATATTTTATCATAGAAAACATGTATTCCATATATTCTGTACTTTACATGAACACAAAATGGAGTCAGAGCCATTTTATTTTACTTAATCATGTAGTGATGGTTTCTTTTTTGTTTGTTCCCTCTATAATAGAGAACAAAGAAGTATTCATGTGTATAGATGTTTCAGTATGTATGATACAATTAATGTTATCTTCCATGAGAAAGTTAAGGAGTAGACGCTGCATATCTTTAGAAATGTAACTTGGAATGGGGGATACATGGTAAGACTACCAAGGCCTGATTTACTATCTAGGAGGTAACACCTGGCGATTAGGATGACCAAGGATAAATTCCAAACACATATGTAATGGTTTTAAGTTAATTCTTAGACCACAGCGTCTCTCACAGGTAAATTAAGAAATTACAATGGTGTAAATATGAGTAAAAATCCTAATTATAATGGGTAAAACCCACCGTTATGATTGGAGAATTCCAATCAAGAGGTGGAGGCTATGATAATAAGCTCTGTTTTTAAGCTTATGTCTTGGATAATAAAAAAAAAAAAAAAAAAAGATCGCACCCTGAAATGGACAGACCCTGACGGACTGATTCACCAAATTTACCCCAGAGAATTGGAATCTAAAGATTCTGGCACCATATTTCACTCTTGGAGTTACTTTGAGTTCTAACCTATATAACTTTTAGAAAGTTATATTCTTTCCCACTTAATTTCTTGCCACTGAACCTGGATTAATTTCTACAAGGACCAGTTGGACAACAGCAACAAGTGGTGGTAAATATAATTGTTTTATTATTCTGAATAGAGATGAATTTTGTCTTCTTCATATAGAATTCCCTGTTTCTGGGAAATAATATATTGCATTATTGTATATGGCGGCTTGTGAGACTGCAGCTTATAACCCGTGATAATAACAATAATGAAAAGGTATTTTTACCTATAGATGAAGTTTGACATCATTTGCATCTATTAGGAATTTCACTAATACTCGTAGACATTATTAAATTACTTTTTAATTTGTCATATTAGTTAAACTAATATAAGAGAGATAGTGATTTATTACTGCCCTGATTATTATCAATTTTTGGTTGCTGAGTGGACTGGAAATTAATTGTGTGTTAGACTCATAGTACTAATTCATATTGATAACTATCGATAATATATTGTATTTGAATTGATTCAATTTTGACATGTTTTAAGAACGTTGTGTTTTATATTATGCACTGTGTGACTCATACATAGATTTTATAAATTGTATTCACAATAAACAAATATTTTTGATTGACTATCTTGGTGATATATATCTGATTTGAAGTATAATTTTCGGCGATCTGAAAGAATTTAGGATCGGAGATAAAATATAGGGTATCTCCTTAAATTAATATTGTGGATGTGGTACTACAATATTTGTGTGTGTGACAAAATATTGGTTTTGCCTATTTTGTCTCATTAATATCCCTAACAGTTAAGAGGGAATCAGAAAAAGAATAGCGTCTGCTTATGTGGGAAGGCTCTGGCAGATAGACATATCCAGCCACATGGCATAGGACTGAACTTCTACAAAACTTAGACAATTCATATGAATTGATCCCTCAGCGTAAGGTGATGTAGTTGGAGCAGCAGTAGAGCACTTGGCAGGTATTGGCAGGCAGACACATCCATCCTAGGGTGACCACATGTCCCATATTGCCCGGGACAATCCTGCAATATTCCCGGGTAGATAGTGAAAAGGGAGGGAGAGGGGGTAGATAGTGGGAATGGAGGGAGAGGGGATAGATAGTGAGACGAGAGGGAGAGGGGGTAGATAGTGAGAGGAGAGGGGTAGATAGTGAGAAGGGAGGGAGAGGGGGTAGATAGTGAGAAAGGGAGAGAGGGGGGATAGATAGCGAGAAAAGGGGCAGTAAGAATATTGAAATAAAGAGTGAGAATGAATGAGAATGAATATTTCTTCCATGAGTCTTATTCAGTGGATCTATACATGCAAGTGCTGTTTTATGTGTTTATTTGATCTATACCTATTTTTTGGTGCGGGAACACACAGCCATTAATGTCTAAACCTTGGCAACAAAAGTAAGTACACCCCACGTATGAGTGCTGCCAGCATTGCTGCACACTGTATCAAATTGGTTTGCATGGCTTTCGTCCCAGAAGGAAGCCTCTTCTAAGGATGATGCGAAAGAAAGCCCGCAAACAGTTTGCTGAAGACAAGCAGACTAAGGACATGGATTACTGGAACCACGTCATGTGGTTAGATGAGACCAAGATATAGCAGTGGATGCAGTCCAGAATGAAGTGAAGTGGTATCCTGCAGGCACCCTGGAGCAGGCATGAAGCATATCATTAGAATCACGTGCAGGATGCTGCAGGCTGGGAGTATGGAAGCTAAGCAAAGGGTATAGCAGAAACATAACAAGCAAGGGAGAGGGAGACCAGGCACGAAACATAACCAGACAAGACATACATGTTACAGGGCACGACAGTGAACCAGACAAGGAATAAACATTACTAGACAAGATATACATGATTACAGGGCACAACAAAGGACAGGGAACAAGGCAAGGAACACAGGGGAAGGAGTGAGGAGCCGGAATCCTCGGACGCTTCTCCTTTAAAGAAGGATAGGCCATATAAACTAGGACAAAGGGAGAGGAGAGAGGAACCAGAATCCTCAGATGATACAAGGAAGAAGGGCAAAGGTACATTAGAGACAAACAAACATGAATACAGAAACTAGCCTAAGACTGTTTGATAACAATTGGAGATTCCGTCACATGTTATGGCCATAGTATGCTTAGCCCACCACTACGCCAAAGTACTCCAATGACGGTGGGTCCTAACGCTAATCCCTGCTGACAGTGGTACAAAACAAACCAAACATGTAAACCAAACACATAGCACTGAGACATACCTTAGACTGAAGACTGAGACAAACAGAACACACAGGTGGGGCACACCTTATAAAGGAAACAGAGCTGAAGCAAAGAGCTGAAGCAGAAGCAATGAATGGAAGATCAGAACAAAGCAAAAGGAAATCCAGGAATGGATCGAAGCAAAACGGGGAAACTGAAACAAGAGTGAGATATGCAGCTCCGCAGCCTGGGTAGGATCATGACAGTGTCGCGGCAACCAGGTGAGGAGTACAAAGACAAGTGTGTCTTGCCTACAGTCAAGAATGGTGGTGAGAGTGTCATGGTCTGGGCCTGCATGAGTGCTGCCGGCACTGGGGAGCTACAGTTCATTGAGGGAACCATGAATGCCAACATGTACTGTGACATACTGAAGCAGAGCATGATCCCCTCCCTTCAGAGACTGGGTCACAGGGCAGTATTCTAACATGATAACAACCCCAAACACACCTCCAAGATGACCACTGTCTTGCTAAAGAAGCTGAGGGTAAAGGTGATTGCCTGGCCAAGCATGTCTCCAGACCTAAACCCTATTGAGCATCTGTGGGGCATCCTCAATTGGAAGGTGGGGAGCACAAGGTCTCTAACATCCACCAGCTCCGTGGTTTCGTCATGGAGAAATGGAAGAGGACTCCAGTGGCAACCTGTGAAGCTCTGGTGAACTCCGTGCCCAAGAGGGTTAAGGCAGTGCTGGAAAATAATGGTGGCCACACAAAATATTGACACTGGGCCCAATCTGGACATTTCCACTTAGGGGTGTACTCACTTTTGTTGCCAAGGTTTAGACATTAATGGCTGTGTTGAGTTATAATTAAGTGAACAGCAAATTTACACTGTTATACAGGCTGTGCACTCACTACTTTACATTGTAGCAGAGTGTCATTTCTTCAGTGTTGTCACATGAAAAGATATAACAAATATTTACAAAAAATGTGAAGGGTGTACTTACTTTTGTGAGATACTGTAAATCGGCAGCAGGGGCTAATATTAAAGAAACTGCTAGTTCAGCTGTTATTTTGAAATCATATTTCAATCATAGTCTTTACTTCAAAGAGATAAGTACATATTATATAGTTAAAAATGCATGTCTAACACAAATATATATATATACACACCTGTGGGTGTGATCTCATGCGCTTCATAGTGTGTCCTTAAATGGCAGAAATAAAATGTGGTCACCCTAATCCAGCCACATGGTATGGGATTAAATTTCCATAAAAATTAGACAATTTTGATGAATGTATCCTTTAGAGTAAGGACTGTGATAAAGCGGCAGCAGCAGTATGGCACAGGTAGACACACATACAGCCACACGGTATAAGAACAAATGTCTCCAGAAATTAGACAATTCGCCATATGAATTGATACCTCAGCGTAAGGAAGGCGATAGAGTGGCAGCAGAAGCAATATGGGACAACTGGTAAGGAGGGCCCTGCTCAAAGGAGCTCACAATCTAGGGTGAGCATTAGCTGGCTACCGGGTACCAAGCTGTGTACATGTCTGTACTGTCGATTGAGCGATTTTAGGATGCCTTTTTACTGCTATCCGGTGAGCCTGCTGTCCTTTACTTTTTGCTTCATTGAATTACTGTTTTGCTGGCTGCTCCTGGGACTTGCCTATCATCGAGTCCGTGCTGATCATCGTATTTCACGTGGAGCTTCTGGTGTGTTTTTTCTCTACAAATCCAAATGCAAAATTATAAAGCACCTTACTGTACTGGCCTCCAGGTGGCAGCAGTTCCTGGCAGGCAGTGACATCTGTGCATTTAGGCATTTGAGAAATAAGTAAATTTGTGAACTCATTCATATAGGGGCTGCTCAGTAGTATGTAAAATGTAAATCCTTCACACACATTGGATGCAGTGTATGAATTCTGCATACTGACGGACAGGATTCATCTGTAGTGTATAATTCATAGGTGTCAGCTGAGGTGGGAGCTCTGGACACTGTGTTGTCTGCTTCCAATGCTTTCTCTTGCAGGTCTTAAAAAGGAAAAAAAGGACTTGTTAATGAAACATTGATTAGAATTGAGACAAATTATGTGTCTTTACCTAGAGGGTGGTAGAGAAATGAAACTTCCATTAGAAGTGGTAGAGGTTTTGCTGGTACAATAAATGTGCAACTGTCTTAAACCCAATTCAGGAACAGCATTATAAGAACTTAAAACACACTCCTCACAGTGCCATGCCCTGCCTCATTTTCCCTGATTTATTATTTGCGCTGTCCAAAATTAAAAGGTTTTTCTGGTAGTGTAAACGTGCAACTTAAACCAAATTTCAACTGCCTAATTTGTCACCAATATTAATGATGTATTGTTTTTTGTTGTATACAAACTAGAGGTTTTGCCGCTTGTGTCAATGTGCAACTGTGTTAAACCCAATTCAGGATTCAGGAACAGTATTTCAAGAACAAAAACACACTACGTGCATTTCACACTGTCCTTTGCTTTGGACCAAAATAAATTCTTACTGATTTTTCGGGCAACAAATTGTGTTCCCTTCCCATTAATTCGAGAATGCAAGTCATTGCCCGGTGCCCACATTCACCCACACTCTCATTTACTCTATTTTTCACGCTCTTTCTGTTTCATGAACTTCACTGCCGTTCACTTCTGCATCTTCTATCTTCTCTCTGTCAGCTTCTCTCTTCTATATTTTATCTTCCACCTAAATGGGCTTTGTACAAAGCCCCCCAATCTGCCAACTTCATGCAAATCTGAATGCATAAGTCTATTTGTCACCAACATTAATGGTTCATTGTTTTGTGTTGTCCAAAAATTTTAAGTTTATAAGTGTATTACTAAAGCACCACTTAATAAGAAAAGCGAGCTATATTTAATGAATTGGTTCCTAAACTTATTTTTAAATTGAAAAGCAGCCCCCCCCCAAAAAAATCCATTATTACATAAAAAAGTGAAAATAAAACCTTCTAATGCAACCTTCTGTGTGCAGGAAGAGAATGGAGGCGTGACAGGAGAAGGTATTTCTAGAGGGGCGGCGCTTCCAACACCATCTCCCTCTAGAGACAGTGTGAGGGGTGGCACGAAGGTTGGATCTACGGTCGTGACGTCATACGTCACACCTGTGATTCCCATAAAACCACCAAGCTCCCTTATGGCAGCGCTCAGATATTCTGAAATGCTCTGTGTGTTACATAGCATTCCCAGTGCTGTGCTCCTGTCCTTATTCTGAACCTGACCTTGGCTTGTACCTTGACCACGCTACTTTAGATTGCTGCCTGAACCTGATCTTGGCTTGTACCTTGACCATGCTACTTTGTCTTGCTGCCTGTACCTGACCCTGGACTGTTTCCTGATTACGCTATTTGGAACTCTGCCTGTTCTGATTCACCATTCCCTCCGGTCATCCTGCATATCGGGCTCCTCCCCCTAATGTAATACAGATACCCAGTGGTGTCTGACACTGTCTCACACTCCAACTCTCATCAGTCTGTGGCTGCTACTGAAAACACAAGAAAAGCAAACACACACCACTGGTGTAAATGAATAAATTATACTTTCCCTAATTAGGCAGCAGCACCCAAATAAGCATTCCTTAATAATCTGTATAAATTTTCCAAATGGGGCGCACATCCACAAAGGGAAAAGAGATATTTGACAAAAAATAGTGTAATTCCGTATGCAAATAGGGGCTTAGCAGTATTGCAGGTAAGTAATGCACTCACATTTCCAATGACGTAAATTAGCTCATCATAAAATATTCTTTAATTCTTCATAGCTAAAAAATATAAAAACACAGCAGCAATGGCACAGTATCATTCGGTTAAGTGGATAAGGTAAATTATTGCACTTACAACAGATGAAATGTACAAAAGCGTGCACAAAGTAATCAGCATAAAACCAGGCACAGGAAAGTCCACTGTCCAGCAGCAAGAGCTTCCCAATATATCCCTCTCTCAACGCGTTTCACCAGACAAGCGGCTTCCTCAGGAGATGAATCAGGATTTTCTTTTGCAGCTTGCCTGAAGATATAATGTAGACCACCTTCCTTGCAGCTCAACAAATCCAGAGTGGTTCAATTTTGAAGTGTCCATACACTTCCTTATAAATGATAGTCCCCTCCCCTTAAAATGGTCACATGACCAAAATACACCAATAACATGGAATCTCCATCTTAATATGGTCTCATGACCAAAATCACCAATAAAATGGAATCGCCAGCATAATATGGTCACATGACCAAAATACACCAATAAGATGAAATCTCCATCTTTCAATAAAATCACATGTCAAAATACACCAATAAGATGGAATCTCCATCTTAATATGGTCATGTGATTCCTGTTTGGGAGTATTGCAATGCAGTGTTCTTTAATGGGTCATAGAAAATGTTGGAACATTTGCATGAAATGTCCTGCCATGCCCTTCATAGAAACAAATATAGTGAATGCTGGAAAACCTAACTTTAAAATAATACATTTATGTAAAATGTTAAAATATCTTTTTTGTTTTAAATAAATATAATTAAATACACTCTGGCAGTGATTTAAGTGCAGCCACACTGTACTACACGTATTTGTTAATAATCATCTTTTTATATAAGTATTATATAATAGTGAAGTTATTCATAACCTAGAGAATGAACACGTGCATTCCCCCAAACAGTAATTTTCCTTGACTTGCCAGCAACATGCAAATGGAAGTAAAACAGGGAAATGAACAATATTCATTCAGGGCCTTTCAGTAAAGACTGTGCAACTACAACATGCATCCACTCTTAGGCAAACAACCCAGAATAACTCATAGTGACTCCAGGAACAGGAACCCTGTGAAGTTCCCCTTAAACCCATTACTCCAAGGACGGCATGCTTGACTTAGCCATTTCAAAGCTGTTTCAACACAAGGATTAAAAGAGTAAAGTTGTTAAAAACAGCTTTATCTTGCACCTACAAGAGCAGCGCTTTGACATTTCTTACAATGAGTCAGGATCCTTGGTGTGCTACCAATTTAGACTCTACTGAGAACCCAAATCCAATTTGATTGCGGTGGGAAAATATAACTGGGATGTGTTTTTTTTTTTCTTTCCCATACAGTAACAGACATCCAACTGCATTCCAACTGCCATTAACTATAACTCTCAGAATGCTTAGCCAATCTCACCGCAACTAGAATGGCAACCCATAGACGGACATCAAAGAATTTTCTCCTGACAATTTTGCCTTTCACGACCAAAGGGACAGGGCGTAGCCTGAGAAATTAGGAGAGGCCTGTGGCTTAAATCCCTTTAAACTAATAAGGCTTGTTTGATGTTATCAAGAACTTAACTACAAAGTCTATATAACGAGTGCATGACTTTGTTTATCCACAAACAAGAAGACTAGAGAAGACACCTATGTAACTAAAATGGAAATTAGTAAAACATATTACATTTTGTACATGACCTAAAGCTGATTTTCTTAATATGTGCAGCAATATTCATTAACATGGACAATTTAAGATCTTGGCCATGTGACCCGAGTCTCACCGGTCTGCCGATACAGATTGTACATTTTGTGTGGTTTTAAAAAAAACCAAAACACGTAGCATGTAAATATTATAAATTTAATATTAATGTAAGATGGAAGTGCCTTCATCAACAACACAGTTCCAAGTATAGTTCTATATGTCCTAGTTGTGTAACGATACCTTTCCTTCAACTATGTAAAGGTGAGACGGATTTAGAACTGGAAGGAAAAATAAATAAAACAACAATGGATTTCAGTTGGTAGAAAGGTATGGTAAAAACAAGGTGATATGCCAACCAGGCTGGAGAGCATGTCCTGCGTGACATCATCTTCTCTGTCAAAGCCAAGGTTGAACAACACATCCGGAAATCATAATAAGGTGCGGTTTCCTGAACTCACTCAGTCGAGATACCAAAAACACAGAAGTCACAAATAAAGCAGGAAGACAAATACACTTAAGAAAACATAGCATTGACTCTCTTGAATGATTCCCGTAGGAATCTTGTTGGTACGACAACCTGTTTGACCTTTTTTATGGCTTTTGGAGGCAAACATAGCCTCCAGGTGTAAATGATACCTTGGCTAAGCAAACCAAGACAACAGATTCTCACTAGGCGGGGTGCGCAAAACACGTCCGGGGAGCAACAAAGAAATCAAATTGTTTTCCGTACTATATTGTTAGAGAAGAAGTTTATGCCAGAGTTCATACATCCTACCAACAAGCCTTGGCTAGGAAGGCATTGTTAGTTTTACACAACTACACATCACAATTTTCTGCATGGCATAACAAACTAAATAGCACAAAGGAAGGTGTGTCTGCTAACGGACTGGGTCGATATCATTAGTTGGAAAGGGTAGAGTATGTTATTAACCATGTCTGTCCAGGTATGTTTGAAGTATAATCCTAAACTATATTCATTTTCTTTGTTCTGAATAAATCTAACCCCAAAACTGTACAGCCAAGAAGAAACTTGCCTATGGGTACCTGTAAGGGTCAAGCTAGACCAGGCTGGTCATCCAACACTGTAACAAAAACAATCTAGTGTCATGTAACGTTTATATAATCATTTGGAAAACCTGCAAAGTTAAACTATATACTAAGCAGGATTAAATAAGAGTAGTAGGTTTTTTATGTGGTAATACATGTGTAATGCACAGTAGATTAAAATTTTAACTACAAACTTGCAGAACATACACAGGTTAGGTAGTGCATGCATCATACTAAATGAAACCACTACAACAGGTCACCAGGTTCAAATTAAAGAGCAGCAGTTGTTATCAATGATGGCTATATATTATCACATAATTGAATTAAATTCAAAATTAAATGGAAAAAACAGGAAAGGTCACTGCAAGCCCATTTTTTTTTTAAGTTCAACAGAGTTCAATGTTTTTATTGATTTACAGAAAGTAAACTATACCCAATGAAGTAAAACAGTAAAACATGATTGTGAAACATAATGAAGTTCAACAGGATAGTTAAAGCTTAACGTAGGCATTCCATTTTTTTTAGTATGTTTTATTTGGGAAATGGCGTAGGTTAAGGTAGCCCCCTAGAGACCGTTTAGAAAAGGCTAAAATGTTAAAATAAAATCAACACTTATAAATAAAATATCAGTTGTGTATAGCATAAGGTTATGCCTTACTCCTGTTGAGTGCTCAACATAGAGTTGTAGCATAGCTTGCAAATATTCCAACATTTGTGATTGCAAACAAAAATTGTTATGTTATTCCCTAATTATTAATATTTCTACAGGACAATCCTATTCCACAGCACTGTACAGTGGGTACGGTAAGGCTTACAGAAACAAAGGTGTAGCACCCTGATCAAATGAGCTTCCAATCTAAAAGTACTAGTTATATAGTTCCTGCCCTTAGTGAATCACTAGGATGATGGTAACTAGTCTACAGTAACCTAAACAGAAATTTTACAAAAAGATACAACCAGAAGCTCAGTGGTATGCCGTACTATAATCTAGTAGATCAATTGTGTCTAATCTGTGCCCTCTCGCTGTTTATTAAAGTTAAATTAAATTTTTAGATCACATGATCATAGGAAAATGTGAGTGGTGAAAACATCACAAAAACGGGATGAGATAAACAATATGGTTTATTCACTTAACTTGGAGTTGGTAGACGAGTTTCAATTCTCACATGCGGTATTGGCCCATCATAATGCATTGTTCAATCAGCAAGGTGAATTTCAAGAGATTAAATATTTTGATACATGGCCATGTATAATTATTGCATTAGATGCTCACTGAGGTTGGCCTTTCATAATTTGTAGTGAAAACAGGGAGATAAACTGCAAAGGAAATAAATAAATAGTTAACACTCATCTAGTGTGTTGGGACACCTGACCATTACACCAACAGGGACTTTGATGACATTGCATTTTAAATACATAGACATTAATATTTAGCTGGTCCCCTCTTTGCAGCTATAACAGTTTCCACTCTTCTGGGAAGGGTTTCCACAGGTTGGAGTGTTTCTGTGGGAATTTTTGCCCATTCATCCAGCAGAGCGTTTGTGAGGTCAGGCACTGATGTTGACCTGGTTTTCAATCTCAGTTCCAGTTCATCCCAAATGTGTTCGATAGGGTTGAAGTCAGGGCTCTGCGCGGACCAGTCAAGTTCCTCCACACCAAACTCATCCAACTATATTATTATGGACCTTGCTTTGTTCACTGGGGCAGTCATGCTGGAATAGAAAAGGGCCTTCCCCAAAATGTTTTGGTACACTTATACATTAAGATTTGCCTTTACTGGAAGTAAGTGGCCCAACCCCTGCAAAAAAAGCCCCATATCCCTACTTCACCAAAATTTATAGATGGTGCAATACAGGCAGGTTACGTACTCCTGCCTTCGCCAAGCCCAGCACTGGGTGCCGCTCATCAGGGGGGTGCCACCATGTCAGCTCCCCTCTGTCCGTCTCTAGAGGAGCAGGCTCAGTTGGGGAGATCAAGGATCTCACTCTAACCGGTTTAAAGACAATCAAGGGAGCGGGAGGTCTGTTAATGCAGACCTTTGATCCTGCTCCCTTGCGACGTGCGTGGCAACTGATGTGGTGAGCCAGGATTTCATGTCATATCCCGGCGCACAACACTAAAGCCGCGCCTACCGCCTTCTGCGCTCATTACACCGGAAGCACAGGACACAGAAGAAGGGGAAGAAGAGCCAAGAGGAAGAACAAAGAGGAGGAGGGAAAGTGACAGTGACAGAGAAAAGGTAGGAAAACATTCAGTGAGACTCGATTAGTGTGTGAGAGTGATGGGTATAATGCTGGAGTTTATGCTGAATGTTTGTGAATGAGTGTGTGATAGCATGGATGTGTAAGTGTGTGTGGGGGGTAGCATGGCATAGGGAGGCTGTAATCACATTCCTATCATGCCCAGGTTCCCGCATGTACTGTTTGCCTGGGCATGATAGGAGTGTGATTGCTGTTAGCAATTATATATATATATATATATATATATATAGTATTGTTGATTTTTTTTGTTGTTGATTTTTTGGTCCAACCACACTGGACAGAAAAATGAAATAACAATATTAATATATATATATATATATATATATATATATATATATATAATTGCTAACAGCAATCATACTTCTATCATTCCCAAGTAGCCAGTACATGCTAGAACCTTGGCATGATAGGAGTGTGATTGCTGTTAGCAATCAGTCACACTCCTATCATGCTAATTCAGCCAGTACATGCTGGAATCTGTGTAGTCCTGGGCATTATATGATTGTGATTGTTGTTAATTATATATATATATATATATATATATATATATATTAGGGCTGCAACAACTAATCGATAAAATCGATAATAATCGATAATGAAAATGGTTGCCAACGAATTTCATTATCGATTAGTTGAATCGATTTTTATCGATTATAAAATTAGGGTTTTTTCAAAGCAAACGCTCTGAAAACTACCCCTCATTATATAATCCGTTTTAGTGACTCACAGCAGCAGCTCCTACTTACCAGTCCCTCCCTGTAATCACTGTGACAACTGGCCCCGCCCCTTCCTTCTCCCAGAAGGCCAGAACCACATGGCTGTGACACTCATCTAACTGTAAGTATAACATTAATATTTGGGCTACTGAAAGTTAGGGGAGGTGGGAGTTAATTTAGGGGCAGTTATGGTTAATGGGGTGTTTAGGGTTAATTTAGGGGCAGTTATGGTTAATGGGGTATTTAGGGTTAATTTAGGGACAGTTATGGTTAATAGGGTGTTTAGGGTTAATTTAGGGGCAGCTATGGTTAATAGGGTGTTTAGGGTTAATTTAGGAGCAGCTGTGGTTAATGGGGTGTTTAGGGTTAATTTGAGGCAGTTTTGGTTAATGGTATGTTTAGGGTTAATTTAGGGGCTGTTGTGGTTCATGGGGTCTTTAGGGTTAATTTAGGGGATGCTGTGGTTGATGGGGTCTTTAGGGTTAATTTAGGGGCAGTTATGGTTAATGGGGTGTTTAGGGTTAATTTAATGATGAGGACTGAGGGTTAATTTTATTAATTTATTAAAGTTAACTTAAGGTGCAATTAGAGATAAAGGGGGGCAAACTAAGGGGAATCTAAATCCTGGGGGCAGTGAAGATTAACCCAGTACTTATTTATAAAAGTATGGTCTGTGACTCTATGAGGGGACTATGAGATATCTGGGGGGTATAAGGCATATCTGGGGAGGACGGAGTGACATATCTGGGGGTATAAGGCATATAGGGTATATAAGGCATATGTGGGGAGGGCAGTGTGGCATGTCTGGGGAGGACAGAGTGGTGTATCAGGGTGTATAAGGCAGATCTGGGGCCACAGTGGCATATCTGGGGGTAGAGTGGAGTGGCTTATCTGGGGGTAGAGTGGAGTGGCATATGTGGGGAGGGCAGTGTGGCATGTCTGGGGAGGATGGAGTAGTGTATCGGGGTATAAGGTGTATCAGGCACAGTGGCATATGTGGGGGTAGAGTGGAGTGGTATATGTGGGAGGCAGCGTGGAGTGACATATGTGGGAGGCAACGTGGAGTGGCATATGTGGGAGGCAGCGTGGAGTGGCATATGTGGGAGGCAGCGTGGAGTGGCATATGTGGGAGGCAGCGTGGAGTGGCATATGTGGGAGGCAGAGTGGAGTGGTATATGTGGGACGCAGAGTGGTATATGTGGGAGGCAGTGTGGCATATGTGGGAGGCAGCGTGGAGTGGCATATGTGGGAGGCAGCGTGGAGTGGCATATGTGGGAGGCAGCGTGGAGTGGCATATGTGGGAGGCAGCGTGGAGTGGCATATGTGGGAGGCAGCGTGGAGTGGCATATGTGGGAGGCAGAGTGGAGTGGTATATGTGGGAGGCAGAGTGGTATATGTGGGAGGCAGAGTGGTATATGTGGGAGGCAGAGTGGAGTGGCATATGTGGGAGGCAGGGTGGAGTGGCATATGTGGGAGGCAGCGTGGAGTGGCATATGTGGGAGGCAGCGTGGAGTGGCATATGTGGGAGGCAGAGTGGAGTGGCATATGTGGGAGGCAGCGTGGAGTGGCATATGTGGGAGGCAGCGTGGAGTGGCATATGTGGGAGGCAGAGTGGAGTGGCATATGTGGGGGGCAGCGTGGAGTGGTATATGTGGGGGGCAGCGTGGAGTGGTATATGTGGGAGGCAGAGTGGCATATGTGGGGGCAGCGTGGAGTGGCATATGTGGGGGGCAGCGTGGAGTGGTATATGTGGGGGGCAGCATGGAGTGGTATATGTGGGAGGCAGCGTGGCATGTCTGGGAGGCAGCGTGGCAAGCCTGGGCTCAAACGTGCATAAATTGGGGGGGGCTGGTTGCGAAATAAAGGCAAGAAATGCATTTTATCAAAGTTTTTTTATTATGCTGTTTGTATTTAATATAATTTGTTTATTACATTATTTTAAATAAATGAAAAATTTACATTCATTTTTTTTATCCGATTAATCGATTAATCGACAAAATAATCGGCCAACTAATCGATTATGAAAATAATCGTTAGTTGCAGCCCTAATATATATATATATATATATATATATATATTGTTGTTGATTTTTTTGGTCCAGTTTTGGTGTGTTACTTTTAATAAAAGTGTTTTGTTTTTCTTTAAAGGTGTGGGGGGTCATTTTCGGTTTTGACCAAGTGAATGCTGAATTTTCATTTCGGTGAACCCCTACTATACACTAGGCCAGACACTGAAGTGGTAGGCCTACACCATGATAGGGGTTATATGGAAAAACAGAACAAATTTTATTTTTTGCTAGCTTATGTTTCTTGATGTAGTATAACTAGTCCCTGATGAAGTCAGTATATGACGAAACGCGATGAACTTAGTTTTTATTAAAGCATAAAGTGTTTTGAATTGGCTATTGCAAATAAAGAGCTTCTGGAAGATACCCTGCCTGCCATTCGTTTGTATCCAGTAGATGACCGTTTTTTAAAACTTTAAGGTGGTTTTAAAAGTTCCAGCAAACCTCCAAGATTTTTCAAGGTGTATCCCCAGAATTTGTTCTGTTTTTCCATATATCTGTTGTAAGGGGCTTTTTGAAGGAGTCCTTGGGGAAGCTACCACATATGTGTTCCGATGAATGAATAGAAGGGTTAAAAAGCTAAGTACCCTGTTTTTTTATATTATTTTTCATTCTTGTAGAACACAGTTACATGTTTAGTGATAGGGGTTATGCTGCATTATTGTCAATGTCTGACTCAATGTATAGTGATAGGGATAGGAATTACACTGCACCACCGTTAATGTGTGGCTCAGTATATAGTGATAGGTGTTATGCTTTAGCCCCGTCAATGTTTGCCTCAGTATATAGTGATAGGTGTTATGCTGTACCCCCATCAATGTTTGCCTCAGTATATAATGATAGTAGTTATCCTGTACCATTGTCAATGTTTGTCTCAGTATATAATAACAGTTATGAATTACCACCGTCAATGTTTGCCTCAGTATATAATGATAGTAGTTATCCTGTACCACCGTCAATGTTTGCCTCAGTATATAATAACAGTTATGCTGTACCACTGTTAATGTTTGCCTCAGTATATAATAGCAGTTATGCTGTACCACCGTCAATGTCTGCCTCAGTATATAATGATAGGTGTTATGCTGTACCCCCGTCAATGTCTGCTTCAGTATATAATGATGTTACGTTTTAAAGTTTGTGGGGGGGCCACATACAGGATCTGCCCTAGGTGCCAAATACTCTAGGTACGCCCCTGGTCCTGAGATATGTAGAAAATCAGAGACTACTTTAGGAACAAATTCGGGAGGTAGATGGAGAACCATTCTACAAAAATACTTAGGAACGGCTCTAGGGTGGGTAGGGACTGTAGCTCACATACCCTTCTGACTGATGTAACGGTCATCAAAAGAGCCATCACCCAAGGGTGATCAGCCAATCTGAAAACTAGGGCAGCACTTAGGACTTAAATAGTCTAAGGACATAATCAAATCCCTTCTGAAGTCTAAGATCTGAAAGATAGATGGTTGAGAAATGAGACAGGACTCACACCACCAGTAAAAAAAAAAACTTTCCAAATCTTGTTCTATCTGACCGAGGTCACTGGTTTCCTGCTGGCCAGAAGAGTGTTAATGACAGCAGGTAGACCTTTACTCGCTAATTTTTTACTCTAAGAAGCCAGGCCGACAGGTGCCAGGTGTTTGGTTAAGGATGATAGGTGGGTCCCTGTTAAATAGTAGTAGATGTAGAAGTTCTGGGAGCCATTTCCTCTTTGGCCAGAAAGGTAACACCAGAATAACTGCCGCTTTCTCTTCTTTAAAATTTCCAGTCCTGTGTGAGGGGTTCTAACCCGAGATGGTAGCAGCCAGGGGAAAGAGAAAAAAGTTTTGTTTTTTGCTTTTGCGTGGGAAGTTTTACTTCCTTCCACAGAAAAACCTGCGCTTGCTTCCGGGGCCCCAGCGAAGACGATTCTTCCTGCATCCACCATCTTAGAGAGAGGAAGACTTCTGGTGTGAGGCATTATTATGGAGACTCAAGAGCGATCTGTTCCAAATAGCTGAGGAGAAAACTCTGGAGTGGCCTAATGTTAGCCAGAGCCCAAGATACAGTGAAACGACAAGCAGTCATAAGGGCAAGAAAGGATATGATGCCGCTGATGGAAACCACAGGATTTCGCTGCACCTTAATAATGAAGACTTCAAAGCTTTATGAACTTCTCATTGGGAAGGTTTTGTCACAGAAATGTCCAGGAACAAACCCAGAAAGAGTCTTTGTCTCTCCGGGACCAGCCAATACCTCTCCAGATTTACAATCCAACGCAGTTCTTTGAGAAATTCAGTTATGAATAAGTGATGGTGAAGGACTTCTGTCGAGGAAACAGCAATAGGACAGTCATCTAGATATGGGATCATTCTGATGCTCTCCAGTTTTAGATGCGCAATGACTACAGAATTAATCTTTGTGAAGATTTGTGGTGCAGATGAAATACCGAAGGGTAGTGCTCAAAATTGAAAGCACTGACTTGAATGAATGTCCCCAAAAATGCATTAAGACTGCATATGAAGACTGGCGTGTACCTAACCATGAGAAAACTTTTCTGTTCATAATAAATCTTATATTTGATCATATATATACAGATTACCTCTCCGCTGCCTTCGACACAGTCGACCACCCCCTCCTCCTACAGACTCTCAGCTCTCTTGGTGTCCGTGACACTGCTCTCTCCTGGATTAACTCATATCTTTCCAACAGATCCTTCTCTGTGTCTTTTGCTGGCGACTTCTCCTCCTCAATGCCTCTGTCTGTTGGAGTACCTCTGGGTCTCTATCTATACTTCCCCACTTGGAAAACTCATCTACAGCTTTGGATTCAAATACCACCTCTATGCAGACGACACACAAATCTATCTCTCCACCCCCAATCTCTCTGCATCTGTCCTCTCTCAGATCAGCAGCTGCCTATCTGGCATCTCTTCCTGGATGGCCTCTCACCACCTGAAGATAAACATGTCTAAGACAGAGCTACTTCCAATCCCTCCCTCTAACTCTATTCCCCTCTCTGACCTTTCTATCACTGTTAACGGTGCCACTATCTCTCCATCACCACATGTCCGCTGCCTCGGAGTGACCCTAGACTCTAACCTATCTTAATCCCTCACATCAAATCACTCTCTAAATCTTGCCACTTCAAACATTTAAAAAATTTGTCCTTTCCTGACTGTCAGCACCACAAAACAACGTAATCTCCCGTCTAGCTGTGGGAGGAACTTCAAGCCACCTTTGAATGGTTCAGAAGTTTGTTTCAACCTCTAAGTCCAGTATCCATATCTAGGGATCCTGTGCCACCTGCTTCTCATACACCTCATGCTGTTCTCTTAGAGGAAGAACCGGGTTCATCTTTTGAGGCTGCCCTTAATTCCTATCAGATCACTTCCTTAGAAAAAGAGGGTGAATTTAAAGAATCAGCAGTGTGCATGCATGGGGATACTTATCGCCTGCCAGCTCTACTTTGCAAAAGAGCTCCAAGAGGTCTAACAAGACCTCTACACAGAGGTGTAGAAATTATTCTCAATGATCTCAATGGAAGCACTTTCCTGCCAGTGATGAGCAGCTTTAAGCAGCCAAAACCGATGTGAAACATTGACAGCAGAGGGGTCATTGCTGCAGCTCTTGAGTAAGTGGGTTTTTAAAATTTTAATATGCATGCATCATCGGTGGCACTGTCCCTCTATAGTTTACATTCACAAACCAGTCTTATCCAGCCCATGTCTTCATGATTATTTGTTGTTGTTAGCGCCTCAACTCACATCAATGAATGTACTCGCAAAATTGCTACATAAGTGACATTTATTAATGTTCAGCTATATTTACATTTTTAACATAGTAAAACGCTTAAGTGAGTTGCCATTTGGCAAAAAAAGGTGCATATCAGTCTACACAAAATGCAAAGATTTGCATATATACTTTAAAAGCACAAGAAAAGTACAGGTATGTACGAACATCATGGCTCGTCCCTAAAACACCTAGACAAGATAGCCCACCCCCTACTAAAAAAAGCAGGACATTTAGATAGTGTTTAATAGAAAGTGTCAGGACCTCCGCAAGTCACAATATGCAGGTTAAAGCTATTCCCAAGGGAGTAAACTATGATATATGGTGAGGTATAGCTTTGTGAGTGGCAGTCTTCTGGTGTAATATGGAGGCATCTGGGCACATAGCATTAATCAGAACACCACTGGTACACACTAACAATATTGAATAATCCCATTCATCACCGGACAGGTCAAGCATGTATTTATTTGCTGTAGATGGCGTGGTCACATGATATACCCAAAAACTTGGTTACATTAATGTATAAATATAATTACTATGGATTCATTAAAATTAACCAATTTAAATTAGAGATTCAATTTATTTCTTGTAAAGGTGTATTACACAATATTCATATAATTGTTCCAGTTAGCAATACAGGATCACATTAATCAGGCATCCTTATCAGCATTCATTGTGTTCTTCTACAAGGGGTTTGCTGTTGTACAAGAGTTAATACCTTCTTAGAAAAACCTGATTTGGATTTATCCCCCTCCCTGGCACAGATACTTTTCAGCTTTCTAAAAGCTCTGATTTTTCTTTTTTTTCTGTAGAAATAACAAAACAAGATAAACTTCAAAGATGTTAGTCTAGCTGTTCAAAACAACACTCAATACATTTACCTACGCAAACGTACAGTTTGCCACAGTTTACACCACTGTCACTGTATTTCCCTTTGATGCAACACGGGCCAGATGCAAATACCATAAAAAGAAAAAATTCCACTTAGAAACACAGTATGTGGTTTTATCAAAAACTGTGTGTTTGCAGGTAGTATCCAAATCTACATTAGCAAATCCTTGTCGATACCTACACAAGAAAATGAATGTATATCTTAGTAATCTCAGATATATTGGAGACCACACAGTGTATTATAGGTGTCTGGGCTTTGGAAACTTCTTAATGTTTCAGTCCTTGATCATGTTTGCACACAAAGCAAAACACAATAGAGTACACTAAACAACTGCGGCAGTCAAATTATGAGATAAAGCAAGACTGCCTCCTACTGGCAGAAGGAGAGCAATCAATGCTATGGAACTTTTTACAAACAATATATAATAAGGCTTTATTAGTATGTCAGAAACTTGATTGCTAGAGCGTTGATTTTAAACAATAGCCACTAATGATTTCCTAATAACATAATAATTTGCAAAGAACTATTAAGTTTTACATCTACAAACAAAAATGCTTATTTTCTTCTTTATCTTCAACAGTACTTTTATCTCTGTTTTTTTTTTTACTTTATAATTTGAATTTCTAAATGAAACAGGTGCTTTTTTGTTTCGGTCAATGCTTCTTGCCCTTTCCTGTAGATCTTCTTGGTGTTTTGAGATAGGGTACTCATGAAATGGCAGGAAGGATGGTGCCAAAACACATCTGTAAATAATAAGGAAAAAGAAAGTGACTACAAAGAAAGTATTTTTTTTCTGTAAGAATGGCAAAGGTTATGGATGTGCATGTCAGCCGATGTTACAGATAACGTGAGTAATATTACACAATCCACCAAGATACATGGTGCTAAATATAATGACATCTACAATTTATGAAATAATGATTGTACATCAAAATCAAAAGACTAACTGCCTTAATGCACACAGCCAAGTTTAGTGAGGGTACCTCATATGCACAGCCCAGCATGTATCCTAACACTTGCGTCTCTAATTAGGTCAAAGGGAAACTAACGTACTAACTGAAGTGCATGTCATTGCCACAGCAGCAGCTCATTATAGCCAATGTGTCACAGCCAGTACGTAAACAGCATGTCTGTTTAAGTCTGTGTTGAAGACAGTCCCATACAGCTCCACCAATGGAGAATGCCTAAAGTACTGTACTTTAATATGCAAAAAATGTGCATTCCCATGGAATTCTGGATAGTCAGCTATCGTATGCATTAAACTGCACATAGTATCTGAAAGGTCCCTTTCGATGAAAATATTTGTGCCTGCCAAAACCGTTGACACCAAATCATGCACCAATTTTACCAAAAAACAAAAACAAAAGAAAAAACCTGGGACCAGAACCCTAACCTTTCTAAGATTTCTTGATTAAAGATCCAGTGGCACTTTAACTCCTACTGGAGGTGAGCATTGCAACAAACCCACATACATTAACATAATTAGGAGACGGTTCCAGCAGTTTCTGATGTCAAATGCAGCAGTACTCGGCCTATAACTAGCTCAAGCTTGAAGCTTTACGGCGTCTATGCATCTCCACAAACATTTATAATTTTGTTACATAAATACCAGCTACTATAAGGAGTGCATTAAGCACACGGGTATATTTTTATTTTTAATAAAGATTTCAACTGCTTATAGACTACCTATGGTCACTTTTTCTTTAAACGTGCTTCATTAACCCCCTAAGGACAGAGCTGTTTTTGTTGTGCTGCTGTTTAGCTGTAATTGTCTTCTTTCCCATTTAGTGTACCCAAACAAATTACAGTGCCCTCCACTAATATTGACATCCTTGGTAAATCTGAGCTAAGAATGCTGTGGAAAAAAAATGTATATTGTTTAGTCCTTTGATCTTTTCTGCAAAAAATAATCTGCTCTCATGCATATCAAACAATTGGAAACACAACATAGGTTTACTACCCCCAAAAAAGTAAAATTTACACCTATCAGCCATTACATTATGACCACTGAGAGGTGAAGTGAAGAACACTGATAGTCTTGTTATCATGGCACCTGTCAGTGGGTGGGATATATTAGGTAGCAAGTAAACATTTCATCCTCAAAGTTGATGTGTTAGACGCAGGAAAAATGGGCAAGCGTAAGAATCTGAGGGACTTTGACAAGGGCCACATTTTGATGGCTAGATGACTGGGTCAGAGCATCTCCAAAACTGCAGCTCTTGTGAGGTGGTCCCAGTCTGCAGTGGTCCAAGGAAGGAAAAGCAGTGAACCCACAAAACAGGGTCATGGGTGGCCAAGGCTTATTGATGCACATGGGGGGTGAAAGAAGGCCAGTGTTGTCAAATCCAACAGATGAGCTACTGTGGCAGAAATTGCAGAAAAAGTCAGGGCTGTTTTGGCAGCAAAAGAGGACCTTCCCAATATTAAGTAGGTGGTAATAATATTATGGCAGATGGGTTTATGTGTTGAACAATTATTGCCACCCCTATGAACTAATAAGAAAAATATTTTTTAAGTGATATATATGATATTTTACATTTTTAGACACTTGGGTGACTAGGACCAGGAAATTGCTCAATCATGACTTTCTGTTTCATAGGAGTATAAATATTATGCAACACATAGGTCAAATTCTCTTTCATTCATCTACCTGGAAGAGGACACCTGTCTTTGGAGTCAAGAAGGCATTTTTCCCTCTGATGGCAGAATTCAAAGTAGCTTAATTAGGGTTTGATTTGCCTTATTTTGGATTAAGTGTAGGAAGGTAGGTAGAAGGGTTGAAAAGATGGATTTAGGTCTTTTTTCAACCTTATGTACTACGGTCCTACGGTCAGATGACACCAAAATACAGCACCCTTTATGACAATGGCTTTGGTCTTCACATTTCTGTGGTGTGCATGCTTGCTGTAACTTTCTTCTTTCTCATCTCCTGTACCCACACAAGTTATATATTGCTTTTCTTTTTCAGAATAAGAAACACTACATTACAGCAACACTATTTGGGAGAGGAAACTGATTGTTTAAAGTCATAACACTCCAGGCACGTCAATTGTTGCCTAGGGGTTAAATGAACACCTGTGTGCCTCTGCCAAAAAGTTTAAAATGGGCTGTGGTTGGATCTTTCAGCAGAGCAATGATCCAAAACATACATCAAAACATAAAAATGGTTTACTGACCACAAAATAAAGGTTCTACCGTGGCCATCCCAGTCCCCTGTCTTGAACACTTTAGAAAACTGTGGGCTATACTGAACTGGAGAGTCCACCAGCATCAGCCTCGAAATTTGAAGGATCTGGAGATATTCTGTTTGGAAGAATAGTTTCAGATCCCTTGCCATGTATTCTCCAACCTCATCAGGCATTATAGGAGACATTTTGTATAAACCAGTGTTGTGTTTGCAATTGTTTAACATCAACGAGAGCAGAGTATTTTTGTGTATTATTTGAATAAAAGATCAAAACGTTAAACAGTAAAAACAATTTTTCACAGCATTCCTTCTAATATTTACAACAGGTGTCAATATTAGTGGAGGGCACGGTATATATTGGATTTCTTTAGATGCCATTATTTTGATCATATCATCTAATTTACCATTAAAAAAATATATGGTGAAAAATTGAAAATGGACCTTTTCGGACTTTTTATTTTTTTACCCAATGTTTTTGTGTTTTTTGGGTTTTTTTGCAAATTATATGGCAATGAGTACAAGTAGCATATTGCCATTTCAAAACCATCTTTTAAAAATCTGGTCATTTTACCCACATGTCTTATTTGGGACATTTTTAAAGCCAGTCTGCACAATTTACTCTATTACACTCCAGGGTATCTCATATCCTAGTATTTTATATATTTTGATGCAGTTATTCTACTACCAGTTTTTCTCAAAGTTTGTGGTAGTAATTTTTGTTTGTGTTTTCCACACACATTTAGTTATAAATTTACAGCTCGTGGTGCATGTCACTGCCAAACAACACCCCAATATGTGCTTAGCCATATCTCCTGAGTACAGTAATACCACCCATGCATGTGTTTGTCAGGTTGTTTGAGGTTAAAAGGCCACATTCAGGAGATGAACAATTCAGTTTTTCAAATTTTAATATGTGGTCATTCCGCCACAATGTCCACTTTTGAACTTGGCCAATTCAAATTACCCCATCAAATCATACATTTTTTAGGAATGATACTCTAAACTTGCTTAACCCCATGATGTGCCAGGCACGGCAACTGTCATTTTAAGGGGATGCATTTCTGTGATGTGCCTGGCACGTCTATTGTCATCAAGGGGTTAAGGTAACAACCGAAGCTCTTTTGTACGCTATACTCACAAGTAAAACAATGCTTCTCTTGAATGTTTAAAATCCACAGAGTATTAGTAATAAGATGTAATACAAACTTAATTTCTGTTAAACACAATTAACACAGGGCAGGCAATCAGCACCTCTGGCAATGGTGGGGTTTACATACTTTGTGGGAGGGAATAGAGAACTGTACCTTTAATAAATAAAGAGCACTCGGGTCCTGGGGAGAGTAGAGAAGTTATCAGGCATCTTCCGAACCTTAGCATAATTTATGAACCCTCTAAGAAATAGGAGGAATCCTGTAAATGGTATAGAAACAAAGAATTAAATTATGCTATTATGTGCTGACCTACATTATTCTCCCATCAATGGGTCATGGTAAGGTACTTCATCATGCTATAAAGATGTTAATTAGCATTTTCAATGTTTAAATGTACATCATACAAACATACACTTGCGCCATTTCTTTTATCATCTCAGAGCATTACAAATTGAATCAACACAGCATATTCTCTATGTGTATATGCCAAGATAAGTACTTGACTAATTGGCTGGAGGCAATTATAATTATAATTGGTATGAGCCCAGTGATCTTTTAGGAGGCAGGAAAGAGGATTGTGCATAGGTTTCTACATACAATAGTAACATGGTTTACAGGCTGCTTTTTAAACCCTTTAAAGGAAATATAAACTTGATTTCTCCACTAGAGGGCAACATTGTGTAAAATGTAAGTTTTCTAATAATGCGGTTGAAAGCCACGTGAACAAATGATACATGTTTGCATTGCATTACAACATATACATAGAACGCATCACAAACATTAGGCGAGTAAGACAGCACTGTCAACTTTGGAACAACACTCGTTTTTAGCAGCACTCAAAATTCAGGTGCCAAAGCTGGACTCCACCCAATCCAAATGTAATAAAACACAAAAAAACAACGAAGCTAAGCACTCTTTGAAAATGGTATTTATTTCACTAACAGTGGCAATGTTTCAATCCCACTATGGGATCTTTCTCAAGCCATGAAAAATGTGTCAGAACTTTTTTTTTTTTTTAACAATTGTTTGCGTTTTAGCACTGACAACTTGGTTCAATACAAACTGAGTACTGGTGCCTACTTTCATACCAAAATTACTTTACTGTTACACATTCTCCCCAAAAGAACGTTGTCCCGTCCTTCAAGAAAGACCTTAAGATTCTGAGAAACTGAAAAGCTGTTACTGGGCAAACAAATAACTCCATTAACCCATTAGACCCAAGATTTATGAAGCCCTGTGCCATTTACTCTTACACCTACAGACCTTTGTATTGCCATGATCATTATTGTGGTAAGTGCGATTGCCTGTGTGCCACTGGCTGTAAATAAGAGGGATACCCACCAATGCTATGAGCAACAGCTTTCTGAAGCATAAAATGCTCCTTTACATGTAAATGGGAAAACTGGTTGACATCTGATATGTACTTACCCAGAACCAGAAACACCCACCACAACCAGTACTGGCCATCAAAATATCCAGGGAAATAGGTGGAGAACTGCACGGAACATAAAAAGAATATAAAGGTCAAAGTAGTTAACATATACATTGCTCATAATGTTACTTGAAAAATGAGAAGCATGTGACCTGTTCACCTTGGGTCAAACTATTTTTTGCCACTGCTACGGCACAGGAATTTGTGTGAAAAGAACCTGGGGCCAGCTGAACTTTTTAGGAAGGAAACTCTAGATCCTTTAATAATATAACACAAGAGTTTGCTTCACTGATCCCTAAAGCAACAAATAAATATTAATAAAATACAGGTTGTGGCTATATGACAGATCTGCTAACATTTATTGATCAGCATAATAAAGCTCTATTTGTTTTTCTTGAAAGTAGTGTTTATTTATCATATTCAACATAAAAGGCTTAAAAATATGCCAATTATTTATCAGTTTATGTTAGAGAAAGTTTGGCTTTTCATAGAGAATGGAATTGCCTTAAAGATGTCGGGGGGGAAAAAACTGATGCATCTCTCTGAATCTCAACTTCAAAAAGCTAAACAGATACATGGCTCAGCACTTGTACAAGAGGTGCTTTTCCTATTACAGAGCCACCAAACCTCCTTTTGCGTTAGAGGGGTCTATTCACTAAAGGGGAGAGTCAGCAGGAGACGTGTGCTTTTTAAATCCCAAGCTTCAGTATTGATTAAGAGGGGCCACCACTGTGAAGTTTATCATTTAAGAAAGGCTGAGTTGGCCTTGTAAAATGCATCATTTAAGGGGTGAGGAAACCGAATAAAACTCAATTACCGTATTTGCTCGATTATAAGACGAGGTTTTTTTCAGAGCAAATGCTCTGAAAAATACCCCTCGTCTTCTAATCGGGGTCGTCTTCTAATCAGACCTCAAATAGAGTCTGATTAGGAGACTAAGATCCAGATCCCCCGCACCGCTGCAGGGGACCTGGATCCTCCTGTCTCACCCCCCCCCCCCATCATACACACACTTACCGGTGCTTCCTGCTGTATTGCCGGGGCAGCGGGTTGACGTCTACGCGATCCGCGTAGACAACGTCCGCTGCAGCCGGAAGGAGGTGTGGCTAGCAGCGGGGGTTGTCTGCGTCCGTCGCGCAAACCTTCCCCAACTGTCAGAGATCAGAGTTCCCCGCACCGGTGCGGGGAACTCTGATCTCTGACAGCCGGGGAAAGTATACGCGACGGACGCAGACAAACCCCCGCTGCCAACTCCACCTCCTTCCGGCTGCAGCAGAAGGCGACGTCAACCCGCTGCCCCGGCTGGAAGCACCGGTAAGAGAGGGCTGAGAGGGGAGGGGAGGGGAGAGTGTGTGTGTGTGTGTTAGTTAAATGGGGGTATAGGGTGTGTGTGTGTGTGTGTGTGTGTGTGTGTGTGTGTGTGTGTGTGTGTGTGTGTGTGTGTGTGTGTGTGTGTGTGTGTGTGTGTGTGTGTGTGTGTGTGTGTGTGTGTGTGTGTGTGTGTGTTAAATGGGGGCATAGGGCATTTCTGGAGTGGCGTTAAGGGGGCATTTAATAGAGCACTCTGCCTCCTGAAATGCCTTATACACCTATATGCCACTCTGCCCCATAATATGCATTTTAACCCCCTAAATGCCAGAGTGGCATATAGGGGTATAAGGCATTTCTGGAGGCAGAGTGCTCTATACAATGCCTTTTAACTCCCTTAATGCCACTCTGCCTCCTGAAATGCCTTATACCTCCCTATATGCCACTCTGCCCCATAATATGCATTTTAACCCCCTAAATGCCAGAATGGGATATAGGGGTATAAGGCATTTCTGGAGGCAGAGTGGCATATAGGGGTATAAGGCATTTCTGGAGGCAGAGTGGCACATAGGGGGTCAAAAGGCATACCATGGGGCACAGTGGCATATAGAGGGTTAAAAGGCATATCATGGGCCACAGTGCCATATTGGAGTGGCAAGCCTGGGGGCAGATGTGCGTAACTGGGGGACAGGTTGGAAAATACAAGAAATAAAAACAAAAAAAATATTTTTCTCAATCATAGCTTTTATTAAAAAAAATAGTTTACATGAATTAACATTTACTGGTAAAACTTTTTTCCTTTAGGGTCGTCTTATATTCAGGCTTTTTCTTTTTTTCCTAAGTTAATATTCAGATTTTGGGGGGTCGTCTTATAATCAGGGTCGTCTTATAATCGAGCAAATACGGTAATTATACATCGTACTAGTCCAGCCAAGCTCTTCCTGCAGCAGAAGCTCACTGCGGATGGCAATGATCCACTAGTACACAAATTGCATATTAAATTACTGTAGTATTGAGAGAATACTACAGCGGACCTTATACAACACCCAGTGGAGTCAGTGAGTTCAAATATTCAACTCTGGGGCCACTTTCTCACATGTGAGAGGCTCTCACTGAGGTTCACTTACAACTCCTATGGTCAACTCATAGTGTAAGACTTGGGTGCGTTTCTCCACCTACATAGAAAGAATTCTTCCTTTATGGAGGTTTTTTGATGCTTACCAAGTCTAGTAAAGTTGTTTTACTACCAGACAAATGAAGTAAGGACTTGCCACCGTTTTTAAGATCCGTATTTGAATAAAACATCTCCACCCATCGTTCTCTGTGTACATTCTGTAACTGTGAGTAGAACTCTAAACACCAGACCTGTCTTTCCAGATTGAACTCTTGTTTTGAGTGATTTTTCAATCTTACGTTCCTGTGACAATTACTGCTAATGAAAACTTCAATAGTTACAAACAAATGCAAAGTTACACAGAAAGCAATGCTAACGTGCAGAGAACGGTCAACAATAGGCATCTCAGTAGCTCATCTATAGTAGAAAGTTCCAAACAACTTACTCGGACAATTAGAATCCACTTAATCAACGAGAGGCCAAACCCAGAAATGGCTCCATATCTGCCAGCAGCTGAAGTGGTCAGGCAAAACGAGAGGAAAAATCCAATCCAGTTAAAGAGGAATGCCACTGGAAAAGAAAGATAAAAACACAATTATATACTGAAGTTTAATGACGAGAGTGAGGAAAGAAGACAAAAGCAGAGGAAAGTGGAGAGAGCGTCTAAAGTGTGGATGAAAGGCAGTAATTGGACGGTAGAGGATATCGGAAGGGCAATGGATGTGTCCAGATGGTGTCTTTGGGTAGAAATGCCGGTACACTTTAATACCCCCAAAATAAGCCTAGCATCCTGGTACGCATTACACAATCAGCAAGAAATACTCACAGCTGTGTTTACTTAGTTTGGTGTCACTGACTTTGCTTTAAGTTATATGCTTTATATTATATGGATGGCCCTGTATAAAGCATATAAAAGCCACCTCACTGACTGCACTATGCACAATTCACAAAATCTCCTGCCAGCTCCTGCTTCACTAAATAAACCCAAGTGAGTTCCCTGCTAGGTCAGGATGAATTCCAGGAGCCAAAAGACTATGGTTTTATTGCCGCCCATCCCTAACGTTTAGGCTATTTTGTATTGCTCTGCACTGACATATACCGTATATTTCTAGCACTGACGAGGACAGTCATGCCCAGATTTTATTCTCCCGGCATTAGTGAAGCAAACTGCTCACTCATTTCTGAGGTTCCAGACTTCAGTTCTTCTGTGCATGCACGCTCATGTGCAACAAACATATTTGCCTCAGACAGCAGGGTACAAAATTACTTTACAAAGTGGTTTGTTTGCCAACTCAATTTCTGCATTTCAGCCACTAATATTATACGTAGTGCTACTTACTGAAAAATGTGAGCATAAAAATGCCATCATTTCCTATCCTTAGCTGGTCAGCATCATCAAAATCATCTCTTGCCACAAAATCGTCATCCTGGCACTGAACAAAAACAGATTACTTAATAGTCATCCTTTCCAAAAGAACCAAGCTAATTAATACTTTATTTTGATATAACAAACGCTCTATTAATGTAGTAAACACCATGGTGACATTGGGAACAATGCTTCTTTTGTCTTTTACGCATTTCACAGTTCAACGTTCCCCCTCTGAAATGTAAAGTGTTAATTAAAAGGCTCTGTTATCTTCAAGGACAGTAAAACAAAACTATGTCATTAAATTTGCAATCTCCTAATGCACTTCATGACAAGCGGTTTGCATTAGAAGAAAGACAAACATTTTGCTTGGTTACTAAGCAGCTTGGTTTTCCAGGCGGGTACTGGTTTAAAGCATCTTAACGTCTTGTAGAAGACTGCAGAAGGGGTTTGCGCTGTTGGTAAAACCACATGTGGTTGGACACAAATACACGTGAAACAGAAAAACAAGGAGTTGAGTTTTTCTCCAGATAATCATGATCTAAATTCCATGTCTACGTTCTATACAAGGTGCTCTTCTATGGCAGTAATCTAATCTATGGTACCTAATAAAGGACACGTAGCTCATATCTATGAAAGGAATCTCTGTCTCTAGGGAGCGTCTGGAACATTTTCCATACCTCCAATGAAATGGGGAAGAAATCACCAAAGGTATCCAGTGTCTCTCTGTGCTGTGTGAGTCCAGATCATATCCGAAAAGAATACAACAAAAAAGCACAACGTATCTTTAACATAAGCCTGTCCTGTTTTTAAGTGTATAAGTCATTGGAAGTGCATATTTGTTTAACGTTAACGGACAAGGCTAGCCACAGTATGCAGGACCTCATGATTTGGGATTTTTAAGCAAAGGGTTCTGCAGATATTGAGGGGCCATGGATCACTTGAGATCAGAGGAGAAAAAACACACGGGCATGATGAATCTAATAGAAACTACATACCAACATTTAAAAAAAAAAAAAAAAAACAATGATAAGTTGACTTATTAAATTAATGGTTTATTAGCATTACCATGTACATATTATTATTAACATGCTTACGTAGAAAAAGACTCTGGGTAATAAACTACAAAATCTTGGAATACTCACTCTTCCAGGTACCAGAGGTATTGTGGCCTCTGTTTTGGTCCTCTCTGCTTCATCGTAACTGGGAAGCGTGGTGGCCACATTGTAAGACGGTGGCTTTGGAAAACCAGGTTCATCTTTGTAATCAAAGAATGCTTGAGGAAGAAGGAAGCAAAGTTAAGAGGATTCTGTACAAAATACTGAAGAGTACCACTGTATTGTACTGATTAAGTTTAAAATATTTCATTTTAAAGCAAATTTTAAATTCAAAAGGCTTTGCGAAGAAAAATGTGGCATCCTTCTCTCTTTATTTTTTAACATGTATTATTGAAATCACTGTTCCAACCACAGCCATGGTTCCTGGATTCTGAGCACCAAAGTATAGCAGTGAGACCGAGTTCAGCTTACATTTATATTTGGGTAGCATTAAGAAAGCACGGGATATGACTAACTTGTTAGATAAAAACACATCAGAAGTCAAGTTTTCTTTTGTAGGATTAGGCTTCACAATCCCTGTACCGGCAATAGAAATGGCCCATTAGCACCTAACTCACCTCCATTCTCACCAGCAATGCTGCTATATGGAGGAGGAGCGTCTGTTCCTGCCTGGGGATTTTCTACAGGCTCTTCTTCATTCTGTAGCTGAAGGAAAAAGTAAGATAGACTTAACCAGCTGAGTATGATTGAAGGTAGGGAAAAGCAGTCTTGGAAGCAGACTTAGTAGCAGACTTAGTAATCATTAACGCATCATTAAAGCATCAGAAGAGCAACACAGACACTCAGGCAGGGCCTTTTCCTTTCTCAGACCACAGCAGGTCCCACTGCAGCACAAGTTGAGAAAGGTGCACTTATAGTTTATAGTTACTTAACTGACAGCAACTCAGAAGCCAAGAGCTGCTGAATGAATGGTGAATCTACCAAGCTCCCCCATACATGCTTTTAAAATGTTTTGCATGTCTGGAGAGAGGTAACCTTGGGTTTATGGCAGATGGAACATACAGTCTAGTGAACAAAAACTTATTTGCCTCTTTGCATTGGTCATGGTTCCCATGTCTGTCAAATCTTTATACCAGTTTATTTGCCCATGGAAAATATTTCTACACATAATTTAAAGGAGATATTAACAAGGAGGAAATGACAGCACTGGATTCACAACTGCAAACTACACGTGACTTGCTGACATGTCACAACCAACATAGCAACATTAGAAAAATCAGACCAATGTATACGGCTTATACATCTTAAATCTTAATCTTTCCGTTCATTTTTCCAATAGACTTACAAAAGTTCCGTAGGTACAACATGCGAGGGGTTCAAGATGCCAATGGATGCACTGGCAATCAAAATCAGCATATTCAACTGCCTTTTCACAACATTATTATTGATAAAATGTATCAGCTAAAATGTCCCACATTGATATGATATGCGAACATCCTACTACAACACAATAGAAAGACATATAACAAGTCTTAGCATTGAAGTCTATATATTGGTGTATATATATATATATATATATATACACATATAACATACAATTTTCACTCTCCAGTCGCTTATCACTTTACCGTAAATCTCTCTCAGTACTCTAATTGTCACTACACTGGTCCGGTTACTTTATACACTTTTTTTTTTTACACCATGGCAGGAAGAGAAAAGGTTAATTGTAAGTGAACACTTTTGAAGCCGCGGGACCGAAGAGATCCCGGATTGCGCCTCTCCTCTGTTCTGCACCAATGTCTCATCTATTATGCAGCAGCTCCACCATTTGAACTGAAAGCACTTAGCCACAAACTGACAATCAATCATTTGTTTGCTTTATCCCGTACATTCGGTCGAGAAAATATTTTAAGGCAAGGCAAACAAGAGACCAGGAAACAAAAGTTCGGCAAAAGGTATTGCACTGAAACCTTTTCTAAACTCCCAAGGTGTCTAATGACATCTAGGAGTCACAAAGAAGGTAGTGATCTCCGAAGGCATTTTATCATCTTCTGGGCGAGCTATTATTAAAAAGTACCAGAAATAACAAAACTGCACTAGCGCATAAAGACAATAAAAAGTATTACATTCCTGTTAGTACAGGCAAAGCTAGGATTGAACATCAACCCACAAAGAGGACCTGTTCCTACTGGTCATTCTCAAGTTGAGTACACTAAACACATCAATATGATATTAATATAGGTACAGGGGATTCTGATTATTAGTTTATATTCCTCAGGCTGTACAATGGGTAAACAGGACATAATGAAGTGTATAGCAACGCTGTTAGCATTACATAATGCTTTGAAGATTTAATGTATCTCAGGGGTTCTCTCAGAACAAACTCACCTGAGGAGGCCCTTCAAAAGCCACTAAAGGGAGAGTATGGTTTTAATTCTCTCAATTTAGGATTCATTATGAGGGTCTCACACCAACAAGTTTCTCCAGCATAAAGGGCTAAACTGGCCCATGGTAATGCATAATTCAACAGAAGCAGAGACTTTCAAGAAATATCAATAATTTATCGTAATTATGCGGGTCCAGCCAAGGTGTCCACCTCGACCCAACACTTCAACGAATGAACCCCATAGCCCTAAAACCAGCAGAAGGAAACTTTTAGTGCTCTGGCCTCTAGATATCATATTTTAAAGATCAGATTAAGAGTTAAAGGCCTGATTTAAGAGTTATGTTATGTTAACCTTGAATTTTTCCCGTCCTTAAAATGTATCTCTAGTACCTCAGATTACAGGCATATGTTACCTAGAGGAAGTTATACAATGCAATGACAGACAGAAAGTAGGTGGTCTCAGAGGAATAATATAGATTTAAGGACAAACATTCTGTTTGATACACTTTAACATAAGGTAATATGTTGCCCTTCACATTCTAACGTTACGCACAGAACTCAATTTATTTGTTTCTCTGCAAGTCACTCATGAGGAAATAGAAGCAAAACTCATGACAAAAATCCTGTTCTGATCAAATAAAAAACAAAACTTCAGTGGTTACACTTCCTGTCTTTTGGTTTTAGACGATAACATTTATCAACTTGTTTACATGTTAAACCAGGATGTGACAAGTGAATAATTTAGAAACCAAAATATCGTGATCTTTGGGACGTTGCCGAGGATGGGCTAAGGGGGTTGCAGCCTCCAAGGGCAACCTCAAATATGGACGCCAAGACTGATGTATACTAGTTACCCTTTCTGGGCTCCACGTTCCCTCGGTAATCACTAGAGAAGCTGAATGGCAACTCGAACAGACAGTGTGAGCTGCACCGAAGACAGGGCTCTCTCTACATTGAAGATGGCGGGGAGAGAAGATGGTGTTTGTGTATTTATGTTTATGGATAGAGTGAGTGTGTATATGTAGGCATATGGGGGTAGACTATGTTAGCGAGTGCCTGGGGTGAACCTATCATTAGTGGCGCCTTGGAGAGGGGGAGGGGTGTGTGTGTGTATATGTATGTATGTGTATATGTATGCATACATGTAAACGTGTAAAGTGTTCAAGCAAGTGAGACTAAGGTTGCCAGTCAGTAGGGGGGGGTCATATTTCACTGCCTACCTTCCATCAGACAGGACACTGTACAGAAATGTACCCATTGGGTACTACTGCAGGTTGCCCATGATACAAGTAGCACCACTGGAGAGCCACAAGCATGCAAGTATGTTGAAAAGCAGCAGGGTAAAAGTAGGGGATATTTCTATTTTTATTTCAGCTAGTATGGTATTTTGGACCAGTATGGAGAGGCTAGAATGCAGCAGGGTCGTAAAGGTAAGCTGAGGTATGAGTGTGATGAAGTGAGGGTAAAGGAGGGAGTGAGTATGTATGTAAGTAAGTAAGAGTACATGAATGTGTGTCATACTGTGTGTCTGGAGGGAGGGAGAGGGAGTGTGTGTTAGCACCTGTAAATGTGTGTTAGTGTAAGTATGTGTGTGTAAGCATGTACATATAAATGCGTGTCAGTGCGTATGTGAATTACCGAGGAGGGGGCACAAGGGGCCGATGGGCTTTCCTGCCCCCCCCCATCTTGACCAGAAGGTGCCAGCCCTCTCATGCTTTTGAGAGAGGAAAACACTGGGAGCCCAATAGATATTAAGGAAGACAACAAGATATATCTATATTTACATACACACAAAAGCCCCATCAATGTTGAAACTGTTGGTCACACTGGGAAGGGCCTAAGGTGAAAGTCCAATCAGAATGCATGTGCACTCCACATTAAGTCCTGCCCACCGCAACCAGCAATGGACACGATGAGCTGCTGAAATGTGGAAAAGAGGACAAAAATGTGCACATTGTTATGACATACACTACTTTTCTTAATAATTATATAAACCTTAGACAAGAGCTCAAATTTAAGAGCCAGGCACAGAATTATAGCGGCCATAAAAATTGTGTGAAAAATGAGGCACCAGAGGTAAAATTTTAGGAGCCATGGCTTCCTGGCTCCTGTTCCGCCTTGCCTTAGGCATCCATGTGTTTTTATTATCAAGTTGTTTATATGTGAACACTAACAGGGACTACACTTTTCATTCAATGAAACATAAAACTTTAATTAGCCTCAAGACTTGTTCCAGCAGAATAAGCATCAATGGTCCAAATCAAAGACACCACTATACATTTTATGGCTGACTGGCTCTAAGAGCTATGGATGTTTTATAAAAAGCAGTGCTTGGAGAAACATAGAAACCTTTTGATGGCAGATAAGAAACAATCAACCCATCTAGTCTGCGCTTTGTCCTGATGTTAAAACTTAGACCATGATCAGTCCTTGGTCTCATTTGATGCCTATCCAATGTTGGCATTGCCCACATCACCTCACTCTTCTTTCCTCCAAGCTGTACATATCGAGATCCCTTAGTCTTTCCTGTTCCTGTGACAGGAGCTGTTCACCAAAAGGCATGTGGGAGACTCCCCAAACATATGGAAGAAGGTACTCTGGTGAGATGAGATTAAAATTCAGCTTTTTGTCCATCAAGGAAAATGCTATGCCTGGCCCGAACCCAACACCTCTCATCAACCCAAGAACACCATCCCACAGTGAAGCAGCATCATGCTGTTGGGATGTCTTTCATGGACAGGGATTGGGAAACTGGTCAGGATTGAAGGAATGGTGGATGGCGCTAAATAAAGGAAAATTCTTGAGGGAAAGCTGTTTCAGTCTTCCAAAATTTGAGACAAAGGTTCATCTTCTCAATCCAATGGAGAATCTATGGTATGACTTGTAAGAGCTGGAGTAGTTTTTCCTCGAAGAATGGGCAAAACTCCTAGTGGGATTGATTGCTGCAAAAGGTGGCTGTACAAAGTACTGACGGTGGGCCGGGTGAATAGTTATGGACACAAGTTTTCTGGGGTTTTTTTGTTTTAATTCTCATTTGTTTCAAATATATTTTGCATCTTCAAAGTGGTAGGCATATTGTGAAAATCAAATGATACAAACCCCCAAGAAATTCTGTAATGACTGTAAGGCGTAGCCATAAGGGAAACAGCTTGTCCGATTTAAGAGAGGCTTATGCAAATGAAAGCCGAGAAGCACGCAAACTGGATCAGCGTAGCGTTGCAACAAAAGCAGGGAAATAGAAAAGCCTGCCTATAAATAGCAGGACATGCTAATCTCTGAGCAATAAGATATCCCCTTTAAATCTGTTAGAAAGAAAAGACCTGGCTGGAGCTGGCAAAGATCCACTAGCTCCTGAACTCGTTTGTCTTTGACTTGTTTCTGCCTTCCTCACGTAGGAAATGTTACAGATAAATTAAATTAATATAATATGTACAATCATACGTATAAATCCAGATTAGTAGGGATGCACCAAAATGAAAATTCTGGACCAAAACCGAAAATTCAGGATGCGCTTGTCTGAAACTGACCCCCACCCCACCTTTTAAAAAATGACACCATGTATATGAAATTATATATATACACACACACACACACACACAATCCTATCATGCCCAGGCAACCAGTACATGGTGGAATCTGGGTATGCCTGGGCATGATAGGAGTGTGATTGCTGTTAGCAATCATATATATTTAATATAGCAATCACACTCCCATCATGCACAAGCAGCCCCCCCCCTTGTGTTTTGATGCTCCCTTGCAGGATGGGGTCTGCACATCACTTACAGCCTCCCTGTGCCATGCCCCACCCCCACTTACACATCCATGCTATCACACACATATTCATTAATTTACTCACACAAACATTCATTCACTCATTCATATACTCATTCACAGATACTAATCATTCACAGATACTCATTCATTCCCTCAATTGCGCATACTCGTTCATAACCCTCTGTCACTCCCTTACCTGAACTGCAGATTTCCCTGTGCCGCTGCTTCCCTCTGCGTTGCTCGCACTCAAACAACTTCTCTTCTCCCGCCCAGGGGAAGCAGGAACAAAGCAGAATCGTGTGACGTGAGGTACATTTACATTCACGTGACTCCGCTGGGTTCCTGCTTCCCCTGGACGTTCCACGCACACTACAGGTAAGCATCAGCAAATGTCCCCCTGCCCTGCCCTGCCCAGCCCGCCCCTGGATGGAGGTAGATTATTTATGGCAGTTTTTTTTTTTTATATTTCGGCATTTTGCCGACGCCATTTTCGGCTGATATGTTTTGGTCACCAATATTTCGCTGCATCCCTAGATTAAATTGATTCTGGAAACAACCTCTGCACCAGGAGTTTCCATCTAACATTTACCATCCTCAGGAAAATAAGGAACATGGTGCAGGTTTAAGGCTAGGTTTCCACTTGGGTTTTTGTCCTGCGTTATTTTCTTGATGAAAAACGCCAAGAAAACTGCCACTGCATTTTGGCGTTTTTTTCTGGAGTTTTTTTCTGGCGTTTTAGCCTTTCTGTGGAAATTGCTTTTTTGACCTTAGGCAGTTTTTCCAGCCTTTACACGTTAGAACTTTCACCCAGCTAAAAGGGATTAGGATAAATGGCAAGTATCTGCCCCCTCCTGATGTCATTTCCTTGGTAGAGTTCTACTTAAACACGCACCGGCGGACCCTTTTGTCTCTTTTCTGTGGTTTGTAAGGCATGCTTTATTCCGAATGTCTGCTCCTCTAGGAAGATTGGCCCCAAATGATGGTGCAAATTGTTTGCTGTTGCTTTTGGCACGCAGGATCCAGTTGGGTATGTTTGTTTGTAATGGCATGTTTGTTCCAAATGGTGTAAAGTTCATTATGAACTTTGTTTTGTGTGAAACTGTTTGTTTCCACCCTTTTTCTCGTAGGACACACAGATAATGGGTCCATCCTCTGCATTGTAACTGTGGAAAAAAACGCCATGGCAAAACCCACATGGCTTTTTCATGGCCTTTTTTCGCTCCCATAGACTCCTATTGGAGAAAAACGCCAAGATTTCCTTGCAAAAAACGCCAGAGTGTCAACATGCTGCGATTTTGAAAAACTGCCACAGAGCCCCAAAAAGCAGTAAAACGCCAAACAGAAAAACGCCGAGTGGATATGGCATTGTGCGATTTCCTATTGAAGAACAGCTAACATCTGGCCACAGCGTTTTTTTCACTAATCAAACGCCGTGTGGCTGAATTGGCGTTATTGCTTAAAAAAAAACCCAAGTGGAAACCTAGCCTAACCCAGATGCATTGGAGGTAAGAAGAGGATTAATGTGCTGTTCCACTAAGACAAAACACTGACTGCATAATAAGCCTTAACAGATCTGTCATTTTATTCTTTCCTCTGAAGGTTTAGTTACGCCAAAACTGTTAAGTTTTTTTGTTTCAATGGCAACAACCTATCAGTGCCTGCTTTTATGTCACAATCCCCTGAGGGGGTGCTAGAGGTGAATACCAATATATAGCGATATTCAACTATCTGCAGATAGGTAACCTTATACACAAGTAACCTTGAAGCTTTGGATAGGCAGGCAGAAAACAAGTCAGACTAGAATGCCCCAAAAAGGTTCTTATCTGGTCTCAAGTTCTCAGCTGGTTTTCCCTTATGTATTTCTCAGTAGCGTGGTAATTTATGCATGCGTCAAGAAGAGACCTGTGAGAATTTAAAAGTGTTGTACTTCTCCTTAATGCCGAAAACGTTTGTGACTAGCAAAACATTCCCACTGGGAACAATAGGACATCACTCCCATGGCAATCTCCAATTCAGTGGTCACTGTATCTATCCATATCTGCCAGCGAAGAGGGGTACTTATATAATACGGGTGTGATACACAGATTATTGCTTAACAAGTTGATAAAACCCTTGCACCCCTGTCGATTTAATGACAAGACGTGGAGAAAACAATAACTGCAGTAGTTTCTAACATACAATTATAAGAGGTGGGCTTTGTTAACACTCAGGGATGCCACAGCACTGTGTGGTAATGTCTTGTGTGAAAAGGATCCACCATCCTACATTTATTAGTGACTTTACATTGACCAATGCTCTAGGAAGCCTGCCTACATCTATTGCTGAAGCCCAACTTCAATGCAGTCGGTGTCCCCCTTTTTTTCTCTTCTTTTGTATACGAGATCTCGGTATGTCTCGCACAATGTTACCGTGGTAACAAAGCATGAGCGGTTTGTATGTGATTGTGCTGTGAAACCACCTTTGAAAAAGAAATAGAGAGGCGTCAGGGACAGCCATGATTGGAACAATTCATTATGTTATCAGAAATGATTGTTTCTACCAGTGGAGCAACAACAAAAGCTGGGGACACTCTGCGAGACGTAGGGTGGGGGCCCCCAAGCCTTTCTTACACACACACAGTGACATCCTAACAAACATGCACACAAACACTAATATACTTACACAGACAGACACAGTACACATACTTAAAAAATACTTACATAGACTTAACTTAAACACACGTACACATAGCAATTCACACAGACATGAGGCAGAGTGTCAGGGGATGGCAGATAAAATTGACCTGGTACCCCTAGAGCAGACCTGGGCAAAGCACGGCCCGCGGGCCACATCCGGCCCGCTGAATAGCTCGGACCGGCCCGCAAAGAGTGTCCTGGTGACTCACCAATGAGTCCGGTGTCCCCCCCCGCCCCGGTCACTTACCTTAAACTCCTGTGTTGGAAGCGTTTGTCTCGGGTGCCGGCGCTTTACGCTGGGCGCCGGCATATGACGTCAGACGCCGGCGATCAGCAGTGAAGCGCCGGCACCCGAGACAAACGCCTCACGCTTCCAACACAGGAGTTTAAGGTAAGTGACCGGGGCGGGGAGATCCTGAGAAGGGGGGGTTAGGGAGTTAGAGGGGAGATACTGAGAAGGGGGGGTTAGGGAGTTAGAGGGGAGATACTGAGAAGGGGGGTTAGGGAGGGAGGTCTTACTATGTGTGTGTGTCTTACTGTGTTTGTGTGTGTGTCTCACTGTGTCTGTGTGTGTCTTACTGTGTCTGTGTGTGTCTTACTGTGTCTGTGTGTGTCTCACTGTGTCTGTGTGTGTCTCACTGTGTCTGTGTGTGTCTCACTGTGTCTGTGTGTGTCTTACTGTGTCTGTGTGTGTCTCACTGTGTCTGTGTGTGTCTCACTGTGTCTGTGTGTGTCTTACTGTGTCTGTGTGTGTCTTACTGTGTCTGTGTGTGTCTCACTGTGTCTGTGTGTGTCTTACTGTGTCTGTGTGTGTCTTACTGTGTCTGTGTGTGTCTCACTGTGTCTGTGTGTGTCTTACTGTGTCTGTGTGTGTCTTACTGTGTCTGTGTGTGTCTCACTGTGTCTGTGTGTGTCTTACTGTGTCTGTGTGTGTCTTACTGTGTCTGTGTGTGTCTCACTGTGTCTGTGTGTGTCTCACTGTGTCTGTGTGTGTCTCACTGTGTCTGTGTGTGTCTTACTGCGTGTGTCTTACTGTGTTCATAGCTTATTCAGTTATTGTAATAAATATTTTAGCCCATTTTTTAGCTCAAAATATTTTTTCCTTTTTTTTCTCCTCTAAAATCTAGGTGCGTCTTATCAGCAGGTGCGTCTTATAGAGCGAAAAATACGGTATGCACTCCGAAGCCTTGTTCATTTTGTTCACTTCTGTGCTGTGCTAATAGTTATTCAGGCCTTACTTATTCAAGCACCTCTACCAATGACGTAGGCTTGAATAACTTTATTAAACAGCACATAAGTTAACAAAATGGACAAGGCTTCGGAGTTTGTAGTTTGTAGAGGTCTGGCCCTCTAAAACCATTCCAATTTCTCATGTGGCCCCATGGGAAAATTAATTGCCCACCCCTGCCCTAGAGGAAAATATTTATTAAAACTTAAGGGGAAAAAAATCCTTATTTACAGCTTAAATTCGCATATACCGTATTTGCTCGATTATAAATCTGAATATTAATTTAGGAAACAAAAGAAAAAGCCTGACTATAAGATGACTCTATAGGAAAAAAACTTTACTAGTAAATTTATGTAAAATAGTTTTTCATATTTAGATGATGGAGATTTTTTTTTTCTTTTTATTTCATTTTATGTGCTAACCTGCCCCATCAGTTATGCACACCTGCCCCCAGGCTTGCCACTCAGCCCCAGAAATGCCTTATACCCCCCTATGTGCCACTCTGCATCCCTGATATGCTTTATACCCTTCTATATGGGGTTAAAATGCATTTCTGGAGGTAGAGTGGCATAAAGGGGGTTAAAAGGCATCTCAAGGGGCACGCTGCCTCCAGAAAAGCCTTATGCATCCCTCCCCATATAACACCCCCCCCAGTGCTTCTGACTCCCTGGTTTCTTGTGGTGGCAGTGGGTGGAGGCCGGCATTAGTTCCGCTGGTGCTTCTATGACCGAGCACCGGAAGGTCATAGAAGCCCCGGCGGAAGTGCCAGCAGGGGGGTTGTCTGCGTCCATCAAGCAGACGTTCGCCGGCTGCCAGAGAAGAGAATTTCCTGCAGTGCTGCAGGGAATTCTCCTCTCTGGCAGCCGGGGAAGGTGCGCCCCGGTGGAATTGCCAGCAGCAGCTGAGGTTACCAGACAGAAGGATCCAGGTCCCCTGCAGCGGGATCTGGATCTTAGTCTCCAAGTCAGACCTCTATTTGAAGTCCGATTAGAAGACGACCTCGATTATAAGACGAGGGGTATTTTTCAGAGCATTTATACAAATACGGTATATTTTTAGTAGAATTACCATTCATAAATGTCTAGGTTAAGGCAAACTGTGAATCACAATACAAAACAGCAATACTACCCATATCCATGTGGATGTACATACATTAAGATTGCTAATAAAGCCCATGTAGGTGACAGTACAATATCACGGGGTAGGCACACATAAAATGGGTGTTTATATGTCATAACTATATCAACGAAATGTAATCTAGGCACCTTTACCAATAACTCTACCCTTCTTATAACTCCGGTGTACCTGCTGTATGGGTTAGAGCTCTGATGACCCCTGTGGCCCAAACGTTCTCAGGTGCCATTTAAAAATATATATATATAGTTATTAAAAATATAGGTTTTTATAAAATGTATGTTTTACTGTGAGGAGGCATCTGTCATATAAATGTTTCTGTCTGCTGAAATATATTTTAGCATCCATCATATGCACTTTAATGCTTATTGATAGGTACGAGGTGCCTTTAAATTTATATATAATTTTTTTGTACAATTTTGGTGTGTAACTTACTTTTATTAAAAGTGTGTGTGGGGGGGGTCACTTTCAGTTTCGGCTCAGTGAACCCTGAATTTTCATTTTAGTGCATCCCTAAAATAAATAGAACTATTTTATTTTTACTTATCCAGAATCCTGAATTTGTAGGCCCAGAAATCCCAGAAAACAGTGAGAGGAAAAGTAAAGGTTTTGTGTAATTTACTTTATTTTAATCTGCATTTCTTATCAAAGGCCATATTTTCTCTCAGTGAAAAATGAGTGCGGCCCGCGCACGTATACAATTCTGATGAAGTGGCCCACTGCAGAAAAAACTTGGACACCCTTGTCATAGAGTGTGATTCTTGTAGGTGGAGTACATACACCTACTGTACACTTTATTAGCAGAACAAACATGTAACTACACAACGACAGCTCTCGCACACAGCGCAAGAAAAAGAATGCTGTATATTCTGATGCTTGAAATAAAGTGAAAAAAAGCATAATAAATATATACAGATTGAAGAATAAGTAGGATTTCCTATAGTAAGGTTGGCCCTCTGTAATAAACCACTATAACAAGGAATTGTGTAGCTCCAACTTGTACTTCCTACCAGGAGAAACTCCCTGCACAATGCATGAAAACAATTCATCCCACCGACTCAACAAGTAGACCCCCCCATATACATCTGTCCCTTTCCCACTCACAGCTTTGTAACTTAATATGAAGTAAACTGTCCTTTACACATCTAGATACTCCAATACAATGGAGTTAAATGCACTCCTAGTATTAAGGGTTTTTATATGATTAATTCACAATAAGGTGCTCTCAGATGAAAAGCTCTCTTATACCGCACTGTTTAGTAAAAACAGCCCTGATCACGCTACAAACCCGGTAACAAGACCAGCGTTCACTTGTCTCGGCCACACATTCATTTGGTAAGATTCTGACAGCGATCTGTTGTAGCGCAACCATGCAATGGAAACGCAGAAACGAAGAAAGGTGTAAGAAATAAATGATTATACGGATGTGCTACAGTGCCGTGGGCAATAATGGAAAAGTGAAAAAAAGGACATTTTAAAAAAGATCTTATGGTCCAATAGAACAGGGACACTGGCCTCAAGGGCTACAAAATAAAGCATTTTGGACATCCTTGCTTGATCACAAACAACTCTTTTATAGCGCTCAAGCTGGGTCTTCTCCACGCATTGGTCTGTTGGTGGCCTTAAGGCAAAGAAACCTCAGGAACACAAACAGCGGATCTGCCGTGAGAAGAACTGGATTGGCCTGGCCGGGCAGAGCAGGCAGGCAAGCTTCCTAAAAGCACCAAAATAAGGGTTGAGCCACAGTCGCTGTCTGTGCCCCTCTTTTATCCCCCATCTTCTAGTTGTGCGGCACTTACTGATGGCACAGCCTTTGTCAAGTCTAGGGATTTTCTACCTAGCTGCAAACTGCTACACGGACTTCTCAACACCTGTCTTGTGCAAATGGCAGCAGTATGCATCCTCACGAGACGGGGAATTCACTTTGAGGGCCGGAAAGAACACTGCCTCCACACTGTGGCTTTTCTTGCAGCGAGGGTTTGAACATTAATTGCCGCGGCTCAAAATGATCACGCAATTAACTCTCTGTACACTACATGATGGTTGAGTAATGAGGGTGTCTTTAACAAAGAGCAGGTTGATGATTAACGAATATAAAAGTCAATGGAGATATAGAGAATGATTGTTTGCAGCAAAGTCATAAAGACTTGCTATTTTTAAGCAAGTCGACCCTAAACCTGATATGGGAATTTCATGAAAAAGCAGAGGTGTGAAGTACGCTGAGGAACGTTATAGATATAGTGAAAGTTTACAGACTAAGATCTATTAGGAAACAAAACCATATACTTAGATTAACCTACGCAGAATTTGCAGAACATCTCCTGCACAGAAAAAAGATGGGTAGGGGAAGGGGCAAATGCGTATGAAAGACTGCAGAAATTTAGGGACCATGCAGCTACTATACCATATAGGACAAAAAGTATGCAGACACCTCACCACCACACATATAAGCTTGTTGGATATCCCATTCCAAAACCATGGGCATTAATACAGAATTGTGCCTCCTGTTTTGGCTTTTGCCAAAAGAGCATTTGTGAGGTCAGGATCTGATGTGGAATTAAAAGGCCTGGTTCACAATTAGCGTTTCAATTCGTCTCAAAGGTGTTTGGTGGGGTTAGGGTCAGGGTTCTCGAGCTCCTCCACACCAAACTCATCACACTATGTTGTTTTGCACCTTGCCTTGTGCATAGGGGCAGTCATGCCAGAACAGGAAAGCGCAGCCTAGACCATTACCCCTCCTCCACCAAACTTTACAGCAGTGTTCCCCAAGCTCAGATTCGTTCCAGACCGTGAAGCGGGATTCATCACATCTGCACCATGCATAGTGATCTTTGGCTTGTGTGTAGCTGCTCGGGGATGGATACCCATTTCATGAAGCTCCCGACGTGCAGTTTTTGTGCTGATATTGCTTGCAGAGGCATTTTGGAACTCTGTGGTCAGGGCGTTTTTTTCATGCTCTACGCACTTCAGCACTCAAAGGCCCCACTCTGTGAGCGTGTGGGGCACAGGTGGAATCCTATGACAATGCCATGTTTAGGTGTCACCGAGCTCTTCAGTACGACCCATTCTACCACCAATGTTTGTTTATGGAGATCGCTGCCTATGTGTTTGATTTTGATATACCTGTTAGAAAAGGGTGTGACTGAAACACCTAAACGCAATAATTAAGAGGGGTGTCCACATACTTTTGGTCATACAGTCTAAAGATGTTGGCATGCTGCATTTCAAAATGCAAGTATCACAGAACCCTCTGTGTCCTGGGCTCCTGGAGGGGCCAGCCTCCTCCCTACAGGCTATGGGCCCTGGCCTGGGAAGAGGTGGGCACAGGGGGTTAGTTGAGGCTACTTCTTCCACCTTGTACAGAGTGCCACGTTTCCCCAATTACCCCAGAAAAACTAAAGGCTATGGAGCTCGGACACAGACTTGGGGTAGCTGAATTTTGGGAGGGGGTTTATGTATGCAAAGGAGGGCCTGATGGAGAACTGTGTCCTTTCCTTGTAATTTCCTTGTAATGACGAAAGTGTATGCCATACCTTGGAAAGCTGAAAGTTGCAGAATCCTTTGCCTTGGAGAAGGTTTTACAGCAAAAATGTCATGTAGATGTGATAAGGGTCAACAACATACGCGAATGAGAAAAAGAAGAACGTACAGTTGGCACCAGCACGAGATAAGAGGCAATTAACCAAGCTGTTGCACAAAGCTGTTTGGATAGGAATTTTTAGTAAGGAAATGATACATTTAAGTTAAATAATTACATAAAATCTCTACAATCCCGTATACCATGACTACCCCCAAATCTTTGGATTGCAAAATTTATCACGCAGGTTATAATTAGGTTTACAAAACATGCTGTAAATAATAAATTTTCCTGTTGAAAACAGAGGCCTATCATATCAGTGCACATGCGCGCGCGCACACACACACACCCTGACCCTCTTCAGGGCACAGCAGTGAAATATGACCAAGGAAGAAAAAAAGTTGTTTGACTCAATGATCTCAGTAAACAAACTTTTGGCCATGAGTACAACTGTTAAAAGGACAGTATACTGCCCCATAAAGGCCCATTATGCAATACTTGTAATGTAAGAGCCTTAATTATGCATTCTGTAGTTTCTTAGGGGAAAATAAAAGTATTTACCTTAAGGGCATGCGTGTATGGGGGAGCTTTGTCAGACCCCCCTAAAATGAACCAGTGCTGTAGAGTGCATGTGCGATGACAAGGAGATGTGTTCAGCTTGAAGGGCAGGGAAACAATGCTCACAAATAAAATGTATTCTACAAGGGGGGGGGAGTGTTAATTTAAAGGGGCCACAGCTATCACATGCATTAATGTGCATCTGATGGCTAGAGTGTCCATTCAATCATCTCGAAGTACTAAGCATTCGGTATAAACAAATAAAAAGTTCAGATCTTTGAAGGGGAAGAAAATGTTCTAACACAGCACAGAAAGTATCTCCAAAAAGCACAATAACTAATAAATTCAAACCACTCCTCTTGGGCATGTAGTAAGCCAAGTACATCCACAATGATTCAGATTCATGTCTAAAATACAAGTTTCAGCTTTTGGTTATGTATCTGTAATACTACACCTCAATCACAACAGTTCCGAGCCCTCCCAGAACGCCATGTCTACAACAGAAGTGAAGAACGCCAGGCCTCGGGGGCTGTAAACATGTCAAGATTTTTGGATTTCCCATCTAGTTCAATTGCTTGTTCTCCAACATATGGAATTCCATATCTGCCTCCGCTGAGTGCTCATTTTGACATCTGCAATGTACAGTGAGCCAAATATAGTCCCCGTTAAAGGATCAGGTCAACACATAGAGGCACACAAATGACAGCTTTGGGCCATCAGTAAAAGTATAATGTAAGGGTTAAACTGTGGTTCTCAACACCAAGTCTCGAGAGTCAAATATTGGCCAATAATTCTGTGTATTTCTGTGGAAATAAGGCACTTCACGACCACAAGGGATTCTGGGTAGGCACATGCAAACAAGGTTAACAATTATCACCTTTGCCTCTATATCCACTTTATACATGGATTCCTTGAAAGTAATTGCCCGCTGTACAAGACAGCCTTTAGACAAAACTCAGGAAGAGGTACAATAGCCAGATCACCACTCATGGACAGCTGTTTCGTCCTTCATGGACCCAGAATCCCTTGTGGTCGTGAAAGCACCATGAGATATCTGAGGGAAAAGCAAGCCTTCTGGCTTGTCTGGTGTGTGTAGATGAGTGTTTAACAATACTTCTACTGCCCCTTAAATTTAAGTGGAAGGGTTTCTGTTACCTTTTACCCACCACAACTTATGTAATGATATTTCTTAGTTACCCCAAGCCTCATACTATTAAGCCAGTATCACAACCTCATGCTGACGAGTCCCATGAAGGACGAAACAGCTGTCCATGAGTGGTGATCTGGCTATTGTACCTCTTCCTGAGTTTTGTCTAAAGGCTGTCTTGTACAGCGGGCAATTACTTTCAAGGAATCCATGTATAAAGTGGATATAGAGGCAAAGGTGATAATTGTTAACCTTGTTTGCATGTGCCTACCCAGAATCCCTTGTGGTCGTGAAAGCACCATGAGATATCTGAGGGAAAAGCAAGCCTTCTGGCTTGTCTGGTGTGTGTAGATGAGTGTTTAACAATACTTCTACTGCCCCTTAAATTTAAGTGGAAGGGTTTCTGTTACCTTTTACCCACCACAACTTATGTAATGATATTTCATAGTGATGTTGACCCCAGGCTTTGAATTGCACAAAAAAACTCCCTTTACAAACATGTGTTCATAAATATTTCTCCAGTATACAATGAATTCACAGATTCACAGGAATTAACACTTTATACATTGTGTTACTACGCAAAAAAAAAACTAGAGCCCCATACCAACGCATGACAAAATAAACCTACTCCAGTATGGGCACAACATACACTTTTCACACTGTAGCATCCATGTGTTTAATACTCCTATAGCATGTGTTTTGAGCTTTTCTTCCCTTTACAAAACCAAATAAAACAAAGGAACTCTCCAGATGAATAAGACTCCTACGTGTTCTAGGTGAAGAACACAAACTCTCCAGATGAATATGATTCTCACATGTTCTAGGTCATGTCCGAAGAACACTTGATGGTTTGATACCTTCTTCCTGTTTAGTAAGAGAACTTTTTTCCAACTATCAGCACATGACTATTTTTTTCCAGATGAGGTTGTCTGACGCATGCACAAAATACTGAATACTGAAGCAGCAATATTTTCGTGGTTATGACAAAAAGCCTGTAAATAGTTTAATGGAAAAAGAATAATCACTCAAAGTGCCCTGGATAGACCTCTGGCATTATTAAGAGTCAACAACGGCAGATGATCAGACCCAGTGTTTTCAGATACAATTACATATCGGCAGATGAAGATAAGCTATTCTCACGCCAGCTCTCAATTTCTTTTCTCATCTTGCTATCGCTGTAAACAAACATATTCATGGCGGTAAATCAATTAACCTCTTCGCGACCTTTGCCGGTTCAGGACCGTCATAACAAGAAGGTCACTAAATGACCTTTGACGGTCCTGAACCGTCAAAAAATTAAATAAGCTTAGAAAGTGATCAAGGATCACTTTCTTCGCTTAAACGGCCTTGCTGCAATGCCTCGATGTCGAGGCATTCAGCAAGACCGAGATCGGCATCGGGGGCCATGTCTGGCCCCTCCCCGGGGCGTCAACAGCCGCCATACATTGTATGGCGGCGGACGCCCGTTTTAAAAGCGTTTAGGAGGCGATCAACGATCGCCTCCTAAACTTAAATGGTGTCGCTGGAATGCCTCGATCAGGAGGCATCCAGCGACACCAAACACTTACCTCTGGGTGGGCTGTGACCGCTCCGGAGAGTGGTCACAGCCGCCGCTGCCGGTGATCTTCGCCATCAAGCAAGATGGCGGCGGCCCGGGAAATAAAACAATAAAGACGAAAAAGTTCGCTAGAGGGTCTCCAGACCCTCTAGAGAACTGGCTCCACTTGCTGGTTGAATACAGGTACTGCATTCAACCATGCAAGTCAATGGAGCCCAGCTTTCTAATCACTATGTGATTAGTAAAATATTCAAAAAAAATTAAAATAAATAAAAAACGGAAAAAAAAATGTAAAAAAAATGTGCTAACATTTAAAAATAATTATGCAGTGATGTCACTAGATGAACCATCCAGTACCAGCAAAATGTGTAAAAAAAAATATAAAAAAAGTATTAAAAAAATAAAATTAAAAAATAAAGTTTATTATTTTGAGCAAGTGCTAAAATTTCTCAAAAATCTCAACAAAGAGTTAAAATAAAAGCACTTCAAATACCCAAGGGGTGTCTAATATATAAAAAAAATGGCTGATGGGGTAAATTGGAGTGGCCTAGCTCAAAGATAGGGCATAGGTACAGACTGACCAAAATGGAGAAAAAAAGCGCACTTCCCAAATGTGGCATTTTAAATCTGAAACAACCCGACAAACCCATGCATGTCGGGTATCACTGTACTCAGGAGATGTTCCTGAACACACATTGGCGTGTTGTTTGACAGTGGCATATACCAGGACCTGTATATCTATAACTAAAGTACAATTTGTGTGAAAAAAAAAAAAAAAAATTACTATTACAAAGTTTGACAAAGTGTAGTTCTATAATTGGTGCATGGAAAGGGTTAAAATAACAGCATTTGGAATACCCTGGGGTGTCTAGTTTTCAAAAATATATGGTTTGAATGGGTTAAATTGAGTTAACCGGCTTCAAAGATATTCCAAAGAGGAGAGGGAGGCACAATGACCAAATGACCACCTGAATTACACATGCCCCAAAAGTAGCCTTTTACCAGCCAAACAATCTGACAAACCCATGCATGTGGGGTATCGCTGTACTCAGGAGATGTTGCTGAACACATATTGGGGTGTTGTTTGACAGTGACATATACCAGCACCTGTATATCTATAACTAAAGTACAATTTGTGTGGAAAAAAAAATAAAAAAAATTACTATTACAAAGTTTGACAAAGTGTAGTTGTATAATTGGTGCATGGAAAGGGTTAAAATAACAGCATTTGGAATACCCTGGGGTGTCTAGTTTTCAAAAATATATGGTTTGGATGGGTTAAATTGAGTTAACCGGCTTCAAAGATGTTCCAAAGAGGAGATGGAGGCAGACTGACCATATTTGTTAAAAAAGATTTGGAAATCATAAAACGCTGCTTGTACTTATTGCCCTATAACTTACAAAAAACAGCAAAAAAACATAAAAACATTGGGTATTTCTAAACTCAGGACAAGTAGTAGAATCTATTTAGCTAGTTTTTTTACTTGCTTTTTTAGGTGAGTAAAAGATTTTTCAAATAAAAGTCATAAAATGTGTTTTTTTTTCAATTTTTCACCATGTTTTTTTAATTTTTTTTATAGTAAATAAGATGATACGATCAAAATAATGGTATCTGAAGAAAGCCCATCTTGTCCTGAAAAAAACAATATATAACTTATGTGGGTACACTAAATGGGTGAGGAGAAAATTACAGCTGAACACAAGCACCACAAAAGTGTCAAAACAGCCTCGGTCCCACAGGGTACAAAACGAAAAATGAGCCCGGTCCTTAAGGGGTTAATCAATCATGGGGTGTTGACAATTGTTGAAATGCCTTGTAGAGGAATCATCCCATTAAAGCTTCCACCAGAACTTTATTTAGTTTACTAAAACTACGGTACACATAGTTTGTGCTTTTTCTTTCTGTTGATGGGTGTTGAGATATTTAGTTTAACAGTATAGGACTTTTTGTTGAGCCTGTGATGTGTGGCATAAAGTAAAACTTACAGAATTATGTATCCAAGTTCCTGCCCTAAAAGCTGGGGGTGATGCAAGTTTGGCTCCATTAATTCATTCCTAGTTGACAAATCAATAGCTTATTATAAATGTCACTGCACCTTGCAATTAGACACGGGTTCGTATAACTGCCTATGTTTCACATTTCAGATTAAACTCCATAATAGACAATGCGGCCTCTACTTCCTCAGGTGGTCTTACCTTCGTTAAATGATTGTTTGTTGGTACCTCCTGTCTACCTACCCTACTGAATTTCATAAAATCCAACTTGAGAAACATCATTTATAGTGTTGCTGAATGCCCATAGTTAAGGAGAAAGACTTCATTAATGGAAAATGTTGCCTCACTCAGAAGTTCTGCTGGCAACATTAAATTGTCATGCCACTGATATGTTGTTGCTATAGAAACAGAAGTTTCTCTAAAATTACTGTGACAAATCATCTAAGGTTTATTTGCTCAACGTGCTAGAGAGTCTGATTAACATGTCTGTCCATGTGGAACACAATCTGCAACCAGATCTGGCCCTCAAATATGTACCAGTGGGCCCATAAGACCCTGGTGGCACTTTGCTAGCCCAAGGCATGTTCTTTTTGGGTGCATGGGCAGATTCATGGGGGAAAAGGGTAATTCTCCATTGAGATAGGTGGCAGCATGCTCCAGTTGGAGGCATAAAGAGGTAATTCCAGAGTAAGTCTGTATCCCTCTAATTTCAAGGCGCAGGCAGGGTTCAGCGGGGTCATGTAATGACCTTGTGGTAGTAGAGCAGTAGGCCGAGTCTTCTGCATGGTAAGTGAGTATGTAAGTGTGTGTCTATGTGTGTGCCTGTCTTGGTATGTTAATGTGGTGACTGTCTGGATATGTTAGTGTGTCTAGGTATGTTAACGTGTGTATCTTATTGTGGTATGTTAGTTCATACTACTACGCATGTGCAGCCTACTTTCTAGTACGTTTGGCCGAGTTAGCATCAATATAGGTCCAGCCAGGCTACACTATCCATCCCTGTAACTACATAATGCTAATGGTATAATGTTCCATACAGAACTCCCTAAGGCCTTCCATAAAGATAATAACATGAGCTCATTACTGAGGAGTTCACAGATATTTTCTATAGCTAGGAGAGATAACTGCACAAGAACATTAACAAGGATTAACATCTATGGGTTAGAGAAGAAATGCTTCTCCATTCTCACATTTTAATGAAATCTTTTTTTACATTCACAGGAAGACGTTACCATCAGAGCAACTTTAAGAAACACTTATGCAAAGAGCTGTCGTTTCAGTAACAAAGTATTCCTCCTATGACTAGAAGAGCGCAGAACGCAGACATATTTACAAGGGAGAATAAAGCCTCCGTAACAATCAATACCTCCTTACTGCAAGATGTGTACACGTCTCGCTAAGACAGGAAAAAATATACCGACACACCAAGCTAATGCACAATTGAAATATATTTGTGTGTAACGCACATTGTATTTTATCTAACACCCGGAATCTTATCTAAGTATCTTATCTGTAACGCGGTATATTCATATATAATGTATATTCCAGCCTACTTAGATACAGCTTGAACAGGATTACCTTGCCCATTGCACAGCGCTACGGAATTTGATGGCGCCACATAAAACAATAAATAATAACAGAGTGATGTCATGACTATTCCATTAAGAAAACAATTTAAAATAATGAAATGTTCTGGATGACTACATTACGAAATAAAAGCAATGGCTTGAAGGATATTGGGATGAGCCGGCTAATGGCAGCAAGTAAAAAAAAAAAAAAAAGCGTGTACACAATCTTAAGACCGGTGCGGGAAGACTGGGGCAGGATCTTCCAGCCATAATCAACGGAAAATTATTATTTAGTGTTTTATATAGCGCCATCATATTCCACAGCGCTGTACAATGGCATAAGATCGATACACAGGCAGCAATAGCCTACATCTTTACATTCTATTAGTAAAAGCGGTAATAATCATGTAAGGTTTAGGCTTGTCTGGTGTGTATATATATATATATATATATATATATATATATATATATATACATTGAGAACACACAGCCCTATATGCAAACGTGTATCACTAGGATCAGATGTTTGTATATATATATACATATATAGAGATACCGCTCGCCTCTCACGGCCTGACGGAGATCAACAGTGCGGCCTAGTGTGAGCTCATCCCCGGAGCTCGCGTAGCGCCGCCCCAGCCCAAGGCGCTGCCCTGTCCGCTTACCTGCTGGTATCGGCTGCTGCTACTGCTGCCCTGTTCAGACATGACTACCGGAGGCGACCCGGAGGGGAGAGTGGAGTGCGGACTCCGAGAAAGGCTGACAACAAGGTGGCGGCTGCGGGAAGCAGATCCTGTGAATGATATGGAGAAACGGCTAATACTGCCCTATGGAGGGAGGAGAGAGAACAGCAAGGAGGGGGCTGACACACCACACTGCACACTGCAATAGAGAGGATGGCACACACACACACTACACTGCACACTGCAATAGAGAGGATGGCACACACTACACTGCACACTGCAATAGAGAGGATGGCACACACACTACACTGCACACTGTAATAGAGAGGATGGCACACTGCACACTGCAATAGAGAGGATGGCACACACTACACTGCACACTGCAATAGAGAGGATGGCACACACACTACACTGCACACTGCAATAGAGAGGATGGCACACACACTACACTGCACACTGCAATAGAGAGGATGGCACACACACTACACTGCACACTGCAATAGAGAGGATGGCACACGCTACACTGCACACTGCAATAAAGAGGATGGCACACACACTACACTGCACACTGCAATAGAGAGGATGGCACACACACTACACTGCACACTGCAATAGAGAGGATGGCACACACACTACACTGCACACTGCAATAGAGAGGATGGCACACACACTACACTGCACACTGCAATAGAGAGGATGGCACACGCTACACTGCACACTGCAATAAAGAGGATGGCACACACACTACACTGCACACTGCAATAGAGAGGATGGCACACACACTACACTGCACACTGCAATAGAGAGGATGGCACACACTACACTATACACTGCAATAGAGAGGATGGCACACACTACACTATACACTGCAATAGAGAGGATGGCACACACACTACACTATACACTGCAATAGAGAGGATGGCACACACTACACTATACACTGCAATAGAGAGGATGGCACACACTACACTGCACACTGCAATAGAGAGGATGGCACACACTACACTATACACTGCAATAGAGAGGATGGCACACACACACTATACTACACTATACACTGCAATAGAGAGGATGGCACACACTACACTATACACTGCAATAGAGAGGATGGCACACACACTACACTATACACTGCAATAGAGAGGATGAGACACTACTCTATACACTGCAATAGGGTAGATGGTGCACACTGCAATAGAGAGGATGGCACACAATACATTCTATACTGTACTGGGAAAGATGGCACACAATACAGTTTGCGCACCGCAATAGGGATGATGATATATAATGCAGTGTACTCTGCCATGTGCAAGATGGAAACCAATACCGTGTACACGGCAGTGCAGGGGATGGCACCCAATAAAGTGTACACTGCAGTGGGGAGCATGGCACACAATACAGTGTACTGCAATGGCGAGGATGGCACACTATACAGTGTACACTGCAGTGGGCAGCATGGTACACAATACAGTGTACTGCAATGGCGAGGATGGCACACTATACAGTGTACACTGCAGTTGATGAATGGCACATGAATAAAATATCCGCTACAAAGGTGAGGATCACTGGTGTAACTACAGTGGTCGCAGCTGCGACGGGGCCCAGCATGACTCTTGCGACCCCTTATTCCTGTCTCCTTGTACCGGTTCAAAATAGTTTAGAAAGGGCCATTCAGATCAGGGACGGCGCGGTCGGGAGGGCCCTTTCTAAACTATTTTAAACCGACACAGGGAGACGAGAACATATTGGGTCGCATTAGGTCACGTGACCCCGAGGTGCAACCGAGGCTGCTCGCACACTGTGCACTAGCAGCCAGAGAGAAAGCTGTGGTAGGGATGAGAGGTAAGCGGGGGCGGGCAGGAGGTGGGATATATGTATATGTGTTTGTATATATGTATGTATGTGAGCATGGATGTGTAATTGTGCAATGTTGCCTAGAGGCAGTGATTTATATGGATCCTGTAAGCCCAGCAGAAGTGGGAGAGAAGCAGGTCGATATCTCTCACCAGCAGATGGAGTACTTTGTACTATGCAGGTGGATTGGACTACAGTCGCCACCTGCGTTCCCCAGAGGTGCCGGGCAGCCATATGGAAATATGGAAGGGACCCAAGCCTCTCTGCCTTCTCCCCAGCAGCTGAGAGGACTCCAGAGAGAAGGCACATTTGGCCCTTCTTCCCAGCTGCACTTACATTATTTGGGAGAAGCAGAGTGCCGCTGGGTGAGTACTGTTTTTTGTTGAAAAATTGTTTTGGGGAGTACCAATTTGTGGCTGGGAGTGGTGGTCCAGATCTACAGACTGACTTTGGAGTCAAACCGTCTGGGGTCTTCTCCGCTGCCAGTCTCCCCCCCAAAAAGGAGATATGTGATGGAGTGTGTGACGGAACTGTCACTGGGGCCCCTGGAGAGGACTGAAAGCAAGCCTGCTACCCACAGATTACGGACCCTGTCTCCTTGCCCTGGTGAATGGGACTGTTGTCCTCACCTATGACTCGAACTCCCCAGTCTTCAAGTGCACCCTAGGACTGGTTAGTGGGACAGGTGCCTCTTGCCAGCTCCCCTGCATTCACAACTCTAGGAGCGACAGAGCTGTGCTCCTCGACTGAACTGGTTGCAGACCCGGTTTGAGTCTGTATGTGTTTGTAAACTTGTGTGTGTGTATGTGCCGGTGTGTGTAAGAGCAGTATAGGTATTTGTTAGGTGGTGTGTAAGGACAGTGTATGTATATGAAAATATATGTGTGTATAAGGGCAGTGTATATGTGTGTGTTTAATGTATATGTGTGTGTAAGGGCAGTGTATATGTGTGTGTGTGAGGGCAGTGTACATGTGTGTGTAAGAGCAGTGTACATGTATGTGTGTACGGGCAGTGTACATGCATGTGTGTGTGTGTGTGTAAGGGCAGTGTACGTGTATATGTGTGTGTGAGGGCAGTGTACGTGTATATGTGTGTGTGTAAGGGCAGTGCATGTGTATAAGTAGTTTGTCTGGCTGAGCCTCATGGGAATTCAATTCAATGTGTTGGTTATTTTTAATATGCATGACTGTGCTGACAAAAACAAAGCATGCTTTAAGTGGCGAAAAAAAGTGTCCCTCTTTCGCATTTTGAAATGTTGGGAGGTATGCAATACAGTGTACACTGCAATGGAGTGGATAAGGCCGAATACAGTGTACACTGGAATGGAGTGGATAAGGCCCAATACAGTGTACACTGCAATAGAGTGGATAAGGCCCTATACAGTGTACAGTCCATTAAGTATGGCACACAATGCAGTGTGCAATGGGGGATGACACACAATTTAGTGTATACACTGCAATGAGGATAAGGGCAGACAATACAGTCCACACTGCAATGGAGAGGCTGGTGTCATTTCTGCATTGATAATAAAATACTCCACCTACATGATCTTTATGTTCTTACTTTCCTCCTCCCTTATCAACTCTTCCTTTGTACGCTTACAAGACCGCGTACCTCTAGAACTCACTCCCGCCTAACCCCCCAGCTTTCACACTCATGATATTCAAGAAAAATCTTCAGAGAAGCATACAACCTTTTCAGCTAGAATGTATCTGTCACTTATACAACTCCCTCACTCATCTAGTGAAGTGTCTCTCCCCATTCTCCATACTCACTCATCTAGTGCAGTGTCTCTCCCCGTTCTCCATACTCATTCATCTAGTGCAGTGTCTCTCCCCGTTCTCCATACTCATTCATCTAGTGCAGTGTCTCTCCCCGTTCTCCATACTCATTCATCTAGTGCAGTGTCTCTCCCCGTTCTCTATACCGTATGTTTCTCCTCACCCCATTCCCTCTAGATTGTAAGGTTGCCAGGCCCTTTTTACCTAATGTTTATGCGTGTCTTAGTCTTGTATTTACAGACCCTTTGATTGTATGCCCTTTGAGAATCACTTCCTAGACTGTTAGCACCCTATAAATAAAATATAATAATAAAAAAGGCACAAACTACAGTGTACACTGCAATGGGAATAATGGCACACAATAAGTTATATACTGCAATGGCGAGAATGACAGAATACAGAGTACACTGCAACAGGGAGAATGGCACACAATACAATGCAATGGGCAGACTGTGAGGGAAATGGCACAGCGTGTACACACCATAGAGAGAACGGCACACGGATCATACAGCAGTGGAGAGAATAGCTTAACAATGGGACAAAAAATGCACAGTGTGTACACAGCAATGTGGAGATCGACACAAGCGCACAAACAATATACAACACAATATAGCTTTTCTTTGATTACTGTTAGGTGAAAAGCATTGGTTGCAGAACAGCTGTGCAATCGTGTGGAGTTGTAGGTGGAATATGTCCAGCGTTAGCATAAAATGTTCTGTATCAGCAACATTCTTCTAAGATTAGACTTTGGATTACTAGTCATGTGATTTTATATTGAGTCATTCTAATATGGAAGATATCTGCCCGTTGTGCTTGTGTCAGTTCTAGGTACAATTTACCGTCCCTTGCAGTCTCACCAACCAAGAATGCATTGCTAAGTACTTTGTAAGTACTTTAATATGCGTTCTTCAACTGTAGGAAAACAGTCACCTTTAAATAGCAGGGTCACTCAAGGTAAATCTGTAAACATAAAGGTGTGCAATTACTCAATACAACACCATAAAATGTGGGGTTCTCCATACATAAATATTTGTGAATACAGAGATTCCCCAGTGCTCTGTTGTCACTGGCCCAGCTACACTATGGAGATCTTTGCCCAGATGGCACAAACTTTGTAGTATTGTTACCCAATGCAGTGTGTCCTTAAGAGGCAGAGCACCAGGGTATATCATGTAAGCTGCAGGGGTGGCTGGACATACTTGGGAACTCTCCGGGTTAGACCCAGAGTCTCTTCCTTGGATCTCATGGTCACTTTGCTCCTTTTCCAAGCGGTATTACATGCCTACTCCCCATACTGCTCACTGCCCACCCCATACCCCCAGAGAGTTCTGCACTCTAGGTTGCCTGTGGGTAATTCTATTAATACACATTATTATGCCAGAAGTTTAGTTTTGGGTATTGTGCCTATTATGCACTTGTACTGAGATCTAAACTTGCTCTTAATTTCCAGATGAGATCAGCTTTATGTCATAATACACTGATTCAGCTCCTTAATAAGCAATATAGCCATAAAAAATAAATTACACCCAAATACTTACTCACTTGCAACTCTGCCTCATGTGGAAAAAGAATATACTTCATACCACAATGGTTATTTACTTGATAGAATTTCCTTGATGGCACAAGAATGAGCTGCATAAGGCTGTCTTAAAGAGACATTAAACCCTACAAGCTTAAATGAAAAGAAGCAAAAGACTATTGTACGATGCATGTGCAACCCAGCAGATCAGCTCTGTGATCATTTTGAAGATGTCTGTTTTATTTTACTTTAATACTTCAAGGTAACCTACTATCTAAAATAATTATTTTGCTGTATTAAAAGAGATATGGGACTCCCAAAATACGTTACATATTTATTACTTTTTTATACAAATGCTGGTGGTAGTAGACATTGTAGAAGACATCAAAGGCATTGTAGGATAGAAAATTAACGTCACTGGAAGCACCTTTGCCTTTCCAACAGTTTAGGTGAGGTAACTTTGTTGCAATCTTCTAACATTAGAGAGAGAAAAACCCCCAATTATTCTTTCCTCCAATGTATAACTTTGTGGTTGTGTAAACTTTTGCCGAATGCATCTCATGTAAGCCAAGGAGCAGGGTGGCGAAATGTCAGTATTGGTATTGCCATAGTCAGTATTGGTAGGTTGTTGAGCCACATTTTGTTTTTGTAACTATGGGCCACCTCAAATATGAAGTTTACTAACATTTTTCTGTAAAAAAACTTTTTTGAATGACTCTGTTAGATTGAAATGTAATACAGATGTCCACAGCGAGTGTTGCGTTTTCATGGTTAACCTGTCCAGCAGCAGAAGCCTAAAACATCACTTATTCTAGAGGTAAGGTACTCCCTACGATTGGTATAGCATGTCTAAATACATGCCATTCTGCTACTTCAGAAATGGATCACATTTTGGCACAAGAGACACTATTATTTTTCATATAGTTTAGTCACTGTATGGCTTCTTAGGAGTCTTTTCTGCTTCAGTCCCTTTTTCCTTCATGCTGTACAGGGGATCAATCAGTTTGTTATGAACGTGCATCAGGCCTACAAAAAAGAAAAACGCAAAAATAAAAAAGACAAAATCAATTGATACCCAGATCCTACTTTTTTAGTTAAATTAATTAACTTAATGCAGATTAAAATAAGCAACATACACCTATTAAAGAGAGGCTAAAGGTTTTTTTGTTTATAATGATAATTTACTAAAAACCCCTCAAACCTCCAAGAAAGAGACAGCATTTGGGAGCTAGTGGATAAGGGTGGGCTGCCCCAAGGGGCAGAGGGGCAAAATTCTTTACAAAGAGCAAGTCTGACCTAGGCCGGGACAGTCATGGAGGCAGCAGTCACATGCTCCCGCGGTAAAGGTGAGGCTGCTCGCACAGTATGCAGCCAGCCAGAAAAAGAAGGAGTGAGTAAGAGGGTAACAGAGGTGACGATGGAGTATGTATGCAGAGTGAGAGTGTATGTGTTAGCATGAACGTGTATGTGTTAGCATGAACGTGTATGTGTTAGCATGAACGTGTATGTGTTAGCATGAACGTGTATGTGGGAGCGTGTGTGCCAGTGCATACGTGAGCTACACAAGGGGCCGCTTGGCTTTACCTGTCCCCTAAGAAGGTGCCAGCCCACTCCTGCTAGTGGTGCTGGCTTTAGAGTAACCGATATACCCTAAACTAACACTAAGAAATACCAAGCAGCCAGACATTTTATCGGTTACGTTTCACTTATAGCATAGATTAACAGTGTTATTTAGACATACTGTACTTAGTGCTGTGTTTTTTAAGGCATGCTTGCTTTCAAATACGCACTTTGTTATTTTTCCTTAGGAACCTTTAGTGTCCCTTTGATGGGACACTCACATGGGATGCCATCACATGGTTCCACCTAGCCTCACATTAACAGGACACTGATAATACACTTTGGGTATAGCTAATAAATGATGGCAAAACTTCAATCTGGCCATAACGTACCAAGCAATAAGAGTTCTAAATTTGTACTTGATCTCAGTATATATTTACAAAAATCTCTATGCCAAAACCAGCATGGCCGTTCATCTGTACATTTGCCACATCATACCTTTAAAGTATTTCACAGTTTTCACTCTGAGCTCCAATGTTGCATCCTCATCGCAGACAAATACAGTACTTGGGTGTTGCTGGAAGGCAGACACAGTCCACATGTGGTTTACACCCTCCTCAATGGCTTTGTACAGGGCAAATGCCTTATGAGCCCCAGTAATGAGAATCATAACCTAAAAAAATGTAAGACATTGTATAAGTAAATCATGCTCCCAGTCTTAGATAAAGTGGCACCCATAAACAAAAACAAAACATGGCAAAGTGCACTCAATACCAACGGCACGTTAAATATCACCCCACAGAGGTGATTACATGACAGCATTGTGAGAAAATGCATACACATTACATATCCAGTCCCAACCATGTTTCCAATATAAATGCAATCTTCACTGAGGGACTATGGCAAATTAAAGAGCAACTGTATTAAATGGCATATCCATGCCTTTGGGAAATATAGGAAATATGAATCATAAAAAATGGAACATTATAATTAATAATACCAATAAAAAAGTTATATATAGTTCTAATTTAACAATTCATGGATATATATCAAGACATAGATGAGGGGCCACATAGGTAAAGATCTCCAACACCTTCAGTATGTAGCCAGGTCCTAGCATTCTAGACTACCTTTGCTTTAGCCGAGGTGCTCCATGCCATTGCATGAAGGTACAAGGCTACTAACATTCTATGCCGAGTCTGCAATATTTTAGACATATAAAATTGCCCTCTGTTCACATTACAATTATAAAAGGTGTTGCATTTGGAATTCCAAACTACACTTGTTGCAAGCTTTGACCACAATTGACTTTAGTCAGTCAGTCTGAAGAAATGTCGGAGCTCCCAAACGTTTATGTATCATATTTGCTTGTTTGACCACAAAAAATAGGACTAATTTTTTTGGTAACTTGCAGTTTCACTGTGTAAAAATATAAGAAATTAGTGTAGTTATTTTTCTATATTGCTGATAAAAATCACAGGCAAGTATCAAACTGAGTAGTAATAAAATACGTAAAAGCTTTTGTGAAATTTGTATTACAATATATTAGAAGCCATTCTTTTTAATCAATGTTCACATTTTCCATTAGCAAACACGTTAAGATTCAAATGGTCAAATGGATATCAATTCTGCTAATGAAATTTATGTTTGGCTGAATTATTACACATGAAGTTTAGATGACAAGGTCAGATTGAGAAAGCTGGAAGAAGGATGTGCAAACCTCTTTTGAGTCCATAACTGTTCCAACACCAACTGTCAGTGCCATGGTTGGTACTTTAGAGAGGTCCCCATCAAAGAAGCGTGCATTGGCCAATATAGTGTCCATGGCTAATGTCTTCACTCTGGTTCTAGATACTAAACTCGACCCTGGCTCATTAAAGGCTATGTGACCATCAGGCCCGATACCTTGTGGGAAAAAAGAGAGCATAGGAATTGTAACAATAGGAGTCTGCAATTATTACCAGAAGCGTAGAAGACCAAAATCTAGTCATTAAAAAATAAAGATATAAAAATATTTCATTTGGAGAAGGTATATTTCATCATTATACCTGACGAGTTAAACTTTTAATCACCGTCAGGGGCATCTTGATGGACAAGGATATAACGAACCAAGCAAAAGAAAAAAAAATGATAAAAAAGTAAAAAACAAAACAAAAAAAAATACCTCCATACTTCTAACGATGTGTTCAAGAGTATATTAACTCACCTCCAACAAACAGTTCAATCCCCCCAGCCTCTCGAATTTTGTTTTCAAACAGTTCGCACTCAACCTGGAGGTTAGGAGCATTTCCATCCAAGATGTGTGCATTCTCCGGGTAGATGTCAATGTGCTTGAAGAAGTTGTTCCACATGAATGAATGGTAGCTCTCCGGGTGATCTCTGGGAAGACCTGTAAGAGAGAATTATAAATAAAATATCCAACACTATATTGGTACAAGCATCGTTTTCTGACTTTTAATATGTAGCCTGGACAGCTTATATTATTTTATTGAATTTACACAACGGGAGTGATTAAGTACTAGGACTGAAAATGTGTTATTGGGACAGTAAATGGAAATTATTACAATGCAGATGTACATAGTGCCATTCCAGCACATTGCAAATTATAGAAACTCACAAATCTTGCTTAGATTTGTATATTTTGTTCTCTAAAGTGACTCTAAAACTAGCATTACCTTCCCATTTAGAAATTAGAACCTGTATGCACTGCAAAACATTTAAACTACGATAAAAAAATTATATATAAATAAATAAATAAAAATTGCCTCATGTTGTACGTTCTACATTAAACAAGATATGGTAATTTATCCACAGTCCAGATAAGTCTGAAAAACATGAGCAAGATGTACTATGAACTTACAAGACAAAAACTAATGTATTCTTCGGCTACAGTGAACACTGGTACTATGAACTATGGATTTATTGTGATGCAATATCTTTTTTTTTTATGCAATCAAACAGTTATTTGGCACCAGGCAAACAAACTCAACAAACAATGGATTACAGAAAATAGTCCACACCTGCCAAATCTCTATATACAAACGCCCTTCGTGGACATGAGCAGATCTCCGTAAAAAACAATGACAAACTTAACAAAGTGTCTCACTCTCTCTCTCTTAGGATTTTCTCATTTAGTGCAATGCAAAAAGTAAATAGAAACCTTGTTTTCTTGATTATTGCATAGTTCCTTCTAAAGGACCTTACCTGTCTGAATCCCTGTATCCCACTATATAGTACCACTGTACCCAAAAGGATTTAAAAAAAAAAAAAAAAACTTATCCTATTCAAAACAAAAAGGTTAAAATGTGAGCCACATCTGAAATAAAAGGATAAATCCGGGATCACAACTTCTGGAGCTGCTTAGTTATACAGGGTTTCCAAACCCAAAATAAAAACATAAACAAAATAAAAACAAAAGTGATTTTGATGCAGAAGCCCATTGGGGTTGACCCATAATAATGAATTGTGACTATAACTATCCTGTCAACTTTTTCTTCAGTGAATAGACCCCCAAAGAATTACACTCAGAATTCAAAGGGGTTTATTCACGTAGTAGTGAGATATGACACGGCATTGACTATGTATTATGAAAAGACTGATTTAAGTCTGGTTTTTTTTCTCCCCATACGAGATCCCCCAAAGTTTCAGTAGCCAATCTTCTATTACGCCTGTCTTATATAATATACTATACTCTTATTCAAACGTACCCACATACTCATCCATATTGAATGTTTTCACGTATTTGAAAGAGAGGTCTCCATTCTTATGGTACTCGATCAGTTTTTTATAACATCCCAACGGTGTGCTTCCTGTACGTGTGAAACAAAATGCAAGCGATAAACATCATCGTATGAGCATCGTAAAGTAAACCGGACGCTTCCAATAATTCATTATCCCACAGGGGCAGTGTAGAGACTTGCACCATGCCTTACAAAAGACGTAGGTGAATGAGAAAAGGCTTCAACCCTGTCACCTGCTTTGTTTTTTACGACAGAATAAAGGGTCTTGATTTAAGTTGTTAAACTTTTTTTTTTTTTAAATCAGCTTCTGTGCCTGTTTTTGTATTCCTGGTAAAAATTACAAATGAGACCATGATTAAAGAATACATTCTGAAAAATAGGTTTGGGCATTTGACTACGAATGGAACAGTACCTTTAAATATTAGATCATGACAGCCAATGAGATTTTTATATTCTAGAGGGGGCAAAATGTCAAATAGAAGACATTTACATGAAGCTTCTCTTCATATCATCATCCAAACATCATACAGTAGCTTCATTATAGGGTTCCTGAAAGCACTGCTAGGAATAGATGGCCGATAAGAACCATTCGGCCCATCTTGTCTGCCCATTCTTCCTACCTTAATGGTCTCATCTTAGATTCAGGATAGCTGTATGCCCATCTCACATGTGTTACCATGTTAAAATCTACCACTGATCCATTTATCTACCATCCTATCAGTAAAGAATAAACCCCAAGTGGGTATAAAATAGATAAGTTACCTGTTGGTAGACCCAATGTAAAGTATTTATCAGAACTTGGGTTAAAATGTATAATGCGATTTCTTATGTACTTTGCTGCCCACTCGCTGGCCTGGTCATAATCATCTAGGATGATGAGCTTCATTTTCTCTGTTAAACAAACATAAGACCGTGATTTTCAGATTTAATTAAGCCAGGATCAGCATCAGTACAGTATACAAACAGGACAGGTTTACCAATACTTCGCAATCCCAACACAAAAAGGATTAAGTTCTCCCACTAAGGGGTTGACTTGCATATACCATTAAACAGTTGCCTATGGCCCACATCAGTCTATAGCAGTGATGGCGAACGTTTTTAAACCAAGTTGAAGACCTCAAAGTGCCAACTTGGTCCCTGGTGTAGTGCAGTGTTGTTTTCACCTTCCAGGGAAAAAAAACCACACACAAGCATGTACTCACACTCACTTGCACGCATACACTCACATACATCACACAGCTTGGCAGATCAATAACCGGCACGTACCATTGGTTCGCTGGTCTAGAGCCTCTCTCATACTAAGACTGATGGGTGAGTTGGGTGAGTTTCCCCAATAAATTATATCATGATAATGTATCTTTTTAAAACACACTTTTGGCTATTGTATTGCTCTCTACATGGCACACGATTTTGTACTCACGTTTTGGACACTGTTTTCTTTTTAAGAGGCAGTGAAGCCTGGACTTTGCTGGAGGAGGATTGGGAGCCTTCTGGCCCCTTCCTCTCTTCACAAAACCAGCAAGGAGTCTCACTCTTTGGGGTGAGACTCAAGATCCGACCCTCCCATGGGGGGGGGGTCGGAATTTGTCCGAGTTCTCCGTGAGGGAACTCGGTATTGTAGTCTGGCTTCTGCTGTCTTGTGCACAGAATGCGGCACCCAAAGGAGCACGCACCTCGGGCTTCCAAAAAAAAAAAAAAATTGCTCTCTACACATCATCATCATCTGCATTACAGATGGAACCCCTTAAACCTCAAAAAGCTCGAGCCACCTCGCATCCCGTTAGAATGGCTTTAACAGGAAGTTAGAAAAGGAAGCCAGCTACAGGAAACTGTAGGAATACCCTTTCACCTTGTGGGTGCCAGAGGTAGGAAATCATTTTCCAAATTACAGGCAGGGTTACAAAGACATACCAATTGTATATGTAGCAAGCAACAAAAAAAACCAATTATGCAAGAATAGAAACATAGTGCACATACAACACTTCCAACACACCAATGATTTCAACATCTGACTATAGCTGAATTAGTAGCTAAAACCTTTAAATACCAAAAAAAAATCTTAACTATATGAGTGCTGTAAAGAGTTTGCAGTCCACGGTTCAACCTTTCAATGCAAAGCACCCATCTTTTTCTGATCATAACACCTCCAAGCTCTAGATGTAGCCACCAGGGGTACAGAATGCAGCTGCTAACTCTGTACAGTAAAATACACCTATATAAACTATATCATCAACATTCATTCTAATATATATATATATATATATATCCCTATAACCATATCCCTCCATGAAAATATGCCTGCAGCTTAGAGAGTAATACCACTCCACACACTCTAAGTATACACTCGGATCCCCCTGCGCAAATACTCACCAGATCTCTGGAGAAACTTGCCTTGTTTTGCATCTGCACAGGATCTGGGCTGAGTCAGTCATATGACTGCAGGTCACGTGATCGAGTCGTTAGGAAGAAGCTGAGTCTGCACAATGTCTCTCTTATTCAAATGCATATCCTGTCAGGATCAAATCTGCCATGACTTGATAAGCAGTCTGTACCTTAAATACAATTTCCTATACAGTGATGAATTAGTGGTAAATAACCATACCATACCCGGGAACTTTCTAAAAGAGCCGACCCTGAGACTCTTGGAATATTAACTCTTTAAAAGCGCGTTATATGGAGTGACTCGCCAAATGTATTAACCAAACGACTCTAATACCGGTCCCCATAGAAACCTTGAGTTGTCATTATTTAAAGATGCACTAGTTGAGTTTCCTGCATTCAAGCAGGTTTCTATGAGGACAAGTGTTAGAGCTAGACTTGTGCGTTCGTCTTCGGACGAACATGAAAACGAACACGAAGAGTGCGTTTTCGTGTTCGTTCCGAAGACATGAAGAAGAGAAGACAGTGCCGGTAAAACGTAGTCGAAGACTCACACACGAAGAATCTTCGCCTTCGTCTACTATTCTCCCCGGTCCCTTCCCCATCTAACTTACCTTTTCTTCACAGCATTGCGGGAGTTGACTGAAGTGGAAATCCGCAGGTTCGTCGTCAGGGGTTACAGGGCAGTGTGAGTGAGCCTATTGGTCACGTGCAGGGTCTTCCTCTGGCTTCAACCAATTGGTTGATGCCAGAGGAAGACCCTGCAGGTGACCAATAGGGCTCATTCGCACGGCCTTTTTAACTCCAGATTTCCGCTCCCGTTAACCCCTGCGATCATCGTTGGATAACGGGAGCAGAAATCCGTAGGGTAAAGGGCTGTGCAAGCGACCAATAGGCTCACTCGCACGGCCCCTTACCACTAGTTGCTAGGCAGAAGAAAAAAAATCAACCTGGGACCCTGCTGCAACAGTTAAAAGTCCGTGCCAGCGACCAAGAAAGTCGCTGGTACGGATATTTAACTGACACAGCAGGGACACCAGTGGTCTCCCCGCTGTGTCAGTTAAATGTCAGTACCAGCGACCAACAAAGTCGCCGGTACGGACATTTAACTTAGCATAAATAACTTACTATAACTTCGGACACAATGCTGCCCTCTGTTGGTTTTACATTAAGTAGCATATGCTTGAAATCCAAAGTTATTATGCTACTCAGTGTAAAACCAGAGGGCAGCATTCTGTCCGAAGATATATTAGCCAAATGTGGCAGTGTGTTCATTTTCATTTATTAATTATTTAAATAAAATATATCCCCATGATCCGCTGGTCTCCCCGCTGCAACAGTTAAATGTCCCCACTCGCAGACATTAATTCTGTCGAACTTGCAAACTCTTTTTTTCTATTTATTTTGGGGTTTTTTTGTATTAAACCATTACACGAAAGGATCATGGGAATATATTTTATTTGAATAAATGCAAATGAGCTCACTGCCACAGATGGCTAATATATGTTCGGACAGAATGCTGCCCTCTGTTGGTTTTACATTAAGTAGCATTGTTCCATATGCTTGAAATCCAGTTATTTATTATGCTACTTAATGTAAAACCAACAGAGGGCAGCATTCTGTCCGAAGACATATGGCTAATATATGTTCGGACAGAATGCTGCCCTCTGTTGGTTTTACATGAAGTAGCATTGTTCCATATGCTTGAAAGAAATCCAGTTATTATGCTACTTAATGTAAAACCAACAGAGGGCAGCATTCTGTCCGAACATATATTAGCCATTTGTGGCAGTGTGCTCATTTGCATTTATTCAAATAAAATATATTCCCATGATCCTTTCGTGTAATGGTTTAATACAAAAAAAACAAATAGAAAAAAGAGTTTGCAAGTTCGACAGAATTAATGTCTGCGAGTGCGGACATTTAACTGTTTCAGCGGGGAGACCAGCGGATCATGGGGATATATTTTATTTAAATAATTAATAGATGAAAATGAACACACTGCCACATATGGCTAATATATCTTCGGACAGAATGCTGCCCTCTGTTGGTTTTACACTGAGTAGCATAATATTCTGCCCGAGAATATATTAGCTATATATATGGTAGTGAGCTCATTGGTCACCAGCAGGAGGCCCCCTCCTGGCGACCAATAGAGTTGCTGAAACGCACATTTAAACTACTGGCGCCAGAGCTGCTGCGGTACACGTTAACCCCGTATTAACCCCTTAACAGGAAAAAACGAAGAAAAAACGAATATTCGCCCGAAGAGAAGACAGGAACGGGCGAATATTCGCGGAATCCAAAGATTTTTTTTTTTACGAAGACGAGCACGAAGACGAAGACGAAGAGCCCCCTGGTGCCCAAGTCTAGTTAGAGCCATTTGGCGAGTCACCACTATGGAGGCTTCATCACATGCATTTGAAGAGTTAGTATTTCAAGAGTCTCAGGGTCAGCTCATTTACATATATATATATATATATATATACGATTTGTTTCTGTGTCTATGCCTCTTAGAAAGTGAAATTTTGAAAGTTCCCAGGTATGGGTAGCAACCATAACATATTGGTAGCAAAAGCACCAAGTGGGAGTCTTCTATATGATCACAGCCGTGTAGAAAAGAAAGAAGTCAGTTTCCAGACTGTGTAAACCTGACTTGGGACTCTCAAAATGTATTAACATAAAGTGCTGGAGTCACACGCACAAAAGCTTTCGGGTTCCTGCTTTAAGGATGTCCACATATTAGGTAAGATAATTTGGCCAGATATTGGCAAGTCACGATGTTGCAGACCCTTAGGTTAATTGCTAACCATGCACGTAGGGACAGAATATGGCAGTGACATCACGTCACACGCACTTAGACGACAAGCTCCTACCCATTATATTTTGGTGGAGTCTTATACTGTGTCATACCTGGGAGCTCTTTGTGTTTGACCCGGAGACTCTCGGCAAAGCACCGCTTTCCCAGGTCTCTAGATCACTCTCCTTTTTCTCTGATGTAGTGGGGCAGTGTTTAACCATGCCCATTCCCCGGCCCAATCCCAACCCACATAATGCTCTCTGAGTCGAGCCCTGCCCCTCACACAGTGTTGTAGGGCGCTTGTGCAGCTAGCTCCACTGCCAAGTCATTCCATCAACAACATCAAAACCACTGGTGCTTGGTGTCTTCTGAGACTAACTACCAGATTCCCAACCAAGCTCTTCCTCAGCAACATCTCCTGATTACGGTCCTACCCCACATCCAGAGGGCCACATCCATGATTTACATATTACCCCATATTACATATTTTTAATACTGTTGAGTTAAGGGGTTTGAGGGTTAAGGGGCACTTTTTTAAAATTAGTTTTTATTTTATTTCATTTTTTGTTTCCAGTGCAGAATGGCATCAAGATCCCTTTAGGGGTTATCTCATGTTTTTCATGCCTCCCGATCAATTTTATTTCATTAAATGTATTTATTACGTTTATATTTCATTTTTTTGGAAGGGGAAGAAACTATTTTTCTCCCTCTCCTCCTGATCTCTTTGTGCTGATCACACTGCGATCAACAACCAGGGCTCCATAGCCCTGCATTGGCGATTGCAATAATGGGAGAGATCTAGAAAGACCCTGCTGAGGTTCTTCTGCCCTTAAGTGAACTTCTGGTGGATGTCAGCGCTGTTACACATGTTGAGTCAGCAAGAAGAAGGGGTGCCCAGGCTGTCAACATAAGGGCCTGCTGCTGCAACAAAGTCGGGAAGTACCTGTACGTCCTAATGGGCATCTAGCCACAGGTTTTAAGGATGTACAGGTACATCCTAAGGGTACTGAAGGGTTAAAGCTGCCCCTTGTTTCCTACATACAATAACAAGAGGGGGTTTTTTTAAACTCAGAAAAGGATGGATACAATATCAGCAACATGTGGTTTAAAATAAATTGAATAATTGTGAGATAACTTTGTTTTCTAGAAAGTATATATTTTCCCATTTGGATATTTTTGACGTTTTGGATGCGCTATGGATGAACGGCAAAGTTCAGTGTTCACTTATCCCAGGAATTTCGTGCTCCTAAACTCTTCTCCTCACTCCACTAGCTAGTCTACAACAATGGGAATGGCATGAAGTTCAGACAGCTGCTCCTACTGCCATACAGATAAAGTGCAATGGCTGCTTTAATCCATGGGTAGCCTTGGTGATACCACGTAGAAAATGTGACACAAACTACATAACCTCTATAGAAGTGACTTACACACACACATACCGGTATTTATTCTTTATTTCCATAGGCAACACACATCTCCAGTACACTTCCACGGCGGTGTGTCCTGTACGCGCAACTAAACATTAGAGTGAGAGAACATCAGGGGTTTTCAAAACATAATGAAACATTTATGTAAACTTTAAAGAACTTTTACAATCAAGACCAAGTCCCATAAGATTGTGTGGTTTTCATGTACAAAACATTGTTTTCTAATTTTGCATTGTATAAAATTGTAGTGTTTTCCTTACTTTAATTAAAATACATTTGCCATTGGAAATAAAATGTGCGCTAATATGTAAGGACTTCTGTGAACGCCACCTAAAACATGTTCTGCGTTTCTAAATAAATTCGGTATTCTCTTCGAGCTAAATGAACAACGCATGGCTGTATCTGGCACAAACAACAGACTTACTATACAAGAGGAGCCATTATCTAAGTTAAGTGTTTCAATCTGCTCCCACAAAACATATGTCTGACTAGAAATACTGCCCTGGTTGTCGTGAACATATAAGTAGAATTTAAAGTTATTAACTTAGTGCACAGGGGTACCAGCATCTTCAAGTAGGCCACTGCATCAAGAACATTCAATTTCCTATACTTTTGAAAATGTTTTAACATGAACCTGATCCAGGCTTACTTCAATAATTTATTTGACTATAATGACACTACACAAAGTAATAAGTACTCCCATACATTATTCTATTTAAGACAATATTTAGAAACAAACTGGCTGATTGAATGTGTGCGATCTGTGAAAACAAATGGAAAATCTGCACTCACTCCCTGAAATCACAAAGTTACAAAAGGCAAACCCTATTGAGCTTCTACAGCTGCAATAAGAACTGAGCTGGCCCTGTCTAATGCATAGCCAAATAAGTTATTAGAGTAGACATTTAACAGGGGAGCCGGGCCATTCGTACAGGGGAAGCCGGGCCATTTGTACAGGGGAAGCCGGGCCATTCGTACAGGGGAAGCCGGGCCATTCGTACAGGGGAAGCCGGGCCATTCCTACAGGGGAAGCCGGGCCATACGTACAGGGGAAGCCGAGCCATTCCTACAGGGGAAGCCCGGCCATTCCTACAGGGGAAGCCGGGCCATTCCTACAGGGGAAGCCGGGCCATTCCTACAGGGGAAGCCGGGCCATTCGTACAGGGGAAGCCCGGCCATTCCTACAGGGAAAGCCCGGCCATTCCTACAGGGGAAGCCCGGCCATTCCTACAGGGGAAGCCCGGCCATTCCTACAGGGCAAGCTCACTTGGGTTTTTTGTTTTTTTTTAATTAATAGTGCATAATGATATCAGGGAGGTGAAATGTTCAACTCTCTTGCAAACCCCCTCTTTGGTAAAGGGACCTTAAAGTCTGAGCATTATATACAATGTGTTCATGCAGTGCTATGCTGTATTTAAGAAGATCCTTAGTTCTCCTGTGTAGCAATATCATTTCATTGAATAGCTTTACTTAAGAAACATAAAACATGGCAAACAGTTAAATATAGATGATCCATCATACCCTGTCAGCTGACATCCACATTAACTCATTTATTCCCTACTGCAGTCAATTTGAACAGGTGAAGGGTGAACGCTATATTCAATATATTATATAATTTTCCATATATTATGCACAAACTCATATGTTTGAATCACAGGTTAGTGATTCCTAGGTGATTCACTATGCGAAAGGTCAGCACCATAACATATTAGGAAAAATTTGGAAAGCAGTCCTTTAAATGGTCCTCAAATCTCAGTCCTCAGTCTTCATCTTCCACGTCGACATGTGCGCCACGAAACAGTCTGCAAACACAAAAGATATTTCAACATCAACATATGGGATAACACAACTGGGATTGACAAATAAAATTACGAAAAAAACAAAACTGACCTGAAAACAGAGTTAGCGGCCCTTTCATTTAAAAAAATATATTCAAGTCTTTCTATGCCACATTGCTATAACTTACTCACGAGAGATGCTCCTGTTTCACTTGCTGCGCTTTAGTAATTGTAGAATCATGCCTAGCACTTCCCAGTAACTGTCCTATCCTGCCTGTTCCTCCCCAGTAAATGCCCTGGTACTTACATCTCTAAGAAAAAAAGCTGCGGGAACATATATGTGTATGTACTGGATTATATGTAAGTTAAGTTGCTATATTGTTTTTTTTGCAAAAAAATTTGTGGAGTAATAGAAAATCAATCCCAAACCATTAACACGTTATTTTATTTCACATTTGGGACCAATGTGAAAGCCAATATATAGCTTCTTCATATTTATATTTTAGTAAAAAGAAAAGATTGTCAATGTAACTAAGGCTGTAGGAAAATAAAGCTTCCTTTTTATATTCTATAGCATTGCATAAAGTACAGAGTAAAGATCGGGCCCGCATGGAACACGAGGAAGTATATCAATAATAGGTCTGCTCTAAGGAACCTTTTAACACACAAGTTAGCAATACATTAAAATACTCGTTTGTTTGTATTGAATTATAAAATTACTTGTCGAAGCAGGCCGATGACGTGTCGTTGAAATGGCCATATGGGTCTCCTTTTGACAATATGCTCATGCACAGCCAGCAGAAATGTTGCGTACAACTAGTGCAAGTCATCTTGTTGCAGCCATCAATTTTCTGCAGGCAAAAACAACAAGTTAAATATGACACCAAAATAACCATATCTAAAGGTAAAAGCTATCAGTATCCTGGCTCGCTTCACCACAAGTTACTTGAAGGATGGCCCCTGTGGCTAACGTAAGCATAGCAGAAGGCTGTTGGCATTAACTGATGCCTATAACAATATTAATTGACTTGGTTGTGCCTTTAACCCCTTCATGACAAAGCCCGCACATGTAGGGGCTCACAACGCATTGTTTTTAATGGGTTTAAGGACAACCCATTGTCCTTAAGGGGTTAAACCATGTGTTTGTGTTTCTCTGGATTAGAATCAAGACCTCCTAAGAGAAGGTCAATTCAAACTGACCCACAATCTATCCAGTTTGATATTCCATCTGTTGCTGTCAAGCAGCAACCCCTCTCCCCACCAAGCAGTGCGTAGGTGTAAAAACATGGGCACATTAGGTAGGACAAGCAGCAAAGGTCCAATCATGGTACCAGCATGACTGATTATTCCCATAACAGGACATTCCCTGAAAAAAATAGATCTCGACCTACTGCCATTTTCGCTGGAGATGTATTCCAATAAGACTCTATCAATACGTACCATGCAAAACAAACTCAACCTGACATAGCACTACTTCAGTATCCTATTTCCAATCCTGATTGGCACACGTTTTGTTTCCTTTCTCTGCACAAACCTAACAAACTGTTCTTAGCCCGATGCTACAAACTTCTTCCTCACCGGCCCACCCAAATGTATTTTGCTTACCTGAGGTTTATAGCGCCCCCCGCTGGTAGGTGTAAGGAAAATACAAACGTTTCCCCTCATTTTCTGGATTTTGTAACACTGCACTGGTCAAGGTATAAAGAAATTTTCCAGAATCTGCTCCTATAAACATTTCTAATGACATACACTACTGGCTAAAGTTTGTCATTGGAAACTTAAATGGCTGGCAGTTTTTGGAAAGAACATGACTTGCCTGTATGGGTGTTCCACAGCGAGGACAGGGCTTGGAGTGCTTCTCCAGCCACTCCTTTGACTGCATCTCCTCCACCGCCTCCTGTATCACTCTCTTCCCATAACGTTTCTCCAGGAACCTCTTACCAGCCTCATCTGCTACCAGATACTCCTCTCGCAACAAGATACGCTTTTCTGCAACAAGGCAAAGACAAATAATTTGGACTTTTTCCACCATCAAAAAGCATTTGTAAATTAGATTTAAGTAAAAAGACAATTGCCAGCCGCCATGAAAAGACCCCCAATACACTTACCTGCTGTGATTTGACATGGAGAGACTCCATGGTAGGTCATCTTACAGAATGTACAGAAGGCATAATTACAGCTGGAGCAAATACCCATAGTTTCCTCTGGCTCTTGCATGACCGGTGTCCGACAGATGACACGGGGACAGTACACTACATCAGGCATTCGATCCAAGCTTGACTGCAGAAGAAGTCGGTCATAACGGCTAAACAGTTGTTCCCCTACTAGCTCTTTCACCTGCAGACAAACAAGCAGAGAGTTGCTACTTCCATCGCTTCTTGTTCTGCAACAAAACAGACCATGCAGGCTGCTAGCTGTATGACTGGAGCGGGCTGACAATAAGTATGCTGCATATATGTGCAGCGGGAAGCAAGAGGTGTGTTTGGCTAGACATCCGCGGCAGACAAAGGAGTTGAGGAACAAGGGCTAATGTCTAATCTGATGAAACCCTCTGTACGTTTATACAAAGGAAAGAAGATGATAATTTGAGAGGAGGAACTCACTTATGTAATATACTAATGTATATGATATCTATTACAAATGAAACACACATATATATATATATATATATATATATATATATATATATATATATATATATATATATATATATATATATACCGTATATATTAAAGATCATGCAGACCTTCCCCTCTGTTTGAGAGGTGCCTTTATACAAGTATGTTGAAGCTGATGTTCTTCACTTAGGTGAAACCACTGCTAGTTGCTTTCTGTGGGAGACTGCCATAACCCTAAGGAAGGTTTATGGCAGTCTTGTGGCAGGTTGTGCTTACCTACTGGGTAAGATTGCTAAAAAATGTTTAAAAAAAGGTTAAACCATCATATCCACCAATTTGTTTCAGAATGCATGTGAGATGAGCAAATCTCAGCATTACCTGAGCGGGTGTAGCTATGGAGGTGCAATCGGGCTCAGGGCAGTTGAGCGCATGGACTTGGCCATCTTTAATCTGAATTTCAAAGTACTCTTTAAGGCATGTGTTGCAGTAGACATGGTGGCAATCTTTGAAGTATGTGCACTCACTTCCGATCTTCTCGTTGAAGCAGATATTACACATATAAGATTTGCAATCAAAGCATCTCTTTTGCTGAGCTTCGTTGAAGTCCAAGATGCATTCGATAAGGGAAGACACAGACTCCACGTCCTGTATAGCCCTTTTGTCAAGGGTTACCTCGTCGTTGGTAGTGCAAACATCTGCTTTCTCAGAGGAGTTCTTCCATTTCTGTGATACATTCGGACTTAATTCTATCTCATATGGGGATTTAATATTCAGGTACTGAAGAGTCTCCTCCTTTAGAAACTGCATCCAAGCAAACAAGACAACACACCCTGCATTCTCTTGCCAAAGGTCATCCAAGTGTTGGCACAGACAAGAAAGCTAAGATAGCAGTTGGAATGAAGAAGAAAAAAAACAACTTTATTATGCCAACTTGTGTAATGAATAAATATATATATATGTTTTAACCCAAGCAATGTGTGGGTCATTTAAAGGGGGCTTGTAGACTGTTAGCCTAAGAGAATGGCAAGGCCTTGTAGGCATATAGGAATGTATGCTACGGTGTGTTCAACTGCACAAAATATCACCGTACGGTTGGCAGAAGTACAGCTAGACCAATGTACAGATCATAGGTTGTGTCTAAACTAATGAAACCCTGCCAGCTTCAGTTAACGTGTTCACATTTTTTGTATACAAAAGAAAACATATATATGATGTATGGAAGTTACAAATTAGAGAACTTAAACATGCATGAGGCGGACATCCTGCATAGAAGATCAGACTAAGGACTGAGTACGGTTTTGAGGACAGACTAGATAGACTATGACAGCAGACGAGAACCATTGGGGTCTATGTATCTACGTAATAAACAGATGACGTAAACACCCCATGGAGAGAACTTAAAAAAAGTATTCCCATTGCTGCTATATCTTCTCTTAATGCCTCTGTGTAGCATCTAGCATTAGTATTGTCAACAAACCTGCTTTGGTGACAGCCACTTGCAGCTGAGGGTGAAGACTGGTGGCAACGTTGATGGGTACGCCGAGGGAAATTCAAAATTCAACACAATCGGCGGAAGGAATGAAACGGTTTCTTCAAACTGTTCAGCATTGACGCTGGCTGTGTTACCTGGATAAAGTAAAAAAGAGGCTTCATTTCAAGAATATGGCTAGATAATAAATACATTGACATGGCGCTAAAAGAGTTCTGCAGGGAACCCATATTAGCCATTGGTTACCCCTGGAACCACCCACTCACTTTTCAACGATACTTCAAAATTTGAAGGCAATTCAAGGCACACTTGGATTTCCCCTCCAGGAGCCGTATCTGCTCTCTTGAATTCATGTTCGGGGAAAATACTAGCGAGGGCTAGTAATTCATCCTCCTGGGCTTCCTTGTTCTCTGTTGACATTGGTTACAGGCTGGTGAAAAATAACATGTTAATGAACAAATATAACATTTGATTAAATCATCAATATTAGTTTGGCATCACAACAGTCCACTTTGAAATCAGGTCTATCTCTAGGCTGTTCAAATTACTTTTTTCATTCATAATAAATTAAACCTATTGTATAGTCAAAGAATGCAATGCAGGGAACTCGGGGCTCAAAAAAGAATATCATTTCTGAGAATAGGAGGCTTCAACAACACAAAAACATACAAATAACTTTTTTCTGACATTTTTACATTCTTGTTTTCGGGGTAGGGTTGTATTTTTACCATTGTGTGCATGGTTAGAACTTTAATGTATATGATAGCTGTGTGCCCCCGTAAATGTTTGGGGGGGGGTCCCCTTACATGGAGAATCTCCCTCCCACATCACCATATACATGACATACTTACCATTGATCAGCTCCAGTGCTGGCGCGGCAAACACTGCAGGCAGAGGTCTTTCCTATTGATATGAATGGGAGAGCTTTCCTTCTTTGTACATGCTCCCCGGAATCTGAATGTATATATGCTTTGTAGCGTGCGCTTTCCTTTTTTGTGTGTATATATATATATATATATATATATATATATATACATATAACTTTTCTGTGACTGGCTGCTTCAAGCATGAATAGTAGGACCATGGAGAAAGAAGGTCTACCTCAGATCAGTGTGTATGTGTGCGTGCGTGTGTGTGTATATATATATATATATATATATATATATATATATATATATACATACATACATACATACATACATACATAGATACACATAAAGTACTCAGCGAGTAACATGCATTCTTCTTTAGTGGGCGTGTCAGGGAGAGTGAACAGACATTTAACATGTCCCTAGATAAAGGTTATACAGCATATAAGGTTGTCACCGATTGGTTGCTAGGCATCAGACATACATATAAACTCTGTTTCTGGCCTTCCTAATGGCAATGAATGGAGCTACACACCGATCTACTCCTAAAACTCGAGCATTTAACTCTTTCATTGCGGGAAGACTCTTGGTAGCACATTCTGAATCGTTGCATAACAGTGACACAGCAGATCGGCTTATTTTTGGCAGCAATTATTACACCAAAAAAGATTGAAAGAATGCGTCTATTAGCCAAAGACAATAAACAATAATAATAATAATATCCTAGGAATCGTGCGCTGAGGTGTTAGCGCCTTCCCCGTACACAGCCCAATCATGAACTTCCTCAAACAGGCACTTTATATACATATGCCGGCCTAAAGATGACAAGCTTTGTGAGGCACTACAGACACATAATAATGCTCAGTAAGTAAGTGTGTTCATGTGTTATTCCTCCCCCCTATTACCTATTCTCATTAACAATCATACCAGAGATACGGCTCAACTTACCGGAGCTAGGATGACAGTCACGTGACGTCATTATCCGCACCGCCTCTGTATACAGAGTGTAATTCGTGCTAGGACTGCTATGGGAAGCCTGAACTCACCGCTCTCATGTGGCGCCATCTATCGGATGGGAGGACTATTTCAGTGTTTCTATACAGGAGCGAATGCTGTAGTAATGTAAATATAATTAGGGTAACCAAGTGCATCCTTCCAGGGGTACTCTGACTACATTGTTTTAGTCAGTGTGTCATAAAAATCCCCTCAAATTCTTACCTCAAAATAACAAAATTGACGTGGAGAGGACTGAAAATGATTTAGTTGTCTATATCTTGGGCAAAACAAATGTGTTTTTGATTACGGTTTATTATCAGAGGTGCATTAAAGGGCTCTGGGGCCCTTTAGGCTCGGATGGTGTGGGAGGGCTGAGACACTGTAATGTACCTTAAAAAAAAATGTCCAATTGTATTTGTATTCCTTAATTTATGTATACATAATTATTTCGCCAAATTATATTATATTGGGACTTCTTAAACTTTCTCAGTCCCAGAGGACTATTTGGGGCAGCACAGCCCTTACCGCCACATCAGCAACGTCGCCAATAAGTGTTGGGATATGATATCATACGGTGCTCCAATTCTTAAGGACACATACTAATTTATAACCTGTAAACCCACTCAGATCCAGGGGTGGTGTGACGAGCTGGCGGTGGGAATGCGATATTACGTGACCTTTTGGCAAAAGTATGGCTGAATGTGAATGTGCAAGTGTATGAGTGTCTGTGTGAGAATGTATGTGCAAATGTGTGTGTGTGTTAGCATGAATGTGTAAGTGTGTGTTAGAATGGGTAAGCGTATGTTAGCGTATGTATAGGCATGAGGACGTCTGGGATCCCTCCCCGTGGGACTTGACGTCATCAGCCGGCGCAGGGAGAAGGAAAGCCCAAATCTCGCGAGATCTCGGACGTCCCGAGATTTGGGCCTTCCTTCTCCCTGCGCCTCCACACACAGCCACAAGGGCAACCATTAAGGGCTATTGAAGAAGAAAAAAAAAAAACTTCTGCCTACCAAACACCTTGACAAGGAGCAGTAACTGCACAGACAACACACAGGCAGACAGGGCTGTGCACTCAAGATACATGTATAAAGCAGACAAGGGAGCATATAGGAATCTGTGGTAGCAAGCTGTCATACCCTTCATTAACCCCTGACTGTCCGTGACTGTGCTATAATTCCATTATCCAATGACCTAGTCTATGTGCTGCAATCCAGATCTCAGTTTCACCCTTCACATTAGTGCAGGCAAGTTTTATTTCCATTAAGATGAATACATTGTAAAATCTCAGTTGGTCTAAATCAGTTGGTTACAAATATATTTGAATTTAACACCTGTTTGGATTTGTCATCCAAGTCACAAAATGAAAAGTATGCCGTTTTCAATAAACTTTGCATAAAATAGTTGATTTGCATTTAATTTTAACGGTTCAAAGAATGCCAGGCAAAATGGTCGGCCCTCGCACATGTTCACTTCATCAAATCTGGCACTCTTCGAAAGAAGTTTGGACGTGCCCGACGTAGGCCTTGTGCCCTACACCATACGCATCTCGAGATAACCTAAAGTCTCTAGACCAGCAAAAACCACTCGGCAAAAAGGGGCAGCAGGTGCCATTTTGTCACAAAAGGCCTACCTTGAAGCCATATATGTTCACATTTGGCCCTTTTAGGAGCTCAGCCACAGGGATCTAGGGGAGCAGGCACAGGTCTACCCCCAACAACTCTGGTTTTAGCTGCCCTAAATGCTTAGAATTTAATAAAATAAAGACATACGATTCCTTCTGAGACAAAAGAAACACAACACAGCTTGCAACCCAGCATGTTTATTTTCAGATGAAATCTGCTGAAGGTGTTAAATTCTGGAACAATTAAAAAAAAAAAATACATATAAATTGATTTCTATCTGGTGTGCACTTCTTAAACATAAAAATACGTATACATGTTGCACATGACATTTCAATTTGGTTGAAATAATCTATGTACAGCATCTCTAATACAATTTCTATGTGCTTAACAGAGAATCCAGTTTTCTCCTGGGACCAATATGGTTACCAGAAAGCTATACCACAAAACATTTACTTATTACTCGCCCCATGTTTAAAATAACATGAAGGATGATTGACAGGTAAGCTGCACTGCATGGGTCCAAGTGAATCCACAAGCACCCTTCAAGTGACTATCAACACTAAACCCCCAGCTCCAAAACAATACATTCATGGCTTCCCCCAGGAGTGCCTGTGGTTTCCCCGATTCAACTAAACATGGTTCTCTGTCTTCTATATGTTAACCAATATTTAAGATCTTCTGTAACATTTTATAAACATAAGATTCTTCTATTCAGAAGTTGTCAAGCAGTGGATTGGAACACATATATAGATGCCTTGTATAGATATAGAATGTAAGTCTTAATACTTAGGGAACAAGTGAGAGCAGATTTCAGCTCCTCAACATCAAGAACATAGGATTTTTACTATCAGAAGACACATGGAAAATTCTGGGTTTTAATACTCCATTTCTTACTAGCCTCACCAAGCAACCAGTCTGCCATGCAAGATGCTGATGTCAACCAGATGTCATCAGGGCGCAAGTGCGGCATACAGAAAAGAGATGCAAACCAAGACTTCATCTTTAAAAAGTCTTAAAAACGCTTAGAACACAGGAGTGTTGCTTTTACTGGGGTCAGATGCTTTTCAGCTAATATTTTTTTTTTTTTTTTTAGACCATGAATCCTACTACATTAAGCTACAGATCTGTTGTAACTTCAGACACAAGCCTGTCTGTTTATGGACAAGATCCAGCCATCTCTAATCATCTGTAGCAACAAAGACTTATCCTAACGCAACAAAGAAAAATGACAAAAATGTACAAACGTCAAAGAGTGTAGAAAAAAAAAATACGCTGGAAAGAAAAGGAGGTTGACTAGGAAACTACAAGAAAATTGCTGTCACTTTTCTCTGATCTGTATTCGGAGCCATACGATGGTAACAACTTAAAGCTTTATTATACGGTTTTATAATAGAAAGATAATGGAAATTATTCAATGTCCATCTCGGGAAGCTTTTTCTCTGCGTCAGAAGCAGCTGTATCGGGGCACTGTTCGGCAGCTTGTGGGCCCTGGCTTGTTGAATTATTGTCTACTGGTCCATTCTGCTCGTTCGGCTGTTGCTCTTCTTTTGGAGGCTCCACCTTCGGTTTGGGCTTTGTGACTATGGGGTTGCAAATGCCCGTCAACTCCTTCAGAGGGGGAAGAAAAAAAAAAAAAAAATAAATAATACGGGAAGGGTAAGTAACCCGTTTCAAACCAACTTTAACCCAGGCATTTTAACAAAGGTTTGTTTAGCATGTATGGGGTAATTCTATAGTTAAGTAGATCTCAACAGCCCAGCCAGGTGGAACACGCTAGCATCATTGGGTAGGGTTACCTTTTCTACACTCGTACAAAACAGTATGAATAATTTATTACAGCTCAGTGTTCATAGGGAGGTATGATCAAATGACCAAGGACATAAAAACTCTGTTCTCAAATGAAAGCCTTTGAGACAGACTTCTTCTCTGAAAGAATGCACAGTGTATAGAAAACGAAAAGGATATAGAAAACACCTAGTGACACAAACTAGCAAAGTAACCAAGGTATGAAAAACACAATTAAAGTCACTCAATTTAAATTAAAAAAAAAAATTATATATATATATATATATATATATATATATCTTAGAAACACAAGATGATCTATCCCCACTACTCAAAACTCACTTTTGTTTTTGCGCGAATCTCTACGGTTTTCACTATTGGATCCATGGCTAAATTCTGCTTCATCTGGAGATTCATCTTGTTATTCATCCATTCCATCACCTCATTCACATTCTTTTCCACTTTCTCAATCTCTGCAGGATCCAGGTGGTCGTATGCTTCATCCTGTGGGGTGGAAAACCAAAAGGTTTTAGGAAAAAGCCAGTTACCAACATTGTAATGGGTCTAGACCAGTGAAGAGCTGAGATTTCTTTTATCAATATGAAAGTTAAGAGACCTCTAAGTTTGTAGCATAGCTCAAATGGTAAAATGGATGTGTATGTTTGTGGATTAACCTAACTCCTCAATCATACTTGGTAATTATTGCATGTTGCCAGGAAGGTTTCTGAAATAAACTCACTTAGCGATCACACAATTTAAAAAACAATTTGTTGAAAATTTCAAGTTTCACCAGAAAGTCTCTCTGCATATTTAAACTATACCAATATGCATAAGCACTGATACTCTCTCACTGCAATGATTTGCACGCAAACAGGGTCATCACTGTGACCGTGGCTTTAAGTTTCTGTGGACATAAGACAATTTATAAAGAGTTACCTTATTTTTGAAGGCATTAATCACTTTCATATAAAGCTGAATTTGTTTTCCCAGCTCTTCAAATGATTTTGGTCTTTCTTCAGACTCCTGATAGCGTGTCTGAATTGGCTGCCCCAAATTCTAGAAGTAAATAAAAAAATGAATATGAGTGTTGGCTATAGGCATATATCCTGGGTTTTTTATTTATTTATTTTTTATTAGATAAGTACCCAAATTTATCAATTAAATCCACAAGTTATTTGAGTTACCTTCAGGTCATTCAATTTATCTATATAAACTTGCTTGGCCTGATCTTCTCCATCTTCATACAACCAGTTCTCAGTGTCTTCCAGCTTGAGAATCAAGCTGTTACGGGCCTAAAAATCATATAACATGCAAGTTTGTTTCCTCAAATTACATGTAAAATGGGATCCGAAGCGATTTCAGATGTAACAAACCGGAAGGTACACCAGGTCAAGGCATGGAGTGGACAGAGCAAGCTCTTCATCCATCTCCATGCTCCAAAAATCCATTAAAAACATGGTCCCCAGATAGGGGACGTATCAGATACTAAACCGATACTACGTTTGATCTTAGCTAAAAGGCAGATAAGCGATAAAGCCAATAATGAGCTTTAGGCTGGTAAAAGCTCAAGACGACCTGCCTATTCGCTGTTGATATAGCACTGATGCTAAACGTGCCCCTCAAATAATTCCTTTCCTAATGCAAGGACACGTTCTCCAGAAATTATCCAGTGTCTCTAGCCTATAGCGGCTTTTTTGACCATACCAAGTAAAAACAAAAAAAAAACACATTAAAATCAAACACACTTACATCTTCATTGACAAACTTCTCATAAATGGTGCACAGTTTGTCCCTCATCTCATACACATACTCTTCAACTGCATTTTTAGCATCGTTACGCTCCTTCTCTAGCTTGTCTTGCATTATCATCTTGCCCTGATGGAAAGAAAAACAAACAAAAAAAGAGAAACATGAAAGTCTGGACTGCAGTTCCAAATGTTAACACACACCTAATGTGTATACAGTCAACATGTTACAAACCTCATTTTCCACAAACAAGTTCAAGACGTCTCTTCCCAATTGCCATGGAGGGTAGTGCTCAATGGGCAGGTCAATTGTGTTGGTCTTTACTTTGGCTTTCTTGGCTTGGGGAGGTTGATCTGTCTTCTTGTCCTTGGTCCCAGGCTGTGTTGTCTATAAGGGGAGAGAACCAAAACTATACTTCGGCTTGCGACGGTATTTATTAATGTTAAATACTATGCATGAACAAAACTGGAATTTAAACTGCAACTGTTAAGCATGGACTAGAATATTCTTCATATTCTGGACAATACTTTACACATGCAGTTAAATTATGCTATTTACATTATGGGTCACCTATCAAGAGGATTTTTAGTGCAAAGGTAGAAGTGGAGGGCACCACAGGAACATTCAGCAGGATGGACTACTTCTACCATTTTGCGCCAGAACATGATGTTTGCATAACCCTTTGCAAAACCAGTTTTCTAGGACGTTGGAGCTTAGAACTTCCTTTTCAAATTTTGAAATTATGAAATACACAAGTAGTTCCTTAAATAAATATGGTAATAAACGCACCTCCATTTCCTCAGGGTTAGTCTTGTTTTCTTGCTGTGCCTGCTGATTTTCTTCTGATTTAGCCTCTTCTTGGTCAACTTGCATTTTCTGCAAACAGAGTTTTGGGTCATATAAGACAACCAAAATTTCATAAATGATTAAAAACTAAGCTACAAAAAGATTAAGGAACTATGCTGTTTACCACAAATTGTATACAGTATTATAAATCTTAAGAAGCCTATAAGCCTATAAAGCCTACCTCATCGTCTTTGCATGCTTGATCCGTTTCCATTGGTTCTTCCCCTTCCTCGATTTTGTGGACTTCAACAAGTGATGCACTAGAGACGCTAAATATCCCATGGACATTTACACGAACTTTAACCTTTACCTTGGAGCTGGATCCATCAGCTTGAGGGATCACCTTCTGAACATGAAACTGACCTAAACAAATGAACACAGTAATCCAGACAATTAACCATCACCTTGTGACACCATACTTGGTATTTAATACCCGACCCACAGATCCCTCGACAACTTTTGGTCTGGGATCTAAGCCAACAAAATCGCTCAAAGGCCGTGACAAGTAACAGACTTCAACCGTAGGTTTGAAACAATATCAAGAGACGGCAAAGTTTTATGCAAATTAATCAGATTTGCAGTTCCAATTTTACCTAATGAAGGGTCTGGGTAGGGTAGTTCCTTGGGAGCACTGTAATAAGCATCCAGAGAAAAGGGCTCTTTCCTATAGAAAGTAAGCACTTTGGAGAAAGGAGCTGCATGGTTCTTCGGGAATACCTCACAATCACTAGAGTTAAAGAAAGAAAAAAAAAAAAAAAGAAAAAAAAAAGCATTTTACAAGAACATTATAATACAATCTTATACCTACATCTACAATATTGGATGGAGGAAAAAAAACGAAAAAAAACCAACAAAACACAACATGGGTACCTTTTGCCAACACTTGACAGTTGAAAGGTATATTTTTGGAAATTTGAGGAGGCTGCATTACCAGAAGCACTATATTGACATGTTAAAGCCTGGACCTGTGTATCTACCAGTAAACTCATAGTATAATGCAATATTTCTACAGTACACATCTCACAAGGGAGATAAAGAACCGTGTTACAGAAGGACCAGGCTCTTGCAGAAACTTCTAGACATAAGGGACATTGTCTCCTATGCTAGGAAAGTAGGTACGCAGCAGGGGTTCCATTACTTCCCTTAAACTTCTACTATAGCATCCAATAAAAAAAAAATCACTTGGGTCAAACATATTAGTCCTATCTTTTACCTCAGAACAAACTAAGAACAACAATTAATGCAATTAATAGTGCATTTTAATTGCGCCTTTAACCCCTTGATGACAATTGCCGGTCCAGGCACGTCACGGAAATTCAAGTCGATAACGACAAATGACGTGCCAGGACCGGCACGTCATTAAACGGGTGCAGAAAGCTATCTATTTTCGCTTTCTGCCCTGAAACGGCGTTGCTGTAATGCCTCGACCTCGAGGCATTCAGCAACGCCATTATCGGCACAAAGGGGCCATCTCTGGCCCCTCCCCGGGGCGTCAACATCCGCCATACTTTGTATGGCGGCGGACGCCCGTTTTAAAAGTGTTTAGGAGAGGATCAACGATCGCCTCCTAAACTTAAATGGTGTCGCTGGAATGCCTCGATCAGGAGGCATCCAGCGACACCAAACACTTACCTGGGGATGGACTGTGACCGCTCCGGAGAGCGGTCACAGCCGCAGCTGCCGGTGATTTTCGCCACCAGCAAGATGGCGACGGTCCGGGAAAATTCAATAAAGAAAAACAAAGTCTAAAAAGTTCGCTAGACGGTCTCCAGACCCTCTAGAGAACTCTGGCTCGACTTGCAGGTTGAATATAGGTACTGCATTCAACCATGCAAGTCAATGGAGCTAGGCTTTTTAATCACAGTGTGATTAGAAAAAATTAAAAATAAAATTAGAAAAAAAAAATAGTAAAAAACCAGTAAAATGTAAAAATAATTTCCCACTGATGTCACTATCAGGGGAACCTTCAAGTTGAAAAAAAATGTTAAAAAAATAAAAAAGGCAAAAAAATATATATTTTTGTGAGCAAGTCCTAAAATTAGCATATTAGCTTAAAACAATTCTCGCATGGAAAGAGTTAAAATACTGGCATATTAAATGCCCATGGGTTGTCTACTTTAAAAAAAATTATGATTTGATGGGGTAAATTGAATTGGCCGGGTTCAACAAGGTCCCAATTAACACGGGGGGTGGAAGGATGGCCACACATCTAATTTCCAATTAGAAAAATGCACACGTACCAAATGTGGCCTTTTAGTTCCCCCCAAAAATGACAAACCCATGCATGTGGGGTATCAGGAGATGTTGCTGAACACATATTGGGGTGTCGTGTGACAGCGGCATATACCAGGAGCTGTAAATTCATACATAAAGTAGGTGTGTGTGGGAAAAATACACACACAAAAATACTACTGCAAACTTTGAAAAAATGCTGGTGGTAAAGTGTGCATGCAAAGAGTTAAAATACCAGCATTTAAAATACCCTGGGGTGTCTAGTTTTCAAAAATATATGGTTTTGTTGGGCACACTGAAAAGGCCCGGCTCAAAGATGTACCAAATAGGGCATGGGCAGTGGATCCCCAAATGCCAAAGTTCAACATTGAAAAATGTTCATGCCCCAAATGTGGCCCTTTTGCCCCCGAACAGCCAGGCAAAATCATTCATGTGAGGTATCGCTGTACTCAGGAGATGTTGCTAAACACATATTGGGGTGTTTTATGATAGTGACATATACCAGAACCTGTTTATTCATACCTGAAGTAAAATGTGTGTGAAAAAACAAATGCAAAAAAAATTACTACCATAAAGTTTGACAAAGGCTGATGGTAGAATAAGTGCTTGGAAAGGGTTAAAATACCAGCATTTGGAATAGCCTGGGCTGTCTAGTTTTCAAAAATATAGGATTTGATGGGGTAAATTGCATTGGCCGGCTTCCAAGATACCCGAAATGGCACATGGAGGGAAGAATTACCAGATTTGGAAAAAAATGGCTTTGAAATAGCAAAACGCTACCTGTACTTATTGCTCCATAACATGCAGAAAAAAGCAAAAAAACATAAAAACATTGGGTATTTCTAAACTCAGGACAAATAGTAGAATCTATTTAGCAGGTTTTTTCATTACCTTTTATAGATGAGTAAAAGATTTTTCAACTAAAAGTTTCTAAATTTTTCACCATATTTTATACTTTTTTTAATAGTAAATAATATGATACAATCAAAACAATGTCATCTAAAGAAAGCCCTTCTTGTCCTGAAAAAAACAATATCTAATGTGTGTGGGTTCAGTAAACGGGAAAGAAGAAAATTACAGCTAAACACGAGCAGCGCAGAAATGTTAAAACGGCCATTGTCACGAAGGGTACAAAAAGTAAAATCAGCCTTTGTCACGAAGGGGTTAAAAGAAAATAAAAAATATATCAATGTTCTTACCTCAATCCTTCTTCAGCTGGGGAATTCCATTTCAACGATATGGGGTATGGCACCAGATCAGTTATAGAAAACTCTCTCACTTTAAAGGCTGGAGACAGAATTGCACACTGCAAAAGAGTGGATGAAATTACGTGTTTGATCATAGTAGCTCTCTTTTACAAAACTATAACCACTTCCTTAGTGAAGGAATCACTTAGTGCCTTAGCAATCAACGTCAGCTCAAGGTTAGAGTGATGTAAATCTGCACTGACAAAAAGTCAGTTTTATCTCCTTTATTCCAATAACCCTCCTCTGTGTACAGCCCTGTAGGCTGCCATTGTTGTCCAGATAAAATATTTTAAGTGACCTTTATGGCAATGATAATGAAGCCTTCCAGAGTTTTTATTGGTCACAGTGGCAGGCTTAACTAACTGAATATTTAAAGAATAAACACTATGCTGGCTAATGCCTTGGTGTACAGAATGTGAAAAAGGGATTTCTATACTAGCATCTCTTAAGCAGCTTTTGAGGTAAACAGTACAATGCTCTAGGCTAAGTCATTCAGGAGCCAAGTGTATGATGGAAAAGGGAACTCTATTACCAGCAACCATCCTGTGAGTAAAGTGTTTGAGTAGTGTATACAAGAAAATATCACATGACTACCTACAAAAAGATAAATATATAGGAATGGGCAAGAATGAACTCTTAAGGGCTATTCTTTATCACTATACACAGTATAGTGTTTCATTCTCAGAAGATCTCATTTTTCATGGTGCTTCCTTTGAATCCACTTTGGGATGAAGTCTATATACCAACCTGTAATGCACAGCCCCTGGTTACAGCTTCATCAGCATTCAGAGTTGTGCTGACTTCTTTGTTAAAGAACTTCATTATTCGTTCTTTAACAGCAGGAATTCTAGTGGCACCACCAACTATTTCTACCGAGTAGATATCTTCTTTTTTCAGCTCTGAGGGGGAAAAACAAAATAAGCGAATACTATCCCCAATGCAGAACACTACATAAGATTAAAAGCTCGAGAGCCAAATATACCAGGATTTTTTGCCAATCAGTGACTCAAGAGTCCCTCCAAGTAAGTCATCATCATCGCTTATATTTTATTTAGGAGAAGCACGTTTTATATTGTATTGGCTCGATTATAGGCAGCAGCCTTAAAGTTTTTAAAGAAAAAATACACGAGTGGAATGGTATTTTATCTAATGAACAGGAATATAGGTATTAACATTTTTGGTATCTATTATGCAGTTAGTTATATAAAACAGAAATTTGGAAAATCAATGGCCATTTTTAGCCCCCCTTATTTATAGATATGCCACTCTGCCCCCCGACTTACCAACGCATCCCCAGACTTCCTGGTCTAGCGGGGGCAGCTGGTGGACGTCTGCGGAATGCGGGTAGACAACCTCTGCCTGCCACTTCCGCCGGGGCTTCTGTGCAGGCGCACCGTCATAGAAGTCCCAGGGGAAGTGCCGGCAGCAGCAGAGGTTGTCTGCACTGCGCTGATGTTCACCGGCTGCCAGAGAGGAGGATCCAGGTCCCCTGCTGTGCAGCGGGGGCTCTGGATCCTAACCGCGCTGCTTGAAAAAAGGAGGGGGGCACACCTTCATGTCCCGGACTACACAGATTACAGGCCGCACACACACTAATCGGGCCAGTATGGTATTTTTTTCCCTCCCGACTAGAAGGTTATACTCTCAAAATGTCTGATTTACACATTTCTTCAATCTGGTCATTTATATACTTACTGGCTTGTTCCAAAACACTACGCAGAGGAGGTTCAACTCGAGATAAGAGACTGTCACACATTTCTTCAAAATGGCCCCTTTGTATAGAGGAAGAACATTTCTGTATTACACATCAATAGATTACCAAAAAGTCCTATCATCTACCTCCATAGCCAGAAGTGGGTTTTTAAACTCAATATGGCAGCATAGGGAGGGGGGTGCATGTGTATTTAGGATTAAGTTTGAATTGTGGGTGTTGGAAAGGATTACTCTCGAGTTGCACTCGCATGTGCAGTACAGCAGTTATCTACAGAGAATCACTAGCCTGTTGTCACGGCTAATCTCACACACTAGGGCTTTCAGAAAACTAACTTTGTTTTATTATTGTTACTAGTTTCATCTAGGGATAATTTAATCAGGAAAGGTCAGGGCTAAAGTACTTAAATTGCAAGAATGTTCACAATGCAGCAGGTTGTTTTTCAAATAATTACGATAAGAGCCTTCAATATTTACCCTCACTCTGTGTTTCATGCCTTTTTTCTGCTGAACTGATCAGGTCATATGTTATAAAACAATTCCTGCCCTAGTGGAGAAAGTGTTTGTCTTACCTGTTCATCGATCCAGAGACATCAATATCATTCATGAAGCACTCTATATTCAGGGGCAGTTCAGAAGCATTTGCACTCATCAACTTCTTGAGTTTCTCACACTCCTGAGCAAGGCGCAGCAGAGGTCTAATTTTTGACTTGATATCCAGCTTGTATTTTGTACCAAACTCTTCAGTGAAATAGTTTACCAAGACCTCATCAAACATCCTGCCTCCCAATGTTGGATCAAACGCAGTGGCTAAAACCTGTAAAAATTGTGAGAGTACATCTGTAACCGGACATCTTAACAGTTATGCTTTTCTCAACTGTATCAGAAGTGCAACTTTATATTCCCCCCCTAATACCCACAACCCCCATCCTCAAAAAGACCATTAATTCTCCCCACATTAGAGACCTCTACATGACCATTGCTACAATCAAATTATCCACCCCCAAGAAATCCATTGCAAATAGATTGTAAGCAAGAACGGGATCCTTATCTCCTGTACCGGAATACTGCAGCGTGTGTTAACTTTAACGCAAATAGTCATTTTTACTTTGTTAATGCTAGAAACTGGTGGTGCTTTATACGAATAATAAAAAAAAATAGGAGTTTTTTTCCTAAGTCAGCGTTAGAGGTTAAGGTCTGTATATTATACTTAAAACGCATTAAAATCCGTAGCCCACTCATACTGTGTAAAATGGGGCTGTGTTTCCACACTTGCAATATAAAAAGCATTCCTGCAAACAATTAAATGTGAGGAAAGTCCTGTTGGTACTCTCAATGAAGACGTGATTAGAGCAGATCATTTTTTCATTTTTACAGTAAGGAACTCACTTTAAGTTTTCCCTTGTTGAATGCACACACAGACACTTGATATGCAGAATGCCCCATGTCCACAAAGACCACAATCCTTGGCTTCTCTTCTGGGGCAGGCAAATCTTGCTTATATATTCCATAAGCAAGGGCAACTAAACAGGGAAGAAAAAAAAAAAAAAAAAAAAAAGTCAATATGAGGAACGATACAACTCTAACCTCTTCATTTTCTAAACAGACTGAAGCTTAACTACTAAGTAAGCTTATTAAGTAAGCAGTCCACCCAAATTAGAAACCATCCATTTTTATTTGTGATGAACTTAAACTATTAGAAAGTTCCACCCCGGTGTGGAGACACACATGTAGTCAGTGGACTGGTTGATTACCTGCAGTAGTTTCATTAATTAGCCTTAAACAGTTCAGCCCTGCTATCTGTGTGGCATCCATAACAGATCTCCTTTCGGCATCAGTGAAGAAACATGGAACCTGGAAAATGACACATTTATTAAAGCATGTGGAAGCCGGGATGAGAAGGATTTTAGGAAAAAAAGATCCATTCACTGTGATAAGGAATATAAACTCACAGCTACAACACAATCCACGACAGGTTTCTTCAGCGCGCTCTCTGCAGTTTCCTTCAGCTTGGTCAGGAGCATTCCCGTCACCTGCTCTGTGGTAAAGCTTCTCTCCTCCTCCAGATACATCACCTGGAAAAGGCAAGCATTTTGTCATTTTATGCCTCTAGCCCCTAACACACAACATTCTGGAATGGGCAGTGAAAGACATATGGCAGTAAATAGGATTACTATAATGGAGTGTATATAATATAGGCATGGAGGTCAGGTGAAAAGTGAAGTATGCAGCGGCACACAATTCTTCATATTATTGACCTTGAAACCAGCTGCTCCTGTAGGCAATTCAACAACTTCACAAGCAATGCCATGTTTTTCAGCCTGGACAAATGGATCTGTGTATGCTCGGCCGTGAAACCTTTTGAATCCCTGTAATGTGTTCTTTGCATTCGATATCACCTAGAGGAAATAGAGGAAGCATCAAGTCAGCATTTTTCCTACCAAAAAAGCATCAGGAAATACTACATTTGCACAAACACGATTTGGAAAACCTCCAGAGCAAAGAATTAAAAACGATAGTGATGCCAGTTTCACCAGCTATCAATAGGTTTTGTTAAAACCAGGTTGCCAAGGTGCTTTTGTTTGATTAAGTTACTCATGTAGCCTGGAGGACAAAATGTTACAAAAGCATATTACCGACACGTTTTTATCGTAAAAGGGCACCTCTTCATGAATGCAGTAAAAAGTATTTTTTTGTTTTAAGAAAGAACCCATTGACCTTGCGAGCAGGAAGGATGCTTGTTTTAGTTAAAAGCAAAGAGGAAATTAAAGAGCAACACTGTTATAGACACAGCCTGAGACTATAAACAGATGAAAATGCTGTGACCTTCTGAGGTCCCAAAAGCTTGTGTCTTTACAATCGAAATTAACTTACTTGGCCTTTTGCTGCTGCTCCAACTGTTCTGTTCTTGGGACCAAATGAAACACATGCTCTGCAACAGAAGGAAACTTCATTAGAAAAGTATACTGGGCTGTATTATGCAAACGTGTATGTGTATACTAACATCAGAGTCAGCGTGTGCATTCTGTCAGTGTGTGTGTAAATGTATAGTGCCAGTCAGCATGTGTAGTGTATTGCCCCAATAAACATCCTTTAACCAAGGGGTAAAAAAAAATGTTTCCTAATCTTTTTTAGCTAGCTCCTAGATCGCAACCGAATTTGTAGACCCGTTACAGACATTTATTGAATATGGCAAAGCTGACCAACATAGAAAACCTGCTATTTTACATATAATTTGAAGCTAAGGAACATGGTCACCAAATATCGTATGTAACCATCTGTAATAATCATATGCTGCAAAACAAACATTTCAGAAAAGCACCTCTTCTACTACACATGTACGGCACGGGCTAAATAGGCAGCCATGTCAGTAGCCAGCATCTGTTCCACAAACATCAGCAGGTGCTAGCAAAGGCATACTTCACTGCCGTAAAGGCATGGAACAGGCTTTTTCTGCCTAGGGCTGCGAAACATACAAAGCTGCACTTTTAAACTAAGGTGCCAAGTAGGGCTGCAACTAACGATTATTTTAATAACAATTTTTTTGTTTATTTAAAATAATTTAATGATCTGGATGTTAAAAAACAACTTAAAATTTACATTAACATTCTTATTTTGTTATGATGTAATAAAAAAACAATATTTTCAAAGTACAAAAACCCAAACAATATTTATGAAACAAAATAACCCCAAACATTCTGAAAAGAGGTGGACTATTACTGTTCAAGAAACTTTGCACCCGGCACTTTGCACCCAGCACTTTGCCCCACCCCTGGCACTTTGCACCCAGCCCTGGCACTTTGCACCCAGCCCTGGCACTTTGCACCCAGCACTTTGCACCCAGCCCTGGCACTTTGCACCCAGCACTTTGCACCCAGCCCTGGCACTTTGCACCCGGCACTTTGCACCCAGCCCTGGCACTTTGCACCCAGCACTCAGCACTTTGCCCCAGCCCTGGCACTTTGCACCCAGCACTTTGCACCCAGCCCTGGCACTTTGCACCCAGCCCCCAACTCTGCCCTGCACCCCCACCCCCACTCTGCCCTGCACCCAGTCTCCTGCCCTGCATCCCCACCCCCACTCTGCCCTGCACCCAGTCTCCTACCCTGCCCTGCCCCCCCACTCTGCCCTGCATCCCCTGAAACCCCACCCCCACCCCCGCGAATCGCTCTGTGCGAATGGAGCCACACGCAACTAGAAGAAGGCGGAGAGTGCAGCGCGTGTAGCGGAAGCGGGGAACGCTCGCGGAGGTAAGTAAAAGGAGCCGAGTGCTCCAACAACGAATCGATCACTCGATTAATCGATAACGGAAATCGTCGACAACGATTTCCGTTATCGATTATTATCGATTCGTTGTTTCAGCCCTAGTGCCAAGTATGTGGCAGTCAGCAGAAGCACTTGGCAAGTTTCCATGGCAACAGTAATTTTGTAGCAAAGTACTAATAATGCTGCTATTTGTAAACATCAAAAAGGCTACTTTTCGGGATATACAGTACTGTGCAATAGTCTTTGTAGGATGTGAAAATGCTGTAAAGTAAGAATTCTTGTTTTTAACACCCCTTGCCTTTAAAACAGAGTACAAAATGAGTGTTTGCAGGCAACAGTGAAGCATGGTGCAAGCGCCGCTGGGATTTGGTCTGAATTAATGGTCTCATTAACGCCACGAAGTACAGGCAGATATTTATCCATCACGAAGGCCCTAAGTTTATTCTGCAGCAAGACTACGACCTCAAATGTCATTAAGAACCATCTTTTGCGTAGAGAAAAACATGGAGTCCTGGAAGTGATGGTATGACCCCCCCCCCCCCCCCCCCCACACACACACACGGAGCCCTGATCTCCACAAGCAACGGAGGCTGCCGAAATCCGCAGAAGAACTGTGGTTATTCCTCCAAGGTGTGTGGGACAACCTACCTGCTGAGTGCCTAAAAATCTGTTTGCAAGCGTACCCAGAATAAATCGATGCTGGTTTGAAGGTTAACAAACATTGATTTGATTTAGATTTTTCTTCTTGACTTCGCATTTTGTGAAGTGCTAAAAAATAAACCAGTAACATGGCTATTTTGGAAAGCTTTCTTACTGCACAATATTATCCATTGCTCAAAATCAGGAACTTCAAACTTAATTATACCCAAAATAAATATGGGAATGCCACAGCCTAATCTCATGACCAAACCTGTTCAAGGTGTTACTCATGCATGTTCCGCACAAAAGAGGACATGCCACACCCAGAATATAATTCTTGATACTTCACAAAACATTTACAGATTAAAAGAAAATCAATTGCAAGATTTTTTAAATAAAATAACGTCAAGTTTAATGTGCATCACTTATTGTGAATATGGCCACTAAGCTCCAGGCTTTAGACTGGGCAGGTGAAGAGCATAGAAAGAGCTCAAGCAGCCTATGGAAATATCCACAGTTGACAGCTGGCACTGATCCTACCACTCTTGTGGTCAACGATTTTAGGAGAAGCATGCCGTTTGTGGTATTGGCTACCACAGAAATAATGAGAACATTTCCCAAACTTTCTAAAAGAAGCACAAACAGCTAGGTTAAGAAGATGGCATGAAGATTCAGATTTGTACCAATACACATATGGCGTTTCCAAATTCCTAACATGGATAAGCCAGCCATGATCTTGCGTGAATTGTGGGAGTTGAAGCTTGGCTTATTGACTAATAGCATGGGATTATTTTGCACAGAAAAGATGGACACCGAACCACTAGACCACAAATGGGCAATAATGCAACAGATCTGGTGAAACTCAACTTTCCAAAAGAGCTCAATATGGTGAGAACCAAGAGAGCATCTAAAGTAACTTAAGTATACTATGCAGTATATGTTCCATTGTGCCATGACCGGGCATCCAGACCACATATTTTTCATGCAACACCCCTCGTAATGTGGGAGATCTCCATTATGCATTACTACATAGGATTGCTGGGTGGCTTACCAACAGTATTTCCCCCCTCCCTTCTCACTTCTTTATTGGCTTTCTAAACAGTGACCATGGTGAATTGTCATGGCGAATGGCTGGATATGCTGACATTGCTGTACCCAGTTACATCACAGCCACATCTTCAGAAGGTACAAAGTGCAAAACCAGATTGTAACAATGTGTTCTACTTTTTACTCAATGGAAAACATACATTGAGTAAACTAGGTACAAATGCTCCTTCCAACATATCACTGTAGAGCTAAAGCAGATTTCGCCACAAAATCTACAGGAAAGCACACGCCATACAAGGCCCAGCTCCACTAAAAAATAATTCATTACGTGGCCTGATGAAGCAGCCAATTAGTGACAGGAAAGGGGTGCCACTGAACTTAATTGGAGTACTTTCCGCACATGTACATGGGGGTTTGAACTGTCCCTTGCTGGCATTTGCCAAGCTAGCCCCTGGAGCGTGCAGTCAATCTCCAGTTTTAGGAGTCTAACAAAACCTCCAGCGTGTATGCTCAAAAAGTGCTCCTATTGGTTTCAATGGAAGCGCTTCCCTACCAGCAACAGGCTGCTTCAAGTGGCCAAAACTAGCACAAGATGCAGACAGCATTTTAACCAGATTTTGGTTTTTTTACGGAATACTTCAATATGCATTCAAGGTGACGCTACACACAAGGTATCAGTTACAGTTTACACGCCCATTAGCACCATCCCCACTAATGGTTTTTCTTCTAGGACAGAGTTTCCAAATCAGCCACAGAACAGAGCAATTAATGCCCATATAATCCTGTAATTTGGGTTTAACGTTGACAGGGTCTGGATGGACCAGCCAGGAATGTGAACTTGTGTGTAAAAAAAACAAAACAAAACAAAACAACATACATTTGGTGTGATGAGCAGAAATCTTCACTCTTCATTTGAAGTGGGGATTCAACTTGCCATGGCTTTAAATGGTAATCGATCACTAAAAACAGTAGGCTGGCTGTGCTTTGCGCCTCACTTGTTTCACATGTTAAAAGCGCTAAGCAAAATTGCAGGTTTTCAGGATGCTAGCGTGGCTCAAACTTGCTCAGGTTTATTTTGCTAAGCGTATAACAAGCAAATCTGTTTTGTGCAGAAGTGTTGATGTAATTCATAATTGTTGATGCTACCTTGTACTGCTTTGGGCAGGAGGCCTGGGCAGTTTATAATCATTGTCTATACAGCAGCACCATTCTCCTTTCCTTGCGTTACGCTGGTGAAAAAAATACAAAAACGAAGAAACAAAAAAAGAAAAACACGCTGGCAGCCCCCACCAGCACTCACTCCATTTACACATCATGGAGGTACAATTCAGAGGTAGACGAGATAGGTACCATAAAAAGTGTTCCCCATAAGCCACAGTTACAGTGAAAGAACTGGCCCTGTGCCCCCTAAACAGCTCACTAACACAACACTCTCCACATACACGTTAACATTCTACACTCACGTACACACCTGCCAACACCACTCTTATACACATACACACACACTAACATCTGGTACTATACATATACACAAACACACTGACTCTAACACTATTGCATGCATACACACACTACTCCCCCTAATAGGGCATACGGTGCTGGATTCATTATGGCAATCCTGCAAACCCCCCGGGCGCCAGGAAGCGGTTTCTAGTCGCCATGGCGACCTGGCACCCAGGGTTTGTTGAGTCCTGTATTAAGACAAATAAAGATGAATACCGTATTTGCTCGATTATAAAACGACCCCCCAAAATTTGATTAATTAATGAAAAAAAAGAAAGCCTGAACATAAGACGACCCTATAGCAAAAAATTTTTACCAGTAAATGTTAATTCATGTAAACTATGTGAACAATTGTTTGTTAATAAAAGCTATGATTGAGAAAAATGTTTTTGTTTTTACTTCCTTTTTTCAACCTGCCCCCAGTTATGCACATCTGCCCCCAGGCTTGCCACTCTGCCCCAGAAATGCCTTATACCCTCTAAATGCCACTGTTCCCCATGATACGCCTTTTAACCCTCTATATGCCACTGTGCCCCATGATATGCCTTTTGACCCCCTATGTGCCAATCTGCCTCCAGAATTGCCTTATACCCCTATATGCCACTCTGGCATTTAGGGGGTTAAAAGGCATATTATGGGGCAGAGTGGCATATAGGGAGGTATAAGGCATTTCAGGAGGCAGAGTGGCGCATAGAGGGTTAAAAGGCATTTCTGGAGGCAGAGTGGCATTAAGGGGGTTAAAAGGCATTCCACAGAGCACTCTGCCTCCAGAAATGCCTTACCCCCCCCCCATTTAGCACTCCCTCCTCCAAACTTACCGGTGCTTCTGAGTCCCCGGTGCTTAGTCCAGGCAGCATGTAGAGCTCTACACGCTTGAGCGGAAGTTGTCTACGTGAATCGCTTAGAGCTCTACGCGCTGCCCGGACTAAGCACTGGGGAATCAGAAGCACCGGTAAATTGGACGGGGGGATAACACAGGAGCATCCAGGTCCCCTGCATCTGAGTCCCCGGTGCTTAGTCCGGGCAGCGTGCAGAGCTTTACACGCTGCCCGGACTAAGCACCGGGGACTCAGAAGCACCAGTAAGTTGGGGGGGAGGGGGGTATAACACAGGAGGATCTGGATCTGCGGGGGATCTGGATCTTAGTCTCATAGTCAGACCTATTTGAGGTCTGATTATAAGACGACCTCGATTAAAAGACGAGAGGTATTTTTCAGAGCATTTGCTCTGGAAAAAACCTTGTCTTATAATCGGGCAAATACGGTACTTATAATAATTGAGAATGTTTGCACATGCACCACTGACCTGCAGAGAACCAGATAATTCTCGCATTTAGAGGGGGAGAAATTATAATGTATTTAAGTACAGTATACAGGAAAGAGTTTTAGGACTGACAAAAACCTGGTTTAATCTCATTTTGTTCCAATAAGCTTTATCTGCACACCTGGCGGCTTCATTTTTGTCAATCGCACAATTTCTTGCTCAGACAAGACCACGTTAGATTATTTTTTTCTGTGATTGGGTGTCAGTTTCCTTATTTTAATAGTTTACACCAATTGCTCTTATCGCTATCATTGTTTGGCTATTTTATATATTTATAAGGTGACTAATAGTAATTGTTTTGAAGTGTTGCTAACCCAGAAGACCAGAGTATTGCAACAAGCTCTATTGTTTTCCAATGAATCACGTAAATATCTTAATTACCTTATTTTCGTATATATTTAAACACACACAATGTGTGGGATGCCATACACAATGGTATGCGTGTGTGAGTGTGTGTAACACAGACATTGGTACACAACCTCATCTAAAAATTATTTACTTCCATGGTATAAAAAAAACAAAACAAAAAACCAACTAAAATAAAATAGGAAAATACACCAATCTCTCAGTATCATTATAAAGAAAAGTCCAGAACACTTACAGGAATAATTGAGTGCCTCAGTTCAATCTTTGAATGTGGTGCAGGGCACTTCCATGAAGCGCAGTGAAATTTGAAATCTGCAGAGCCTTGGTTAGCACAATGCCAGGAAGTAGGCACCGGCTGAAATTACTAAATCGTGTCCCTCAGTGAAACCTTGCTTAAAACTTTGACCATTTATAATTTTTTTTTTTGTTGGTGCAAAGACAAATAGGGGTCTATCCAGTGAAGGGTGCGTTGGATCACTCAATTAACCATCTATGAGGGACCAAAATCTTTCAACATCTCCTGCCAACTCACCATTTACTGAACAGACCCCATTTGTCTTCGTATCCTCAACAATCTCGTATCTTACGGTGCTCGTGTGAGCTCAAGTGTTTTTAGTGGTTCTTGTACAAAGGTAGTTCTTGAGGTTTAAACGAACACATTCTTCAACGCGTCACTTCACTATCACTACCGTTTGCCATTTAACGACATTCTCATACCACACAGGTGTTGGCAGATCAGACTAAAGTGTGTTTTGCTGGTCATTGCGGTTGGAAACATTGTGGACACGAGGAGGAAACTACCAGAAAGGTTTCTCCAACAACTGCCAGGTAGCTGCCCTTCTCTGCGTCTCAACCAGGAGTGGATGTTTAACGAGTTACCTCACTACGGGTTCTCACGTTTGTTGAAATAGAACAGCACAACTGTCACCAAACCACTACGCCGGGAAACAGGCGGTGGGGTGTTATAACTGGGAAGTAAATCTTAGTACACTAAAATGTCACTAATGGTGGGAAAGCCTTAAGTCCTGGGGTGATCACAAGCTCAGGTAAAACAATAATTCGAGCATCACCCCTATGGATTCTAAAGTACACATCACTAGTGGTGTAATGTGGGGCTATCCTATCTCATAATAGTCCCACACCAATAAATTCCCTAGAGTGAAAAATGAAAACAGGTGTCTTTTCTTTAAGACACATCTTTGCTTTGTCCGGATTCTTTCACATTTCTTGGCACTAAACTATGGGATCTATTCAGCAAATGGATACCTGAGCAAATATATATATATATATATTATACTCACATCTAGATACATAAGCAATAATAAATGGATAAGTATGCCCACGTAAATATGCCCCATTATTAATTATCACTGGACACAGAGCCATATCTAAGTCAATGAAGGTACACACGGTGGACGCATCGTCATAAGTATCGATAATCACGGTGGGAACCCGGGCCTTCGGGTGGGGAATAAGCATGTGCAAAGCGAAGGGCGACAGTAAGTATGGCGGCGCCGGGTATACTCACGGGGTGCTGCGGTCGCTATACTCATTAGCAACTGTTTCAATGCCTCCAGCACGGGCCACGGCAACGTAGCAGCTCTGAAAACCCAAGTCAAAGCCCACCACAGACATGACTGCAGCAGAGTGAGCAGTGGGAAGGGACACGAGCGGCGAACAGTCAACAGGCCAGCAGCCACACACGGGGATGAATGGAGGCGTGCAAAGTCTCGAAAGATCTCGCTGTCAGAGGAGGAGTAAAAGGGAAAAAACTGTTCCGGTCCGTATCGCGAGATTACACTGCGTCACTCTCTCGGACGGCGATAGCCAATCCAGGAAGTGCTGCGCTTCTAGACAACCAATAGTCCTCTCAGAAAGCCCGGCTACCTCACGAGCGGGCGTAGGAGGCGCCTAGTGACTAAGCTTCCTCCTCACGCTTCTTTTTCCCTTTCAAGGGGAGGGGGTGGGCCTTCCGCCATAGTTTAGTGCGTCATACGTACATTGATGCAGTTGCCACGGATACCGCAACGAAGGGTGGGCTGCGGCTCATAGAGTCGTCTGGGCTCTGACGTCACGTCCCCGTTAATGGGTCTGGTAGACATTCCAGGAAAGATAAAACAAAATGAAATCCTGATGACTGAAATTCCCCCCAAAAAACTTTACATCACATAAGGAACATGAATACAACCTATACAAACATTACTCATTGGAAAGCTGCACATGATCTGAAGAGATAAAAATAACTCATGAGCAACATCTGCCAGAGAGAATCCCTCCAAGGTTATAAGTAGCGCATTGGGTCATCAAAAAACAATGTACAAGTCATACATAATGCTATTCTGAGAAGTTCACGTATGGCGTAGGATGCGCTGGCATATCTCCAGTTGCATGAATTAGATTGTAAGCTCGCAAGAGCAGGGCCCTCTTCTCCTTTGTACCAGTTTGTTATTGTATGTGTTTCTAAATTGTTCTGCCTTCATAAATAAATGTAATGTAAAGAATAGAAACACAATACAGACCAAAAGAAAACTGCGAATCCTAACTCATGGCGTTACCCCCACAGAGCTCCTCCCACAACAGGCCATACAAAATCCTAACTCATGGTGTCACCCCCAAAGACCTCCTCCCACAACAGGCCATACAGAATCCTAACTCATGGTGTCACCCCCACAGACCTCCTCTCACAACAGGCTATACAGAATCCTAACTCATGGTGTCACCCTCACAGACCTTCTCTCACAACAGGCCATACAGAATCCTAACTCATGGTGTCACCCTCACTGACCTCCAACCACAACAGGCCATACAGAATCCTAACTCAGGGTGTCACCCTCACAGACCTCCAACCACAATAGGCCATACAGAATCCTAACTCATGGTGTCACCCCCACAGACCTCCTTTCACAACAGGCCATACAGAATCTTAGCTCATGGTGTCACCCTCACAGACCTCCTCCCACAACATTTGGTGTCCCCTTAAAAATAACTCAACACACAGCCATTAATGTCTAAACCTTGGCAACAAAAGTGAGTACACCCCTAAGTGGAAATGTCTAAATTTGCCCCAATTAGCCATTTCCCCTCCCCTGTGTCATGTGACTCATTAGTGTTACACGATCTCAGGTGTGAATGTGGAGCAGGTGTGTTAAATTTGGTGTTATCGCTTTCACACTCTATCATACTGGTCACTGGAGGTTCAACATGGCACCTCATGGCAAAGAACTCTCTGAGGATCCGGAAAAGAATTGTTGTGGCGGCAACCAGGTGAGGAGTACAGAGACAAGTGTGTCTTTCCTACAGTCAAGCATGGTGGTGGGAATGTTATGGTCTGGGCCTGCATGAGTGCTGCCAGCACTGAAGAGCTACAGTTCATTGAGGGAACCCTGAATGTCCCGATGCCTTGGGGTCATCCTTGACTCAAACCCCACAACAACTGAAGCCTAAGCAAACCTCCATACTTTGCTAAAAGCCCTCAAAGCCTGCAATACACTCCTCCATCTTCCCCACAACAACTGAAGCCTAAGCAAACCTCCATACTTTGCTGAAAGCCCTCAAAGCCTGCAATACACTCCTCCATCTTCCCCACAACAACTGAAGCCTAAGCAAACCTCCATACTTTGCTGAAAGCCCTCAAAGCCTGCAATACACTCCTCCATCTTCCCCCACAACAACTGAAGCCTAAGCAAACCTCCATACTTTGCTGAAAGCCCTCAAAGCCTGCAATACACTCCTCCATCTTCCCCACAACAACTGAAGCCTAAGCAAACCTCCATACTTTGCTAAAAGCCCTCAAAGCCTGCAATACACTCCTCCATCTTCCCCACAACAACTGAAGCCTAAGCAAACCTCCATACTTTGCTAAAAGCCCTCAAAGCCTGCAATACACTCCTCCATCTTCCCCACAACAACTGAAGCCTAAGCAAACCTCCATACTTTGCTAAAAGGTATACAGATTGGACCAAGAGATCTCCATAATTATCTGTTATTTGTTTTCTGTATTGTTATTATAATTTTCCTGTTTCTATACCCTTTTCTGTCTATCTGTGCTTGATAGCCTAGGAATGCCCATACTCCTCCATCTTCCCCACAACAACTGAATTTTTGCTCGCCCTCCCACCTGCCCCAGTGTTGTCCTAATATATAGACAGTTAATTACCAGATCTATTTAAACATGCCAGTAGAGGGCACCAACTCTTTGGATCCCTTTAGTACCCACTTCTCCCCATTAAACCATTCCAAATACCATCCCTCTCCATCCCTCTGCCATCACAGCTATCCCAGTACCTCTGCTCTGCTACTTCTGTCCCCCACATATTCCTCCCTATTCCTATCACTCGCAACCACCAAACTTAACCAACATGGTCAACCTAACCAATTTTATTCCCATCATCTCCAACCATAAACTCCCTCCAGTCCTTAACTGTTTCCTAACAAAGGCTCTCCTCCTCACTTATCACCTCCTTCCTTTTCCCGTCTACAAGATTTCACTCAAGCTGCCCCATATCTCTGGAATCTACTTCTACTGAACTTTCAGCTTTCACCCTCCCTCCCAACAGTCAACAAAAATCCCAAAACCCACTTCTTCAGAGAAGCATTCCACCTTAGCTGCTAAAACTTCCTTGTCATTGAGACAACCACCACACTACCTCTCACCCTTTCTCTGTGCCTTATACCCCCACACTACCTCTCACCCGTCACTGATAACCCCGCACTACCTCTCACCCTTTCTCTGTGCCTTATACCCCCCACACTACCTCTCACCCGTCACTGATACCCCCCGCACTACCTCTCACCCTTTCTCTGTGCCTTAGTTTGTCACCCATTTCCCTCTAGATTGTAAGCTTGCGAGCAGGGCTCTCTCCACCTAATGTATCGGTTTGTCTTAGTCTGTCAATTCTCGTCTTGTCATATCCCTTGAACTTATGTATTGTATTAAGCGCTGCGTAAATTGTTGGCGCTATATAAATAAAAGATGATAATAATAATAATAATGTCAACATGTACTGTGACATACTGAAGCAGAGCATGATGCCCTCCCTTCAGAGACCGGGCTGCAGGACAGTATTCTAACATAACGACCTCAAACACACCTCCAAGATGACCACTGCCTTGCTAAAGAAGCTGAGGGTAAAGGTGATGGACTGGCCAAGCATGTCTATAGACCTAAACCCTATTGAGCATCTGTGAGGCATCCTCAAATGGAAGGTGGGGGAGCGCAAGGTCTCTAACATCCGCCAGCTCTGTGATGTCGTCGTGGAAGAGGACTCCAGTGGCAACCTGTGAAGCTCTGGTGAACTCCATGCCCAATATGGACATTTCCACTTAGGGGTGTACTCACTTTTGTGGCCAAGGTTTAGACATTAATGGTTGTGTGTTGAGCTATTTTTAAAGAAACAGCAATTTTACACTGTTATACAGGCTTTATACTCACTACTTTACATTGTAGCAGAGTGTCATTTCTTCAGTGTTGTCACATGAAAAGAAAATATTTACAAAAAATGTGAGGGGTGTACTCAATTTTGTGAGATCCCTTATGCTCTGAAAAATAACCATCGTCTTATACTCAAGGTCGTCTTCTGATCAGACCAGAAAATAGCGGTCTGACTACAAGCATCAAGATTGTAAGCTTGCGAGCAGGGCTCTCTACACCTAATGTATCTTTTTGTCCTAGTCTGTCAATTCTCGTCTTGTCATACCCCTTGAATATATGTATTGTATTAAGCGCTTCGTAAATTGTTGGCACTATATAAATAAAAGATAATAAGACTAAGATCCTGATCCCCCGCAGCACTGCAGGGGACCTGGACCCACCTCTCCGGCAGCCGGTGGAGGTCTGTGCGATGCACTTATGCCGGGGCCTCTGCGATGGAGCGCCGGCGTCACATGACCTTCCTGTGCTAATTCATATAAGGCCAGCGGAAGTGTCGGCAGCAGCAGCGGAGGGTGTCTGTGCGCATCGCACAGACCTTCGCCGGCTGCCCCACTAGACACCAAGGATTCTGAAGCATGGGGAGAAGTCTAGGGAAGCACTTGTAATTCGGGGAGGTTATGGGGGGTATAAGGGCTTTCTGGAGGCAGAGTGGCATATGAGGGGGCAGGTTGGCAAATAAAAGGAAATAAAAACAAAAAATGCATTTTTCTCAATCATAGCTTTATTAAAAAATAGCTTACATGTAAATTAATATTTACTAGTAAAACTTTTTTCTTATAGGATAGTCTTATATAAAGGCTTTCTTTTTTTCCTAAATGAATATTTAAATTTTGGGGGGTCTTATAATCAGGGTTGTCTTATAATCGAGCAAATACGGTATTAATATCAGACCCTACTGCCAACACATTTTATATTGAAAAAATTGGACCCTACCGTGACATTGAGAGGTCCTCTCCCCCCGTAATCATCCCCAGTGTCCCCTCATTCACTGAGCCAGGGGTGTCTACCATGTAGCCCGCCGGACTTCAAGGTGCGGCCCGCATGAGCCAGCCGCCTCCACCGACCACTTAATGATTAACCAGTACAAAAGGGGGTGGGGGATCAATAAACAAGGGAGGGGGGCTGGTTGGTGCATTACATAAAAATCAATCCACAAGGGTGGGGGGGGCAACATTAATACTACAGGGGGGCCTGGCTGGGGCATCAATACACAAGGGGGCATCAATACAACAAAGCAGTGTGAAAAGCATTTTTTATGCTGTATGTAGCTTAACCCATCCTGATGCGGGTTTCAGTGTGGCAGAGCCTGTCCTGGTGTGTGTGTCTGGGTGTCGGTGGGCAGAGACTGTCCTGGTGTGTGTGTCTGGGTGTCAGTGGGCAGAGACTGTCCTGGTGTGTGTTTGGGTGTCGTTGTGGCAGAGCCTGTCCTGGTGTATATGTGTGTGTCTTAATCCGGTCCTGCATCCAGTGTGCGCCAGCTTAAATCCACAGTGTGCTCCTGCCTTGTGCAGTTTTATTTGGCTAAACTTGTTTTAAATGGTTTGTGGACTGACTTTCTTTTACTGTTTAAGTAATTTAGTATTGATAGAATGACATATAAAGGTTGATCAAAAAACTCTTTGTCCACTGCTTTTTTCATTATCGCCAAATTAACCCTGTATTAATATCCATTAAAATGCTAAAAGGCCATATTTTCTCTCAGTGAAAAATGAGTGCGGCCCACGCACACATATGTTTCTGATGAAGTGGCCCACTGCAGAAAAAACGTGGACACCCCTGCACTAAGCCATACCTCTCTTTTACTTACTCCCTATAGATCAAATATACAACACATGAAACAGTACTTGCATGTATAGATCAACTAAATAACACATACAAACCCTATATTTGCAAGTAAACATAAATAATGTATGGAAACATAGAATAGCAGGTATAAACAGAACACACAAACACTGCATTGTAGGTATAGATCAACTGGAAATGACATGTAAACTCAGCACTGAGGGTATAGATCAAATAAACAACACATGGAAACTGCACTGCAGGTATTGATCACCCGAAAAAGACATACAAACCCTGTATTTGCAGGTATAACTAATGTATGGAAATATAGCATAACAGATATGTATCAACATAATAACACAAAAACCCAGCTTTGCAGGTATAGATCAATTGGAATTCACATAAAAACTCAGCATTAAAGGTATAGATAAAACCCTAAATTAATAAATCACAGGTTGCAACCCCCAAAGCCAGCCTTGGCGTCCATACTGTTCACATAGAACCTGTCCATCAACCAGATAGCACACATAGGACTTGCCATCTTTATCCCTAAACAGCCCAGCATTAGTCAACTTTGTCCTCAAGGCTCAAACACCTTGCTTGTACCATATTTGCCTTTCTATAAATCAATTATACATCTATGATACACACAAACACTTTTACAGTCACTCACTAATTCACACTTTCGTTCACATCATTCATTCACACAATCATTAATTTTCTCACTCATTCACACAAATCATTTACACATATTCATTAATTCATTCTCACAAATTCATTAAATATCTCACTCATTCACACAATTCATCCACACATTAAATCATACTCTCACTCATTCACACAATTCACCCACACATTAATTTATTCATTCTCTCACTCATTCACACAATTCATCCACACATTCATTCATTTTCTCACTCATTCTCACTCTATATTTCAATATTCTTACTACCCCCTTCCTCACTAGCTACCTCTCCTCCTTTTCTTGCTATCTACCCCCCCCTTTTCTCACTATCTACCCCTCTCCCCCTTTTCTTACTATCTACCCCCTCTCCCTTCTCACTATCTACTCTCCCCCTTTGTAGTTCACTTACCTTGTAGAGGTCCTGCGGTGGGAGGCCTCTGTCTCTGCAGTGCACGCTGCTTCACTCCTGAGTGGCGGTATATGACACCACATTCTGGCACTGGTAGCAATGTGATTCACCACAGGGGTCCCAAGAACACGGGGCCAGTGGGGCCATGCGTTAATATTGGGCTGATTAGGGAGATCCAGGGGTGTACCTAGAGTATTTGGCACCCACACACACACACAAAAAATGAATGTTGGCCAGAATATTTATTTCACAAATTTGTATCTGTATGTCAACTGGAAAAAATAGAAATCTGGAAAAATAAACTAACTCATAAATAAATTAAATAAGTTTAAATAAATAACATTTTCTGAAAAGATATGGTACAGCGTAATTCCCACTACTATACACTGACCCAGACATTTGATGGTAGTGCAGCATAACCCCTATTATTACTGCACATTTACTGCATTTTTACTTCACTGTACCGCAGTTGTACTGCAGTTATTTTTGTACGGAAGTACAAATGCAATAAAGCTGCAGCACATTGAAGTACAACTGTAGGTTTGCAATATAAAAAAAAAAAGTGCAGTAAATCTGCAGTACAGTGAAGTACAAATGCAAGTAAAACTGCAGTAAATGTGCAGTAATACTGCAGTAAAAGTGCAGTATTGCAGTTTTTTCATGTCCAAAAAACTGCATTATTACTTCAGAAAAAACTGCAGTAATTTTTTGTAAGGGGTCAAGCTGGAACCGCCGGCACCCCCCTGAAAGGGCTGACCAATAGCCCTGACAGAGGCTGTAACCTTCAGCTATAGCGCAATGTCCTTATGATCCCAGTGTATCAAATGACGAACCACTTTGCTCTGCCTAAACTGCTCCATGACCTATGTGGTCACGTAGCCACGGGGTGCTATTCTCAAGGGCCAAAGCCCTGATCTGTAAGAACAGACTCTCCAAGCCCTCATCAGCCATAATGGCTATTTTAGGTGGTAAATTCAAAAGAGGGGGGGTTCTAAGACCGAAAATTGGACAAAAAAGGCCCCAAAAGGAAAGGTATTGTTGCCTGATTGCCCCTGGACAGCTGCTTGCTTCCCCTGCTGTCTTCAAGCAAAGAGAGTGGTCCCTGTGTATCAATAGCCCTGCTGGACCTCCCCCTCCTATGACCACATCCTTGTCCCAACTACCCTCCCAAAAAAGGCAGGCTGCCGCCCCTTCGTTCATTTTTGGCCTATAGGGCTCTCACAGGGAAGCACATCTCTGCCCAGGAAGGGATAAGGTAACCCCAACCCACTTGGTGGCCGACAAGGGGAACACCATGTGAGGGGCACGCTAGTGAGACAGTGAGATCCAAAACATTGCAGACTTGGACAGGGCACCAATATCGGACGATATGTTTAAAGAGGTATATGGAAATGCCGGGTTCTGGGTGGGTTGGGGATTCCAGTGAAAGCAGTGGGGTGGAGTTTAAATATGTGCACTCCACTGCAATCCTGGCTACCACCACACCCACACCACCTAGCGGCTGACAAGGGGAGCACTAAAAGACCAGCCTTTTGTAGACGGATATACATAAGAGGCAGGATGGCAAGGGAGTGAGATCCAGAAAATTCTGTTAAACCCATTCAGTAGCTAAGCACATTGTCATTAATTGACGCTATTTAATGCCAATGACCATTCTACTCATTTATGTGATATATGCCATTGATCACTCCACTGCTGTCATGGGTATCCCCACCCCACCCAGCAGCAAACAAGCCGAAGTTGAATATCTGTAAGGGGCAGGCTAGCGAGTTTCTGGTGCACTGTGAAGTGAGGGTACCTATTTCACTTCCCGGGAAGGAATGTGCTTCCCTGTCCCATTCAGGAAGATTCTGCATCTCACTGCCTTGTCAGCTTCCTTGCCCCTTACACGTTCCTCACCAGCCTGTGCCTTATATATATATATATATATGTATATATATATATCCTGGGTGAGTTACCCAGAAAAGCAGTGCCTCCAACCTTAGCCCTCAACCTATATCTGGCTTTAATACGCCGATCAAATGTTTCCAATCCCTTTATCAATTGGCGGCCGACAAGAGGAACACCCAATATATATGTGAGGGGCAGGCTGGCTGGGAGCTCTGCAGACAGGGCATCAATGTCAGCCGACGAGTTTAAAGGGGTATAACAGTGTAGTATATATTGTTCTCTAGGTCAAATGTTGCAATATGGAAATGGTGGGTTCTGGGTGGGTTGGGGTTACCGTTATAGCAGTTGGATGGAGCTCACCCTTGCCCTTGACGTTGTATCCCTGGGTCCCCATCTAACAAGGAGATCTCCCAATATATGTGAGGGGCAAGTTGGCCAGGCAGTGAGATCCAGAACTCTGCAGACTAAAATGCGTGTAATGGCAATTAAAGAGTGATAGCGGTGCAATGGAGATGTGTTCTTTGGGCCAAATGTTGCAATATGGAAAATATATGACAGTGTTTTTGTCTATGAACGGGTTATGGCTGTCTTTTGGTGCTCCCCTTGTCAGCTGCTGGGTGGGGTGGTGGTGAGAGTACCTGTGATAGGAGCCATATATGGCATATATCGCATAAATTAACCCTGCTCATCCTCATGTCAGGGTCAGGTAATGCAAGGTCATGTGACCCCACAGTAAAAGAGTGACTGCTCAAATAAGCAGGTAGAAAGATGGCGCTTGGAAGGTAAAGGGGTAAGAGGAAGGAAAGTGGAAGGAAACTGTGAGAGAGGGGGGAATGAGGGAGTGAAAGAGTGTATAAGAGAGTTAAGTAGGGATTGAGAGAGAGGGCAAAGGAGTTATGTAGGGATTTAGAGAGAGGGCAAAGGAGTTAGGTAAGGAGTATGTATGTATGTTAGAGGGTGTATATGTTAGAGAGTGTGTGTTTGTTAGCATCAGTGTGTATGTGTAAGTATGTGTGTTAGCATACATGTTTAAGTGTGTGTTAAAGAGTGTTTGTTAGTGTAAGTATGTATTGCATATGCATGTTAATGTGAGTGTGTGTAAACTGGTGTAGCAACTGACTGGCACAGGGGCAATTGTGCCATAGACCAGTCCAGAATTCTATAAACACAGCCAGATGGAGTTAGACTGCCTGATGTTGAAAGCCAGGGGGCACTGTGGGGCACGTGACATGGTTTAAGAGAGATAGATGGTAAGGGAGTTAGATAGGGAGTATGTATGTATGTATGTATGTATGCATTTTAGAGTGTGTATAGGGTGTGTTTTGTGTGAGAGTGTGTAAATATGTGGGGGGGCAGCAAGGGGATTATGTTTCTTCAGGTTATGGTTTATTTATTGTCTCCATATGGCTTTCCTCTGGCTGAGTGGGAGATGCTGAGCCTTTTAAAGTTGAAGTAAGTTTTATTGACCTTAGTGGTTTGACCAAGGCTGCCCTCAAGTGGTAATAATAATGCAGTACAGTGTGTCTGGTTTTCAAAGCTACACAAGAAAAAAAAATGTTCCTTATTAAAAATAAACCCACTTATTGCTAAGAAAATTGATGAAAGAGGAGGAGAGGAGGCATAAATATTAGGAATTTTGTCACACTTTATTGCCATATATTACTTAGCCCGCTACTACATCAAAGTACCTCAAGTAACAAACAGATATTGCAGGGGTTTATTCACTATAGAGTTATAGGTGTCAGCTTACTCATTTTGTGGTCATAATTTCGATGCACTGTACCAGTAGCGAGGCAAGAGAATGGTCAGACAGTTCAGAGCAGACGGCTTCAGGTTTGTTAACGGTAGACAGGCACAGGCTGGGACAGGTGCCAAGAGTCAAATACAAAAGTAAAAGAGACGAGAGTTAAAGTGTAACTGCAGTGATGTATTTACTTTTGTGGCGGCCCTAGGCTCAACCTAGAGCAGTGCCCCCAGCCGCCTCTTCCTTTGATCTTGGCGTACAGGTACAATAATGACGCCGGGATTTGTTGCGTTTTAAAGACACACAACTCCTTTTAATGAGGCCTATGGACATGTAGGGAGCCGCTACAGCCTTCGTAGTGTAAACAGGCCGGTTGGGGAGATCAAAGTTCTTTCTTGTACCTGGCCAATTGTGCAGTAGGACACCGAGGGCACTTTAGTAAAATACATCTCTGGGTAAGAGTGGTCATGTAAAGTCTTCCACGGAGGCACTGGACTAACCAAGTTTTCAGCATTCCTGCACATTGCCTATTTTCATTATACATTTGTATGGGTGCATGTGCCCTCTCCACCACAGCACGGAGTACGATGGAGGCTTGCAACGATGCCTGTCAGGTATGCTGCTGGAGCGTCTCCAGATCACGACAATTGTCATGCCACACCCCGGTGAATTTCAGTTGAATTGGTTCTACATAATCAAATGGCTTAGATGGACAAGCCCTATAGGACATACTGGTACATCCTAACCTTCTTGCATCTAGATGGGAGATCTTTTCGCAGCCTGGACTGCCCCTCCTGGTAGAAATGACATAAGGAATGTCCAATTGTGCAATCAGGCGTTCTCTTCTGGCAGGGGTCACTGCTGACGTGCACTGTAAGTATTTTATAAAACTGTTTACATGCGCCCCAGAAGTGCTTTATCCTATCAGTTTATTTAAACAAAAATAAAGTGGGGATTGATATATCCCCTGGCTGCTCCGAAGTCTAGGAAACAAAATGTAAATGTTACCTTTGTGATTACAGATAATTATAATGTAAAACGCACTTTAGAAAAGAAACCTAAACAATTTTGTACCTCACTGGTTTCCTCTCCAAGTACAGAATGCTGATTTGTACCCGCAAGATAAGAATGGAAAGCAAGCTTTGGTAATCCTGAATCCTGTTATTCTGTGCTTTGGTACCTTACCTGAATAATCATAAAAATACATTCATAACCGGCTAAAATTAGCCTAACCAGCACAGCCTCCACAGTGACCTTACACCGCGGCTCACATGCATCGCGCCGGGAAATGACATTTCAGTATATCCCGGCTGGCTGGGGCGACGCCGTGGGACAAGCCTAAGGTAGCCCCCAACCATGATGTGGGGACGACGACGACAAGAAGCTTACTGAAAATGAATATCAGCAATATATATAATAAATAAAGTTAAATTATAGGATTTAATATTAACGTTTCCAAGTTTATTAAAAGATGGGTCTTACATTTCTTTACTAGTGAGGCTTATTTACACCACATCAGAGCTGGCAAAGTACATTAAAACTTGTACAAAGGATGCAGAGTACAACTCACTATATCGCTTCATTATAAACAGTAAACTGTGGCTTTCAGGCACCCTGTCACACGAGCTCAAAAACAGATAAAACTATTTCAACTATTGGACTAATCCTTTCACATTCTCAATATGGAGATCACCAAGACCCAATCTGGAATGCATTGCTTTTCACATTGGATACTTTTAGGATGTTTTATTTCTGAAATCTTACTGTATGACTGACAATATAATAATAAAAAAAAGCCTCCCATCCATATTGTTATATACTATATGACCATTTGCTTCACATGAACAACCATACAGAACAAAAAAAAATAAAAAATAAAAAAAAAATTTATATACGTACACACACACAACCATTTAAAAGTTTGGGGTCACTTAGTAATTTCCTTGCTTCTGAAAGAAAAGCAAAATCGGTCCATTAAAATATCAAATGGATCAGAAATACAGTCTAGGGACTGTTGTAAGTGACTATTGTAGATGGAAATGGCCGATTTTAATGCAATATCTTCATAGGCATCAGAGTCCCTTTTATCATACCCATGTTCCAGTGGCACGTTGTGTTCGCTAATCCAAGTTTAAAAGGCTAATCGATCGTTAGAAAGGCATTTTGCAATTATGTTAGGTTTCATGAAAAACAATATAACTAAGTGAACCCAAACATTGTGTGTGTATGTACATTATATATATATATATATATATATATATATAGAGAGAGAGAGAGAGAGAACCCCCCCCCCCCCCCCCAAACCCCAGCAGTTTGAAAGTTAGATTGATAAAGCACCAAGCCTCCTCTGGGTCGAACAAGTTCAATTTCGGGACAATTTTTACACTATAGACATTTTAAGGCTACACATTCCTTAAAATAAAAAGGCACACTGTTTTAAACCCAAAACATTTTTACAAGGCAATTATATTTTAGTGCTAAAAATTGGATGTGACACCATGTGGAAATATAGTCAGTTATCTGTTCCACTGCACAAAGAAAACTGCACTGGGACTTCTCATTCATCGCACAAAATATAGAACTAGTAGAAATATTCTTTCTCCTCCATTTTAGCATTTCACTAGTAAACTCCTCTGTACTTTTTTTGCTAAAAAAATATTTGACAAAACACTTATAGTATTTTCCAGATACGAGGTCAAACCTGGCTTCTTAATTTACACCCTGTTAATACTTTTGGGAAAAAAAGTTTTTCCAGTTTATGTACAACCAGTGAACACATTGGCTTAGTCTCTCCAGATATAGCAAATGAATGCAGCGTGGCCAGTGACATCCACTTGTCTAATCTGTAATCTTTCACAAAGAAGGAATTAAAAACCAATTTGCCAATGTAACCTGTTAGACTTTTCCAAAGAAGTCACTTTAGCCATGTCTTGAAATTAAAAATAAAAAAGTTCTAAAAACGTAGGTGCTTCTGAAACGTGTACATCAATCAAGATATACATGGGATTAGATACGAGCTAGGACAAGTCTTTTTGTTTTTGAAATCTCAGATAGAAGATCTTGAATTAACAGTTTCAGACGCCATTCTCTGGTTCTTCCGCTTCTATTTTTTGATTTTCTTTCTTATTGGCTCATCTTCTGAGCTGCTGTCCTCTCCACTACTGCTGCTGCTGCTGCTCTCACTACTGCTGCTGCTGCTGCTGGACTCTGTGTCCGACTCAGATGAGGAAGATGAGCTTTGTGAGGAAGACGATGAGCTTGAAGAGCTTTTGTCACTGTCCTCAGAGGATGTGGAAGAGCTGGATGAATCGTCACTCTCTGAAGAAGAATCACTATCGGAGCCGCTGCTGCTGCTGCTGCTACTAGCACTGCTGCTGCTACTGGAGCTTGTAACACTTTTGGATCTGAAAAATGATTGATAGTGCTTTAAAAAAAAATCCATGCAAGCATCGCGCAAGCAGAATTCCATAGCCAAGAATGGTTACATTATGAACAATAGCCCCAATCACACACATATAAGGACAGGGACCTCTTTTACCACTACACTGTACCTCCGTAGGTTCTGATTCACTATCCCATCCAATATCCAGGAGTAGGTAGCAAATTCATCTCAATAAATATGCTTATTTGGGGTGGTGTGTTATATTAACCTCCAGGGAAGCCACCCTTCCTTGCTCCATAAAATACACAAAATAAATATTTAAAACATACTAGATGAGAAAAGAAAGGAACTCACCTTTTCTTTTTTGCTTTTATTTCTGGAACGCTGTTGCCACCACTTTGATATAAAGAAAAAATAATATGTCAGTTTATTTCACTCGGATATCATTCATAACACAGATCATAGCACCTAAAATAGCAAAATTAACAGCAAGACAAAAGTAACTGAATTTGAATGTGACGATTCCATTAGCACATTGAACCTGGGACCTCTGGAGGATACCACTGGGTATAAAGACCGGGGGAGATTCTCATCTCAAAGAAAACGGCTATTTAAGGTGTGATTGGAAGAAATCTACAGCTCTTTGAGTGAACAAATTTCACACTGGGAAATCTAAAGAGAAAGTCTAATAATGGCTCTAGATGGAGAACATGCAAGCAGGAACCAGGGACCCATCCCCAGTGATGTATGCAGGCCTAGGACGACTAGGCCTATGGCAGGCAGCAGTCCCCGCTGCTGTCAAAATGGGGGACAGAACGCTCTTGGGCGATAAGGTCACCCAGTGTCCTGCTGTTCAATGGGCCATGGGATATCTAATTTATCTTCTCAGACAGCCCATTCACACTATAGAGGCTGTGCAGATCGCCTTTAAGACACAGCGCCGGGATATGACATCATATCGCAGCACTCCGTGCCTTAAAGGCTCAGCACGTCTTTTGAAGCAGTCCAGACCCGATGAGGAGAGGGTGGCTGGGGACGGAAGGTAAATAAATCACTGCTCATCCCTCTCACAGTTTACATGGTTTAATGTGGAACCAAACCAAAGTTGGACTTTTTTCCCCCCCAGTGATGGAGGTGATAACCTACCTTTGACCCATGAGCAAGCGGGCCTCTTTTTCTTTTAAGGCTTTCTTTAGTTCCGTCGTTCGGGAAGGTCTGTAGAGATATTTCCTTTTGCCTTTACATTCATAGCTCCAGTGACCAAACTCGAGGCACTTCTGGCAACGTACATTTTGCTTATTAGCCTCACTGGAAAAGAAGAGTAGACAGCGGAGAAGACATTTTAGTTTTAGGTCTGACATGTGTTAATAGTGCCCTTTACCTATAATCTAGTTTTCTGAACTGCCAAAACATTTCACCCGTTTCAATAAGAGTAAGTTAAATTTATTTAGATATCATTTAATCAAATGCATTTTTTTTTTGCTATCGTCAATGCTCAATTTATACAAATCTGTAATGCAGCCATATACATGAGCAACAACGGAAGTTTCCTATTCTTACTGCAGAGGTTAAAAGAATGAACGGGCCTTGGCCAAAAAAAAGAAATAAAAAAAAAATAAAAAATAAATCACAGCCTGAAGTCATTAGGATTTTACGTTAAAACGTCCCAAAGCAACTTTATTTGCAAATAGGGCAAAGCGTCCCCCCCCCCCCATAAACGTCATAAATATTGTACAACATTACAGTGCCTGGTGGCTTAATTTAACAATGCTTTATGACCTAAGAGCCATCACCGCACGGTACAGTATTTTATCTAATAAACAGTAATACGTGTATTTTTACTTTTTCTATTATGCAGTTGGTCAGCATATGTTATAAAGAAATATTTGAAAAGCCAATAGCCATTTTAAGGTCATAATTTTTTAAATTCATAATGTACCTTACTTAGATATTCCCCTCTGCTCCCCCGATATGCTTTATAACCCCTGATATGCCACTCTGCCCCCCCCCAGATGTGCTTTATAACCCTTCATATGCCACTCTGCCCACCCCCAGGGTATGCTTTATAACCCTTGATATGTCACTCTGCCCGACCCCCCCCCCCCCGGGTTAATGCTTCCCCAGACTCATTGGTGTTTAGTAGGGGCAGCCGGTGGACGCCTGCGTGATGCGCGTGGACAACCTCTGTTGCTGCCCAGCACCTCCGCCGGGGCATCCATGACGGAGCGCCGGAAAGTCACGTTACGCCGGTGCTCCATCATAAACGCCAGCGTAAGTAGAGGGCAGTAACGGGGGATGTCTGCAAGCATAGCGCAGACACCCGCCGGTTGCCAAAGAGGAAGATCCAGGTCCCCTGCAGCGCTGAGGGGGATCTGGATGTTAGTCTTATAGTCCGACCTCCATTTAAGGTCGGATTATAAAACGAAGGCTATTTTTCATCGCACTTGCTCTGAAAAAAAAACCCTGATCCTATATTGGAGAATATCGGTTCACCTACTCTATAATAAAAATCGTTGATAACGATTTTCATAATCGATTACTTTCTGCAGCCCTAGTTGTACTTACGCCTGCCTCCGAGCGATCAGCCGGTGCATGGGAGTAGCCATTTTGGCCAGAAGTAGCCCCGTAGCATTATGGGAGATGAGTTGCTGACGGAAGTACTCCCTTAGCGGGGTAAAGGTCATCGGTGAAACTAGCGCAGCCATATTTGTTAAGGGACGAAGTGACGCAATAAGGTTGCGCACATGCTGTTAACGAAGCGCGACGCCATTTATTCGTTGGTTTTACCTGACCGACGGACTTTTTTAAAGTTTATAAAGTGGGAATGAGCAGGAGGAATTTATTTCCTCCTACAAGTCAAGTGTTTGTTTTATATGGTATGTCCCCAATTGGATTAGTAATGCAAAGCTGGCATTATACACGGGCTGTACAGAATAAACAGTCAGCATGGTGAAGCTTCAAAATGTCCTCTATTTAATATTAATACGGATAGCAGTTTCCACAAAATGGTAGCCTACTTTAATGTAATTACAAGTCTATTTAGAACATTTATAAAAGAAGCAAGGCACATACCGTGAACAGAATTACAAAATACTGGACAATGTAATTTAAAGTACAATAATTTTACTATTAAGTAAAGTCTAAAAACTGCCTATTTACAGAGCAAATATTAGCGCCATGTCTGCCTCACAGATCGGATTGACAGAGATGGACAATGTATGCAAACGATACATTGGCAGAAGTATTTTTCCATAACAAATAGCTGACCTGACACGTATCATCGAAAAATACATTGTATGAAAGTAGATGTACATTTGCAAATGTGACGTTGGAATATATGGGAGAATCTGGTAGGACAGGGTTGAGAGTTCCAGAGAATAGCTGCAGGGCGAAGTCCTACAGACATGAGCGGGGAAAGTGATAGATCAAAGAAGTAAGAAACAACTAGTAGGATTGTTAAGTCATCTATCATGTAGTCGGAATTTTAAGATTCTATTCTACTTTTAGAGCCAGTGTCATTTGAGCAGGAGAGCCTGAGGAGCAGCGTATGGGATGGCGGATACTACATTAGAGTATATGAGGTCAATGTCACCCCCACATCCTCTGTTCTATCAATGCCAGGCACCTTTCTGGAGCTCTGCTGACAGGCTCACCTACTAAAGCCACAGCTTGTCTGGGGCCATGGCATGTGTCTCACCAGCCTGCCCCTTACATATATCTGGCTTCAAATTCCCAGTTTTTTGGTGCTCTCCTTGTCGGCTGCTGGGTCGCGTGGGGGTACCCAGGATAGCAGTACCTTACCAGCCTTCCCCTTTTGCAGTGGGGTAGGATTGAGGTCACCTGGGATAGTAGTAGGGCTGCAGCAACGAATCGATATAATCCATAATGAAAATCGTTGCCAACGAATATCATTATCGCTTAGTTGAAGCAATTTTTATTGATTATAAAATGAGGGGTTTTTTCAGAAAAAATGCTCTCTAAAATACCCCTCGTTTTATAATCCGTTTCATTCAGTGTGACTCACAGCAGTTACTACTTACAGTCCCTCCCTGCAGTCACTTACGATTGGCCCCGCCCCTTTCTTTCTCCTAGTCCCTCCCTGCAGTCACACTGATGATTGGCCCCGCCCCTTTCCTTATTGCGATCAAAATGCTCAACAATTCATCTAACTGTGAGTATAAAATTAATATTTGGGTTGCTGTGGGGCAGTTGTGGTTAATGGGGTGTTTATGGTTAATTTAGGGGCAGTTATGGTTGATGGGGTCAATAGGGTTACCTTAGGGGCAGTTATGGTTGATGGGGTCTCTAGGGTTAATTTAGGGGCAGTTGTGGTTTATGGGGTCTTTAGGGTTAATTTAGGGGCAGTTGTGGTTTATGGGGTCTTTAGGGTTAAATTAGGGGCAGTTATGGTTAATTTAATGCTGAGGACTGAGGGTTAATTTAATTAATAAGGTTAACTTAAAGTGCAGTTAGAGGTAAAGGTGGGCAAACTAAGGGGAATCTAAATTATTATTATTATTATCTTTTATTTATATAGCGCCAACAGTTTATGCAGCGCTTAATACAATACATAAATTCAAGGGCTATGGCAAGATGAGAATTGACAGACTAAGACAAATCGATACATTAGGTGGAGAGAGCCCTGCTCACAAGTTCACAATCTGGAGGGAATGGGACCTGGGGGCAGTGAAGATTAATCCTGTATTTATCCTGTATATATCCTCTGGGATATCTGGGGGGTATAAGGCATATCTGAGGAGGACGGAGTGACATATCTGGGGGTATAAGGCATATTGGGGGTACAGTGGCATACAGGGGAGGGCTGGCAGCCTACGCCCTGGGGGGCAAGTATAGTCAAGTGGCCCATTGCGCCACCGAATCAGCCCATCATCCATGCACATCTTTTCCTGATTTTCTAACACATGTTGATGTGATGTGATATAATGTAATGGGATTGGGAGTACCTACAGAGCTAAAGTGCCAGGAAACAGATGATCAAATACACACCAGGACAAGCTCTGCCACACCGACACCCAAACACACACACCAGGACAGGCTCTGTCACACCAACAGCCAAACACACACACCAGAACAGGCTCTGCCAAACCAACACCCAAACACACACACCAGGACAGACTCTGCCACACCAACACCTAAAGACACACACCAGGACAGGTTCTGCCACACCAACACCCAAACACACCTGGACAGGCTCTGCCACACCAACACCCAGACACACACACCATGACAAGCTCTGCAACACCAACAACCAAACACACAACCCAAAAGAGGCTCTGCCACACCGACACCCAAACACACACACACCAGAACAGGCTCTGCCACACCGACACCCAGACACATGCACACCATGACAGGCTCTGCCACACCAACACCCAGACACACACAAACAAGGACAGGCTCTGCCACTCCGACACCCAAACACACACACCAGTACAGACTCTGACACACCAAACACACAACAGGAAAGGCTCTGACACACCGACACCCAAACACACACACACCAGGACAGGCTCTGCCACACCAACAGCCAAACACACACACCTGGACAGGTTCTGCCAAACCAACACCCAAACACACACACCAGGACAGACTCTGCCACACCGACACCCAAACACACACACCAGGACAGGTTCTGCCAATCCAACACCCAAACACACCAGGACAGGCTCTGCCACACCAACACCCAGACACACACACCATGACAGGCTCTGCCACACTGACAAACAAACCAGGAGAGGCTCTGCCACACCGACACCCAAACACACACACACACCAGAACAGGCTCTGCCACACCGACACCCAAACACACACACCAGGACAGGCTCTGACACACTGACAGACAAACGCACACCAGGACAGGCCCTGTCACAATAACACCCAGACACACATACCAGGACAGGCTAAGCTACAACAATAATAATAAAAAAAGTATTTTCCACACTTTGTCGTTGACCCCCATTTAGTTTTTTTGCCCCCTTATGTGTAACGGTCCTATCTATGTCCCATGTGTTATCTATCTTGCCAGCATAGATAAAATGCTGCCCTGCAGTAACCCCTTAGCACCCAGATTTCACTCACAGGATCTGCCCAACACCCAGAATGGAAGCATAGGACTTCCCACCTTTGCCCCCAAACAGCCTACCTGTCGTATCCTCAAACAGCCTCCCTGTGCAATGCTTTCTCATGTTGATGTGATGTGATATAATGTAATGGGATTGGGAGTACCTACAGAGCTAAAGTGCCAGGAAACAGATGATCAAATACACACCAGCACAAGCTCTGCCACACCGACACCCGAACACACACACCAGTGCAGACTCTGCCACACCAAAGACACACACCAGGACAGGCTCTGTCACACCAACAGCCAAACACACACACCAGGACAGGCTCTGCCAAACCAACACCCAAACACACACACCAGGACAGACTCTGCCACACCAACACCTAAAGACACACACCAGGACAGGTTCTGCCACACCAACACCCAAACACACCTGGACAGGCTCTGCCACACCAACACCCAGACACACACACCATGACAAGCTCTGCAACACCGACAACCAAACACACAACCCAAAAGAGGCTCTGCCACACCGACACGCAAACACACACACACACCAGAACAGGCTCTGCCACACCGACACCCAGACACACACAAACAAGGACAGGCTCTGCCACTCCGACACCCAAACACACACACCAGTACAGACTCCGACACACCAAACACACACAACAGGAAAGGCTCTGACACACCGACACCCAAACACACACACACCAGGACAGGCTCTGCCACACCAACAGCTAAACACGCACACCTGGACAGGTTCTGCCAAACCAACACCCAAACACACACACCAGGACAGACTCTGCCACACCGACACCCAAACACACAAACCAGGACAGGTTCTGCCACTCCAACACCCAAACACACCAGGACAGGCTCTGCCACACCAACACACAGACACACACACCATGACAGGCTCTGTCACACTGACAAACAAACCAGGAGAGGCTCTGCCACACCGACACCCAAACACACACACACACACCAGAACAGGCTCTGCCACACCGACACCCAAACACACACACACCAGGACAGGCTCTGAGACACTGACAAACGCACACCAGGACAGGCCCTGTCACAATAACACCCAGACACACATACCAGGACAGGCTAAGCTACAACAATAATAATAAAAAAAGTATTTTCCACACTTTGGCGTTGACCCCCCATTTATTTTTTTTGCCCCCTTATGTGTAATGGTCCTATCTATGTCCCATGTGTTATCTATCTCGCCAGCATAGATAAAATGCTGCCCTGCAGTAACCCCTTAGCACCCAGATTTCACTCACAGGATTTGCCCAACACCCAGAATGGAAGCATAGGACTTCCCACCTTTGCCCCCAAACAGCCTGCCTGTGGTATCCTCAAACAGCCTCCCTGTGCAATGCTTTCTCCCAGTTACACCTCCATGCAATCACACAGGTATTCATTAATTAATTTATTATTCACAAACATTTATTCACTCATTCATATATTAATTTCCTCATTTACAGATACTAATCATTTACAGATACTCATTCATTCACTCATTGACAGATATTCATTAGTTCCCTCAATCACTCATACCCATTCATACAACCACCCCTACCCCCTTACCTGAACTGCAGATCACTCTGTGCCACTCGCAGACTTCTGCAGGAGCCGCTGCGTCCCTCTGCGTTCTTCTCTTGTACCGCCCTGGAAAGCAGGAACGGAGTGGAGTCAGTGTGGCTCCGCTGGTTTCCTGCTTGTCTCGGGTGGTACAACGTACAGGTAAGTGGCAGGGCATCTTTGGAAGTGATTGCGCATCGGTCACTCGGCCGGCCGTTTTATTAGTATTTAGGGTGGCCTGGGGGGCAATTGTCCCCCTGCCCCATGGCCCAGCCCGCCCCTGGTGGCATATCAGGGGATATAAGGTATATGTGGGGAGGGCGGAGTGGCATATCTGGGAGTATGTGGCATATCTGGGAGGTAGTGTGGGAGGCCTGGGCTCAAATGTGCATAACTGGGGGGGCAGGTTTGGAAATAAAAACAATAAATTCATTTTAAGTTTTTTATTCTGTTTGTTTTTAACATCCTGTTTGTTTATTAAATTATTTTAAATAAATGAAAAAATTACATTAATTTTTTTTATCCGATTAATCGAAAAAATAATCGGCCAACTAATTGATTATGAAAATAATCGTTAGTCGCAGCCCTACATTTTTCTCAATCATAGTTTATGAAAAAATTGTTTACATGAATTAATATTTACTGTTAAAACTTAGTTTGAGAAATAATGTGTTTTGGGTTCTTGTACCTTTAAAATATAGTTTTAATTATTATATCGGTAAAATAAGAAGGTGAATAGAGAAATGCCATTGTGATAAAGAGAAAAAGTGTTAATGACACATCTTAATGTAAATTACAAGTTTTTATTTTGAATAAATGAAAAATTTGCATATTGCTTTTTTTATCCGATTAATCGATAAATCGGAAAAATAATCAGCCAACTAATCGATTACGAAAATAATCGTTAGTTGCAGCCCTACTTCAAACCCCATTATTCTGCTGGCTGCCTATACCCCGTTAATGCCCTTACCCCTATCCACGTTCTATTCCAAGTACAAATATAGATAGGCTCTTTTACTTGCATGTGACTTTGTTTTCATAAATGTCAAACATTTCAATTAAAATGTTCATGAAAATATTAAGCTTGAGAAAGCTGAATGTTTTATATTCCCAGGGGATTAAAGAGAAACCATGTGGCCCTGGTGCAAAATTTGCCCCGGGGCCCCCAACTTCATCAAGCAACCCGTCCTGTCCCACAGTTCCACCTTTGCCTCAAACAGGACTTTGTCCCAAGCAGTTTAACCCCTTAACGACAATTGCCGGTCCTGGCACGACACGGAAAAGCATGTGCTTTACGACAATTGACGTGCCAGGACCGGCACGTCTTTAAACGGGTGCAGAAAGCGATCTGTTTTCGCTTTCTGCACCCAAAAAACGTTGCTGAATGCCTCGACCTCGAGGCATTCAGCAAAGCCGCGATCGGAACGAAGGGGCCATCTCTGGCCCCTCCACGGGGCGTCAACATCCGCCATACTTTGTATGGCGGCGGACGCCCATTTTAAAAGCGTTTAGGAGGCGATCGATGATCGCCTCCTAAACTTAAATGGTGTCGCTGGAATGCCTCGATCAGGAGGCATCCAGCGACACCAAACACTTACCTTTCGATGGGCTGTGACCGCTCCGGAGAGCCAGCAGTATGGGGTCTGCACATCACTTACAGCCACCCTGTACCAGCATGTACTGGCTGACTTGGCATGATAGGAGTGTGATTGCTAACAGCAATCACAGCGAGCACAGTCCCATCATGCCTAGGTACCAGCATTTACTGGTTGCCTAGGCTAACAGCAATCATACTCCTATCATGCCAAGTCATATTGCTAATTTTGTCCAATTGTGTGTTACCTACTTTTATTAAACGTGAGTTTTTATTAGTATTTTTAAAGGTGGGGGTCATTTTCGGTTTTGGCTAAGTGAACCCTGAATGTTTTGGTCCAGAATTTTCATTTTAGTTCATCCCTAGAATAAATCTAGGGAATCCTGAATTTGTAGTCGCAAAACTTTCAAGGCCCAGAAATCAGTGAGAGGAAGAGTAAAGGTTTTGTGTCATTTACTTTATTTTAATCTGCATATTTTATTAAAGGCCATATTTTTTGTCACAGTGAAAAATGAGTGCGGCCCGCGCACGTATACAATTCTGATGAAGTGGCCCACTGCAGAAAAAACTTGGACACCCCTGGATTATGCCCTTTGTACATGCGCCCCTTTTTCTTTGATTATGATTCAATATGTAAATTGAATTTGTTGAATTAGTTGAAAAAAAATTGTTGGGTAAAAATCATGTTTTTTTGGGGGGGTGAGGGGGTGGGGGGGCCCTTAACAGATTCTCGCACCCGGGCCCTGAGGCATCTAGTTACGCCCCTGCATACATACCTCCTGCCCGCCACTACAGGAGACAGGAACGGTGGTTACACCACTGTATATACCTTTTCTTAGTTGGGAAACAAAGTCTGATTTCCATGAGGATTAACATTCTTTCTGTGATTAACTTATTATAAAAAGGGTATGTCACCTTTAGCTCTTGAATGAAGAGTGCTTGTATCTACTACACTAAAATTTCTAAATTTCTAAACATTTAATACCTATACTATAAATAAAGCTTTTGTTTACATAAGGTGAAATTTCAAAGCTTCTGATCTCAATGGATGACCTTACAAGACCTGTGCATATCATGACATGACCCCATCCCCCATTCAAATTCTTTCTATTTCTTTCCAGATGACTTGTATACAGTAATCACATGGTGTGGGGGAGGGGTGATGACCTATCATCCAAGTGAATCTAATGGGTATATAAGAAATAAGATATTATCTGCTCATTACTCTTGCCAAACACTAGTGTTCTTCTCTGGTGGCTGAGCTTCAATTGCTATGCATGACAGCCATCATCATAATGTGAATGAACCGAAGTTGTACTTTGTGTATAGGTTTATTTACAAAAGAGGACATTTTTAGGATACTTACAGTTAAAACTCATTGGCCTTCAACATTTCAACTCCTGTGCATTACAAAGGACAAAATCTGAGTGGGCAACACATAATCATGCCTTGGAACTTTATGGCTCTGGCTACCTGGAGCCTGCTGCCCCTTGCAGGTTGCAGCTAACAGTGGGCTTTCCCGCTGATGGTGGCTGTTCCTGCTGACATTGGTGGGCATTTCCGCCGGCGTGGAGAAGTGGGGCATGTCAGAATGCCGCTCCTGCGGCTCACAGTTTTCAAGTGATGACCCAGAGAAAAAGTGATTATCCTGGAATCTTTGGGCAACAACCTGAGACTTTCCAGATATACAAATAATGCATGTGTGGCGATTTTCAATAAATCTCACTCAGAGACTTTCCCTATTATACAGGTGGCAGTCCTAAAGATATGGCCTGTCCAATAGCAGAATGCACGGCCACAAGAGAAAAAGCAAATCACAAAAACAAATTAGTATTTTTAACTTGTTCTGTAATACATTTTACTTTGATATAAAGTGCATATAGATGCAATATACCTCTGGATATCTTTATTAGTGCCCTGGAGAACCTGCTCGAAATCCTTAGGCAATGCACAGATTGATGAGGAGCTGGATGAGAAAAGCATCTACAAACCGCATTAAGCTTGTCAGAAAAGCATGTTATAAGTTGGTCCTCCACTGACTACGCACCATGAGTAAAAATTTTACAAATGCTAAAATGCTAGATTTGATTTTCAGGGAGCAGGGGTAGTGAACTGGTTGGAAAGAGAAGATAGAGGCAGTACCCTTTCTTGTTGTTGGTAGTAAAGTGGTGTTTTTCTGCTCCAAGTTGGTGGCCACAAAACACCCCCACGTTATTTACGCTCCGAGGGCTCAGCTAACAGCACAGACCTGTGGGATATGACAAGCAGTGTGTCCTCCATGAATTGCCTTGTCTATTTTGTCACATTAACAACTCGGTGGAGTTTGCTATCCCAGTTTGGAGTGAACGGAAGTATGGAAAATGCTACACCCAATCATAAATAAATGGAGTCTTGCTGAGCCAATAGAGACTTAACTCCAACCTAGGAAGTGACTTGATGTGGCACATTAAGGAACGTCTCACATGTTTAATCTTTTATGGAACTAAAATGAATTATTTAAGTGTGTGTATTTTTTTTCTATATTCCTTTGCTTTGTAGTTGTCACTGCAGAGGGTAGGAGGTGCTAGCACCTGCGCCTTTAGAGGGAGGCTATAGAAAATGCTAATTTGGTTAGTGAACCAGCTTGGTGAAGCCTTCCGGCTGCTGACTGGTTGCTGGAGTCAGCTGACTAAGCAGTCAATCAGCAGCAGGCCAGAAACCCTAGCCTCCTGATTGGTGGGTGGTGTCACCTGACCAGGGCTGACCAATCAGAGAGAGGTGAGCCAGGGCCGGCTGCTGATTGGCTGAGCCTAGACAGGTGACGCGAGCAACCAATCAGCAGCAGGCCCTGAGCCCTAGGCTCCTGATTGGTGGGTGGTGTCACCTGACCAGGGCTGACCAATCAGAGAGAGGTGAACCTGGCGCGGCTGCTGATTGGTTAGCTGGAGTCAGCTGACTAGGCTCAGCCAATCAGCAGCTGGCCCTGAGCCCTAGCTGCCTGATTGGTGGGTGGTGTCACCTGACCAGGGCTGACCAATCAGAGACAGGTGAGCCAGGGCCGGCTGCTGTTTGGTTGCTGGAGTCAGCTGACCAATCAAAAACTGGTAAAACCATCTTAGTATCATATTGCATGCGACTTTATTATTTTTTTATGAGCAACTAAATTATCTTTTTTTTTCTTGGTTTTATGGGCAACATGTTTACCAATTACCACTGCTTTTGCCAAGGGGAGTTAACACCCATCATTACCGGGGTGGGAAAAGAACAGCTGGATTTGAACTTACGAGCAATCGGGTGAAAGTCCAACACCTTAACCACTACTCCTAGCTAGAGATTCAGGAATACACTGGGGTGAAAACTAAAGGATAGTCTCCATAGTGTAACCATTTAGGTGTTAATCTTGGATTCTTGAGTTTCTGGGTTCAATTCTCTGAGGCTTAAATTTCATTTTTTCCTGGATGCTTTTTTGTGTGCTTTTTTGCATTTGGTAAGGGAGAAAAAGCGATTTTGAGCAACCACGTAGACCAAAACATAAGACATCTTGTCTTTGCCCTTACAAGCCACCATTCTTTAGTTTATTTAGTGTGTTTGTTTGGGAGTCGCATCAGCTTAAGGACTGTATTGGGGATTGTTTCTCCAGTCCCTTATGCCAGTTCTCTGGCATAAGGGCCTTGGTTTCTTGAGCTTCTGAGTTCAATTCCCTATGTCTTCATTTTTACCTAGATCTGTTCAGGTTTTTGTTTTGTTTTTTTGGAGAAGAAAAGCAATTCTTAGTAACCATGTAGACCAAAACATAAGACATCTTGTCTCTGCCCTTACAAGCCACCCTTTTTAGTTTATTTTTGTGCGTTTGTTTGGGAGTCAGGCTAGGTAAAGGACTGTATGGGGGTAAAAACTAAAGGATTGTTTATGTCGGTACTTATCCCTGTTCTCTGTGGTGCAATGTTTGGTTCCTGAGATTCTGGGTTCAATTCCTTCAGGCTTTACCTTTTCCTGGACATAGACCAAAACATAAGTCTCTGCCCTTGCAAGCCACTGTTTGGTTTATTTTATGTGTTTGTTTGGGAGGAAGGCTAGCTACAAGACTGCATTGAGGTAAAAAAAACAACAGATAGAAGCATTGCTAGTGTCTGTAGTGTAGTGGTTAAGGTGTAGAACTAGGGTGCTTGAGTTTCTAGGTTCAATTCCTTAGCAGCCCTTTTTTCAACTGTCTCTCCTCTCTGTTTTGTTTTTGTTCGCATTTGGTGAGAGCTCCTGCTGGGACCTTTTTTCTGCCAAGGAACATTTGGATATTTATATCATCATTCACAGGCCATACAAAATCTTCAACTTAAAAATTAGCCCTGTATTGTATATTTATCCCACCAGATAGCCCTATATTGTGTATTGTTTTTATGTGATGACCCCCAGCCAGCTCTGCATGTAAATGAATGCCCCATTGCCCCACACACACCCTTGTGTATTGTCCTCATCCAGCCGCACATTGTATATTTATCCCACCACCCAACGCCCCCCTTTAATTTATGTGACGCACCCATTAAGCACCCCCTCGTAAATGAATGCCCTCACATCCTTACATATTGCAGCTGCTGATTGGCTGAGCCTTGTCAGCTGACTCCAACAGCCGATCAGGGGCTGGCCCTTACTCCTGCCTTCTGATTGGCTGAACCTGGCCAAGTGACTCCACCAGCCAATCAGGCATTGGGATTGAGTACCAGGGGGTTTTGAAGCTTCACTTTCCTTGGTTCTTTTGTGTCCAGGCTAGGGCTTATCTTTTTACAGTATTTCCCCTGTCTCTGGTTTTATATTGCCATTGGCCCTATTTTGTTTTGGTGTTTTTCCTGCCTCCACCTTTGCTCTTACTGAAGGCACAAGGTTTATCTGACCCTATTGTCTCCAATACTGCTAATGTCTTTTCCTTAGCTTATCATGAGTAGTTCTCCATTCCATTGCTTGAATGTGTAGTGTTCAGTATGGGGGATGACTCAAAGAAGGAACAAACTAGTCAGATATACATCCCCCATACTGCAAGGCAGCATTTTATCTATGTCACGGGGTCAGGTAGCAAAGGAGGATCCAACTATGCAGATATGTAGACGTAGAGCAGTCCAGTAAACAGTCCGTGATCAAGGGCAACGGCAGGCAGCGAGGTCAAAACGTATCCGAGGTCAAGGCAGGCAGATCAGAAGCATAAACGGTATAAACAGGTACGAGGTCAAGGCAGGCAGATCAGAAGCATAAACGGTATAAACAGGTCCGAGGTCAAGGCAGGCAGATCAGAAGCATAAACGGTATAAACAGGTCCGAAGTCAAGGCAGGCAGATCAGAAGCATAAACGGTATAAACAGGTCCGGGGTCGTAGGCAGGCAGCGCTGAATCGTGGTCAAATAACAGGCAAAGGTCGGTACACAAGGCAATAGATCAATGGCAAGGAACAGCACACCTAATAAGCATTACACTTTGAACGGGTAAAGAAAATGGAAACAAACGGGGTTTAAATAGGAGAAGGTACTCGCAGACCACCGATGCGTCATACCGGCGGTACGAGGAGGTGGCGCGCCTGCTTAAGGGGTCCCATGTATGATGACTTTTTTAGTGTACTCCCAATCACATTACATCAACATGTGTTAGAAAATCAGGAAAAGATATGCATAGATGGTGGGCTGATTCTGTGGCGCAATGGGCAACTTGACTAGACTTAGGCTGCCAGCCCTCCCCTGGATACAGCATTCAGCAATCAGATTAAAGTCAGGCCTTTGACCAGGCCACTACAAAGGTTTCATTTTGTTTCTGTTGAGCCATTCAGAGGTAGACTTGCTTGTGTATTTCAGATCATTGTCCTGCAATCCAGTGGAAGCAAACAAAATTAGCAACATTTATAAAAAATCCATTTTAATCTAAATTAAATCTATATAATTTAGATTAAAATAGATGTATGATGAATTTTGCAATTTTTTTTTCCTTTTACGCGTTGGGGTTCACGTGTGCATGAAGCCTCCTGTCCCCTGATTTTGCCTGCCTGCCTATGCCAAGAAAGAGCTATGAACAGGCACCCAATTTGCTAAAGCGCCGGCTGAGCCACCCATTTGGAAGGAGCTCCCAGCCGTCAGCTCCCAGCCAACACACTCACCGCCCAGCCCGGAGTTTCCCCGCCCTCCCCAGTGACTGACGCGAGCGGGGAGGCGGGGCTAACAATGCAAGGCGCAAAGTGCCATTATTCTGTGTGTTCGTGGAGAGGAAACGGCAGCATGCGAACCCCCATTGGAATTACCCACCAGCCGCCACTGCTGCAATCACAGCCAATTATGGGCCTCTGTTGGTACCATCGATCTTTGTCCCAACTCCACTTCCGGCCCCTGTATGCATCTGGCCCAACCTTACTATTATGACTGCCCTTCCGCCTCTCATTGTCAACCAATGCACCATAGTATTTTGCATGTTTACAGCAGCAAGTCGTTGATAAAAATGATGTTATCTTATTATAATAAAAATAATTGAAGATGTTCTACATTGTGGACAAAGTCCATGGTACAAAATTGCCAAATTTCACACTTCTGTTTCTTGACATTGACAAGATATATTTTTTTTTTAGTACGCTATCTCTATTCAGATTTTGACCTTTTGATTGACTCCACCATTTTTGACTGTCAGTATGATTGCTCTTATTGTGAAATGCTGTGTTAGCTTTATAACTAACGTAACAGGACCCATGTCTTCCATAAAGTACCACTTTTGACTCATCAGTCCACGGAATATTATCTGTAACGTCTTGGTGTCTGAACGTATAAATCTTTCCCCTTAGCAAGGCATTAAGGGGTTAAAGCCTCCAAAAAAGGGAAGAGAAGCGGGTTTTTAAATTTCTACCTGCAGTGCAGAGGCAGCAGCTGCACAGATGGATCATGGAAACTAATCAATCGGGTTTAAAAACAAAACAGGCAGTAGTTTTGAACCTAAGGGAGAGGGCAGTGTGAGAAGAAGTCTCCAGGTTGGCAGTGGACACTACCTGATGGTTATACATATTGCTGTATAAGTTGTATACCTACCTATGTGTGAACTCAACTGTTTTCTTTTATTTGCTATTTACTAATCAAGTTGTGAACATCTAAAGTTAGTCTGTTTATTGGGCTGTAGAGTAAAATTAAACTGTCTTTATTTTGAAACTTCTGTGTCCTGTCCTGCTGTGAGAGTATCCTACAGAGGCACACACTACTACAGGGTCATCAAGATATTTTTTGGCAAGCCTGTGTGTTTTTTTCTTTTGGTCAGCAGTGGTTTTTCACCTGAATGGTTTCCACGGATGCCATTTTTTGCACAGTCTCATATTGCAAAATTGTGAACACTGACCTTAACTGAGGCAAGTGAGGCCTACATGTTTGTTTGGGTGCTTTTGTGGCCTCCTGGACGAGTCGTTGATGAGCTCTTGGAGGTATATTGCTAGGTCGACCACTCCTGGGAAGGTTCACCACTGGTCCAAGTTTTGTAAATGATGTCTCTCACTGGTGTCCCAGAGCCTTAACACGGCTTTGTAACCCTTTCCAGACTGATAGGTGTCAATTACTTTGTTTCTCATCTGTTCTTGACTTTCTTTAGCGGTAATGTGCGCTGCATTTTCAGACCTTTTAGCCTACGCCATTTTTTTTATTTGTTTGCTGTTTAGAGTCAACAGGGGTGGCCATAATCATTGATTTAGTAAGAAAGGGGGCAATTACTTTTTCGCAAAAGGCCAGGTAGGGTTAGATAGCTTTTTCCTTCTATACATGAAATTATCATTTAAAACTGCATTTTGTGTTAACTCTGGTTATATTTGTCCAATTTTAAAAGTTTCATGATCTAAAACATTTAAGGGTGACACATATGCAAAAATAGAAGGAATCTGGAAGGAGCAAATACTTTTTGTTAAAAGCACTGTAAAGTTATTAACTGTACCTATATAATAGTGTTTACTAGTCAGGGTAGTAAGCAATGGATGTGTATTTTAATATAAGTAAGTTTGTTTAATTGTTTTCTGAAGAGGCAAATAAATTGCTGATTGTTGTTGTAAGGTTAGAAATCATTGGTGATGTGATAATTTTAGAATAGGAAATTGACTTAATAATGTCGGCCCTGCCACAAGCAGAACCTTCAGCTAAATATCTACAAAATAGTTACGCTGTTATAGAAGAAAAACATAAAAATCACTGGTAGTTTTAATAAATGATTATTGTTATGTTTTCTTTGAAACATTCAGGTAAAGTTCAACAAAGCTACACAGCAGAATTCTTGTATTACTGTGAGCCTGTATCATAAAGTAAGCTACATGAACAATGTGCAGAACTTATTACAAGTTGTAGGGAGATAATTGGATTGTGTAGTTGAAACTGGTTTTAAACCTTGTTTTTCAAGACATAAATTAGTCAAGTAAATCATGATTCATTTTTAAGGAACGCTCGTAACTATAAGCTGTAGTATTATATTTCCACCCTGATGTCACATGTTCAATTATTGTAAAGTGTTCAGAATGCATACCCCTGGCGATTGGGCCCAGGGTCGGACCTTTCAGGCAAATTTCTGTGTTGACGATATGCAAGCCTGTAAAATAAGGCTGAGTGTAAGGCAATGAAATGGTATGGTTCCAGCGTCAATATATGTGGCTTCCGAAGAAATGTAACAAAGAAAGAGAATCCTAGTCATTGTGATACAGTAGATATAGGTACAGTTTGTGAACCCTCTCTTACTCCCAGCATAAGTATTCATCAGGGTGTGACAAGTAAATATCAGCTTGTAAACTCTGTTAAAGAACGCTGTATTCATTTCCCTCAATTTATATATTTTTTCTTTTTATTTGCCAACAGAAATTTGAATGGGAGTGACATGAACACATCGCATACCATAGCATAGATGTAAAAGTTGTAGGGGTACAGCTCAGTGGTCTACTTTGGCAAAGAGCTTGGCTAGGCCTAACCCAGAGAAATGTACCAGCCACTTCCAAGCACTGTGGAGGCCCAGTGTCACAGACCTCCATCATGTAACTGAGTGATTTTAAAAAAGGAGATCTCTGATCATCCCAACTACCCATAAAGCAATGCCACCCTCTGGATCTGCCCCCCCAGTCCACCTTCTGCTTTTGGTTCCCAAATGAGAAGAAGAAGAGAGATCATATGGAAAAATATGATCTCATATTAAGCATTGTCCTTTAGCACTATGTGTGACAACCAGAAGGGGACTGGTTTGTTCCTACACTGTAAAAATTAAATAAGTCAAGTCATCAAATACTTTTAAATCCTGTATGTACTGTGGCCAGTAGCTCCTTCACTACATCCTCTAAGAAATATGGGCCCTTCAGCCCCTTACAATGCTGGGGACCAGTAACAAATGCTCCATGTGACGCGCTCTTCATTTTATGCCCATTCAACTAAAATAACAATTGTGTGGTCAGACATTGATGTTGGACAAGAAGGCCTGGTTCGCAATCAGTGTTTCAATTAATCCTAAAAGGTGTTCAGAGGGTTGAGGTCAGTGCCCTGTATAGGCCGCTTTATGTGAACATTAGCATGTCAGAACAAGAAAAGGCCTTCCCCAAACTGGTGACACAAAGTGGGACTAAGGGGCCTATCTTAAATTCTGGAAAAAGCTTTAGACCATTATCCCTCCTCCACTAAACATTACAGTAGGCACTATGCATTCCAGTAGGTAGCATTTTCCTGGCATCTGCCAAACCCAGATTCGTCCATCGACTTCCAAATTGTTAAGCATGATTCATGAATCAAAATAGCATAGTTTCCACTGCTCCTGGCCCTAGTGTATGTGTGCTTTACACCACTTCAGCTGTCACTTGGCATTATGTATATATAACAATTTCATGAAGCCCGCCACGCAGTGCTTATTGTACTGATATTGCTTCCAGGAACAGTTTGGAACTCTGTAGTAAGTGATGCGCCAGAAGACAGGTGATTTTTATGTGCTTCAGCGCACAGCATCCCCTTACTTTGAGAGTGGCTGGTCTCTCTCTTCATGACTGAGCTGTTGTTATTCCTAGATGCTTCCACTTCACAATAGTAGCACTTACAGTGGACCAGGCAGAAAGTTCACAAACTGGCTTGAGGCAAAGATGGTATCCTGTGATGTTAAAAGTCACTGAGCTACAGTATTTAGTATTACCCATTTAACTGCCAATGTTTATTTATGGAGATGGCTGCCTATGTGCTTGATTATAGGGTAAATCAATGTTTATTAAGTATTTTTTGGAGAAATCCAACAAAGGAAGGGGGGGTACAAAAAGAAGAAGGGGGAAGGAGGGGGGACACGGAGAAGGGTACAATCCAAATCCATCACAACATATGCAGGAAGAAGAATTATGCAGCATGTTGGGTATACATTCGGGAAAAAACCATCTCTGGGTCAGCAGAATGACAATAAAAGCAAGACTGGTCAATCAAGATAGTTTACCGGAGAAGTGATGCCATCGCGGCCCGTGACACAACAGGATGTAGCATGTGTGAAGGGCTCCGTGTGGAGTGGGGATGGCGAATCCGAGAAACTACGAAGACGATGACAGCTAAGCGCCAACTCACAAGAGAGGCGAAAAGCGTCAGGGGCATAGCCGCAGCACAGTGATCGAGGCACCGTGACCAACCATAAGGAAGGCACCTACCGAGCGGCAAGCGTGGTATCGCAATGGACCGGGAAGGGGACGGTAAGACTAAGGATCCGGGAAGGAGAAAGGGAGACAGGGAGCAGAGGGTATACATGGAGCGGGAAGAGAGAGAGAGAAAAAGAGAAGAAGAAGAGAGACAAACAAAAAAAAAGAAAAAAAAAAAAAAAAGGGGGGGGGAAGCAAGGTGGGACTATGGGACGGGTGCGGCCGCCAGATGGGGGCGGATCTCGGGGCCAGACAGGTATTGCGCCCAGTGAAACCAAAGACGGAGATGTTTGTCAGACCTGTCGTCCGCCGAGCACATCAGCTCCTCAAGGGTACGTCTCCGCTCCACCCGCAGGATCCACTCCCGAATCGAGGGCGGGTCCGGGTCACCCCAATGTAGGGGGATCAGAGATTTAGCCGCCACCAGAAGATGGCGGAGTACCGTAGATTTATACCAAGAGACAGGGTAGGGCATATGCAGCAGCAGAAGGAACTCTGGGGTGAACGGCAGCCGCCTGTCGGTAAGGGCTTGAGCAGTAGAATGGACAGTAATCCAAAAGAAGAGCATCCGAGGGCAAGACCACCATAAGTGAAGGATCGAACACGGGGAAGCCCCACACCTCCAGCATTCATCCCGTATATCGGGATTGTACCGGGCCAGCGTGGACGGAGGGCGGTACCAACCGGCCAAAAGCTTATAGGACATCTCCTGGTCCCTGTTACCGATGGAGCACTTGTGAGTGAGGATCGACATCTTATGCCATTGCCCCTCCGTAAGGGACAGATTCAGCGAGCTCTCCCACCTGCCTACATGGGGCGGGGTAGCGGTGTAAATAGCGGGCAGAAGGAGTCCGTAAAGCAAAGACACACCGTGAGCCGGAGACTCGTCCCGCGCACAAAGGTTCTCGAAAACAGTAAGGTCCCGGCAGACCTCATGCTTACGGACCAGGGTCTGAAAGAAGTTGCCCAGTTGTGCATAGCGGAACCGATCGAGAGGGGTCGGCGGATCAGCAGTCACCAGGTCTCTCAACGGCTTCAAATCACGTGAGGACAAGAAGGCTCGGATCCCGGACACACCCTGAGCTGCCACCTCTGGGAAGAGGTCCACGCCCATCCCCGGAGGGAAGTCAGGGTTATCACGGAGCGGCGTGAGGGGGGAAGGAATGGTGGAGATGGTGGTAGTGCGGAGCAAGGAGTGCCACACTCCGAGCGTCGCAGAGACAAAGGGGTGAGAGGCGGCTACACGACGGGCACAGGCAGCGGCAAGCCAAGGCAATGAACTCGTCGGGACAGAGAGCGAGGCACTCTCAGCCCCCACCCACAGCTTACTTCGCACCCCACAGGACCATTCAAGGACACGTAGCAGGTGACAGGCCCGATAGTATGTGCGGGGGCAAGGCAGAGCCAAGCCACCCCTGTCCTTCGGTAGGACAAGCACACCGTATTTAATCCGTGGGGAGCCACGGCCCCAAACGAACCGAAGGAAGAGAGTGCGAAGTGTGGAGAAAAAGGAAGGTGGAATTCGAATGGGAAGGGTTTGAAACAAGTAGAGGAGCCGAGGCATAGCATTCATTTTGATGGAGTTAACCCGTCCCATCCATGAGAGAGTGAGCCGAGACCACCGAGCAAGGTCAGCGCGCAACTCAGAGAGAATAGGCAGGAAGTTCTTAGGAAAGAGTTGGGAGAAGTCCGCAGACAACCAGACACCCAAATAACGCAATTTTGCGTCGCACCAACGGAACGGGAAAGCGGCCGCGAGGGAAGCGCTCTCAGCCGCGGGGACACCCACCCCCAGAATTTCAGATTTGGCCATATTAATTTTGAAATTAGATAGGGAACCGTAGAGATCCAGTTCCTTCAGGATGGAGTGCAGGGACAATCGGGGTCGAGAGATAGAGAAAAGAAGGTCGTCGGCGTAGCCGAGGATCTTATGTTGGGTGCCGCCGACCGGTATCCCAGCGATGTCAGGGTTCAACCGGATAGCTTGTAGAAGAGGTTCGAGGGTGAGCACAAACAATAACGGAGACAGGGGGCAGCCCTGCCGGGTGCCATTGCTAATAGGAAAAGAGTCCGACAGAAGCCCATTAATCCGAAGCCGCGCCGAAGGAGCGGAGTACAACGAGCGGACCCAAGAGAGGTAGCCGGCTCCAAAGCCCATGTGCACGAGGGTGGTCAACAGGAAGGTCCAATCCACGCGATCGAACGCCTTCTCGGCGTCCGTGGAGAGAAAGGCAGAGGGCAAGGAGGAGGACCTCGCCAAGTGCATTAGGCTGAGGGCGCGGATAGTGCAGTCTCTGGCCTCACGGCCAGGGACAAAGCCCGACTGGTCTGGGTGCACCAAGGCGGGAAGAAAGGGCTTCAGTCTGTTCGCCAAGATTTTAGCAAACAACTTGACGTCCGCATTAAGCAGGGAGATTGGACGGTAGCTGCCGCAGTGCTCCGGGTCCTTGCCCTCCTTAGGGATAAGAGTAATGGATGCCAAAGTGGAGTGCGGGTGTATCCGGCCGCCGTCCAATATGGAATTAAAGGCATCCACAAAATGCTGACCAAGCTGTTCGCGAAAACGCGAATAATATTTCAGGGGGAATCCATCGGGGCGGGGACATCTCCCCGACCGAGAAGATAGCAAGGGAGAATTCCGCGAGGGAAATGGGAGCATCTAGGCCCGCCGCAGCCTCAGCCGGTAGACGCCGAGTCAGGGTGCGCGAGAGGTAGTCGCGGATGCGTGGAGCCCGAGAAGGCGAATCCCCCCTAGGAGTGGGAAGATTGTAGAGGTCAGTAAAGTACTTGAGGAAGCCGGCCGAGATGTCCGAGTGGGTATATAAGTGAGACGGCGGGACTGCTGAAGAGCCCGCGCTAAGAATTTACCCGACTTATCTCCGTGCTCATGAAAAAGCGCCCGATTGCGTAAATAGGATCTATGGTACCTGGCATTCAAAAGAGAGGCTAGGTCTTTCCGAAGCAACAGCAGACGTTGCAGATGTTCCCCAGACAAAGATTCTTTATGGGCGCGTTCCGCGATCGCTATTTGGGCACAGAGGGACGAGACCGACAGGGCCACCGCCTTTTTACGCCGTGAGCAGAGACTGATGAGGCACCCGCGCAAAACACATTTATGAGCCTCCCAGACCGTGAGACGAGGGGTGTCATCCGCGAGGTTATCACGGAAATATTGGGAGATCGCGTCAGCCGTGTCTGCGCAGACGCTGGCATCCGTCAGAAGGGACTCGTTGAAACGCCAAGTACGCTCGGAAGAGCGAAGGAGGGGAGAGCCAATGGAAATAGTCAGAGGGGCGTGATCAGACCACGTGGTCAAGCCTATGCGGGCACCGCGCAACAGGGCGGCATGGTGGTACGGGAGAAAGAAATAGTCGATTCGGGAGTAGGAGCCATGAGGTGCGGAAAAGAACGTGTAGTCCCTAGCATCCGGATGGAGGGCCCTCCAGCAATCAACAAGACGATACCGGGAGAGGAGGGAAACGATCCAGCGCAGGACCCGCGTAGGGGAACGGGAGTTGCCACTGGAGGTGTCAAAGGATGGGTGGAGGGCGATATTGAAATCGCCGCCCAACACCAAGACACCGTCGCTAAAGTCGCTGAGGCGACCAAGGGCGGACCTCAGGGCCACATGTTGGCCTCGGTTGGGTAAGTAGAGGTTGGCGAAGGTATACGTCTGGGCAGCAATGAGGCATTTGAGGAACAGGAAGCGGCCATCCGGGTCCGTCAACACGGCCAGTTCTCGGAAAGGCACAGATTTTGACAACAGGATGGCGACCCCCTTTGTCTTGGAGCCGGAGGTATTGCTAAAAAAACCCGTGGGGTAATAATGGTTGGACAGCCGAGGTGCAGAACCCTCCCGAAAATGCGTCTCCTGAATAAAGGCCACATCAACCCGCCCCCGCCGTAGGTCACAGAGCAAGTGGGAGCGCTTCTCCGGGATATTCAGTCCCCGGGCATTAAGGGAGAGGAACGTGAGCGGGTTCTCTTGGGCGGGGGGAGGCATAGTGGGCACGGGAGGCAAAGGGAGAAAAAAAAAAGAAAAAAAAAAAAAAGGGGGAAAAAGAGGGGGGGAAGAGGAGGAACAGACACAAAGAGAAGGGGGAAGTAGAGAAGAAGAAACGGGCAATAGGGAGGGGGAAGGAGAGGAGACAGGGAAGAAACGTGGAGGGAAAAAAGGCACTAAGTGCGCCGGGAAGGGTGAAAAAACAAACCTCGCTACGCCGAGGCGAGAGAGGGATCACCCAGCCCCTACAAAAGAGGGCGCAAAGTGACAGGGCCTACACAGCCCCAAGGGAAAAAAAAACCGGCGCCAGGTAAGTAGTAGGTATAAATAACTACAGCGAAGGCATCCGCCATCGCCCAGCAGAAGTGAAAGCAACAGCAAAACACGTGAAGGTGCAACTGGAGTGGCTAGTAGAGGGTCCAGATAACGCACCAGAGGAGGCATGGACGTGTGTGGAGAGAGGAATCGTGTTGCGTCAACGGTACGCAACCAATCGGCAGAAGTAACCATAAAAATCTATCAACCGGACAGGTAAAAGAGGTCAATGGATACAGAGCAATACAGGTCAAATATATTGTAAAAAAAACCAACAAAAAACAAAAACAAAAATAAAAATAATTAAAAAAAAATAATAAAAAAATAAATAAATAAACAATCAACAGCACCATACGGTACAGTATAGCGGTAAACAAGCAACCACATCGAGCGAAGGTACCGGCAGAAACATGAGTGATGAGTAGTACAGCAGAACAGAAACACGGGGAGTACCCCAGAGCAATCGGAAGAGGGCAACAGTAGAAGGCAGAGACGCTGCCCCACGGTAGGACGAGAGAAAAACTAAAGAAAATAGGCAATAATAAGTAAATAAATAGATAAAGAAATGAAAACAGCAATGGTGCGTGACGAACCAGCCAAAGGAGGCAGGAAGGCAAGTTCAGCCGGACATGAAAGGTCAGTACCATACAGAGCAAAAGCATGAGAAGGTGCAGAACAATCCCGACACATGCAGTGAGACAGGAAAACCATAATACATGAACAGGCCGTAAATATGTAACTACAGCAAATCAGAGTACCGGCCAAACCATGAGTGATGAGCAGAAAAAAAAAAAAAAAAAAAAAAGACCGTCACCCCCCCCACCCCCCCACCCCCCGCGTGTAGCAAACCCATGAGGCGTGCCGCAAGGAGTGGCACAATGGCGCAGGGGCCAGAACACACGAACTGAGAGCCCAGGAGCGTGTTCAAATGTTGAATATGTTGAGTCCGCGTCATGTGTGTGAGGCAGGTATGAGTGTGCAGGGAAGACAGCCACAGTGTGGTTGGAACCAGCACCCAGGAGCGTGTTCAAATGTTGAGTATGGGATTGTGCGTGAGGCAGGTCTGAGGCGCGTAGCGAAGACGGCCACAGTGTGGGTGGAACCAGTGCCCAGGAGCGTGTACAAGTGGCGAATATGGGATTGTGCGCCGTCCGTGGCATGTGTGTGAGGCAGGCATGAGGTGTGTAGCGAAGACGGCCACAGTGTGGTTGGAACCAGCGCCCAAAGGCGAAGAGGACCATCCTGGGTAACGACCGCTCCCATTGCAGAGCACCATGTGCAATTTGGAGAAAAATAATTAAAAAAAATAAAAATAAATAAAAATAAAAATAAATAAATAAATAAATTAAAAAAAAAAAAACCCCAATCATCACACAGCGTAACTAAGGTGAACCCAGGGTGTCACCAGCGAACAAATAAACAGGCGAACGGACCGAAAACACAACAGTTGACCCCCACATACATAAGCGCACGGGGGGGCACACATCAATAAGGATACGAAAAGTCTCAGGTGTTAGCGGAAAAGAGTCCTCTATTCTTCCGCATCCCGAGGCTGCGGTGGTGGGCGCGGTGGGGGCGCAGCAGCCGCGCGGTCTGGAAGCCAACGGGGGCGATCGGAGCGCCTGGGTTGGTGAGACGACGCCGGTCTGGAGGGTTCCGCTTCAGGGTCGAGGCCCAAAAGGGACCAATCGGGTATGGTGATGTCCGAAAGTCCCAAGGCAGATAAGACCGCAGGAAGGTCGCGGTAATAGCGCACGAGGTAGGAGGTAGCGCCATGCCTGATCGTAAGCAGAAAGGGGTGACCCCAGCGATACGGGATGCGCAGCCTGCTCAACTCCGACGTGAGAGGGCGCAGGACTCGTCTCACCTGGAGAGTTAGATCCGAGAGATCTTGGTAGAAGGTGATAGTACGGCCTTGGTAGGGCCAGGAGCCGACCTCACGCGCCCTAGCCATAATGGCTTCTTTCACGGAGAAATCCACAAAGTGGCAAATTATGTCCCGGGGTGGGCTCGCCGAATTACCTCTGGGTCTCAGGGCCCGATGCGCTCTGTCCACCTCCCGAGATGAATCCACACGACGCCCCATGAGGTCGGTGAAGAGGGCCGTGAGTAGGTCAGGTAGGCTCTCCGTAGAGTCGCCCTCCGGCATCCCGCGTATGCGGATGTTGTGGCGGCGGCCCCTGTTCTCGAGGTCCTCGAGGCGGCGTCGGAGAGAGGTTAAGAGCCGGTGGTGGTGGTCAATAGCACGGTGGGTGGCCCGAGCAGCCTGATGGTGTGAGGTCGCGGTGTCCTCCAGGGTCGTTACCCGGCGTTCCAACACGGAGAGGTCGGTGCGCAAGGCCGCCACTTCATCGCGGACAACCTGTCTCAGCTCCGCGATGAGGTTCGAGAAGTCTGTCCTCCACGGCGCAGAGGAAAAAATTTGCAGTGCCTCAGGTGTGGGAGGAGGCCGAGGAAGTGGAGGAGCAGGCTGGGGATCATCAGCTGAAGACAAACTGGCGGGGGAACCAGCCTCGTGGTCCTCAGAGGCCTGCGAGGCCAGGTCAGCTGGGGTATGAAAGTAGTCCCGCAGGGAGGCAGAGACCGGTCGAGACCGACCACCCGGGGTGGAGGGGTCCGAAGAAGGCTTCTTATTGCGACCCATAGCAGCACGTGTATGCGATTTCAGCGAAAATTCGGTGAGCGATGGCGGAGCGAGGTTAAGCAGCCATCTTCCCTGAAGGTCGGGCACGCCCCCCGTGCTTGATTATATACACCTGTAAGCATTGGGTGTGACTGAAACACCTAAACTCAATAATGAAGAAGTGGTGTCCACATACTTTTTGTCATATAGTGTGTATATAATGGTGTTTACAGATTAACCCCTTCGCGACCTTTGCCGGTTCAGGACCGTCATGACATGAAGGTCACTAAATGACCTTTGACGGTCCTGAACCGTCAAAAAGTAAAATAAGCTTAGAAAGTGATCAACGATCACTTTCTTCGCTTAAACGGCGTTACTGTAATGCCTCGATGTCGAGGCATTCAGTAACGGCGAGATCGGCATCGGGGGCCATGTCTGGCCCCTCCCCGAGGCGTCAACAACCGCCATACATTGTATGGCGGCGGACGCCCGTTTTAAAAGCGTTTAGGAGGCGATCAACGATCGCCTCCTAAACTTAAATGGTGTCGCTGGAATGCCTCGATCAGGAGGCATCCAGCGACACCAAACACTTACCTCTGGGTGGGCTGTGACCGCTCCGGAGAGCGGTCACAGCCGCCGCTGCCGGTGTTCTTCGCCATCAACAAGATGGCGGCCGCCCTGTAAAAGAAACAAACAAGTTTTTAAAGTTCGCTAGATGGTCTAGAGAACTCTGGCTCCACTTGCAGGTTGAATACAGGTACTGCATTCAACCATGCAAGTCAATGGAGCCCAGCTTTCTAATCACAATGTGATTAGTAAAATATTAAAAAAAAAAAAAAAAAAAAATGGAAAAAATTTAACATTTAAAAATAATTATGCAGTGATGTCACTAGATGAACCATCCAGCAAAATGTGTAAAAAAAAAATATAAAAAAAAAAGGTATTAAAAAAATAAAATAAAAAAATAAAGTTTATTATTTTGAGCAAGTGCTAAAATTTCTCAAAAATCTCAACAAAGAGTTAAAATAAAAGCACTTCAAATACCCAAGGGGTGTCTAATATAAAAAAAAATGGCTGATGGGGTAAATTGGAGTGGCTGAGCTCAAAGATAGGGCATAGGTACAGACTTTCCAAAATGGACAAAAAAAGCGCACTTCCCAAATGTGGCATTTTAAATCTCAAACAACACGACAAATCCATGCATGTCGGGTATCACTGCACTCAGGAGATGTTCCTGAACACACATTGGGGTGTTGTTTGACAGTGGCATATACCAGGACCTGTATATCTATAACTAAAGTACAATTTGTGTGAAAAAAAATTACTATTACAAAGTTTGACAAAGTGTAGTTGTATAATTGGTGCATGGAAAGGGTTAAAATAACAGCATTTGGAATACCCTGGGGTGTCTAGTTTTCAAAAATATATGGTTTGAATGGGTTAAATTGAGTTAACCGGCTTCAAAGATGTTCCAAAGAGGAGATGGAGGCAGAATGACCAGATTTGTTAAAAAAGATTTGGAAATCATAAAACGCTGCTTGTACTTATTGCCCTATAACTTACAAAAAACAGCAAAAAAACATAAAAACATTGGGTATTTCTAAACTCAGGACAAGTAGTAGAATCTATTTAGCTAGTTTTTTTACTTGCTTTTTTAGGTGAGTAAAAGATTTTTCAAATAAAAGTCATAAAATGTGTTTTTTTTCAATTTTTCACCATGTTTTTTTTAATTTTTTTTATAGTAAATAAGATGAAACGATCAAAATAATGGTATCTGAAGAAAGCCCATCTTGTCCTGAAAAAAACTTATGTGGGTACACTAAATGGGTGAGGAGAAAATTACAGCTGAACACAAGCACCACAAAAGTATTAAAACAGCCTCGGTCCCACAGGGTACAAAACGAAAAATGAGCCCGGTCCTTAAGGGGTTAAAATATGCAATTTATAGGTCTTAAAAACTCAAGTTATGCCCATACCATCAGAGAACCTGCTTTAATGTTTTCTTGTAAGGATCTTCATAATTATTCATTCTGTGACGGGACGCCCTTTACCCCGACTGGGTACTCCCACCATACGTAGCTTCCTTGCCGGCACACAAATCATTAACCCCTTCAGCGCCAGGCAGAACCAGCGTTGTAGATAGAAGGGGGGACGTCGCTGCTAGCCGAAGCTTAGCTACTCAGTGGGGCTATTGTCCTGAAAAGGACAATAAAGGATCATAGCAGCCCACCCCAAGCATCAGGCAGCACTCATGTTGAGGTGAAAACAGGACTCGGTTTATTTGGAAACACAGGGGTATTTAAACAGTACAAGGGGTAATTTACATACAATAGGCACAACAAGCTATATAAAGTTCTCCATCAGGTCCTCCTTTACACACGGCTCAGTATTTGCACTCAGCCCACCTCAGCCCAGTAGGGGGTCACTATTGTAGTCTGTGGGAGGATGGTAAACTTGGGCGTCTCCCTGACTTCTGGCTGAAACCTGCTGGATATCAGATCCAGGTGCACATACTATCTCTGTCCTGTCAGTCCTGACCCAATGGAGAGTAAAACCACCCATAAACTCCCTCCCAAAATGCAGGAACCCCAAATCTGTCCAAGCTCCACAGTCTTTAGAGTCTCTGGTACTTTGGGAAACCTGGCACTCCGTACCAGGGCCCATAGTTTGTAGAAATGAGGCTGGCACTCAGTCCCCTCCAGAAGCCCATGGCACGGAGGCTTCCGTGACATATCCCATTGACTTATCTCTGCCCTAAAATTAAGTTGCTAATAATTGATTGATTTAGTTAGTAAGGAGAAAGGTAAGCATTTCAAGACTGGATATTGATTGATATCAACCTTGCCAACTTTAGACACATTTCCTTTTATAATTACACCTATTGACAAACAAAGTAATTTAGTTTTGCCAAATTCTATAAATGTGGCTGTTGCTCTTTAATAATCAAGCAAGTGCCCTTTTTTGTTCACTGCTGCCCTGCCATAAATAAACAAAACACACACATACATATGCCCTTGCACATTAATTCATGCCAAGACACACCTATACATTCATACGCACACACACTTACACATACACACTCATGATAATAAACACTTACTCACTCTTTCACACAAATAACACCATCATCACAGCCTTGCCTTCACTGTAGCCTTTTTTAATAGCTGCTCTCACACTGCAAGCCGGTAAACAATTAACGCAAGGTCAGTTTATGTGACAGCCTCCGCAAGTCCAAGTCAGACCAACTCTTTTGGACAGGCCCAGGGGTCAATTTCTTACTGCTCTCGGGGGGAGCGTCCACCCTTGCCTAAACCCCCTAAATGTATGGACTTCAGAACAGATTATAATGACAAAAGATGCATAATGTATTATTTAATTAAACCTGTTCTGTGCACCATAGTTTGATGATTTATGTAATTTACATTTTCTTGGCCAATTAGTCCTCTGATTTCCTAAATATATGCAGAATATCAACACCTTAACTGGCTGGTCTGCAGTGTTCCAGGGTTGGATTTCAGCTGATGTGTTGCACATAAAATATATAGCTTCTATATGACCAGTAGAAACCTGCTGACTTGATGTAATTGAACTCACTAATGCGAACCAAGGCCATTAATGTTATGGCACAAAATGCCTCTGTAATGATGGATTTCTGCATAGAGAATGTATTTAATTCAGCGGTCAGCTGTCAGTCATATCCTATTTTAGTTAAAAAATATTACATATACATAGATGGCTGAACATATCAAGTTAGTCACCAATGGGAAAAGGCCTGACAACTAAAAAAATTGGATTTGTTTAAACCAATGGTTTCCAATCTAGTCTTACTACTATTGGAGAACAGCAACGGACCACCCACCATACAATTGACAGCTATCTGGGGCTGGTCCCACCCTTATCTGCAGCTATCCCCGCGCTTTGTGGGACAAACTCTGCCCCCTTCACAAAGTAGCTCCATCAGATGAGGAAGGGTTCCAGGTAGCCAGACCTAGGAAGTTAAATCAGGTTAACTCCTCTCACCTACCTCTGCCAAGCCTTTCCTAGCCTAACTCTTGCAGTCGAGCTGTATGTATGTCCAGCCATATTATTTACTTAATTAGTGTTTACATTGAGATATACTTGTCTGGTTAGTCTATCTCAAACATTGGCACTTTTACCTCTTGTGTAATCCCCCCACCACCATCTCCTTCATGATTATAAACTTGTTTCTGCCCGGCCCTGCTTACTTTTTGTTTTTGTAAGTTGAAATAGTTATGTGAAACACTGCTTGCTAAGTCCTCTTTACCCATTGAACAGTGCTGAGCTATTTGATTGCGCTATATAAATCATTTAATAAAAATGGACTATGTTGAACTAACAATTTCATGATCTACCAGACTATAAGCATCAGACTCAGTTGCCATCTTCATGACTAAGTATAATATGGGTTATGTACAAAAGGCAGTTCTGGTAACTCTTGGCCAAGTATCATTGCAACCTATCATATGCGTAGCCGGAGAAATCCGCTTTTCTGGTTCTGCGGGTCAACACATGAATCCTCTGGGTTGCAGGGTCCTGCACATGCCTTACTCCCTGCCCATTTCCCCTTTAAATGGGGGTGTTTCCCTGTGATGTCAGTGGCAACGCCCACTGATGGCAGCGACCACTGACATCAGCAGGGAATGCCCCCGATGTCAGCGGGACCGCCCGCTGACTTCAATGGGCGGTCGTGGCCACGTCCCACGAATGTTAGCTGGAGCCCACAAGTTCCCAGGTATGATCATATGTACCTGATAAGTAATGTATTTTGTTTCTGTATAATGATTACCTTTTCATTTGGAAACTATTAAGGGTTAAGGGGGAAGACATATAAAGACCACTTCTTTCTTATCACACATATTTACTTGAGTTGCAAGTACTGTACAGCGCTACGAAATATGATAGCGCTTTATAAAAAATAAATAACAATACTGCAAAATTGTTACCCAAGTAACACTATTAGGTTAATGGTTTGGATTTCATAAGCAGTAATTTGTTCTTTTTAGAATTCACATGGTTATTTGGGCACTGTACTTAACCCCTTAAGGACAATGGGCAGTCCCTAAACCCATTGAAAACAATGCATTTTGAGCCCGTACATGTATGGGCTTTGTCATTAAGGGGTTAAAAATTAACTGAACATATCATATTAACAAAACATGGTATTTTCTTTTCTTGCTGATTCAACTACTTCATAGTTACATAGCTTTCATTATCGTATCTTGCAGGCTTGCAAGTCAGCTATAAGGAAAATGGATACTTTTTGTTTGGTTTATATGAGATTGTGGAATGTCTTACAGTTCTTACTTTACATATAAATAACACTGAAGTTCAATTCATGGAATATTCTTATAGATTGTAAGCCTGCAAAGGGCAGAATCCTATTTTTCATCTCTACAAGTATGTCACAATATGTGTTAGTATAACTGTCCATTTGTATATTGTCAATGTTTAATGTTGATTTTCCTTTCCATTTTTCCATGTGGTATGGAATCACCTAGCACTATGAATAAAATGTAACATTAATTTTCAGTCTCACTACTACCGGGTTTAGAATTACTTCCTGATGTTCTATAATGTCTAATGTACAACTTTTTGAACCTGGTGTCACACTGCCTGGGAAATGAAAGCTGCTGGAACCCATGCCAGTTATAAGGATATTGCCGGCTCTATCATTCTTCTTCTGGGTTGTATTAGGTGTATTTTTTTTTTTAGTGTTTCCACCTTGTTATGTGTTTTTATAAGGTCTAATAAATCACCTTTTGAGCCTGGTCACACACTACATGGGAAATGGGTAGGAATCCTTACCAGTTCTAAGCACAATAACTGCACATTCTTCTTCGCTGCCTCGGGTGTACCGACCTGTGTGCTGTTGCTATGCATTCTTACTTAATGTTCCTACCTTGTTAGATATGAATCACCATACAAGTCACGTGGCCCAATGACCATTTCCAAACCAGCTGATAGTAACAATTATTTGTAGCCTATGTTATTAGCAATGTTGATATACCCAGTTGGAGCTGGACTCTCCCGCAGCATAAAGACAGACCAAAACACTGAAAAGAAGGAGAACTTTGAGTTGGCTCAGCTCCAGCTGACATTCCTTTACGCTTTAGGAAACAGGCCAAGGCAATCAGCTTTTCCGTTTGTGCATTCTCGCAAAACTCTAGTAGAGGAGAAAACAGTGAGGGAATTTAAACATGTACAAGTCAGAGATACGGCTATTCTGAATACTAGACAAGACCAAGGATTAAATAAAGTGTGAGGTTGTTACCCTAGGGAAAAAATAGGCAGACTAAATGGGCCAAATGGCCATCAAATTATGGGTTTAGATGTACAACTTTCTTCATGTGCCACTACTTGCCCATACCTGTGCAGAAGACTGACTTGCAACTGAGGAAGTCCCACGTGCTGACCCTGGGGAGCAGTTTGGTAACTCTCTAAAGTTACACCCACTATCATCTACTTCACACCCACTTGTCTTGCTTTCCACATATATTTGGACCTGGCCCAACCCCTTCCCTGAGGTCAGCTACACCACTAAGAGAGGGGGATATGATACCTGGGAACTCTCCGGGTTTGACACGCCCCACTCCCCGCCCATTTTCCCTTTAAATGGGGGTGTTTCCCGCCGTCAGTGGGAATGCCCCCGGCGTCGGCAGGACTTTGTTGAAGCACCTTTTAATTTTATTACAGCAACCAGTCTTTTTGGGTAGGAGTCTATTAGCATGGCACATCTTGACGTGGCAATATTTGCCCACTCTTCTTTGCAAAAGCACTCCAAATCTGTCAGATTGCGAGGACATCTCCTGTGCACAGCCCTTTTCACATCACCCCACAGATGTTCAATTGGATTCAGTTCTGGGCTCTGGCTATGCCATTCCAAAACATTAATCTTCTTCTAGTGAAGCCATGTTTTTGTGGATTTGGAAGTGTGCTTTGGGTCGTTGTCGTGCTGAAAGGTGAACTTCCTCTTCCTAACTACCAAAATTGCCTGGTATTTGGAACTGTTCATAATTCCAGCTGAAGAAAAATAGCCCCAAAGCATGAAGCTGCCACCACCATCCTTCACTGTGGGTATGGTGTTCTTTGGGTGATATGCAGTGTTGTGTTTGCACCAAACATGCCTTTTGGAATTATGGCCAAAAAGTTCAACCTTGGTTTCATAAGATCATAACACATTTTCCCACATGCTTTTGGGGGACTTGATGTTTGTTTTTGCAAACTTCAGCCAGGCTTGAATGTTTTTCTTTGTAAGAAAAGGCTTCCGTCTTGCCACCCTACCCTATAGCCCATTCATATGAAGAATACGGGAAATTGTTGTCATATGTAACACACAGCCAATACTTGCCAGAAATTCCTGCAGTTCGTTTAATGTTGCAGTAGGCCTCTTGTAAGCCTCCCTGACCAGTTTTCTTCTCGTCTTTTCATCAATTTTGGAGGGAGGTCCAGTTCTTGGTAATGTCTTTGTTGTGCCATATTTTCTCCACTTGATGATGACTGTCTTCACTGTGTTCCATGGTATATCTAATGCTTTGGAAATTATTCTGTACCCTTCTCCTGACTGATATCTTTCAACAATGAGATCCCTCTGATGCTTTGGAAGCTCTCTGAGGACAATGGCCTTTGCTCTAAGATGCAACTAAGGTAAATCCTACTTTAACCTCACAAGAACCAGTCATTTTAACAGGGGTGTGTAGACTTTTTATAACCACTGTATGTATACACATCTTAACCAAAAAGCCACCCTGGGACATTCAGCTTTGGCAGCATGGGAGCACCAATCACATCTATATAGGCCTGTTAAACATCCCATTCCAGATGCATTGTTATTAATATAGTGTTGCCCCCTTTGCAGATATAAGGGCCTCCACTCTTCTGGGAAGTCTTTCCACAAGAGTGTTTCTGTGGGAATGTGTGTCCATTCGGCCAAAAGAGCATGTTTAAGATCAGGTGCTGATGTTGAACGAGAAGGCCTAGCTTGCAATCTCTATTCCAATTGATCTCAAAGGTGTTAGATGGTGTCAGGGCTCAGTGTGGGCCAGTCAAATTTTTCCACACCAAACTCATCCAACCATGTTTTTATGGACCTTGCTTTGCGTACAGGGGTAAAGTCATGTCTAAACAGAAAAGGGCCTTCCCCAAACTGGTGCCACACAGCTGGAAACATACAATTGTCTAAAGTGCCTTTGTAAGCTGTAGCATTTCTGACAGAAGAACATAAAAGCCAAGCCCAAACCATGGAAAACAGCCCTTACCCCTCCTCCACCAAACTTTACAGTAGGCCCTATGCATTCTGGTTCTGTGTGTGGGGTTGTTGTGGAATCCACCAAACCCAGATTAGTCCATTAGACTTCCAGAGATTGAAGTGTGTTTTATCACTCTTGACAACACATTTCCACTGCTCCAGGGTCCAGTGGCCACTAGGCATTGCGCATCGTGATCTTTGGCTTGTGTGCAGCTGCTCAGCCATGCAAACCCATTTCATGAAGCTCCTGACAAACAGCTCTTGTGCAGATGATGCTTCCAGAGACATTATGAAACTCTGTAGTGAGAGATACTACAGAGGACGGGCCATTTTTATGTGCTTTGGCACACGTTGGCCCCACTCTGAGAGTGTGCACTTTGTTGCTGATCTGTTGTTACTCCAAAATTAATCTTAAGGATTAATCCTTAATCTTCACAATAATAGCACTAACAGTAGAGAGTATCAGAAGAAACTTATTTCCATCCTGAAAAAACATATAGAGGGAATTCACTGTTGAACAAAGACACGGCAAAAATTGACAACAATACTTTTAAGTTGAAACGTGTCCAAAGCCCTTGAATGCTCTTTTAAGTAAATATTGTTTTCTTTGAGACGGTTTATAGTGAATAGTAGTCATAACTGGAGTAAAAATGTATAATGAGCAAATACTGGGCAAAGTTCTCACTGTTCTCACAAGTGTAAAAGTGTCATAATGGCTCTTTCTAACCATGGCCCTTTTAGTAGTAGTAAAAAAAAAAAGATGGAAACCAACAACATGGCTCTTATTACAACGTCCTTACAGGCGACATGAGCTACGTACGGTTTGGTTGCACACACCAGATTGCGATGACCCTTAGTATTTAGTGCGCAGGCGTAACCTTCTCCTCTGTAAATCAGCTCGCGCCAAGGCCACGAAACTAACCATTCCCGGATAGTGGAAGACCCGCCCTTCTTGCGTCACGTGACGTACGGGGAGCCCCTCCCAATGGTCAGTGGGAGAGACAGACAGACATCCACAGATACGGAGACCGTGAGAGGTGTTTACCCACCCGGGGATTTATAGCCACCGCGCGCACACGGGCGGCTATCGCAAGGACGTCGTGAGTCTTCTGTAAGAATGGAGAAGACGAGAGACGGGTCACCGGAGGGCCAGTATAGCTGCTGAGGGGGAGAGACACTGGGTTAATCCCCGTACACACGGTGGGGGAGGAGGAGGAGGTGTTGTCCCTGCTGTGGCAGCGCCCGGGCCGGAGGCCTCAGAGGAGGAGCGGGAGGTAAAGAAAAACACTGCTGAACCCACGGTAATTACTACGTAATCCCCGGCCTGGAACGCCGGTAGTTTTGTCTAGGTGTGGGTTGTCGGAATTCCACCATCACGGCTGCCTTGTGTGACCAGATCTCCCGCGGCTCGCTATTTATTGCATCGATAGCTGAAACACAGTAAGGTGTATTTTATTGAAGCGGCGATTAGAAGTGTGAGCTTCGCGGCCACTCTGCCCCGCCTTCTTGCATGATGCTAACCTGATTATCTCCCAGCAGGGGGTACATCTCATCTTTCCACCCCCCCCCCCTTACCCATTAGTATGTTGTCACCAGGGTAATGGGGGTGGAATAGAGCTTTACTGGCCCAGACATCAGTGGCCCTCAAGTTAATCCTTTCAGCCAGAACGACTTCATCTGTTAAAAGACCTCTTGGGAAGCAGAGCGTAGCAGTCTCCAGTTTGACAGAAGAATTTCAATGAATTAGAAGCTGATTGCCATCTCTGTTACCCCTAAGGTTCTGCAGCAGCTGCTGGCATTTTTAAACTAAGCATGTGATGTCTGCAGCCATGGCACAGGCATTAAAACCTGTGAAAGAGGCCATAATTGTCCCCCGTGACCAGCAACCACCTTGGTTGGTGTTTAGTGCAAGGTACATGGCAATCATAGTGTTAAAGGGCAATTAAACTTGTAGTCTGTATGACCACATCAGGGTATGCTATGTCTACACCTCCCCCGATCCCTATTTATAACGCTCTTGGTGTGACGTCCCTTAGTCCTGCGGAGTAGGTAGGGGAGACGGTGCTTTTGACCATGGCCTAGGTAGACCCGCCGTGCAAATTGTCCTGAAATAACTCTTGTCTCGTGTGGTGTTGACGTAAAATGACTTTGGCTGTAAGCTTGTGAGTTGCCATCTTGGTTTTAATTGAAGTCTTCCTGTATAACTAATAGCTAACACAATGCAGCGTGTCGTTGTGTGAGATAGGACAGTGTTCTCCTCACCCGTTTTATCATAACCCAATGGACTTCTGTGATGCCATCTTGGTAGGAGAGACACCGGTTGAGTTGGTTTGATTTACTGTCTTAAACCGATCTCATCTCGAGTGATCCACACCACGCTGGACCCTCCTACTTGCCTGTTTTGTTTAAACTGGAGATATCCGAGAGAAGCTGGTTCCTTTTGTGTGGCCCCAAAGCCTACTAGCTGTGATGATTAGGCCTGTGAAGGTCTGAATCTCCAGTAATTGACGTCAGGGCTTTGTTCCTTCACTTCAGGCCAGTGAGCATGTCTGTGGCATCAACTGATGGGGGGGATGCTATGAAGACGCAGTACTAGTATGTCTAATGCTTTTCGCAACATGCCTTTGCCACTTTTTTTTTCAAAGCTGTTATGTTAATTCTGTTTGAGAATTGGGCATTGTTTTCCAGCACAGTAGGACAGGGGTTGACAAATTCAGTTTGGCTCTAGACAGCTTTTTTTATTTTTCCCCCCAATGTTTGTTTTCATATTCCCCCCCCCCCATCTTGAGTTAAAGTGTGTTATTGGGGCAATATGACATAAAACGCACCTTTCTCCAGTGCTTCACCAAGTTGTACACTACCACGGTTAACCCCTTCATGACGAGGGGTATTTTACACAATAACGACTCAAGCTTGTGTGTTGAACCATTATTCATACGCTTACACACTAACACTTTATAGTAACACGCTAACATTCTACACTCATACACGCACATGCTAACCCCATATACTAATATACACTTTACGCTATATGCAGGCATACGCTAATGCCATACTGTAACATACACAACACCATACATGCACACACTGTCCAACAACATACACTGGTGCACACACACGCACTTGCTAACACCACTTACGTGCTCTAGAACTATGCACACATACACACTGAATCTGGCACTACAATACAGTCTACATAATGGCACTATACCGTTCCACATACTGACTCTAGAACTATATACGTACCCACTGACACGATATCAATATATATATATATATATATATATATTATAAACACACACTGACCCTGGCAACGCATTATACACACATTCAGTATCTACACACACATACTAACTCCAGCACTATACACATAAACGCGGACTCTGACACTACAGTATACCAACATGCAGTCACATATTCTACTCCCTCTCCTTACCCCTTTATCCTCGTGGAGACCTGCCGCGTCACTGTCAATGTTCTGCCGTGGCAGCTTTCCGTGTGTAGGGGTGAAACGGGTGCCTTGAGGTGCCCAGCTGGGTCATTTAACTCCCTTCACAGTGCCCCTGCAAGAAAAGCATTGGCTGTTGGGTTCGCAGTGGCAGCCATGGGCAGTGTTTACTCCATTGTCATACAAAACCCTGGGCACCAGGAAGTGGCTTCTAGCCGCCATGGCAATCTGCCGCCCTGGGTTTGTTGGGTTCTGCATAGGGGCTATATTGGTGGCTGTTACTTTTAATGTTTTAGCAGGTCCCCACATTTTTGTATTTCTTGGTAAATGATTTTCCATACCGTGGTATTTCTATACGTGACAAGCTTTAGGTTGATTTGTGGACCGTTTATTGGACTCTAGAAGCACCAGCCACACATTTGAAACCAGTCCGGTTCTAATGCGGTTGTGTTTTTTTTTTTTTTCTATGTCCCAACTTTTGCCTAGGCATCTTCATGAAAGTTCTGCCCCACATAAGTCTACATTTAGTGTCTCAAAACATTTCCTGTGTCCTCTTCTAGCAATAGGTCGGCTGACATCATTAATGTATGTAAGTGGATTTATTTATTTTTGGTCTATGGAATTTTCCAAGCTATGTATGAAATGGAAGGTATTTGCAGATGAGCTAGTCCATGTATCGAAACGTGATATCCTTGTATTCTGAGATGAAATGAGAACGTCGCCGTAAGCGCCCTCCGATGCAGAGAGGAAAATGGAGCCGACGTAATCTGAAGATTGCTTTCCAAAGGGTATATTTACTTGGAGCCCACCTTGCATGTTCTCTTCATGTATGTTCCTATAGAATTAAGTGAAAGACTGTTATGTCTGCGTGTGACAGGTCCACGTGTTGGTTGACCATTGCAGGGTTGTTCTTATATGGAGGAAATTCCTATAAAGATTATTTCTGTCTAATTAGCAATGTGCTAAACGTTTCTACCTGAAAGAAAGGGTCGTATTTCATGTTCTAATAAACACTCCTTTATCTGCAGGCTTGTGATTGTAGTCTTGATGAGGTACTAATGAAGATCCAATTAAGTAATTTTCCTGTAAACTTCCTTATTAAGATGGTCTTTTTTTAGTGGTTACAACTGGGATTTTCTACTGGTTAGATAATTGGAAGACAATATGAGAAGGAATAAAAAGGGCAATATAATGTGCTTTCTTAACTTGTAATATATGCGGAGGTGACATGGGGAGTATACCAGGCATGCACACTGGCAACAAAATCCCTGCACATCAAGATGCTGGAGATCCATAGATGTGGGAAAACGCTATGATATGCATTAGGGGAGTCTATATAGTGGTGGAGTGTTCCCTTTTCTCGTGCCGGATGTATATTGTCAGTAGGGTTTGCAGCAGTAAGTGTTAAGGAAGTTTTTGTTGCTTGAAGCAGAACAGGAAAAAGTTACATAACATAGAGAGTTCCGTTCTCCCCGGCGTAGTTCACAGGCGGGACATCTAGTGTTCGCTACGGTTGTGTCTTCTAGCCGGGCTTCACACTCGACGGGGTGGCACTAGCCTCCGCTGGTGCAAGAAGTGCACAATTTGAAGCTGTCTTGTTGGTGACAAGTATTTGTACTTAACTGATTTTGTTGGTTAGTGTGCATTCCTGCTTGCTTTCGTTGCATCGGTTGCTGATTTTGATGTTTCACAAGTCGGCACATTCCAGTGGTTGGCATGTAACGCCTTTGCGTTTGTGCGCAGTAATACAGTGACGTCATTGCTGCATCCCCTGTCATCATTTCTATGTGATGTCTTATATATAAACATGTACTATTGTGTAATAACTGTTCTTTAGTAAGGTGCTATGGCATCATGTTTGGTAGACAGGATGTATAAGTCACTTTATTCCTCATTCTGCACACATGCATTCCTGCGAGCTCAAAGGATTGTATGGAGTACTATTTTCATATTCGGTAAATAATCTGATCTGACCTTTCGCTTGACTTGAGACATAGTTCAGTGTGTAAATGAATGCATGTTCAAAATAAAAGGGACAGCTTCAAATTGCTCTAGTATATGATTGTATATGTGTATATATGGGTGTTTGTATGTATATGTGTATGTACTTTATAAGAACATCTAAGAAGCAGCACTGTGGTTCCAATTGTCCTCGCCTTGGAGCCCCTCCGTTTAGTTGTTTGAACAGTATGGAGATCTAGGTGCCGGCTGTGGAGGATGACATGATTTACGGCTGCGGTAGTGTTGGTCACTGTTTCTGTGTTGGTGGAGCTATGTTCACGTTGTATCCATCACAAAGTTTGTCACTAATTTAAAATTTGACGCAGTCGGTGTTAAGAAGCAGCTGTAAACTGTATCATCCCTACGTCTTCCCAAACTGCTTTGTACACAGCTGCCATAAGCCCCGTATTGTTTGTAAATGAAAATGCTTTCTAATTAGAAGTGTTTGTGGGATGGTTAAAAATTGCCTGTGGGGTGCAAGCAGACGTGGAAAGAAAATTGCGTGGATACGTGTGAATTTCCAATAAAGAAACGTTACTCGTCTGACAGGAGTTAGCAAAGCGCTCTTTTGGTCTTGCCGGGGCTGAAGGCCGTTATGGTGTCCGAGTACAGATGGCTTCGTTACTTGCTGTGTCATTTCATCTGATCCACCTGTTCTAACAGGAATAGCCTGTGTAGTCATGGGGTCCGAAGATCATCTTTGCCCACTCTGGTAGAAAGCTGCATTAATGCTATAATGTTCTTGGCGAGGTCGCTGTGAAGATGGATATAGAAGGTGGATCTGGTATGTTGATTATCGGATCAGTTTTTTGTTGTAACCGTGTAGTCCACAGATTGGTATAGATGAAAAGGTACTGAATTTTACGGTCCGTGTATATCTGTTTGCAAGAAACATTTTATAGCCTTTGTCGCCTGGCACCTTGGGCTCACAGCCCTTCCTATGGTTATTTCTAAATATTTTTTTCCCGTTTTTTTACATATGTTCCTCCCATATGTCCGACCCTTTTTGTTTCTGAAGGTTTTCTTTCTTCCCCGTTATGAGACTGTTAATAATTACTTGGGGAGAATTAAAGGAACGCCCCAGCCCTGTTTTACATGCAGAAAATGCTTATATTATCTGTTTTTATAGTAAATGGCAGCCAGTGCATGTGCCAGTAGTGTATTTGAGTATGCTTCCTGCTTACGCTTTCAGGCAGTGAGGGGAGGGCGTTTTATTGTGTAACTTGCTTTTGAATCTTTTGGGCTCAGTAGACCGGCAGTGCATGGGGAGGCTGAGGGAGCTTTTGTTTCTTTTTCGTGGAAAAAAGTTATATTGTATATAAGCTTGACACAACTGTACCTTTAACGCCATGAGCTTTAGACTTTGATAGTCATATGTAGTTTCCACCGGTTGGAGTCCTCTTAATATGTGAATACAGAGCAGTCCATCGGTTCACCATCACAGCATTCCAGTGAGGAACATGAAAGCCAACCGTAACACTAGTTGTGTGACTACATGCATGTGGCTCGTCAGCATATTAAGAATGTAAAAGCCCAGTCTGTAAACAGAGCTTTATCTACAGCATATATATCATTACAATGAACTTTGAACACTCTAGACATAAATACATGGTGGTTTTTTTTGATTGTGTGATTAAACACGCTCTTCTTCTAGTGCTTGGAAATTTCCATTCCTGGGCAGTCCCTTGATGTTTCATCCTCAGTCACGTGTTGAGTCATGGTTTTTAACTCTTCCTGTCTTTGGACATGGTGATGCATCGCAGAATATCTCAATTGGGGTGTATTTATTCATTATGAAGGGCCAAACACTGGAAGGTTTCCCCAGCAAGAATGGCTTTTCAGCCCTGCCTAATGCACGATTCAGAGGGCGAGGAGACTTTGACGTGAGTGCACTGGGTTTGGCTTTTTATAATATATAGTAATGCCAGTGAGTGGAAATTGCAACTTTCCCTTTAGTGAATAGACCCTCGTGTGCTGCTTTCATGTCATGAGGGGGTCGATTCTGGTGTATTTTGGAGGAAGTCTCTTGCCTGGCTGTGAATTATGGTCAATTTACAGTTTACGCAATTCATAGCTTTAGTATATTTGTTGCTTTATACCTGAGGCAGTGAAATTCTTTATCGCCGTGTTCCAAATATGCAGTAAGGGTAATGGATCTAGCTGTCCAAGAGAGGAATGAATCTTTAGTCATTGGACATAACCTTTTTATTGGGGCAGCACAGAAAAACGCGTAGACCTGCATAACCTTTTTGAAACTCAGTGGTCTCTTCTTTCTGCAGGGTGCATTCAGTCTTCTTTATCCTTTTGTAGCCCTGACAGCCGCGAGGATTGGCATGTGAACTCTGTTTGTTCACAGTAGACTTTAATACCATTAGTCCTTTTATTGCCACAAGAGTGAATTACTGAAAAAATTATAGTGAGGTTATACTTATACATTCCATGGTGTGTGTGATCAAAGTACACAGCTGGAGTATATTCAGCCTTTTTGGGCCTGTCCGCTTAATAATGTGTATCTCTTCAGGTTCTTCAATGGCGGATAACGTCACATGATGCTTCCAATATGTGTTGCCAAGTCTTGTTGTGTTGCCATGTATCCCTTTAAAACCGGACATCAATATATTTTGAATAACTGCAGAGGAATCCGTGGGCGCTTACGGCTAGTATACTGACCATTAAAACAATTCAAAGCATAGCTGTGTGTTTGCCCCATCTGCTTTTCCGCTTACTTTTCTCAGAGAAGTAGCCCCCTCCACCATGAGAGACACAGAACAAACATGGGATTTATGAACTCTGACCTTAGTGAAGATGAGAGATCTGCAGATCCCTGGGTATTGATCTAGTCTTCTGTGACTGCCTTCATCACCTTACTGTTTGAGAGAATTTGCCAGGGCTGCTACTTGATGGTTCACTACTGCCCCACACACCTCCATTTTGTCAGTATTGCCCTGACGTTTCTTTGTCGCTCCCGTGCGTTACGAATGGCTTGTGTAACGTTTGCCATACTTGTGTGCAGCAGCTGATTTTTTTAGGCTGTTCAGGTGTTGTCTTTGGAGCGTTGATGTCGAGTGGACACCTTGCGTGATGGTCCAAATCAGGACTGACCAAGTAGGATCTTATCGTGCCTGGAATATGGCATCTCAAGATTACAACGCATGCACTGTAAAATCTATAAATAGAAGGCAAAACCTCTCATTTGATTACGCAAAAGAGGTCACCTAGAGATCAGACATAAGCAGCTTGCACGAGGATGTGTGCTACGTTGGTGGCGTGTCCGTGTTTAGCTTCTGTCGCTGGGTGGATTAGATCACACTGACCTGTGAATAGTCGCGTTTGTCGGACCGTATTATGACTAACCAATGAATACATTCGGTTTTGAGGCATATTTAGACATCACTTTATGGCCCCTCTTCGGGGAGCTTTGACGTCGGACCTTTAATATAACCTCTTAAAAGCAATGTTTGTATTTAAAATCAAGAAATTAGAATATATTTGTGCAGGACTCTAGTGTTCTGCAGCAATAAACGCTGATCATGGTAGAAGCATCAGATACACATGAAATTGGAAAGCTTAGTGTCTTTCACTTTAGGCATTATTTAATTCATAAGGGCGTTCTTCAGTGGCCTTGCTTCACCCCCAGCTATTACCTGTGTGGGAGATGTATAGAGCCAAACACATGCACGGTGCTGGCTCTGCAAACACACGTGGGCAGGTGTCTATACATGGCAAATATTTCATTTGACTTAAGTGAGAATGCTTTCCTGGACCTGATTGGCTGCTTCATGGAGCCAATCATTAGCTAGAAACGTCGATGGAGGAGAGCAGCTGCCCCAGCTTCTAAGTCAGTGTACAACATATGTTTTGGGTTTTTTTTCTTGTAAAGAACACACATGGAAGTAAACAGAGTAGCTTGCTATGCAGTCGTGTTTGGTAGAGCTGTCGGGGACTCTTAAACTGCTCCTTTAAGGAGAGATGTGGAGGATTTTTTTGGATGGCCTATAAAAAGGAAGACCTCCTTCATGCTCGAGGAAAGAGCTCCTTTGCCATTATTTCTCAAATTATGTCACAAAACGTATGAGGGCTTAAAGGTAGATGGGGCTACAGGGGAGCCAATACCTGGGAGCAGCTACCATTGAGTAGGTACGGTTGGTAAGATTTGAAGGGTTTTTACCCCAGCTGTAGCGATGCAACATTCCTTTCCTCAAATCTGCTTCAGAAAAAGCTAAACGTTTTACCTTAGGAATAATAGATGAGTGGACAAATTGTAGCTATAAAAATGAGTCCTCCATGTGACTAGACTTGTGACTGATAACCCTTTCTGCAGGAGGCTCATATAAGATAATTTATAAAACAGGTACCAGTAAAAAAATATATTAACGAGTGACCTGTGCCTTCACAAACACTTTGAAAGTGGAAGTCTATGTGGCTGCAAGGTAAAATGTTAAGATCCTGCTTTTCTAACCTTTGGCCCAGTGCGGAGCTGGCTTCCTGTCCAGACAATGTGACCACATGAAATATGGTGATCATAATTCATAGTCGTGTCTAACAATGCTTTCGTTATCAAGAGGAAGGGGTCATAGAAAATGCAAGATTACATTATTGTGTAGTATGAAAGAGCGGCAGGGACCCAGTCACCAATTTTGTTCTACTAAGCATGCACATAGTCTCCTAGTCTTCAGCATCTCCTGAGCACAAAAGGTTGTTGACTGACAGATCTGCTTATATGTTCATGCGTGAGTTGAAGCCTTTAGATGTGTTGGGCTTCTGGTAGGGAAACTTGGCTGTGTCTTAGAAATTTGTCATATACATTTATTTATTTTTTTGGTTGCAAATACGTAAAGTAAAAAATGACATTTGGGAGAAGTCTTGAGGAAGTCTACGCTCCACCTCTTTGTTGATATCACCGTAACTGCCCAGCAGTCGCAACAGTTTGCTTCACCAATCCACTCAAGTTTTAAGCATTAGTGTCCCGTTACACGGAATGTTTTCATTTGCAACGTGATACACGCACAGCAGTTTAGCCGACCAGACCTGGCTTTGTATATCTTGTCGTCATGAGTCTGTCTCAACGGAAAACTAGCGTTGGTATCAATACACAAACTTAAGTTTAAGAATGTGAAATGTTTGTATACCTTTTATTCCCTTTTGCAGGGTGATCTGTCCTCGGCGTTACCGTGCTCTTCGCTTGCGCTGCGTTAAACCCACGTAGGCTCATCCTCCTCACTATGCTTTCCTAGGATTGTGTGTTCTGCCTTTAAACATGTCTTTGTTTCTATTAGGTGTCCAATGCTTGGTGTCCTGGTCGAAAATGATATTGTAAACATTATGAGCTGTAACTTGAGTCGTGTCTCCTTACTGCGCAGTCATGATACTGAGCAGCGCTCCTAGCCATTTAGCAAAAGGATCTCGCTCTCAAACTCTCCGAGCCCCTCCTGCCGTAAATCTCCAATATTTGTACAAACACTTGTTTGCCTATGAACGTGTGTTTGTTCTCATAGGAACGAGGCAAATATTTAAGGCAGCCATTAGAATTGTACGGGCTGTCAACTTCAGCATTCATTTATGGCAATAAATGTAGCTTTTTGCCCGTTTAAGCACCGCAAATACCGGGTTTATGCATTTTGTGGGAAGAATGTCTGATCGTATCAAAACATTTTACTCATTTCTTGCCATGAGTGAGATTGAAGATAAGCATTTTACTGCTTGATTGAGATCACATTTCTCTGTATTTAATATTAAAATCATCAGTGAAGTTTATTGTTGTGCTTGGTACTATATTTATATCTATTTATACATATATATTATCTATATTTGTAGAAAACACATTACCTGCGAAACAAAGAGTGGGGTTCTCTGATTGGTGGGTACTAAAATTATAAAGTTCCACTTTAATGTCCGGCATTAACTTAGTATTTAACATTTTTTTTCTCAAGAAAATGATTGTTTCTTATACTTCAAATAGTCTGCGGATCAGTTTCCTTGACAGTATAGCTTACAACCCAGCCAAAGTATAAGTCCTATACTCTTACTTGGGGATTGCACGTCTCTAGTTCCCAAGTTAAAATAATGAAGATGTGTTTGTTTCGCTGTGCGTTTAATGAATGCGATAGCTGTAATACTTTTTCCCCCCCTTGCAAATACGTGGGGTGATTTGTCAGAATCCTCCTCGTTTAATGTGCCCTCTTTCCTCATCCCCCAGCTCCTTGGCTTGTGTAAGATGTGTTTGGCTGCACACATTGGTAAATACACATTATACTTGCCCTGAGCCAGCTCCAGCACTCGTGTAGGCGTTCCAGGAGAAGAGCGTGGTGGTGAGCTGCAGCTTCTCCTGAAGGCAAATTGTAAATACTTCAGTTTTCTAAATAGTACAAAGTACTAGAAGTTGCATCCTTTGTTGTTGTGTCCCTTTAAGGGCACGCACCTCGTCCAATCATTACATCCCAAATTCTTCTTGCGCGAGATGACTTTTCAGACTTGTGGAGCTGCTGTTGGTTTTAGCTGTGAGGTGCAGGCAGATCTCCACCATCCTGTCTCTTTAGGAAACGCAGGAATGTTTATGTGGTTGCTTCACACAGCCTGCCCAGCTCTGCTCGATGGGCCTCGTTCCAGCTTGAACTGGATTTTCAGCTTGTTCAGCCGAAGCCTCGCACTGGCGATCCACACTCGGTTATTTTTCATTTTCTGAAGGATGCAAGCCGCTCTTATTTCTTTCGGTATCTCTGTGTTGTGCGCTCCTTGCTTTTTATGCATCTGCAAATGTCTTGTTAGAGGTTTATGCGAGTGTCTTGTCCCCTGTCTGTAGCAGGGTGTAATACTTGCACGTGGTTACTTTCTTACGGTTTTGTGAGTTTTTGGGTCTTCAATTACTTTAAGGTACTCAATGAGCTTGGTGCTGGTGGATCTTCATAATTGGACAACCCTTTAGATATTTTAGGCTCGCATTGAGATTCATTTGGGGGAGGGGCAGCAGTTTAGTGTTGGGGGATGTGGGGATCGGTCCAGCAATGCTCTATTGTACTTGTATGCTTTCCTTTAAGTCTGTTTGATAACTCGCCTCGTCGTATGTGGGAAACGTGCGGCTACATCGTGAAGCAACAATTAGTCTGCCGTTCGCGCAGTTGGAGTCTTACCTACATACGGGAAGTGAAATGATTCACATCCTATTCACGAAGAGGAATGAATTCTAAACCTATATTTATAACTACATGTTTTGTATTCTCTGTATACTTTGTTGGGCATTAACTATGTAATCACCTTCTGAACCAGGTATTTAAAGAGGGAAAAAAAATGAGCACCGCGTTCACAAATCATTGCGGGATTAGTATTTGAATGTACCCATCGCGCATCCTCTGTATATATGTGAATTTGGTTTAGGGCAGGTTCCATTTGTCGACATGTTTCACTGCTGTCTCACGTGGCCAGTAATATGATGCCTTATTTTCTTTCTCTCAAAGGTGACGGCTTGGGAAGGCAAATCTCTCCAGACAGAAGCATGGTTGAAGCGCAGGTATTCATTCTGCAGACAATCGGCGAGGTGGCGATAACTGGTAGGAGTTTTATTGGCATTTTCTTGGTAACGGGAGGCTATTAAACGCTAAACTCCAGAAGGTATCCCAGCTCCTCTCCTCAAGGCCCCGGTTTGAATATTTAGTATGTCCTTACGTCTGCGCAGGCAGATAGTATTACAATTAATTAAAATACATTGGGTTTTTTGCAATCATTCTGTATGAAGAATTATTACATATAACAAACCTAATTAATTACAAAATAGTGTGGATAAGTATAATCATTGTTGCTTCCCTCCAGCAGTATATGTTTTGTTTACCGGTCATACATAATATTTTTAATGCTGAATGAGATCAATAAATCGCATCCAGTATAGTGATGAACTGAGCGTTTTCTTTCTTCCTTTTTCATATTCTCACACTAATCTCTCACTAATCATAAAATACGATGTTTGATGCAATGACGGTATCAACCCGGAGAATGCACTTATAATTTTGCACCAGTACTATTTGTATCCAAACCTTTTTGATCCCGTATCCTGAAACCCTGTTCTGTTGAATAGTTCTTTAGGACAGAAGTGGAGACCACTGTCATAGTTGGTGCCTTTGAAGCGGGAGGTTCTTAACGTGACTAGTGACAATAAGCCATTCCTCACATTTAATTTAGCCATTATATGTTCTAATATTTTATAGGAAAATATTTAAAAAGTAACCTATCTCTCATAATGGACAGTTAAAATGTACTTTAGCGACAACTAAAGTCTTTGCTGTGTCTGCGATTTGAAGGCGTGACGTTACAGTAACATCTAATGTTACCTGTATAAAAAACACGGTTGGTTTATAGTGTCTTAGTCACTTATGGGATGGACAATTATTTTACTTGGTTTTGGTATGACGTGCTTAGACCTCGCAGGCTTATTAAAAACAAACAAAAAAAAAACAAAACTGTTGACAAATCTCCAGCCCCTGTACAGTATGACGATACTGGCTTGACTGATTAGTGAGATCTACTGAACTGGTTTGGTGAGACTGAGTTTGAAACTCTTGACGCATTTGGAAGCGACCTACTGACATTGTGTAATTACATTTCTGGGTTGTATAATATGATTTACATTCTTACCAATGTATTTTTGACAAAGCACAGAGTGTTAGGGTGGCTGAGGTAGACTGGTTTTTTTTTTTTTCTGTCATGCCTTTACATGGATATATGGATGGACCATGAATAAACTTTTTTTTTTTTTTTTTGTTTTGTTGCAATTTGAGTGCCAACTGCGAGCCTCATTTTTCCCCTACTGTGATCTAGATACAATGTTTTTCACTTTGGTTATCTAGTACTATGAAGGGCTGGAGGAAAGGTGCGTCGGGGTTCCTTCTCTCTGACTGTAGAGGAGAAGGCATTACGCCATCCACTGTTGAAAGGAAAGGGCAGTTCTTGTTCGGGGAAACTCCATCGGTTTCACTGAAAGAAAGGCCTAGGTGAAGCAAGCGCCTGCTGCGAGTTGAGAACCGTTGTTATCGGAGGGAGTAAAGATTAATATTGTGTTCCCTATTTACCACAACCTGCGTTTATTGGACTGGTGCAGCATGTGATCATTACTTCCTGCTCAGAGAGGATGAGCAAACATTCGTTGGCGCACGGCCCCGTTTACATGTTAACCCATTATTGCACTAAACGCTCCTTAAAGGAATGCAGCCACCCAACCTGCAAAAGAGCATCTGTTTACCCTAAAATAGTTTCTGGCCAGCAACAGCCCGTTGTGTATTAGCGCATTGTTCTAGTGCGAAAGGCCTATTACTGGTTTTAGCTGTGTCTGCTTTCGTACGTGTCTTGCTGTTTTTCCTTTTATTTACCAAGTGTAATTTCCTGCATTTCTGCAGCTTTCCTGGAATTCATAGTTTTGTAGTTTTTTTTTATATTCCAGGTGGGAAGCTGAGAGCGAGAGTACATGAAAGCCCTTCCTTGTAAACATAAGGTGTTTAAAGATAATTCTTTAAAAGATCGTCCATATTGGAGTCCATTTTGCGAGTGCTTTAAACTGCTCGGATCATCTTAGTAGTTGCTGCATTTGCATGTATTCCAGGGAGCGCACTGGGCAATCGTTTTAATAGACATACACTTCAGCGGCCTTTGTGTCTGAGGTAGGAGCCGGTCATGGGCTGGTGCAGAAGCTTAATGCTGAACATAATCCAGCAGTCCATAGCTATTCTTACGAAAACCTTTTCCATCATTTTTATTTTGCAAACACGTCTGGTTTACGTTCTAATATCCAGTGAGGTTTGTCACCTTTCAGAGAAATCATTACGTTTCACTTGACGTTTATTTATAGCGCTCCGGCCAATTCTGTAGCGCTTTTTTAAAAGAGCGGGCGAATGAAAATGAACAATTAAACCTATAATAGTATGCATGATAATGTTGAATGAGAAGAGTGTTCTGTTCTTGCAAGCTTACACTCCATGATGTGTTATGAATTACAGTGGGGTGAGGAAAGCGGGATGTGGGACATCTAGCTGTAAGTTTGATCCCCACAGTCTTGGTTATTTCTGTGTTTGTATGTGATATATCATGCTGTTTAGATGGAGGTTTTGTTTTATAAACAAGAACAGGTCGCATTGAATTAATAGTGCCATTGATATGTGTACCATGAGTTGTAGTTTCTGCTGTATTCTCAGACTTCTGCATCTAACAAATCATATGGTATTCTGCTTTACTCTAAGTGAACTGTCATCTGTGTTTTTTGTTTTTTTTTGGGGTCCTTTATTGAGTTTGAGCTTGAAGGCGTGCACAGTCTTAGTCTCAAATTTGTACTTCACTATATTTTTTGTGTGAGGATTTCATTTGTTTAATCTGTTTATGCACCACAAGGTGTTAGCAAAGCGCATGAATGAAAACTTTGCGACGTAAGAAGAGCTATGGAGGTTTGCGGTCTCGTTGAGGAATCTATCCAGTACAGCCTCCGCATTGCCTCCCTCTAGAATTAACAAAGTAATGTTGAGTTATTCAGCTTGTTGACTATAAGCCTATCCTCAAATTCACATATAGCTTTTTTTTTTTTTTTTTGTTTGTTTTTTTGTAGGAGCAGACTATGACAATGTCATGGAAAATGAATCCCATTTTGTCATTGTTCATAAATTTCAGCATTTAAGTGACTTTTCCCTGATATCTGTCTGTAAATGTATTTATAAGTTGCAAACCTTGGAATGCTGCTATCAACTCTATGCTACTACACTGTGTTGGTGTCAGTAGCGATTTCATCATTTCTTTGTATATGTTTCTAAGTGAGGGTTGAGTTGTATCGGCTCAGTGTTTCTGTTGAGCTTGCCTTTATCATAGTGATTAGTTGTGTAGCAGATTGTAGAGTTCTTGTAGATTTACAGACTTGGCAGACATGTCGCAAACCCACCGAATAATCCCCACGTGAAGGAGGGTGTGAGATGATTTAAAATGCTTTCCACCCTACTGACAAGGGATTGAACGTGCACTTGATGACGCCCGTCTTTGTCAAGTTAAACTGTTGAACAGGCTGATGTGCCTTTCCAGTAGAAATGATATGGGCCGAGCAGGATATTCCATATAGAAATGTTCTCCGGAATATGGACAGACTTGGGAACAACTGCAAATTTCAATATGAAAGCATTCCTGTCATTTTGGTGCTTAGAAATATGACAATAATTGAAATCACTTGTCGATGACCAAGGTAAAAACTGAGTTGTTCAGAGGGGTCTTTTGGTTCTTTGTGCAGTACATTTGCAAAATACTTCTATTTCTTTTATTTACTTTGCTAGCAATATGAACCGTGAAGATCGGAACGTGCTGCGTATGAAAGAAAGGGAAAGGCGAAATCAAGAAATCCAGCAGGGTGAAGACACCTTTTCATCTAACTCTCCTCTCTTTGCTGAGCCATATAAAGTTGTAAGTTCACATTTGACTCATTAACTGGCAATTGGATCTTATGAATTATCTGAATATTTTGTAAATCAAACAGGGCAAAAGTGGTTTCATCGGAAACCCTAGCATCGAATGGGCTTGTGAACGTAGAATCGGGTTTAAATATACAGGTATGGTTTCCATACGATGTATTACAAAGTTCCGTAATGTTGATGCCATATCGGCACTATTCAGTGTAAATGATGGACATAGAAATAAAGAAACGTAAGCAGAGGTTTAGACCAGATGAAAAGAGATTTTGGATCAGTCCTTCACTTATAGTATTGCCACGTATGAGTTTTTTTTTTTTTTTTTTTTTTTTAGTAGTAATTTAATTTGTCATGGGGGGTGGAGAAGTAAAAAACTGGAGCTTACATGAGTTTTGCAGAACTTCTGGAGAACTTTTTAATAATGAAGGGGATGGAAAAAGTCAAGAACTTGAAAAAATATAATCTGGCATATTTTCATTAGCTACAACAAGCGTACATATTTAACTTGGCAGGACTTTTGCATGGCAATCCTGTTTAGACATCATACAGAGGCAGAATACATTGTCTCTTAGCATCACTACTATGCACAATGTAGGTTTTCTGTCTGCTGTACAGCTTTAGGCGCATTGCTCCTGGCATTTTTCCAGACCTGGCCGCTGGAATGAAACTAAGCCATTTTCGATATTGACCAGCAGTGTTGGTAAACTTCCCCTTGCAGCATAGAAGTGAAGAGAATGATGTAGGGCTGCAACTAACGATTATTTTAATAATCGATTAGTTGGCCGATTATTTTTTCGATTAATCGGATATTTTTTCGATTAATCGGATAAAAAAATGCAATTTTTTTTAAATTTAAAATAACGTAATAAAAAACGTACAATTTACACTTTCATCTCTTTATTGCAATGGCCTCTCTCTATTCACCTTCTTATTTTACTGACATAATAAAAGCTACAAGAACCCAAACAGTGTTTCTCAAACTAGGTTTTAATACAAAGTTATTAGTAAATATTAATTCATATGTTAACTATTTTTCATATTTAATAAAAACTATGAGGAAAAAAAGCCTTATTTAAATTTTTTTTATTTATCAAACTGCCCCCAGTTATGCACATCAGACCCCCAGCTTGCCACTCTGCCCCCATATATGCCTTATACCTCTTATATGCCAGATTCCACTGTGCCCCTGATATGCGTTATACTCCTTATATGCCAGTGATATGCAACTGAGCCCCCTGATATACCTTTTACCCCCAGATGTTTTATGACCCCCTGATATGCCTTATATCGATATTCCTTATATCGATATTCCTTATACCCCCTATATTCCCTGAAATTCATAATACCCCCCATACACCACTATAACTCACCCATACACCACTCTGGCTCCTCCCCTCCCATACACCACTCTGGCTCCTCCCCTCCCATACACCACTCTGGCTCCTCCCCCTCCCATACACCACTCTGGCTCCTCCCCCTCCCATACACCACTCTGGCTCCTCCCCCTCCCATACACCACTCTGGCTCCTCCCCCTCCCATACACCACTCTGGCTCATCCCCCTCCCATACACCACTCTGGCTCCTCCCCCTCCCATACACCACTCTAGCTCCTCCCCTCCTATGCACCACTCTGGCTCCTCCCCCTCCCATACTCCACTCTGCCGCCTCCCCCTCCCATACTCCACTCTGCCTCCTCCCCCTCCCATACACCACTCTGGCTCCTTCCCCTCCCATACACCACTCTGGCTCCTCCCCCTCCCATACACCACTCTGGCTCCTCCCCCTCCCATACACCACTCTGGCTCCTCCCCCTCCCATACACCACTCTGGCTCCTCCCCCTCCCATACACCACTCTGGCTCCTCCCCCTCCCATGCACCACTCTGGCTCCTCCCCCTCCCATGCACCACTCTGGCTCCTCCCCCTCCCATACACCACTCTGGCTCCTCCCCCCATACTCCACTCTGCCGCCTCCCCCTCCCATGCACCACTCTGCCGCCTCCCCCTCCCATACACCACTCTGCCTCCTCCCCCTCCCATACACCACTCTGCCTCCTCCCCCTCCCATACACCACTCTGCCTCCTCCCCCTCCCATACACCACTCTGCCTCCTCCCCCTCCCATACACCACTCTGCCTCCTCCCCCCTCCCATACACCACTCTGCCTCCTCCCCCCTCCCATACACCACTCTGCCTCCTCCCCCCTCCCATACACCACTCTGCCTCCTCCCCCCTCCCATGCACCACTTTGCCTCCTCCCCCTCCCATGCACCACTTTGCCTCCTCCCCCTTCCCATGCACCACTTTGCCTCCTCCCCCTTCCCATACACCACTCTGGCTCCTCCCCTCTCCCATACAACTCTGGCTCCTCCCCCTCCCATACTCCACTCTGCCTCCTGTCAGCAACGGATCTTCACTAGACAAGGACTTTCACTGCAGCTTCATAGAAGCCACAGTGTAAGTGAAGTGCAGTAACGGACACTCACAGGCTGACAGAAAATCATCCTCTCTGGGGGGGGAGGAGCCACAGTGGTGTATGGGAGGGTGGCTCCCATACACCCTTCTGACTCCTCCCCACTCCCATACACCGCTCTGCCTCTCTACCTGGCTCCGTTACTGACAGTAACGGAGGCTGTCTGTGCGATGCAGACCCCCACCAGCTGACAGAGAGGATGATTCTCTGTCAGCCTGTGAGTGTCTGCATCGCACAGACAGCCTCCGTTACTGCACTTCACTTACACTGTGGCTTCTATGAAGCTGCAGTGAAAGTCCTTGTCAGTAACGGAGCCGGGAGAGAGGCAGAGTGATGTATGGGAGGGGGAGGAGTCAGAGGGGTGTATGGGAAGGGGGAGAGAGACGGAAGTGAGAGACCGGCCGACAGTGAGGGGAATCCAGGTCTCCTGCAGCGTTGCGGGGGATCTGGGTTCCGGTGTTATAATCCGATCTCTGTTTGAGATCGGATTATTATAAGGAGAGGAGTTTTTCAGAGCATTTGCTCTGGAAAAAAAACCCTCTTTTTATAATCGATAAAAATCGATTCGATTAATCGATGAAATTCGTTGCCAACGATTTTCATAATCTATTATCGATTTTATCGATTAGTTGTTTCAGCCCCAGTCACAGCAATAATATATATAAAAAAGTGTTTTAATCATTGGCATATTATGAAACGCTATTGGGCAAGGAATGCGTCTGAGTTGACCTTTTGGGATGCAGAAATAATGTTCCATTATACAGACCCAATTGTCTGAAGGATAAGCAGCACTTTATCACTTAACCTATACTCCAATATACAGCTACACCAGACTTTCATCGCTTTCTCTTTGCTACCAAATATCTTTGCAGTAATTTGCTGTAATAGTTTATGATAAAAGGTGTTCTTGTGTAAAATCACCTTGTCTATCATCTTGGCTGACAATGGGATGCCAATTGGCAGATTCCTTTGGCTGCTATTGGGAGGAGACCACTTTTCTGCATTTGTGCTTGAGCACCTAGTTATGTATAACCCTGTTTTTGTTTTTTTTTGTTTTTCCCGTTCTTCGCTTGTTTGGATGTGAAATGACAGACCTAACGAATGTGTGACACCATTTTGAGTAGCATAGATTTAAGGGCTGTGAATAATTTATCTCTTTGTAATGATTCCTTGCTTGTGATACTCCACTTAATTTTCCTCTGTATATTAAAAGGATAGTCAAATATCCCTGGCACCCACACTATAGAAGAATGCTTATTAATGTACTCTGTGAATACTTTTAATAAGCATTCTTCCAAAAAAGTGCTTGCTTGACACAGTAGCGGCAGCAGCTGCCTTCCTCCTACATTATCCAACTTTCACACATGCACCCACAGCGCCCCCCCCCCCTCAAACCAACGCTGGAGATGACCGGAGGCGAGTATATTCCATGCTGAACACATCTCCTGCGCAGCATTTAGCTGGTTGGTGAGAGGGCTCTCCAGAATCCGTTATACATTAAAGGGACCCCACATTTATCATGTGACTTAAAATGTGCTATACACAGTTTCTAGAAAGTAAATATTAGTGTACATAAAAAGCATATGAAGTGTATTAATGTTCTTGATCCAACGGTCTCCGGGATATTTTTAATGTATGTACACTTTAGACTTAATCAACAAGCCCTGACTTGTAGTTTTTGCTCCAAATTTGATTTGTGAAATTCTAGTTACTGGAAGTAGACTCCATTGCCTATTACCACGAAAAACCGGTTCAACTGGCTTTTATTAAATGTATGTTTATATCAGGGCTTGACAAATTTGTTTTGAATCTAGAAGCCAGCTAAAAAAGTTTTATTTTCAACGACAAAAATAACAGATCTTAAATTTACACGTAAAGACTAGAACCAAACGTCCGTGGGCATTTCAGTTATGCAGATAATTATGTGACACACCAAACTTTCTATATAATATTCGTGTTTTTCACGTGGCTTTTTTTGACACACACACACACACACACACACACACACACACACACACACACACACACACACACACACACACACACACACACACACACACGGACAGGCTAAGCCACTACTAAGCATAAAAATAAATTTATTTTCTATACTGCTTTCTCATTAATACCCCCTTTTATATTTTTGCCCCTTGTGCATTAATTCCCCAGCCAGGCTCCCCTTTAGTATTGGTTAATGTCTTCCGCCCCACAACTTTCTGTATTGCCCCCTTTTGTGCATTTATGCCACCACTTCCATGTGCATTGATTTGTGATGCCCAACCACCCTTTTGTCTATTCATGCCCCCACTGCCATGTGTATTAGCCCCAGCCACGCAAACCCCTGTTTATATAGATTTTGTAATTTCAAAACCCAGCCATCCCCCTTTTGTATTAAAGTTTTAATGATGTCCCAAGGAAATCCCCCCCCCCTTCCCTTAAATATAGGTCCACGTTCCTCTATTATTTTTTATTTATTTTTTTATACTTACATTTTCGCTTTTTTAGTTTCCCCGCTCTCCTCCGACGTGACGATCCTCTCGCTGTCAGGAGGTACTCTTCTGTGAGCCCCACCCCCTTGAGCGTTCACGTCTTGAAAGGGGCGGGACAAAGAGCCTCACTGGGGCACTGCCACTCGGCAGCACGGTGTGTGCAAGCCGGCCGCCTAAAAACATTAAAGCGGCCAGCGTGCACACCCGGCGGTCTTACCACCTCGCCTCGCGGCCGCACTACGTGAACGTTCGTCTGCCAGCCCACCTGGCGCCAGGGATTTGTCAAGTCCTGGTTTATATTATAATGTTGTAGATTGTCCACAAAAGTTAAATCCAACTAACATTAAAAGTAACACTAAGGCACAAGTGTACAATTTTTATGGTAGTATTGATTGTCAGGTGACCTGCTCCCACAAACTACGTGACTCATAAGTGATCTGATAGACCTTAGTTTTGATAGAAACGAACTTTGAGGCTTTGTTGTTTTGTCCGTTCTTATCACTTCCAAGTAGAGCAAGTAGGTAGATCCTTTTAGAATTGTTTACTTTAAGGCTCCTTCTTCGAATTATAATGGCAGGTATCTATCGCAAATTCAATATGAATTAACCCGTGGGATATGTGCATTGTCCAGTATGTTTGTTCAGTGTCTTTGCTTAATAATAAATCTTATACGTCATTGCAAAATGTTGGTTGTAGAGTGGTCCTTTGTGGGAAAACCTTTTTTCATTATTGGTAAAACTGTCCAACGTAAGCCAGAGATGAGTGTGTGATTGCCAGGCATAAACCTACAGATAGCATTGCTTGGTCAGTTCAAGAGGGTGCGAATTTGGAATTAGAAGCAAAATGTGTTCACATAACTTTGAGTAGCAGCCTTGACCGGTAAACAAGGACCAGTTTTATTGTTTTGGACCATGAAAACATTAGATTTTTGTTTGTTGAATTCTATTCTTATTTTATTCATTTTAAATTTTTTTTATATATTTTTTTTATTAGACTAGCAAGGAAGATAAATTATCAAATCGCATCCAGAGCATGCTGGGAAATTACGATGAGATGAAGGAAATGATAAGTGACCGTCCTTTGATCGTTGGAATTCCAAAGCCAACAGTTCCACCACCAGATGATAAATCTGGACAGGGTTTCTTTGGTGATCAGAGACACAGCAGCTCTCATCAGAGCAATAAATGGACTCCTGTGGGCCCGGCCCCCAGTACTTCTTCCCAGTCTCAGAAACGATCCTCATCCAGCTCACAAGGACACAGTAGAAGCAGCGGTAGTAGCAGCAGCCAGAGGCACGATCGAGAGTCCTACAGCAGCAGCAGCCGTAAAAAAGGGCAGCACGGGTCAGATCACTCAAAATCCCGCTCAATCAGCCCAGGAAAACAGTCTGCATTAACCTCTGGTCATTCCCGCCCTCACGGGAATGATCACCACAGCAAGGAACGCCCCCGTTCAAAATCTCCAAGGGACCCAGAAGCTACTTGGGACTCTCCATCTCGAGCACCTTCTTTCTCAAGCGGCCAGCACTCTACTCAAACCTTTCCCCCGTCCTTAATGTCAAAGTCTAATTCGATGTTGCAGAAACCTACAGCTTATGTGCGACCCATGGATGGGCCAGAGTCTATGGAGCTAAAACTGTCCTCTGAACACTACAGCAGCCAGGCTCAAGGAAGTAACATGAGTGAGCTGAAACAGAATAGCAAAGCACACCTAACGAAGCTGAAAATACCCTCCCAGACGCTGGATGTAAGTTGTGTAGAATTTCTTTGATATGAAAAGTAATAAACATTATAGTATAACTGGATATCTTACATATTGTGGGCTCCTTCTAAAATCTAGATGGGTCTTAAGCGTTTAATTTTTTTTTCTGTATCTGAGATCTGGTTTCTTCTTGCTCAAAAGAAACCTCTGAAAGTTTGTGTAACTTAACATTTATTGGTCCAACACAAACATGTAAACTCCAACTAAAACCAACGTTATCCATAGTAAAGTTCTGCTGTGCTGTACAACTGCAAATTAGGATGGGTATCCGAGGAAAAACCGATATTAAAAGGATAAGTGTCCTTAACGTAATTAAAGCGCTGTAAATGAGCACATGCTTCATAATAAGTCTCAAACTTCCTCTCTACTTTTTGGCATGCGTTGTGCCTTTTAGTTAAACTGTGTCCTTTTTTTTTTTTTTTTTTTTTTTTTATTCCCATAAAATGAAATTGTATGGAACATCCTCTGAACATTACCCTGTTTCAGCGTAGATTAAACTGCGCTTGTCATGATCATGTCCTGTTTGCCAATATGATGCAATATCCTTTGGTTATGGAGGCCAGACAGTGTCTTTATTATGTGTTTTGTCGGTCGCCTGTGTTGGAATGTAACTAGGTTGAAGGCATTAGAGTTTGTCGAATTTATTGATTTTTGTCTTAACATAAAATGAATCTCCATCCTTCGCTGTGTACCCAGATTATGCATGTTTAAAGTATGATCGCTTATGTTGACTGCTTCTTGGCAAATCTTTATTCTCTGGGGAGTTGTTGCATATTTCGGAATGTTTTTTTTGCGTGTGTTTATTTGTTGCCACTTAATGTAATGCAAGTGTTTCATGGTACCAGGCTCTTCTTTTACTGAAGTGTAAGGATCTTTAGCTTTCTATTAGCGTTTTCTCATTAAGTGTAAAAGGAGCGAGAGCTGAGCTGAATCGGACGCCTCCTTAAGTTACATTGAATTTGTGAAAACTGTCCGTCTCAGACATAAATATATATTTATAAATGTTTTGTTTTTTTCAGGCATCTGCTTCTGGTGACGTAAATTGTGTAGATGAAATCCTCAAGGTAAGTCCTGTGTAATGGTTAACATTTTCTATTTTGACAGCAATAATCCTGTAATCTTTGGTATTGGGTTCCACCAAATTTAGCATTACGTTTTTGTGAAAGTCTGGTTTGCCTTTAGGTTCCAGCTGACTAAGTCCAGCTGTTGGCCAATGGATTCAAACGCTTTAATCCTGTGCATTTGCAGTAAATATACATTTATCTCGCGCAATCGCCATATCTTTGGTGTGAGTTCCCTGTTGGCGCCTAATTTTTTTTAATTTTTTTTTTTTAAGCGGTTCTACGTCTTCCATGATTTCTGTGTGTTCTAACTTTGTTATATCAGATTTATACTGTATTGTGGTAAAGAATAAAATGATCCTAATCCACTAGTCTGACATTCTATGGGAATGCTAATGAAGTCTGTTCATTCCCACAAAGTATCGGCTCAAAATGTCACATGACCACCAGCAATGGCCGCCTCTACTTCTGCATGTTAAAGCTACAGTTTTATATACTAAATAAAATCTAACGTCGTATTAAAATTCTATGTGTATATACCATGCAGAAAGGTATTTTAACTGGTCTCTGTATTTTCATTAATCCTCCTCCAAAGCTGATGATTGATGAAAGCAGCGTTTGGTAAGGGTGGCGTGAGATGGGAGATGACCTCCTTAAAGGGAACTGCCTTAATAAAGCTGGTGCTGCCACCACTCTCGGCTTCCATAAGGTGGACTTCTAAAATAAATATCACCAAAACAATTGCAATCGGCAATAGCCCATTACAATGAATGGACTTGGCTCTGCTGATTCCAATGACGGCAATGGTTATTACATGTTTATTTTCTGTCTTCAGGAGATGACCCATTCATGGCCTCCGCCTTTGACTGCTATCCACACCCCGTGCAAAACTGAACCCTCAAAATTTCCATTTCCTACTAAGGTTTGTGGCACTTTGCATCCCGATGATGCCTTCTACCCGTACACGCTAGAAAATGTTGGTACGCATTGAATGGCAAAAGGGTGTCTCGGTGGCTAGTAAGAATGGAGTGCCCATCGTAAGTAGTGTGTAAGATTTTAACACGTTGAATGTATGTGTGCGGAATTACTTTTATTTACAACCGCTTCCGTTTTGGGTACAATGAATGAGTTTTGTAAAGCATACATGTTGGAAGAACGTCTGCCATATCCGCCATGTTTAAAAAAAAAAAAAAAAGTGCTGCCAGGAATATTATATACACTTATGTGCTGACATAAGGATTAATTGCGCTGTAAGGCAACGATATCATTAACTGATTCCTTTCTGTCTGCCTGTGCTTGCAAGACACTGCCAGGCTGTGCCGTGTATGTGACGATTAGTGCTATACACCCACTTTTTCCCCGATGAACTATCACACCCCTTGGACAATCTTGCATTACTTTGTATTTATTTGTATATCTTTTTATTTTTTTTTAGGATTCACAGCAGGCTAGCTTTGCCACCGGTGAACAAAGTGAGTACTGAACAAACATACAGTGTGTGGTTTTTGTAGCTCTGATTTCCTGACACAGCCAGTGAAACAATGGAACTCTGGCATTACGTCACAGGAATGATGAAAAAACGCAATTTAAGTTACGTCACTATCGTTTCTGTCGTTTTTCATTTCATTGGCGACCAAAACGTTGCTGCTTCTACTGTAAATAAGCTAGTTTGGTTGCATTTTATGCAGTCCCAATAAGACCCGACTTAGTCATCCACCCACCATGATTATGTATTTTGGGGGGGGTTAGTTAGTATTATAATTGTTAAAAGGTTTCTGACTCATAAATGGCGACTCAGTAAGCACAGTCAAGTGTTTGCTTCCACAAATAGTTTTTGTCTCTGACTATTTTAAACATCGTTTAACTTACCACATTACCATTAGTGTTTTCCATCTATCTGGCTTTGCCGACCCTCATTGTTTAGATCCTAAATTAAAGCTTTAGAATGAAATTTTGTGTATGGGCCCATTAAAAGATAAACTAAACATCCCCCGCTATTTCTGAACATGAAAGTCCCAATTGGGTTATTGTTTCTCTGTGTTGCCTGTGACTGGACATCGCCCAGTGTAAATCAGGGGTGCGTTGCTGGTTTTAGTCACATGGGTCAGCATGCTATACAGCTCTTTTGCTGTATAACAATGCTTTGTAGGTCACTTTGACTCTGTTAGGTAAAATAAGCCTTTCTTCTTTAACCCTGAAGAGGCATCCTGAGCGCCATAATGTATCTGCTTGCTTAATGGCTTTAGTTAAAATCAGTCCATCGGTGTTTGCTGTAATTTATACCTCTGCCGTAACATTAGCCGTTCTAAGACCTAGTCAATAAGATCCTTGTAGTTTTTAAAGCTTACACCTTGATTCTGACTTGACACGGCCCCTGAGCATTTTTTGATTTGTACTCCTTTCTTTGCACAATACTGTCAACATTTAGCAAATGCAGGGATGCGTGTGTAAATGGTGAACAGATCGTGTGCTAACTGAAATGCGTATTTCAATGTAACGTTCCCTTATGTATGTTTGTTTTTATTTTAATCTGCAGAAAGACTAAATCCATCATCAAAAGCTACTAATGGTCATCTACCAAAATCGTAAGTGTAACACTTGAGTGTTTCTTAGAGAAGTCTTTTCGATCATAAGGCAGACGGGCCCACTGAAGTAATAAAACTCTTTTTGTGCTTTTGATGTTTATGCCCTTGACTCAAACCCCTCACATTCAGTCTCTCGCCAGATCCTGCTGCTTGAACCTAAAATAAAATCTCTCGTATCCACCCAATTCTCACTCAAGAATCCACAAAAACTCTGGTACATTCACTTATTTCCCATCTTGACTACTGTAACACTTCTGTTTAACGTTCCGTTGTCTCGTTGTGATGGGACGCCCCGTACCCTGACTGGGTACACCCGTCGGCTATTGTTTGCTTCCTCCCGGGACCGCAAGGGTTAACCGGTTCCAGCACTAGACGGTGCTGCGAGGGAAGGGATCAGGAACCGACTCTGTATCCTCGGTGTTATAACACCGTAGCCCGCTGAGACGTAGCCAAATACGGTGCTGTAATTGCACTGAAAAGGACACTGAGTGATCTAGCCAGTCCCTCAATCATTAGACGAGACTAATGTCAAGGTGAACAATAACACTTTATTGGGAAACAGCCTTTCGTACACCACTTTAACAATGAAAGAACATAATCACATCAGTACATCAATACCCTGCCCAGACAGCCTGGCGCCATACTCGGGCCTCCGAGCCCAGCAATGTCCATATAACCCCAAAGCGCTGTTTTCGTGCTGATTCCGAGGGAGCGGCAGTGATCCCGGGCTACCAATGGATAGCTCGGGGTCTCTAGAGTATTCTGTCCAAAACACCACACGATCCGCAGTTGGGACCCCGAGCGGTAGCAGTTTAAATGTTCCCCGGGACAGGCCTCGATACAGCAGGGCGTGCACTCCGTGACCGCGTCGGCTAAACCCCATTCTCCTGGGGTTCCATGGGAGGCTTCCCATCTGAACCACCCCTTGCCTGTACCCCCACCACCTGTGGGTTAACTCTACAAAAGAGCGCTCTGGTGTGGTCAATGGTGTCCGGATTATTAGGGGTTAAAGTCAGCGTTCCAGAGGTTTATGGCCAGGACCTGGCCAGGCAAAAGGTTATGTGCAAACCTACTCCAGTGTTAGATGAGCTTATGACGGTGGGGAAGGGGAGAACAGGAACCACATAACGATAAAGAAAATAAACGCGTCTCTGCAACCCAGGGTTGTGACAGTCGACTCTCTCCTCTACAGTCTGTCCTAAATGCCGCTGCTAGGCTTATCTTCCTTGCACGTCGCTCGTCTTCTGCTTCCCCACTCTGTGAAATAAAATTTAAAATCCCAACATAAAAGGCCCTCCATAACACTGCTCCTCCATGCGTTTCTGCCATCGAAAGCAAATTTGAAGGCTCTCCTCCTCACTTATCTCTTCCTTTCCCGTCTACAAGATCTCACTCGGGCTGCCCCATACCTCTGGACTCTACTTCCACCGAACCTTCAGCATTCACCCTCCCTCCCTACATAGTGGCAGCATATCTCGGTGGGGGGCCCAGAAACTTTTTTTTCTTTAAAAAAGCACCTAACTTTTAGGGTGCGGCCTATATCCGAGCCAATGCGGTAGATACAGTGGTTGAGTTTGCCAGCGTGGTGACGTACCTTACAGATAACCACAGAGTGACACTCGAGTCTGCGCCAGCAAAATATTCTATTATGTTTTACAAACCAGCTTGGCGTTTTCTGATGCGCTTTGGTAGATTGGTTCTCATTATTATACAACATGAAATACCACATTTGCTTACTATTGTTACAAACTTCACCGGGGAAGCCCGGCTGGCATTGCCGTATATCTGCACGTATGCCGCATCATCCTCCATTCTCCCTCCTTTGTTCTGGTGTTGATTTTAAATACAGCATTCATACTAGATATCTGTGTTGTAGTACTCTATTACAGCATTGGAAAGTTTTAACCGAGATCAATATGTCAACTTGGCAAAATCACGTGACTTTTATTTATTGGAGCAGGTCGGTCTGCCGCGTTGGTCGCTAACTTGCTGTACACGATGTAAATCTGTAAGTTCAGACTCTTCTGACCTTACACATGGATGATTCAATTTCCTGTTTTATTTGTAGTATGCTGAAAGAGGACCTAAAAATAAGCAGCAGCGAAGATAGTGACGGAGATCAGGTAAAGTCATTCGAGACCATAAAAAATATGAGAATGTCTGTGGAAATTTTGTGTGTGATCTTCTGGCACAGGAAAATGATGGGTCATTTTTTATTTTTTTTTGCTTCCTGAAAGTTGAAAAGTGTTTTCTTTAGTTTTTTGGGTGGTGGTGGTTCCAATGCACAAATGGCTTTTTTAAGCAAAGACGTTGGTGTTCTCGGAGCTGATTAGATCTACATAATACAAACTGCCTTTTCAGCCGTTTTGTGTTGCAGTGCAGTACTTCCCACATCTCTCTATTGCAGCCTTAGCATGGAGTAAATGCACAATGTCAATCCATTGAGGTTCGCAATATTATTGCTAGCCGGTGCATAAATATGTCCAATTATTATCTTGAAAGTACACAGTACAGTTCCTTTACCTGGGATATTTATTTAAAATTGCATCGTGCAGGAGTGTTTTGTAAAGCCCCCCCCCCATAGTACATACATGAATGTAAAGGAAGTAGAATGTCAGTATTTGCTGATGTCCCATTATCAGGGAATAACTTCTTCCAATTCTTCTTTCTGTAGGAATGTGACAAAACTGTACCTACGAATACACCAGGAAGGTGGGTTTGAGCTCAAATTGTAAACAGGTGCTTCTTAAACGTATTGTTTCTTAATCCGCTTTGCATCTGTAATAAAAAGCTGTTCATTTAATGCATATTCATCTTGAACTAAATGGTGGCTCACAGTGGAACCGGCATATAAACGTAAACTTTAAAAGACTTTTTGTATCTGATAAAAACCAAAAAGCCTATCTAGTCGGCACCGTTATTCTACCTGCGATGAACTATTAAGCATTCCTTGTAAAGATTTTATGGAAATATATTTATGCTTTTTCCCTTGTTTCGATAACCTCACATTGCCTTTAAGGTTTGGCAGGTAATAGAAGTCCCTCCCTGTTCGTCGTAATTATAGAGTAACCTCCGGGATGTGACAGAAAAGGAATATTGTGTTCAGTCACACCGGGCAGCCGTTTTAGTAACTCGCTGCTGTGGGTGGCTAGTAACAACATTAGAAACCCAGAATTTATGGCAGGAAAGAACCATTTGGCCCATGTAGTGTGCCATTTTTTTCCGCAACCTTAAGTCAGTCCTTGGTCCTGTGTCAGAGGCAGGCTAGCTCTGTGCGAGTCCTATGCGTGTTTAAACTAGTAGCTGTAATCTCGCTCCGCTGTGCTATTCCGTTGGGTAAGCCAAGTTACCGGCTGTCTCAAAGCGAGTCGCAGGTATGAAACTTGTCTCTGCGAGACGACGAATGATTAAATGGGACAAGTAGACTGGAGAAAAAAACTGAACTGGTGACCTGAAAGGATTCTCTGTTAGATTAAGAAGATTAAGATTAGCCCTTAATCTGGCTGTTTATCGTTAAACTAACGCAGTGTATCTCCTCAGGTTCAATTCTAATGCCATTTTATCTCTGTAGAGTATTTCAAAGTGTAATTTGGAAGAACGCTTGGGCATGTCTACGTTTTCAATTGTTTTAGTCGTGTTTTTTTTTCTCACAGTATTGGCGCACAATGAAATCTATGTAGCTTTAACGCATTCTTACCATACTTTTTGGTTAAGTAAGGTTAATCTTAAAGCAATAAGAATTACCTTTTTTGTTTTAGTTCTAGAAGATCCAGTTGATATTCATTTGTACCATATCCTCCATGCTTTATTTTTAGTATTTAGTTTTTTGTATTAATGTTTAAATGCCTCGGCTTTGATCTTCACTGCTGTCTTCTCCCCTCCCCCTTGTTCTTTTAGTAATTCTGAGCCCTCACAGCATAACAGTGAAGGAGCTGAGAATTCCAGAGATGACTCGAGCAGCCATAGTGGATCAGAAAGCAGCTCTGGATCAGATTCTGAGAGTGAAAGCAGTTCTAGTGACAGTGAGGCCAACGAACCATCGCGTAGCGCTTCACCAGAGGTAACCTGTTGGCTTTAGTCACAACATGCACCTTTCTTTCATTATCCCGGGTGATCGTAAATTCTAATTTATAATATATGAAGTATATAGTTTTCAATAGAAAATAAGGAAGCCCGATCTGGCATTCCCTTCTGGGAGACGTCGCTGCTGGCGTCAACCGTGAGGTCACCAGAGGACAGAATATCCTCTGCATGGTCTGTCTAGACCCTGTTGGGATATCTGATCGTTCCCCCTACTGGCTGATCACACATCTTACAATCAGTGATCAACAAAAACTTATTTAGAAAACAAGTTCACTAAAAATAAAATACATTGGGGGGGGCTAAACAAAGTGAGCTAAGTGATGTCATTGCGATAGCACTGGCATACAGAACATGTTCGTGAGGTCGCTGGAGAGCTCTCTATCCATATTGCACTGATAACAAAAAGCAAAAGGTACCCTTATGTGCTATTTCTCTGTCTCTGCATGTAAAAAGTATTACCCCTGCCCCTTTCACTACCACCAAACCCTTTTCTAATAAGGTAAAAATTAAGAAATAGCTACGGGACTTGAGCTACCAAAAACCCCATGGACCGAAGGGGTTAAAGCTTTATTCAGAAGACTCGGGCTCCCTTTGTTCAGCTGGCCAGCAGTGCTATCTCTTTCCTGCTGTGGTTAGATAGTGTTAGTGTTGTGCCAGAGCTGTTTCTAATGATCATTTCAATTTTAGGTTCCTGCTACACTTGTCTAAAGACCTACGTAACCCCCAAAATGTCCAGTTTAAGTAAAATAAGAAATGTATTTAAGAAAACTGACCTTGCTCTTTAGTAGTATTTTTGTATATTGTATAATAACTTATTAGGACCATCATCTCGCCTAGAATGATTCAGAACAATCAAGTTTAAGAGATAATTTGTTCCGTTATTGAAATTATTTCGAGGGAAAAGGCAAATTTGTCATAGTAGAATGTGTTTACTTTATAGACCCGTATATTCTCTTGCTATGATCTAGTGAAAGGATTGTATGATAAGATTACGCAAAGCTCTATTTTTATACATATAAATAATGCTCTGGGAATGTATTACAGAACATATATGTTGGATCGTTCTTCCTAACTTCAGTCCCAACATATTGGTCATTCCATTAAGTCATTAATTCTGTAACTTTGTCTATTGATACCTGACCAGTATATTTGTTTTATTTATTTAGCCCGAGCCTCCTCCGTCAAATAAGTGGCAGCTGGATAACTGGTTGAATAAAGTAAATCCACACAAAGTGTCTCCCGCGTCTTCGGTCGAAAGCAATATTGCATCATCCCAAGGATACAAAAAGGAGAGCCAGGAGCAGGGATCAGGAGCTGGGTACTCGGAGGCAAGCGGGCCAAAGGAGTCTAATGCATCAATCCCTGTCAGAGACTCCAAGACGGTGCAGAAAGGCTCTGAGGGCAGCCGAGGCAGACAGAAGTCTCCTGCTCAAAGTGAGAACGCCACTCAGAGGAGGACCATTGGCAAAAAACAGCCCAAAAAGGCTGAAAAGGCAGCCGTAGAAGCACCCAGAGGTGGACTCAAAATAGAAAGTGTGACGACGGCAGAAATGACGACAAATCTGCCACCTAACAGACATAAGGCTGCTACCAAGGGCTCTCGAAAACCAAACATAAAGAAGGAACCCAAGTCCTCTCCTCGTCCTGCAACGGAGAGGAAAAAATGTAGGCCTCCAAATAAACCGTCCCAGAAGTCCAGAGAGTTTGTTGACACAGATACCTCATCATCTGACTCTGATGAAAACGAGAGCCTTCCTCCTTCTTCCCAAACCCCCAAATATTCCGAGAGCAATAGGACTCCCCCCGCAAAGCCCTCCGTAGAGGAGGATGATAGCTTTTTTCGACAGCGATTGTTCTCTCCTATGGAAGAGAAGGAGCTTCTGTCTCCGCTTAGCGAACCAGAGGACAGGTACCCTCTTATTGTAAAGATTGACTTGAGCCTGTTGGCCCGGATACCGGGAAGGCCTTACAAAGAAGCAGAACAGCCGAAGGCTGAAAAGAGTGCGCCAGAAAAGCACCCTAAAGAAATCATGAAGCAGACTGAAAAAAGTTCCAGCAAGGGAAAGAGGAAGCACAAGGTTAGTCGGGGAAAAGACCTGAAAGCACATTTTATGTGATCTTCCATGTAGGCCAGGGTTAGCCAAGCAGTTTGGTAAAGTTGCCAACAGTGACTCCAGTTAGGATAATTTCGGCCCTGTTGCAGAAATCCCTGTATAAGATGTAATAAGCTAGTAATGTGAAGTGTTGTATGGATTGGAGTGAAAGCGACCCATTATCAGTTTGCTAAGCTGTTCGTTAATGTGTTTTCTTGTCGCACAGGCAGAAAATGTCGTCTGGCTTTAAGCGTGCTTACACAAATTTTCCTCCTGATTGATTGGCGTGCTTTGTATATTGTGTACACCACACCTTAAAATGCAAAGACTTCAAATTATTCAGTGTTCATTTTGTAGAACTTGTTTTAATGGAAAGTCCTGTTTAGTAATGGCATATACCAAGTTGTATACTTTGAATTGCCGGCATTGTTGGTAATAGGGGCTTTGCTTTACAGAATGACGACGAGACAAGGGGCAGTGAAAGCAAGAAGCCAAAACTGGAAGAAAAGACTTCAAGCCACAAAGTGTCCAACAGAGAGTAAGTGCTGGATGCCGTGTAGATTAGCCTTTTGAGCCTGTAAACTTAGTGCACCCGAATCACTTTGGCTCCCTTTGAAAAAGCTATTGTAACCAGCAATATTGGTTTTACATGGTAGAACTTGTCAGAGGAAGCAGCATGCAACCTCAAAAGATCATGCTACTTTCACCAACTCTTATGTGTTTTATCAGATTTGTCGCTTTTCCTGTCTGAATTCTGCCTGAGAAGCCAAAGTAACTTTTACATTTGGATCCCTCTACAGGTCTTCAAAACTGAATCCAGTGAAAGAGAAGGACCCACTCCCGTCACCTGCTCCTTCTGCAGCGCAGAAAGATATCAAGACGGAGCACGCGCCTCGCAAAAGGACAGTCAGTCAGTCGTCCATAAAATCGGGCAGTAGCGGCAGCACCAAGGACAGTAGCACCAAAAATAATTCATCTTCCAAGCAAAGAAAGACAGAAGGAAAGTCCTCAAGCAGCTCAAAGGAATCAAAGGTGCAGTTACCAAGTCCTCCATCAATGATAAATATATAAGTTGGTTTTTTTCAACAGAAGGACGTGATCAGGATTAGATTAACTTCAGACAGATGTCAATTTGTGAATTGGTCAATGTGAGCTTCACCAGTTTGTTCTACAGCTAGGATACATGTCCACAGTAACCTCTTGCAAGGCAAAGTTCCCATTTAAAGTGTGGCAGGCGGAATATAGCTACTAGTGTTTTTTATTTTTGTTATTTGACACATATTGCTTTGATGCTCTCATTTAATTAAAATCTGATCTCCAAGTCAAGTTCTCTTCGTAAGGGCTTATATTTCAGACACCTTAGCTTGATGTTTGTTCAGAGTGTTCTTTAAATTTTGTTAACATTTATTTGTCCTTTTTTCAGGAGAAACCCTCAAGTAATACAAGTTCTGTTGCCTTCATACCGCCGATTAATAACAAATGCCGGAGAGCCAAGCTGACTTTTGAAGACAGGTGAGACGTGGTTTATATGAAAGCTTGCAGTATCTACATATTTCATGTTGCTGATGATGTAGATCTTATGCCGTTAAAAGACTTGTTCTCCGGAAATTTGAGAATAATGAGGAACGTAGGTTAACAGCTGGTAAGAACTGTGGTTTAGACGATACTATTTCACCATTGAGGCCGAAATATAATTGTATAAATGTCCACGGTCTAACCATATGGATGGGTGATGTCCAATTACGTGATTTTGTTTTCTTGGGGGTTTTTTTGGGTTGGATCCATGCAGAGGGGTAGAGATCAGATTGCAGTCTTTCAATGTAAACTGTGAAGGTTTCAAAGTCTAATGTAACAGAAAATCAACTGAACCCTTGCACAAATCCATGAATTTCTCAGATTTGCGCAGAGTTTAGTTCTTTTTCATTAGCCACCTTACAATTTTTTTTTTGCACATTTCTAACATACTTTGTAGTCTAGTAAATTGTCAATCAAGATTTCCATGCGTGTTTTATTCCTTTGAATTTACCATCTATCTGATTTCTTTTTCTTTTGTCCTTCCAGAACCCATTCAGCTGATCATTACCTGCAAGAAGCAAAGAAACTGAAACATAACGCTGATGCTTTGGTAAGGAATTGTCTCCAGAAACTGGTTTTCATGTTGGGTACCTTTTTTAGGGGGAAGTATTTTGTGTTTTTTTAGATTTGTGCAGATGTTGTGTGTTTTTTGTTCACTGTGTTTTTTTTTTTTTTTTCTTCCCCTTCTCCTGAATAGTCTGACAGATTTGAAAAAGCTGTCTACTACCTTGATGCTGTGGTATCTTTCATAGAGTGTGGCAATGCTTTAGAAAAGAGCGTTCAAGAGTCCAAGTCTCCGTTCCCAATGTATTCTGAAACGGTGGAGTTAATAAAGTAGGTGCTTTTAGGCCTTTCTATCCTTTTAACCAACCTTTAACGATGGGCTCTGTTTTATGTGTAGACGAGCAACTCTTAACATGAACGCCCTAGTATGCTAGTAATGAGTATGTGCATTAACCTATAGCTTTAGGGCTATGCGAAAGAAACAAACTAAGCTAGCCTTTAATATACTGTACATTGTAAAGAATTAAGCCAGTGTGTATGTTTTGGATGTATATATAATATTTCTCATGAGTAAGGCAAGACATATTTTGGCGCATCTTCCTTGCACCATGTCTGTACTAAATGCTGGAAAGGGGCAAGATTTTAGCATAAAGGTTAGTTTTGTACTGATGGCTTTTAATAACTAAAATCTAGATGTCGTTTGAACGTAAAAGTTGAAGGCTGTCATTGAGCCGTCTAAGTTGAGCTGCTAATGAAGCGTTTCAAAAAATTTATCTGGCGTTAACAAGACTTTTTATGTTTTGCAGGTATACTATGAAATTAAAGAGCTCTGCCGCTCCCGATGCGACATCAGCAGATAAAAGGCTCGGCGTGCTTTGGTATGTGTGGTCTAGCTCTTTCCTGTCATGGGTTTTATGGACTCTACGTACGCTCTATCTAGTGACTGTAGCCGATCGCTTGTACTTGACCGTTTTGACTGTGAATTCTCGTGCTTCCCAATGCCGGCAACTGTTTGTGTTTTCCTACTGATTCTGTATTCCTTGTTAAATGGTGGTAAACAAAACACAATTCCAAAATAATGCCCCAGCGGGGACAAGGATAAGTTACAACTAAAAACAAACCATTAGCCCAGACCTCTGATGAAGCTCTGAGGAGCGAAACATGTCAGGGGGTGCTATTTGAGTTTTTAATAAGCCTGTGTCACTGGTCATAATTCAATTATTTCTGTTAGCAGGGCCGGCCCGACAATGGAGCCGCGTGGGGCAACCGCTCCAGGCGGCACTTTTTTTTTTTTTTTTTTTTTTTTTTTTTTTTTTTTTAGCGAAAAAGAGAAAGGGGCGCCGAGTGGTTTCCGCTTACCAAGCTGTCAGTACCCGCTCGGCGCCCCTCTCTCTCTCTCCTCTGCGGCGAGTCTCCCTGTTCGGTCTCGGTGCCGGCTTGTAATGCTGAGTGCCGGAAGATTACCTCATTTCCAGCGCTCAGCATTACAAGCCGGCACCGAGACCGAACAGGGAGACTCACCGCAGGACTGCTGAAGTACAAGGGGGGTGGTAAGGGTAGATAATAGGGAGGGAGGGAGAGGAAGGGTAGATAATGGGGGGGGGGCGGCAGGGAGGGAGAGGAAAGGTTAGATGGGGGGGGGGGGCATTTTGCCTTGGGCCGGCCCTGGTTGTTAGGACTGCAGCCATCAACAGTATATACGATTTGATGATATTAGTGTTATACGACTGTGGGCATATGCCCTCGTGTTACAGTGACGTATACCTTTCATGGTAGGACTGGTGACACTTGTTTTTAAACATCTTTTTTTGGTTATACCTTTTAACAAACGCATTAATAAAACACACACACACACACACACACACACACACACACCGCATCCCTTGGTGATACACAGTTGCTGAGATGCCAAATAAGTTTATCATAAATGGGCAAATCTTATCTTAAACCTTGCGTTTGTAAATATATGTGCTTCAGGATGCCTGGGAATGCTCTGTTTGGAGATAAGGTTTGCTGAGAGATAAGCATACAGGGAGTTGAAGCATATAAGTACTGTCCCTATTATCAATAAGTTTAACTCAATAGATAAGCAGACCAACCATTCAGGGCAGGACCCGGTATACAGTAGCTTCAGGGGTGTCTTCATATCAACAAATTCTCAGTCTGCTAATAGTGTTGTTGTTTTTTGTCCCCTCAGCCTTCGTTGTCAGTCTTTGCTGTACCTGAGGTTGTTTAAATTGAAAAAAGAGAGCGCTTTAAAATACTCAAAGACGTTAACTGAACACCTAAAAGTAAGTACTTTGCTTGCTCAGAAAGTTAGAAAATCGAAATCTACTAAATGTTTGTAGTTGCTGGCTTTATGGTCCCTGGCTGTATTAGAATCTGTTTGACTTAATGAGCATTACCGATCTGACGTCCTGGTGATTCCCTGTACTTTCCCTGTGAATATTATATACTATACTACTTTTTACTCTTTATGGACAAGAATATGTGCAAACATGTTATCCTTTTAAATGGTACATAAAGAGCATCTATACTAATAATAATTTTATTTTTTTTCTGTTCTTTCCAGAATTCATATAGCAATTCCCAAGCTCCATCACCTGGGATGGGAAGGTAACTAATATTGCATATTGTTATGTGTATTCCTGTTTATATGATTTAGGTAGTATGTGTGAGCTGTGTGTCTAAAAAGCCATGCCAGCTTAGAATGTGCGAAAACTGATCCACAATTTAATATTTCCTAAACTCCTGTATTTTTGGGGAATGGATGGAAACCATTTACATTGGGCATGGTTTTAAGCCTTAAATAAACTAAAGACTCTCTTTCTCAAGCGTGCCAAGAAGTTACATTTAAATCAGAAATATGCTTTCATACCATGCTGCCTTGAAATGACTCGACGCCTTATTGATGTCTTTCACTTTTGAACAGCAAATCTGTTAGTATGCCTTCCCCGGTGTCTCCGAAGCTGTCACCGGGCAATTCGAATAGCTACCCCTCCAGCGTGCCCAGTTCCACAGGGGGGACAACTTCAGTGACGATTCCACAGAGGATCCACCAGATGGCTGCCAGCTACGTCCAAGTCACCTCCAACTTTCTGTATGCCACTGAAATTTGGGACCAAGCTGAACAGCTCTGCAAAGAGCAAAGTGGTAGGGTTTCTTGACATTTTAATTATCCCTTTTAGAGTGAAACGGTTTCACCTGAGTTATCAAAACTACCCGTCACTTGGGGATTGATGTTTCTCAGTTGTAATGTTTTTGAGATATTTAGTTTAAATCCTCATAATGGATCTCCTTGTACTTTTTGTTTCTTTACCCCAGTCTTTCAAAGCTGCCTGATCCAATTAACTGCAACATCTTAAGGCAGGGCTCAGGGTCTGAATGATCATTCCTCCCATAATGTTATATTGTTTCCTTACATAAGGTGGGCTTGTAAAATGTTGCATCGTATTTCTCCCCCCGAATTGTAAAATGTTGGATTTGGTTAAAGCGACAGATCTGTTTATTCTATTGCCGTTACTATGATTAAATTCACTTTTGGGGATTTTGTTCTTTTTTTTTTTTTGTAGATTTTTTTACTGAACTGGATAAAGTTATGGGCCCCCTGATCTTTAACACAAGCAGCATGACAGAACTGGTACGCTATACCCGTCAAGGCCTGCATTGGCTACGCCTGGATGCCAAGTTGAAACATTAAGGACCCGAACAACCAGAACAGGAATTCTCCTCGCTGCCTCTAGTTTTCTCCAGAACACTGTGTTTTTGTTGAGAAGGAAGACTGCCCTAGCAGAATGGCTGTCACAAGGGACAAACTGTTTTTCCACATCTTTGTTGCAGCCATATTCATAAAAACTCCCTGATTATCTTTTTAAAGGACATGTTCAGTTTTTTTTTTCAATTTTTATTTAAAGGAAATATTTAAAAATATTTTTCAAAGTAGCATTATAAGTGATCTCTCCCACCTCTCTTTTACAAGAGGAATCAATGTTCCTGATATAAAGTTTTTAAACTATTTATTTTATTAAGCCTATTAAATCAGTCAAGGGAAAGTATTTTTCATCCCAAGCCAATGTAGGAGATGTCTACATTTAGTGCATTAACAAAAATGACTTTTTTTTTTTTTTGTACATTAAGGATTGGACTGTCTGATCCGTTTAAATGGTAACTCCAAAAAAAGCTCAGTGCTTTCAGGGGTGACGTTTCTTTTTTGGTCTCTCCTACACTTTTTGCCTTCCAAGTACTTTATATGATGAACTTATGCATTTCATGTTTTTATGGTTTGTGGGCTTTGTTCTTTCGTACTGTCCGTTAGACCTGATTAAAGCTCCGTGCATTTTAACATATAGTGATAGGGACTTTTTAATACCCATCATACAGAAGATAGAATTGCAGGTGTTCACAAATGTCTACAGTTTATCACTTCGAGCGAAAGAGAAGATAGAACAGGAAACCCAAAAGGTATACTTCTATGTATAAAATATCATAAGCAAGAAGAAATTGTAAAGATTATATATATATATACATATATATATATATATATATATATGGAAATGTATTATTGTAACTAGGTATGGTATTTTCAGAGCAGATTCAACCACATAATAAAACACTATTTAAAGCAGGGGGAATCCAAGATTAAGTTCAGCTTTTTGTTGAACTGCTGGTTACAGGATCCTTGGCAGCTGCTGAAGCCTGGCGGTCGCCAATACAATTTTAACAATCATAGGATTACAAGGCTTGCATGAAATGTAATGTTGACTTGGGCTAAACAGGGTATGGTTTCTTTTCCTCCCATTGATTTCAAGTAAAAATACTGGTCAGTTGATCATCCAGAAATGAGTATTTTGTGTTGTGAAATATCTATGGCCTGGAAGGGTATATCCTGTGAAACGTGTGAGTGCCACTGAGTAACTCTTTGGGGATTCCACCTGCGTTTTGGTATACGTGTTTTGCACAACTGGGTTTTGCCGTTCTAAAGTTTTTTAAATGGCGTGTCTTTTTTGAAAATGTCTTCAGTGTTTTATCTATGAGCAGCACATTGGTATCCCACCATGCTCTATCTATAAAGGTGATCCGAGCAGGTTGCTGAATATGGCGCAGTCACCAGGGAAAGTAGTGGCGTCTTCCACGTTTAGCAGTTCACCTTGGAAATCTACTTTATAACGAAGACTCCACATGGTGTTACCCTCTTGTGTTTTTAGTCTTAAAGGCACTATCCCTCTGTGTATTAACATCAGGAAATATTGTCCCCCCCCCCCCCCCATTTTTGTTTAGCAGAATATTCCTGCTTACATCCTATGTGATGACACGGTAGCTTGCGTAAGCAGTACCACAATTTTCACCCTAAATCCTAATTCTGAGACTAGTTTAGTGTGCGTTTTTTGAGCGGTTAGCTGTTTTCCGTTATCTATGCCAAACAAAACTGCAGATACTTGACACCTTGTTCTGTTATTAGAGAATATTCCAAATCCTCGCACCAAAAATGACAGAAAATACAATGCATATTCTCTGTGTATCTTGTGATTTTCCAATTAAATCATGTTTGCCATTTACGTATATAGTATAGTTTTGCTTGTGTACAGGATGAGTCCTCAGTCTCATCTAAGCAAAGCAGTATTGCCACGGCCCAATTTAATTATAAAATCAAGTGGCTGTCTCGTATTTTGTAGCTAGGAGCGAATGCTTCCAGGTCAAGTCGTTGAACATTTGAGCAGCATAGGAAGGGGTGAATGTATTTTCCTGATGCATTGCTTTGCATTCTTCTGTCTCTCCCTGTTTTGAGCTATGCAATCTATCATCCGAGCTTTGAATAATCCGATTAGCAAACTTGGTTAAAGGCTGGTTTGGATACATCGAATTAACCCGATTGTTGCTTTCAGTATCCTTGATGGCTGTATCGGTTTCCCCCAACTGAAACGTGGTAGCTGTGGCACAATCGTTTAAACAGTCCTACATGGTTGAATGGGACCACCTGCTGATGGGCGCGCTCCACTGTCTGCATTGTCGTACTGTAGTTACTGGTTTCCTCATACATCGCGGTGGGTGTATAAGTCTTTTTCTCAGTTTTTATAATGCAGCACCTATTGTATGGTTTAACGAAGTCTAAATCGCCTGTAATCCGTTCATTACTGAAGGTGCATCTTGATGCTTGAAGGACATTGTCGATGGTTTCTTCTGCCCCATACTATCACTGCAGCAGTGTATAGTTTGCCTTATCCCACTAGCTTGCATGTAACTGGACGATTCATTAGGACCTGGCTATCGCTGTATTAATTGTACTAATCTGATATTGACTGTAGCAGAAATTCTTTTTTTTTTTTTTTGTACCCTTTACACACGTCTGCTATATCTGCAGTAAAGTTTGTTACCCGTCAAATCACAACCCACGATTTTTTAAAACTGCACACGGGTTTCTTTTGGCTCAATACTATATTTCCCTTAAAGTAAACCTATGATGTGAGTGTTTTGTAGTGTTTATTCTGATGATATGGAGATTTATATTCCACACTTTAGTACCTACCTATTTATGGCAGATTGTAAAGATAAAATGTAAACATGCTATCGTCAAATGTAATTGTCACACAATTACTCTACCTGTTATTTATTGGGGCTGCTCAATGTGTGATGATCTGCACCCAAAGTAACAAAGTATTTAACAATTATATATTCTCTAAAAAGAGAAAATATTGCTACGATATATATATATATATATATATATATATTCATACGGTCTTGTACCCCCTTCTACTCATGAGGCAGTGCTGCTTTCAAAGCCGCTCCTCATCCTTCAGCACTATGTTGGATGAGAGTATTCCCTCTTACAGTGTTGGTTCTTTGCACATCTGTATAATATGAACTGTATTGTGCCAAAAGGAATTGCTGCTTAACTAAACAGTGATATGAAACGTCATGCTTCCCAGTCTTAGGGGCTGCGTATGCAAGGGGCACATGAGCGGGTTACAGAATGAGGTTGGCATAACAATGTAGCTAATGGAATGCCAGCCCTTCATTCTCTTACATATTATGGGGTTTTTTCTTATTCACTCAACTGCATAATCAGATTGGCAATTTCTCTTAAAACTGACCCCTCTGCTTTAACGGCTCTGTTATGCATGACCCAGACCACTGAAGAAACCTACGGTTTAGCGTATGCCCCGCAGTGTTGTGATTTTTGGGTTTTAGAACAATAATGCAAGTGAAGGAATGATCATTTAGACTAAAATTCTGTTCATATTATATAATTACATACAGACATGGCTGGGAAGTTGCTTTGTAAATCCACTCATCAGGTACGTTTACCTGACCGGTAAAGATAGGTTAAATGTTTCTAGCTAAATAGAAGCCTGATGAGTCCTATCACTTACAGAAATTCTGATCATTTAACTTATTGGCCTTTTTTTATTTTAAATGTGTAGAATAAAAGTTTTGTGCACCTACGTTTACCGATACGGCCTTCCCTGTATTGGGCTACATGCCGGATAAGGCCATATAATAAAGCAAAGGCCCAGGAACGCCAACAATCATTATACATTGGAGAATAACAAGTCCGATAGCTGCATTTTCTGATGCAGTAAGGAGTTAAAAAAAACAAAACACTTAATCTTAGAAATAACACACTGGTATTTCCATTGTGTGATGTATAGGATGATCGTCAAATTAAAATGCTATTTATTCATAGCCTTTAATTACTACCATTTTAAATATATATATATATATATCACACCAGAAGGTAAAATATAAAAACAACCCTGTTAAATTAAGGTCGTTTTTTTTTTTCTTTTTCTTTCTATCTGTTTAACCCTTTTAATGAGTCTGCTGATGTATCAGGCTCAGAGGGTTAAAAGGTTAAAATTTGTTTAATTTAAGTGTTCCTTTTGAAATGTTAGACTTGTATAGCGCAGCCCACCATACCCTTTATTTATTCATTTTGCGTCAATCGTGTGTTTTTTTTTCGTTTTTTTTTATCACTGCTATTTTCACAAATTAAAATTCAAGTGCAATGTTACCCTTGAATATTACGGCTTGACCGCTGTTATTTTGTATCTTGTCAAAAATAAAAATATATTTATAAATAAGTGTGAACATGCATAGGAAGGGATTTTAAAACTATAGGCACAGGGATTTTTGTTGTTGTATAACGCTATTGTGAAATGCTACCCGCAATAAATAATAACTTGTGCTCTTATTTTGAACGTGGTGGTTTTCAACTAAACGCGTTGTACCTCTTTAGAGAAAGGACACTGTTTATTTATGCCAGTGCTTAAACCCTCTACCTGCCAGGGATCGATAGCCAGTTATATTGCAATTTATCGAATGAGATCCTCGTCATAGAGCAGGGGCGTCCAACCTGCGGCCCTCCACCTGCTGCAGGACTATATCTCCCATCCTCCTCAGCCAGCCCCTTAGCTGAAAGAGCATTATGGGGGATGTAGTCCTGTAGCTGCTGCAGGTTGGACGCCCCTGTCATAGAGGGTTACCCTTTCCAGTAGGTGCGGTTTGTGCAATGTTTGGAGCCCTTTCATTAGGCATAGTGTAGGGGTTTTGTTATGTCAGACTATTTAAAGGAAGCTTAAAGCCGGTGTCCATACCTGGTATCTTTTAAACATTGGAAGTTCCTTCCTTGGTTGTGGAAGTCTGCTTTATATCACACGACTGTTTCTGTGGAGTCGCAGCCCTTATACATTCTAGGTGCTCTAGGTATTCCAGTATTAGCAGATCTCGGATTAGAGGCCGGTATTGTTTCAGCTGTTCACTGGGAAAGGTTGAAGGCCTTCCTTATGAGAAGTTTGCTCTTAGCTGAGAAATTACTTACAAAGTGCAGCGAGTGCTCTGAGGGCCGCTTGTGAAATCACAGCTTTCACTTTAAATCACACTGCTCTCGTGTTGTTGCTTTCTTTTCGGGGAAAATATTGTCGGACATCGCATATTGGAAAGTGCTTTATGGGGCTTGGGGTTACTGCAGGTGGCCACTGTAATTAAGATTGACCGACGGCTTCACAATAACACTGCTGTGTTCATTAGCCAAATTTTTCTACCGGTGTATTTATTAAATATGGTGTTTTTATCCCCGTAGTATTACAGGAGTGTAACCTGCCCTGTCCTTGGCCTCTGCCTGGTTATTGTGGAAGGCCGCACTGTTCGGCACACATGGTGCTTCTGTATCTTCTCCCTCGTTTTGTTATGCTTTAAATCAAAGCTTCATATGCAATGAGCACCATCTTTATAAATGGGGAGAGGGGATTCATTACCTTTTGGGATAAAAAATAAGAATTTTTACCCAGCTGCTGGTCTGCGGACTAGGGGCTGTGGCCGTTTAATGGTTAATGCACAGTGCTATCAATAAAATGCTCACTCAAGCTCTTCTAAGACTAATTTGAAGGGTGAGGGCAAAAAATTTATTCCTTAACGGGTAATGTGTGGAGGCCTCGATTCCGCAACAAAATATGTTTACCTACTTTATCAAAACATGTATTACTTAATTGGAAAAGTATACTTCCAGTATAAGTGTACAAATAATAGTAAATAGCTTATTTGTGTAAATGTCTTCTAATAATCTGCCACCTACACTTGGAAACGGGCGCCTGACGCATAATGTAAAAAAAAAATAATAAAATGTATATGTCCAGTTTATTGTGTCCCGTTGGTGTCGCTCGTGCTTGGCGTGAGCGAATGGACTCTCACCGTGCCACTGCCCTCTTTTGACTAAACAAATACAAGATGTATGGAATTTTGCACAAGGAAAGTGGATGTTAAATTGTAAATAGTGATTAAAACACGTTGTTTTCTTTAGGTACAGCAATGTGTTGTGTAAAGATGGTTCATTCTTGCAGTCGTAATGCCAGGGGCTGTTTCCAGCCTGGCCCTCGGACACATAATGGGTTTTTAACTTTTTGCAGGCAGCTGTGTCAGACAACTCATAGAGCTTTCATCACTAGCACAGAAATACTTGTGCTCGCTCCCTATAACTGGCACTTAAGACATGTCATTCTCTCCCGATTAATTTTTTGTTAGGCCGAGAGGCATATGGGCTTCATATGTAGAGGGTACATCTGTTCATCCTATACAAAGCCGCTTATTGCTATATCGGTGAAAGCAAATGGAGAGTTTTTGTTATCCAGCCATGACGTATAACATATCCAATGATTTCTGTATGGCAGCGGTGATGCCGGCTCTCTGGTCGCCAGATGAGATGCAAATCGTTTCATTGTAGACTCCCTACGAGTGATAAAGGGGTAAATGCTACGGTCATGCACATGGCTTGCATCTGTTTCCCCAACAATACTTTGTTCAAACTGAATGTCCTGTATCAATGTCCTAATCCAGTCAAATCAGAGCATGACCCGTGTCTGTATTTATTAAAAAAAAATAAAAAAATATTTACTATACATTTTTATTTCCTACTTTTTACCACTGGAAACTACATTATTTAGAAAGGTACTCCAGATCAAAAAGCTTTTTATTATTATAAACCTGAATTTTTCTTGTACTGTGCTTCAATCCAAAAGCTGTCATTTTTTTTTAACCAAATCTTTAATTAAAACTGTGATTTTTATTTGTTGCAATACATTTTAAATTTCAAGATGTACTTTATAAGCTCAGATTGTCACTTTCTATGTAAATTTGAGCGTTTCACATCACAAAGCTGTCATTCTTGAGCAAGTATTACATACTTACTACAGTTTGTTCTCCCAAACCTGTATAATATATGTATTTTGTGGTTTTTGAAAACATAGGAAGTTTAGAGTGTCTGAAACATAAGTTTTAATGTGTATTTTTAAACCAATGTATGGCAATTCAAATACTTGGATGGAAGGGTATCTCATTTCAATTTGTAAAAAAAAAATGTAAAAAAATCAAAAACTCTTTTTAACTGTCATTAAGATGCTTTGTAAAATGCAAAATTGTAACTGGAGAAACTACATTTAATAAATATCCTAGATTTTCTGTATTACCCTTTATTCTGTCGTTTGCTTTTTTTTTTTTGGAAGGAAGGAATTTTTTTTTCTTTCAATTTGTTAATTTATCCTATATTTGGGACTCAAATCACTAAGTAAAAAAAAAAAAGTAGAAACGGGAAATGTTGTATAATGGTGTAAATGTATTCTTCTAAATTCCCTTTTCAGGACAAATTAAGCTATTCATATAGTAGCTATTCTATATAGATATATAGTTCTATATTAGGATGGTAAAAACACAGAAAGGAAAACAAAGATTTTCCCCATTATCTCCCCATGTATGCCAAACAAAATAGAAGTAACATACTACATTTTGTTAAAAGCCCCCACCCCTAATATCCAATAGATGTATCTGTACATACCTGTAAAATGCGCACATAGTACCGTGTTTGCTCGATTATAAGACAAGGTTTTTTTCCAGAGCAAATGCTCTGAAAAATACCCCTCGTCTTCTAATCGGGGTCGTCTTATAATCAGACCTCAAATAGAGGTCTGATTATGAGACTAAGATCCAGATCCCCCGCACCGCTGCAGGGGACCTGGATCCTCCTGTCTCCCCTCCCTACACACACTTACCGGTGCTTCCTGCTGTATTGCTGGGGCAGCGGGTTGAATATGCATTTGCTCGCTTTCCCTATATATCAGGTATTTAAAATGCATGCACCCATAATCACTGGTGCGCCGAACTCTGATCTCTGACAGTCGGGGGAAGGTCTGTGCGATGGACGCAGACAACCCCCGCTGCTAGCCACACCTCTTTCCGGCTGCAGCCAACGTAGACAACGTCAGCTGCAGCCGGAAAGAGGTGTGGCTAGCAGCGGGGGTTGTCTGCGTCCATCGCACAGACCTTCCCCGACTGTCAGAGATCAGAGTTCGGCGCACCAGTGATTATGGGTGCATGCATTTTAAATACCTGATATATAGGGAAAGCGAGCAAATGCATATTCTTCTGAACCCCTTTATGCATTTGCATGGGGGGGTGAAGTATATTCAGAGGTGTGGCATTCAGCTATTCTATGCATTAAAACCTATATGATGTCGTGTTTTTTGTTTTTTTTGAAGAAAATATCTCGGAACAATTACACATATTGGAAATACTAGCTTCACGAGGCAAGGCAATGCCCAAAGGCTATTTTTATGTTTTTATTTCTGTGTTTTTACTGTCCTGTACAGCATGCCTACGTGCTGCTCCCTGTGTGCTGCTCTCATCATTAAACCCGAGTTCTGCTGAGAAATCATAAACCAGCAGATGGACACTGAGTAACAGAACGGAATATTTTGAGCGTTATCTCTACCTAGCCATTCACAGACAGAAAGGTATGTCTTTTCTTTTTTCTCTCACAGTTCCATATGTAAACTATTTGCTCGGTTCTGTTCCATTAGCAAGCCTCTCTTCAGATAACTAACAGAAGGACCCATATGTGAGTAGGCACAAGCCCTTCAGTGGTTATTCAGACACAAGAGGAAAATATGCGAAGAGTGATTCTGAGAAAGCATAAGTCAGCAGGTGCAAGGACCACATTCTAAAAGCCGACCAAAAAAAACATAAGAATGAATTAACTTAAGAACCTAAAATACTTTACCAGAGACCCTGAATGCTTGTTCCCAGATAATTTTTCCCTCAAGCAGCAACCTTTCACCAACACATGCAATTCTAGGTAAAACCTCATGTCTCTTGCTATGGATGTACCCTATTATGGGTGGTGGATAGCCCACCTGCCTTCGTTGGGGGGCATAATGCTCCTCTATCTCACCCATCAGTGTACTGCAAAGCCTTTTCTCACATATACCTTCTCAATGATGTAAGATGATCCCCTATATTTGAAAACAGATAACACAACATCATATAGGGATTGGATTTGCACAGTGGAGGAGTTGGGGGGAGCTTTAGAAAAGTTACTTAAACGCCGCAGAACAATTCAATGTCTATATGACCATCTGGTTTAATTTGCTACAATCCACTGCCTTCCAGGAGATTGCGTACTTCCTCTTTCCTTCCGCTCTTTTATCCTTACTTTTCCACTCATTCTGCTTTACTTCCCACTCTGATATGGCCGCTATTACTTTCTCTCCCAAACCAGCCGCCATGCCATTTAGCAGTGCTCCCCTTTTTTGGCCCACATTTAACTGTCACTGAGTAATGTTAGGTTATACTGTTATTGTTATTATATACAGATACTTGGGTCTGTACTGTACGTCCAACCTCATTTCCATCATGATGGATTGGCCAATGGATTTATATATGCATTTATTTTTTTCTGTATACAACCTCTCTTTCTAAAATATTCTGTAAAACTCTTCAATAAACTTTAACTTACCGTTAAAACTTTTATTGTTTTTTATTGAACCTTATTCACACAAGCAATACCGCAGATGGTTTCTTTGGACACGGCCATCGTATGTCCACCTTGTTCATATCCCAACATCACCCGTTCTCTCCTATATCACCCACAAAAGGACACAATATAGAGAAAATAATAATTTTATTGCCATAGCTCTATGTAACGTTTCTGCCAGAAAAGCTATAGAAAAGTGCAGTCTACTGTTAAGCTGCCGTGCATTAAAAACTGCCGCGCTCTAGCACAAGTATAGTAAGAAATTCAGTGTAACATTATACCCTGCTATAATGTTAAAAGATTTCTATAAGAATATCATCTGCACAGAACACAGTTTGATATTTTTATGTGCAACGACAAGTTTTATACCAATCATTCAGCACGAATGCGAAACATATGCAAATCTAAATGCCATCGGTTACAGCCATTTAGCGGTGAACCTTCAAGAACATTATGTGGATCCAGTGCAAGGATTAAACTGTCATGGTTGGATGCCAAAATATGCATTTTGAAGAAAATGAGAGGCGTCCCCAATGAGCTGAATGAGCTGTTGATCACATTTGCTGGAAAGTGCTAAGAAAGGATGCAGGAGATTTGTTTTTGGCATTTCAGGACATACATCGTGTCTTTTATTCAAAGGATTGAAAAATAAAAAAAGTGAAATTAACTATAAAGCAACATTATAGACAGGAAGTCTGGTTAGCAGATCCACATGCATTTTATTTAGTATTATATTGTTTCAATTTTAGCACCTTAGGAGACCTGTGCTAAGAGATCTGACCTAAAACAGATCTGATGATGAATGCTGATATAACCCGGCCAGACTGAATGCTCTCCCATTGGGTAAACTTCTACAGGAGCTCAAAGCAAACACATGGCAATGTGGACCAAACACATAAGATCTCTTACTGTTCCTTTTAGTTTCCATAAAGGACATATAATATGTTTGTGTGGCCCTTGGCTTTGTGCTGGTGTACCTTTTGCACTTGGAAGAAACAGGACTGATTGATTGGCACCAAATCCCCCTCCCACCGTGTGTTTTGCACCGAGATGCAATTGGTAGCCTTGTTCAGGTCTCAGTGCAGAGCTATTTTGTTGGGTTCTCAGCATCAATACAGGTGGATTCATGTTCCGATTTAACATAGGTTGTTTCCTGTCCCTCCCTTACGAAAGTTTTTCTGAAGTAATACTGCTGTTTTTTGGACATGAAAAAACTGCAATACTGCACTTTTACTGCAGTATTACTGCACATTTACTGCAGTTGTACTGCATTTGTACTTCACTGTACTGCAGTTTTACTGCACTTTTTTTTTATATTGCAAACCTACAGTTGTACTTCAATGTACTGCAGCTTTATTGCATTTGTACTTCCGTACAAAAATAACTGCAGTAAAACTGCAGTACAGTGAAGTACAAATGCAGTACAACTGCCGTAAATGTGCAGTAATACTGCAGTAAAAGTGCAGTATTGCAGTTTTTTCATGTCCAAAAAACAGCAGTATTACTTCAGAAAAACTGCAGTAGATTTTCGTAAGGGAGGGACAGGAAACAACCTATTGTTGAACTTTTAAGGTCATCAAAAAAGATTGCTAAGTCACATCATTTATTTTGATCATACTATTATAGGAACTATTTGCATTTTTCCATCAGATACGCAGTGACCAGCCGCGTTGTCAGAGAATCCTTGAGGATGCATCCATTAAAAAAACAAACTAATTGCATCATCAGTAATACCATTAAAACTTCTGTCTGGAAGATGGATGAATTTATATTGGCAAGACAAAGTCATATGTATAGCTAGCGAACACAGGGAGGGCAATAAGCATTTTTAGAATAGCCGCAACACTGACCTACAGGCCCGGGTAAATCTTTTATGTGAGTTCTGATGGTAATGGTTTCAAGTCCTCAAAATAACGATGCAAATAGCCTTGTACCACTGTGGCATAAACAGATATAGGGTTCAGCATTCCTGTGCTGAGTAACAGTCAAGAACCTTTTTTCCTGGATGGCTTTGCTGGGCCAGGTAGAAGATATCTGGAAGGATTGCTGAGTAATTAGGAGAGTCAGAATGAGTACCTGAAAGTCTGCTGATGTGTCATGGACTTGGTTGACCTACCAAGTAGGTTTCTTTTAATTGGAAGTGGGAAGTCAAAAACTTCTTAGGTACTCTTCGAGTCAGCTCCACAGCGTGAGTTGAGCCACCAGGCTCCTGGCTCGCTCTTGGTAAAAACGCTTGCAAACCCCATCAGGAAACATTTTACATATTAATGTACATATCAAATATATAAAGTTCATGACAATGTTCTACAAGCATTTGCAAAGTAATAAATAGCTTTATGTAGGACACATGCCCACGGTGCAATTGTATTCCTTTATCAGTAGTGTATTAAAAAAAATACTAGAAAACAAATTGAAATACTTAATCTGCAAATGTCTTCAGACAGCAGCGATTCTTTCTGCAGAAAAAAAACAACAGAAAAAGATTACCATTCTATAAGCATATTCCCATTATAGTGTTTACAATTTAAATACACTAAGAATTCATTGTTTTTTTACAACAATAAAAAAATATATATTACGGGACCTTAAAATGTCACATTACAAGCCTGCACTTTTTAGAAGTACACTAAACAGCTACTATTACTACTAAAAAAGCTTAGGTGATGGCATCACTCCCCACAAATCCCACTTCTGCCTCTCTCTTCCAAAATCTCTACCTCTTTAAACAAGCCATCCATAAATCCAACATCCCCATCTGACTACTGTCCTGTTTTTCCCCTGGCCTCCAAACTACTGGAACAATTAACTTACAATTGCATATCCCACATTCTTTCCTCTAACTCTCTTTACAATCTGGTTTCAGTCCACAACATTCTATTGAGATAGCCTTCACCAAAATTACTAACAACCTCCTCACTGCTAGAACACAAGGTTACTTCTCCTTACTTATCCTTTTGAACCGCTCTGCAGTTTTTGGTGACACTATTCTTCTCCTGCACACTGTTCTTATAGTATCCATGACATGGATCAGTTCTGGCTCAAATCTTACCTATCTTCTTTGGCACCTCTCCCCAAATGCTCTCAGTTTGCGTCATTTAAGGCTTAGTTCTGGGGCCTTTACTTCTTCCCTGCACCCTGTTTCTTGGAAAACTAATCTGCTTTTTAGAACTTCGGTACTATCGCTATGCTGAGAACATACTAATTTACCTTTCCTTCCTTGACCTCTTGCTTCTCTTCTAGCTTGCCTCAATAACTGTCTACCTGAAATTGCATCACTTAGGTGGCATCTCACACATGTTCCCTGTCTGAAGTTAAATAGATGCTGTCCCCCATACTCATAAACATTCTTTCTTACACATATACAAATATATTTCTTCACACAAAGACTTATCATTAACCGTTCGGTATCTAATTTATTTACTTTCCTATACAGTGTGTCTCCAACAACAACAAAAATCTAATTTGAAATGTCTTGCAATTTATATATAAATATATTATCAGATAATTACATGCACAGACGAGTAAGACATTCAGAAGGATCTCTGCATGAGGCACCTATAGGACGCAAAGACAATGATCTCCAAAATGGTGTCATCCTCGGCAACCTCGCAGCTCTCTGTTGTGCCAGGCCATTTAAAGAGGCAGCTTCCACCTAAAGGGAAAATACATTTGTATGATGTTATACACATACATCATATGGAAAAAAAATTCTATAAAGCCGATTGTGGTTCACAGATATATGTACTTACATACCCTTTGCTTTTGTAATAGTTACATTCCTTCTAATCTTCACTTACTACCCCTTAGTATTTAGCAGAAGTACTCAAAGAGCCACAGAGTCAGCCTCTACCCCATTACTTCAATCGAGGAAGAGGGTGTGCCTGGTAGCTCTGGCCTTTTGCATAAGTGCTCTGGGAGGCATGGTATGGAGCGGATAGCGGGGAGAAGTGGGCAAAGAAAGAAGACAGAAAAACAAGAAGAAGCAAGAGAAGAAGCAGAGCCGTGGTAAAGTAGTCAGGAAGCAGTAGGCGTAGAAGGTAGGATGATATTGACAGAGAGCATGAGTGAATGAATGAGAGTATGGGAGAGAGTGAGAAAGTGTAAGAGAGAGAGGAAGCAACAGTGGTTTTGTTTTTTTCCCCAATAGTGTTGTCTTATATATTCAAAGATTTGGCATTAAACTGATCCATCAGTAACATAGTAACAGGGGCGTACCTAGAGTATTTGGCACCTCGGCCGGATCCTGTATGTGGCACCCCCCCCCCACAAACACTTTAAAACTGCATAGCTTCTATCGTTATATACTAGCGCAGACATTGAAGGTGCTAGAGCATTACTGTTATCATTATATACTGAGGCAGACATTGACGGTGGTACAGCATTACACCTATCACTATATACTGAGGCAGACATTGGTGGGGGTACAGCATAACACCTATCACTATATACTGAGGCCAACATTGACGGGGGTACAGCATAACACCTAACACTATATACTGAGGCAGACATTGACGGTGGTACAGCGTAATCCCTATCACTATACATTGAGCCAAACACTGATAATAGTGCAGCATAACTCCTATCACTATATACTAACCCAAACATTGATGTGATGTAGGCCTACGACTTCATTGTCTGGCTTAGGGATGCACCGAAACGAAAATTCTGGACTGAAACCGAAAATCCAGCATTTACCTGTCCAAAACCAAATATGACCCCCCCACCATAAAAAAATCTCACACTTTTATTTAAAGTAAGTAACAGCAAAATTGGACAAAAAAATTCAATAACAATATTAATATATTATATATATATATATGTATGATTGTTAACAGCAATCACACTCCTATCATGCCCAGGCATACCCAGATTCCAGCATGTACTAGCTGACTTGGCATTATAGGAGTGTGTTTAAAGTTTTTTATGAAAGCAATTAAGCTGAGCTAAATATATAAAATTCCTGCCAATTCACCAGTAAAACAGCTGCTGAAACCATTTCTGATGGTGAGGAATGAGCCACAAATAATGACCTTTTAGCCATGTGGTATGGCCCATACCCAAATCTTATATCTCATTGTAACATAGTAATGTACATCCGTGATAACTCATTTCCAGCCTTTGCCCAGCTCCTTAGACATCACATAACAGATTAAACTACACTATATCATTCTCTACACTATATAATGCCCTCATCTCGAAATGTGATAGATCATGTAACGACAATGTTTTTCCTTTGTCTATGCTTACCTGGTATATTAATAATGTGCATAGCACAAAGATGGCTGCCTGTTTCCCGAGTTGTGAGGACATGCTGCTGTCTAATTCGGTTCCAAGAGGTCTGGTCCAGTTTATAAAAGGAAGTGTTCCCTCTTCCCTGCAACTTTATACACAGAGTCGATTTCATCATTTGCATCCTGAGAGGGACAAAGTTCAGCAGTTACATTTAATAAGTTAATACCTACCAACGCAGTGTCGCAAAAGGTGTATTAAAATTGCCAACATTACTCAATATCCCACTTGGAATTTGCTGCTGTAATGGTTCTCTAACCCTTGTTCTACTGCATTCTGCAGGCTTCAGGAGACTTTAGATTCCATGTAGAAAACATCAAGCAATAGGCAAGATATCACACGCTATTAAAATGCAAGAGAAGTGTCCAAATGTCAATGTATTTACGGTAATTATAGTTCAGTCATTTGGCTTTTGGAAAACAATTGGAAGGAAGTCATGGAAGTCTCAAGATACATGACTAGGTCCTCTTGGTGGAGATCCACACATGGACACTTGAATGAGCATCAGCTTTGCTAGGCTTGGCATAGAGGTTGAGGTGCCTATTTGCCTGCCTTGGCCACTGCTCCCCATGTCCTGCCTGGTGACTAAGCCAAACTAATGGCCAAGTGATGATTGTGTCGAATGTGGGCTTTAGGTGGCACTTATGCCATGACTCGATCCTTTCTTTTTCCCTTTTTTTCTGGAAATCTGTTTTCGACATGACTGAATACTGCAAATTATTCCAGGCTGCTGGTCCACATGGCTGATTGTGGCTATGTCATTAGTGAGCCAGCCTACCACTGCATTACAAATCACAAAAAAGGATCACAAAAAGGAACCACTCGTGGCGAAAGGCTGCCTGAACATGTATTGTAAAAGTGACCTGTCAGTTTCAATGATGTAATTTACAAATTGTATCTGTATTGTAACCAGGGCCAGACCAGTGATGACACGGAGGTCCTGGCACTTTAAGGCCAGCAGCCGCCTGATGACATAAGTGCAGCTGAACGCTGGATATGTGCGGACAAGCATTATCTCTATTGATTTTATTGCGGCTCTTTTTTAATTGATCACAATCAGTATTTGGAAATTAGTCACAGGCTTGAATTGCAAAACATGCATTTTCAACAAATGCTGGGAGTTAAGACAGGGCATTAAATGTCCCAGACAGGTTGGTACACACTGAACGTGGATATTTTTCCAAAATTATTTCAAAGTATGAAAATTACTCGTGAGGATGGTGGGAATTATAGTCAAAACTGCCAATTATGTTATAAATGAAGATAGGTATGTTATTTCTCTTTCTTCAAATGATCTTTGGAGCACACACACCCACCAATAAATATGTGGTTTTTATTGCTGAACAACCAAAATTGTACAGCTTTTTAGCAACCCTAATACTTTGTGTGGCACACATCATTAGTGCTGTCACTCGAAAGGAATGTGACAAAGTCTGTATTTAGTTTGTAAAGAAATTTCCAATTCGGAAATAGGAAGATTTAAAGCTAATCAGCGTTTAGAGCATAAAATAACAATCTATAAAGTCATCCACTCTTCTATCATCGTTCTGGAACCTGGTATACAAATGAATAATTTTCAATTAAAAAAGATCATTTTTATACCAGGCTAAACAATGATGTCATCAAGGAGAGGGGACATCAATTTAAAACACCTTGTTTTCTCGAGCAGTTTTTTTTTCTAATCTGTTTTAAAGCTGCACTAAAAAGTTATTTTTTGTGCATATAATTATTTGTGGTTTTATTTTATCTTATTGGTTATTTTCTTTGGTTACCACACAAGTCATCCTGTTTTATAAATAGCTTTTCCACAGAGGCCAATGGGGTTTGATAGGAGTTATAGTTAACTGTTGGCATGTCAAAGGCCGTTTATCTCTCCTTCAGTGTTTCTGGTTGTATGTGAAGCCAAAGTATTTACATAGTGGGCCGACAGAGAACTATTAAAGGCCAGACGGTGGGGAGACAAAATCACATGGGTCCAAATCCAACACGATGATCCCTCAAGTGTTCTGGCAAGGGACAGCATCTTTAACTGCTGAGAGCGTCCGTTGGAAATCTTTGGATTTGCTCTCCTTTAGTTGTGCCGCTGAGTATCGCAGCTGATTACGGTGCTTAAGGTTGGGGGAAGCATTGTTTGGCTGAATCCACTACCTCTTCTGGTTCTGCTTCATTATTAGCGATCTGGGGCCTTATGAGCATCCCTCCTCCTTATAACCACCCTTTTTGCCCTACGTCGCTATCCTGCCCCCTCAAGCCTCCTTGTCTCATTTTCCTGGCAACCTTGCCATGCAGCCTTTGGATAACTCTCCATGGCTACCTTTTATTCAATACAAAAACTTAACTTTGCTGTTTTGGTCCCCATGGAACTGAACGTTTTTGATAACTTTTACTAGATCACTGTAGGCAGAGTAAGATATAGAGGTACAAAACCCTGCTGAACATTTATTTAGATAACTGCACCTGACTTTCTGTTGAGTGTTCATGTGTTGCACACCAGCCCTGATGCTCATAGCTAGGTGCAGACCACAAACTGCAGTTGCCCCATTCCTGTCCCTCTAACAGCCCACGTCATTTAAACAGCAAGACCAGTGAGTCTTGTGGAAAGCCTTTCCAGAAGAGTAGAGGCTGTTATAGCCACAAAGGAAGGACAATCCCATATTAATGCTCATGGTTTTAGAAAAGGATGTCCAACAAGCTTATACCATTATAAGTGTGATGGTCAGGTGTCCACATACTTCTGGTTTTATCGTTATATAATTAAATAAAAATATTTAAGTAAACGACTTCAAAACTTTATCTTGGCCCTCTCTTACGCACACAGACTAGTCACCAATGCTTTAAATAGTAATAGAAGAGCAGATAAAAGCAGGCAGACATAATTGCTGTTTCACACACAAAAAAAAAAGAAAGGTTGAGATGACCTTTGTACCTGTTTAATATGACTGCAATAAAGTTGCATATTTGTTTATTTGGGGACATTCTGTCATTGTGTTTTTAGATATTTGAGTTGTGGTGGAATCCCGAATTATCGGTAATACTGCACCTCCTTGTAGATAAAGTCCACTGTGAGGGCAGGGAGTTATGGTGGTTGCTCCCACTAGTGTGGACCTTTTAACAATTTATGTACTGAAAACTGGCAGTGTGAAATGTATAGATTTTCTTCAGGGATACTGTTGGCCACAGATCACTATGAGACTATTTCAGATGTGCTGAGAAACAGAAATTGTTCAAGCACTGCACATTAAGCTGAAGTGGGTTGTACGCTGTCAATGCAAATTGCACTCAGTCCTTTTAGATCCCATACAGAGAGATACACTCACAAAGCAACTTGGAATTATGAAAACCCTTGTGATGTTTAAAACGCGGAGATTAGAGAGACAAAAGTATATCTCACGAGGGTTGCATGAGCATTGCAAAGTTCAGACCTCACCTGGATTGAAATGCTGTGGCGGGACCTTAAGAGAGCTGTGCATAAACAAATGCCCACAAACCTCAATGAATGGAAGCAACATTATAAGGAAGCGTGGGACAAAATTCCTCAACGATATAAGAGACTGATAAAGTCACGCAGAAAATGATTACTTCCAAGTTATTGCTGCTAAAGGTGGTTCTACAAGCTATTGAATCACAAGGTATACTTAGTTTTTCACACACGGCTTCTCCATTTCGGCTTTATTTTTGTTGAATAAATCATGACACCGTGTCATGTGGTGTTGTTGTTGATATGTAAAACAGAATTCAAGGAGAGTGTACTTTCTATTTCACAGTCCAGCACTATACTTCATTATGACGGTGTTAAAATATGAGTAGTGGGATGGGCATCTTTTAAGCCAGCCATGCATAAACCACAATCTATATATATATATATTTGCTTGTTTGTCCCTGGTCGACTTACTTGTGTTGACAACTGCTCCTATTATCCACCATCACCATCACACACACACACACATTTGGGTGAAAACTTTATTATAGTATAGTGGCCCTGTATAAAAATAAACAACGTTAAGCTCAATTTGAAACATACTTTTATTTAATAAGTGTCACATATGGCTAGAAAGCCAAATAAATATTTCTTCTTGCAAGTCAAAGAACTGCAGAAAGAAAAACACCCAGGGTTGTAGATTTTCTCTCAGGAACAGCTTTACTTGTCATTCTCATACAAGGATGGGTCCTTCTTCTTGTTGTCTGCATACATTTGGTTCCCTGTTGTATAGGTCACGTATGCAAGCACAAACGCTGAAAGGGAGAAGAAAAATGTGTATATTATACATGTGATTACACACACCTTTACCACCGCAGGAAAATAAAACAAAATTAACTGTGGTGACAGGGACTGGGGTCATGGAAATGCTGTGAAAGAACATTTCCAACTGCTTTAAGTAATTACAATATCCTTTATTTAAACCACTGCACTCATGAACTACTAGCTATTGCATATACTACCAGCAGCCTGACATTCGAGGCAAATGTGCTCCAATACTAAAGGACAGCACTGAATGCTAATTAAACAACAATGTATTCTTGTCTTCCTCTTATGTGGCTCGGTTTCTATGAATTTAGAAGGCAAACAACAATGTTTGTAAGAAACCAAATAATGTTATAATATAATTTGTTTTAATCAGATTTTAGGACTACTGAGGCTAATAGCATGGGCGTGGAGGACAAAGGCAAACGAGTGTCCTGTAAATGACTGGGCACTATTTCATTTTGACCCGAACCAACCATTACTTTGATGAAATGTATGTTTGCATAGAATGGTCACTGAAATAACACTGTGGATCCAATAGAAGACTTGAAACAAGAGCAGTCACAATCAGTGAGCCAGAGGACACAGTTACAGTTTAACTCCTGGCAAAGATCAATTCATAAGCTTCCCAGCTGTTCTCAGCAATCCAAATGTTCCAGCTACTACTGAGAATCATAAAAGTAAGTCAGATGTTTGCACTTTTCTATTAATTCATATGGTCACTTTTCAATCAGCAGCAGTTTACCATCAGGTGCTCTATTCCTCAATACGACTCAAATATTTATGCAATCTATTTATTTTTTACATTTGCTCGCTATACCACCTCTGTAACATAATCACACAGCACTGTATACAAATGAACCCCCTCAATGCAGAGCATGTGCTTACAAGGCAGCAATACAGAAATTCTGTTTCTTCTACTTACAATATACTTTAATTTATATGCATTAAAAGATGTATACCCCAAAATTTAGCACGTGACACGCAAAATGATGGATCAACTTACGTGGTGCTACTTTCAAGACCTGTGATGAGAACCTACGCCACACATTAGGGATGCCTTTGGAGAAAAAATGAGGAAAAGCCCTCTGCTCAAATGGCGACAGACTGTAGGTGATGATATGACGCACCTTGGCCAAGTCCCCGAAGTGCAGACCCATGGCTTGTTCTGTGAAAACAAGGTAAAGGATTATACAGAAGTAACAAATACGCCACGAAACCTAATACTTATATTAAATCTATAAACTCATATTTATATAGAAGTACGTACATGCAACTTGAGTTCTATCCCACTCTGCCGCCCCAGATATGCTTTATACTCCCCTATATGACACTCCATGATATGCCACCATGCCCCCCTATATGCCACTCTGTCCCTATTTGCCAATATTATTTTTATTTATTGTTTTATAGCAGAAGTCCACCTGGTGTCAAGTGGGGACAGCCGGTGGACTTCTGTGCGCAACCTCTGCTGCTACCCATGACTTCGGCTGGGACTGCTATGACAGAGCACCGGAAGGTCACGCCACGCCGGTGCTCTTCCACAGAACCCCTGGCGTAAGTGTCGGGTAGCAGCATAGGTTGCCTATGCGCATCGTGCAGACGTTCACCGGCTGCCAGATAGGAGGATCCACGACTCCTGCAGCGCTGCGGGGGATCTGGATCTTAGTATTGTAGTCAGACCTCTATTTGAGGTGCGATTATAAGACGACCTTGAATATAAGACGAGGGGTATTTTTCTGGAAAAAACATTGTCTTATAATCGAGCAAATACGGTATATACTGTACTGTGGAAAGAAAACAAAGCTTTTTTTCTCTAGTACTGAGTGGTTATCATGCTCCTCGCAAACTAAAATAGGTCAATCATCATTAAATATTGAATCATTGCTATCCTGGCAATATAGCTTGTAAACCTGGCCCAACATTTCCTGTCCTTGACTGCTTGTTCTGCATCGTTCCAGACCACGCACAACCTGTGAGCTCCATAAATATTTTGCAACGTCTGCATACATGTCACTGGCACCATTTCTCTATAACAAGACATTATCAAGGGCCGACAACAAACGAACGAAGAGTGAGAATAAGAATGAAATGCAGCAAATTTTAGGGAAAGCATCACAAGAAAACCATAGTGTGGTAAAGTTTTTCCTTTCCACCGCCGTACTCCAAATGATCTCTAAAGGGTGTGATAGGATGGCTGGATGTTTGTCTATCCCACAAACCATGCCGTGGCAATTTCTTCATATCTTTTACTGCATTTACCATCAGATGGTTGTTCTCACTTTTACTGCTTATTCAATGACCATAAACTTTGGATCTACAAGCTGTCAGTCCTAAAATGTGGACTCAGTTCACAACAACGTGAATAAACCATGAGCAAACTAGTAGAAAACATTTTTGGTGAATATATCTGGGGTCTAAGGTAGAGAGATACTACAATGAGCTCCCCTGTGAGCACAAGTAAGCTGATGCTTTAAATTCAATAGTTAAAATTACTTACTCAAGATTTCCCTTAGGCTTTAAAAAGGACTGAGTTTCTCCTGATGTTTGCTTAATGGGTCAATATGAAATGTGTTATGGCCAAGCCCATGTCTATCTTCCACAGTAATATGTCAGCACTGTCATAATCCTTCTCCACTACTGACAGATTTGTCACTTTGCCACATTAGGCAACCAATATCAGGAGCAACTCAGATATATATATATATATATTCCTTAGCATACTTCAGACTCAAGCAAGTAAAGAAACTTAGAGAAGTCCTAATACTTCATAAAGATGTTTTCCTTGAGAGGACAAAGGCCATAATCACCGCCCAGCATTACATTTTCATATGAAGGTAATCAGTAGTAAATATAAAAACTCTCTAAAAACAAATCTTACTTAAAAATGGGTAAATGTATACTTAGTGCCCTAAACAATAACTAAACACTGCTTGAACAATCTCCACTCCCATACATATAGGCAGTCAGTAAGGGAAACCCAAAACCTGAAGGTCTGAAATGAACAGTAATTACCAATCCACCATTCCAAGAAAGCCAGGCCTCAGCAAAGGGTACTTACAATTATTTCAATTGCACCTGGGTCAATACCAGAACCACGCCTCACCCGATTACCAGGACAAATCATGCACATACTACGAACTAGAGAGCATAAGGATTACCAGTCGTGGCACTAAACTCCCCTGGGCGTCTTTTTACTTAGAGACACTAATCTCACACCTACTCTCAATTTAAACACACAAACATATCCACAAATTCAACACACTCACCTTGTACCCTACACCACGGACTCTCAATGCCAGAACAGGTCACTGTAATGCTTCCGCCACCAACTTCCGCTTCCGGGTGTTGAGGACTGGAGCCTGAAGTATGCAAGGACTCAAATGCCGAGCGCCATCTAGCGGCAACATGTGGGTAATGGCGTTTCCGTATAACACGTACTCTGACATGTTTGTACACGGAATGGATTGCTATAAGTTTATTTTACTATGCATAATAGTGAAAGAACGTGGGCTAGTCCTTTTACAATGTAATAGCCAGCATCTTCTAGATCCCATTGTACAGCACTACAGAATGTGATGGTGCTATTTAAAACAATAAATAACAATAATAAAATGCCCCCTTCAGTCATTCCTTTCCTGTCCTTGTGTCGTTTTTTGCTGTGGGCTGACGTGTAATGAATTTGTCATGGAGCCTAACATAAAGGACACAGGCAAATACTTTGATTTAACGACAGTAAAAATATTTTTGAAAATTAGCTTATGTAAATACACAACTCGCTTAAGAACGACAGTCTCTCTTTTGGGACCCAGGAACCACTCCCCCCCCCCCCCCTTTATGTCCCTCTTGTCCAGGATTTGTGAATGTTTGAAAAGATGAAAAGAAAAAAATCAGCCACACCCCTTAAAATAAGTGTCCAGTCAAAATGTTGGGGGGGAGGGTTGTCATAAGATACATTATTAGTTTTGTAAATAACACTATACACACATTACTGGGCACCCCCGATAGAGCGCAGCTTCTCCAGGTCACAACAGAGGTCAGTCTCCCCACCCCCTTCATTTCACCTTGAATTTTTCTGCATTTGGGGCTCATCAGAGGACTGCCCACCCGCATCCCAAAGAGGGATCCAGGGTGTTCCCAGGTATGCTCATCACCATACTTGAGGCTCTTCTACATACCCTGATCCATACGCTGGCACGGGCCATATTTCCTGGGACACATATTGGCACATAATCGCTGACCAGCAGAGGTAAATTGCCGTTCTGCAGCATGTGAGATCCGTCACCAAGTCATTTGTTTCCTCGCATATCCAACTTACTGCAGGGCGGCAGCTTACCTGTGCTGGTCAGCAACATATGAAAACTTGGCCAGTGTGGTCACCCTAAAACGTCCAAATATTAGCTTTAAGAGACAACCAGAATGATTGGATACTTGGAGATGGCAAGCAACCGGTAACAGTAATGGTCCCTTATCAGGGCCTGGGACTTAAATGAAAACATCGGGATTTTTTTGTTTGTTTGTTTTTTAACTTTATTTAACACCCTCCATGTTTAATAAAGTTTTTTTTTTACTTTATTTAACACGGAGGATTTGAAATAAACTTAAAACAAAGGTGTTTTAACCCCTTCAATCCCAGGGGTTTTTGGTACCTCAAAGCCCAGAGCAATTTTGCCATTTTTGGGGTATGTCGGTTTAGCGATTATTCTCTGTTCCTGTGAATAGTGTACCCATGTAAACTATATATTGTTTTTTCAAGGAGAGATAGAGCTTTCGTTTGATACCATAGTTGGATGATTAGCTGAAAATTTAGAATGAGAAATTTTGTAAAAACTAGCGAAGATTAGAAAAATAAACTAATTTTTTTTTACATTTTCCCTCTGAATCCTCACAAAATTAGGTAAAGTGATGGAAAATCCCCTCCAAGTTTATCAATTCAGGTGTCCTGATTTCAGAAATACCTAATTTATATAGATTTTCCAGACTTTCCCAGCACCAGGGAGCATACTATTAGGTGTACAATTTTGTATAATTTTTATGCCTATGGCTTAACGGGTTTGGGGGTTGTGAACGGGGGCAGGAGGGCTATACTGGCTAGATGTTATGCTAGGGCAATGGGATGTAAGGTTTTTTTAAGAATTTTTTTAATTATCTTTTTTATATATTTTTTTTTAATTTTTTTTATTTTAATTTTTTTTACATTTTTTGTATTTTTTACATTTTTTTTTTTTACACAGTAATGGTTAGAGGTCCTCCAAGGGACCTCCTGAACATACCAGTGATGTCACAGTGACATCACAGCTCATATTATAATTTTTTTTAGTATTATTTATATTATTATTTTAATGATTTATTTAATATTATTTTTAAATGACTAACCGTTTTTTTTTTCTTCAGCTTTTCTGTTACAGGACGGGAGGGGGGAGTGAGAGAGATGGTTTCTCACTCCCCTCCCCGCGATCCCCCTGCACCGATCACACTGTGATCTCTATGCAGGTCCTCACAGACCTGCATAGAGATCGCAGCGTCTCTGTGCCTCATCGGAGGGCAGGATATCCCCGCAGTGACGTAACCCGGAAGGGAATGCCCGATCGCGCGTTTGCAACAGCGCGATCGCACGATCGGGCAGTTTACCGGTAATAGCTTACCGGCTTTCATGCCGGAAGCTGTTACAGGCGATCGGACAGCAGAAAGCCGGCTTCTGCTGTCAGTGGGGAGTCCAGGCTGTCAAACGGGATGTGTCCCTGACGCTGCACGAAGGGCTGGACGTACCGGGACGTCCATAGGGGTTTCTTTGTGGGCGTTTTTTGGACGTCCCGGTACGTCTATAGGGGATTGAAGGGGCACAGAGCGGTCGCTCGTGAAGTTTTCAGCAACCGCCCGACGCCCCTCACTCTCCGTGACTCCGTCGCGGTGCCGGCGTTTCATGCTGAGCGCCGGAATTATTCTGGAGCTCAGCTGTGAAGCGCGCACCACGGCAGAGTGGGAAGACTGCTCCTCCCACCACAGGACTCAGACAACAAGGTAAGGAAGTATAGGGAGAGGGGGTAGATAGTGAGAAGGGGCAGAGGGGGGAGATTTCTTTCCTTTTTTTTTGGGATGGGGGGTGCCAGAGGAGTAGTCCGCGCAGGGCGCCAGAACACTTAAGGCCGGCTCTGGTCCCTATGACATCCAAAACCTCAGGAAGCAAATATATTGTGAATTAGAGTCATTTGAATTGAAGTAAGGTGTTCAATCAGTAGAGTACAAAAAGGAGTAGTTTTCACATGGTCATCCTAATTTATCACCCATTCACCCCGAAATATGTGAACACATAGTCCCCATAAATAACTATAAACACGCTCATTCAGGAGCGGGTGGGACTGGAACACACATGTTGCGGGAGTGGAACACACATGTTGCGGAGACCGGGTGGAACACACATGTTGCGGGAGCGGGCAGTAATAGTCAGAAATTCAGCAGGAGCAGGATTAAGAAAACAGTCCCATGCAGGGCTCTAGGTTGAACTGGCCCCATGCAATGCGTAATTCAAACTCACTGACTTAACTACGCATTATACAGGGCCATCCAAGCTCTTCCTGCAGCAGACGCTCACTTGGGATGGTTTGTTTTGTAACAACCAATGAAATCAGAGTTGAAACTCAACTATCAGACCTTAATGTTCTTTGTATCAAGAGGTGTGTATGTGGAATATCTCTCTCTCTCTCTATCTATAAAAATATTTTTTCCTACCATATAGCCCTCTATTCATGAATCTGCTTGTCTATAATGCACTGCAGGCAATGATAGGACCATATAAATTATAATCCAGACATGCCCAACCTGGCTGTCAATGCATCCTTTTATTTTACATCAACACATTGACCATCGATAACGTATGCTGAGCTCAATCAGGAGTCACAACCATGTTTTCAAAGGAATCATCTCCACGTCTTCATGGCGATGTCAACAAATAGACACATTGCATATATTCACAAAGACCAGAGACACATGCTTGTCTGCATTTCCTTTTTTAATCATGTGTTCAGTGACATTATTACAGCAGGGACATTTGATACATTACGTAACCCAAGATTGTTGTATCCATTTAGAGTCAGTGATTTCCAGCTGGTTCCGTGACACGACTTGGCCATCCAAGCACCGACAGAGGAAAATAAAAGTAGGAAGCATTCACCTGTAGTCACACGAACTTGCGTCTAACATTTCTGTGCATATTACGTTAAAGACAAAGAATTTTCTTTTAAATCGCAGCGCAAAAATAATTTAACAGAAAGTGCTCATTGTATAACCCCACTGTAAGTGTGTATGCTGTCGTTCTTCAAGCTATAAAAGTAGGAGCTGCAATACATGCTAGTGAATATTAGATAATTCTGGGAAAAAACTGGGGGATAAACCTAATACAGAGATTAACCCATTATACGACTAGAGCAAGGATGTCCAACCTCTGGCCCTCCAGCTGCTGCAGGACTACATCTCCCATCCTCCTCTGTCAGCCACTTAGCTGAAAGAGCATTATGGAAGATTTAGTCCTGCAGCAGCTGGAGGGCCGCAGGTTGGACACCCCTGGACTAGAGAAAGTTGGCAATGAACAGATGCATTAACAGTGCTTGGGTAATGCCAAAAAATGAAAGTACTTCATGTACTTGTAAGCTGTTACCCAAGTCACAAATGCAAGCGTATCCAGTAACTGGTAGTATAGCAATAGTTTATAGCCCCCGTAAAGGTATTCATTGTGACTTCAGATTAAATCTCATGCTTATAGGTGGCGACATGTACATACCGGTTAGAAAGCTTGCAAAACGGGGGCCCTGCTTGGCCGTCAACCCCTTCAACTGGACCCCTGCACATTATGCATTACATGTTACATCTCCATTCTTGACCTCTAAGCAAGGGTTAAAACTATTTGTTTTTGTTGATGTCTGAAAGGAGGTTTTGTAAGTAAAAAACCCGAAAAAAGTGTATTTTTATAGCTGGTCAGTATGCAAACCTTGGCCAACAATACCGAAACAAGATAGCACCGTTACTTCGCACATTAACATTTAGCTCCACATACATTAAGGCAATTAAAAAATGCCAACAGGACACTTGGACTGTTGAGTTTCAGAAAGCTGGCACTCAAACTTTCCGTGTCCATAAGAAAGATTGTTTCGGGATGTATAAAGGAGGTTGTCCTAAAGCATTAGACAACTTTGCTCTCTGATGCCATCGCTGAAGGAGGGCAGTTGTCCATCAGACAACCACGTTACCCATCCTTTTTTAAAAATGTGTCTTAAAAATGCTAAGGGATTGTCAGTATTTTTAAGCAATCTTAAAACCCCCTTCTTGGCATCTAGAGACCCTTAGATATTAAAAAACGGCAAAACTGCAGCGTTAAAATATCCGTTAACGTTAGAACGCAAGTGACTGGTTTCCTTTATGTTCTTCACAATTTATTTATGGTGGATTATCCCCTTTACTCTAACCAAATATACTGTATCCTATACCCAATACGCTATATAATAAGTTATATATAGTAAATATATATATATATATAATAATTTAGAAAATCAGAAACACTGACAATTTTTTTTTCCTTTCTCTTTAGTTTTTACTTTTGTTGTAGCGGATTCATGTTTAATGCTACCTTACGTGCAATGCCCACATTTCCAAGGTGTTTTTGGGGACTGATTAAGGCTGACTAGCGACAGGTGCATTTGGTGGCAATCATATCTTGATATTCTTTATAGGCAATGGAGTTATCAGGCTCAACCGTTAAAACACTCATTGGTCTGTACTCTGAGGGGACACAAGATGGACGAGGAATAGAGGAGTCCAGTTTTTCATAGATTATGTTCTGTACCATGGTGTGAACCGGGGACCCATATCGGTGCCCAAGGACTCTAGGGCACTCACCCTTGCAGTAATCAGGGCTGTAATGATGTGGTGCTATTATCCACTTGTCCCATTTTAGCTGGCTGAAGCGCAGGCGGAACTGATGAAGCTCACACTCATGTTGGTGGTATGCAAACTCTTTAATAAACGCACTGAAGTTGTATGTAAAGGAGACAGCAGTTGGTTCCTCTTCTCCTGTTCTTTCATCTTGGCCTCTTCTATGGCGAGATGCTTGTCTCAACTGTAGATCGACCCCCAAATCTTCAAAGAAGTTTGAAGGACCTCTTCCTCTTTCATACCAGGCAGGAGGTTCCGCCATCTCACGTTTCTTTTCTCTGTGGTAGGCCTTGCGACTGGTGTCATTAAGGTAGAGGAGCAGGGATGGCGGAGACCTTGAAATTTTGAATGGACTCTCCACTGGAATCGAGTGGTGTTGATTGCTATGTAGGCATGTTAGATTGAAGGCCAAATGTAGTTTTTGCTTGTTAGAAATAAATGGAAGGAGGAAAGAGGTCACGTCGATTTCTAGCCACCTTTGCCTTTTTTGAAGTTGAAATTCAAAAAAATATGATGCAAGTGGACAAATTGGACTTGTGGCATCACCATCCATTATCTCCAAGCTAGAATTGCAGGTTATGTTGGAAGATGAATACCGTTTGGAAATGGAGTAAAGCAAAACAGACTGGAGATATTGTTCTAAAGCAGAGACTCGACCAACATTAAACGTTAAATCCATTGAGTGCAGGGCTCCTGAAAAGGAAATGAAACACATGTATTACAAAATGATCATCTAATATGTGTACAAATCTGTGCCTGTGATACAAAGTCATTCTACTATCCAAGTCTACTATCTAAGTCTGCCTGTAATCTTAAAGATAAAAGATTAAAGGTTGTAAACGGAAGGAAAATACCGTGTCATATCCCAGCGGTCATGTACAAACCGGTACAGTGAGGCCAGGACTATCCTACGCAAGTCCTAATTGTTGGGAGCTATGGTATTTTAAGTGCCCATTTTCTATAAAGCAGATTAGGTGTATATTTGGATCTTGTTAGGGCACTGTAGCAGGCATAGAAGACCATATAGCCTATGAAGTCTATCCGTTCCTCCTTATGTAAAGACTCAAACCTTGCTCTTGAGATATGCCTATGCTGTGTATGTTTAAATTCACTCGCTGTATTAACCTGTACTAATTCTGCTTGGAGGCTGTGCTACTTATCTACTATCTTCACAGTAAGGTGGCCTTTCACGCTTCTACCTCCTACTTTTATCAAACGCAACACACTACACAATTTATTTGATCGAGATCTAAGATGTGCTTTAACTCCTTCACAACCGCCGACATGCCAGTTACACCCCCAAAAAAACAATTCTACAGCAATTCACATGTACGGTTAACATCAGATGACAAAGGCAACGCTTGTAAGATACAAGTGCTTACAAGCCGCGGTTCTCCACCACTGCCCTCAACTGAGAGAGACCGAGCTGTAAGAAAACACTTTCCTAAGCCACAGGAATTAAAAAAAATAAGAAAATGTTAAATACGTGAAAATTATGTTGGTATATAAGGTGGTTTCCATATCGGGGCAAATTAAATATATTTTTGGTGTTTTTTACTCCACTTGCACTGTGTGTATATGTATGAAAACATACACATTTTTCAAAGAAAACATGAAAAAAGTTGCTCTGGTCCTGTAGCGTAAAATAGCCCTGGTCCTTAAGGGGTTACTTTAGAAGCCAGAGGCATGGTGCTTTGTATTGTCGGCGAGTGAAGGAAGCTGGTGGATTTGCCGTTGTAAGGCCACAAAGGAACACCAGGTCCCCGATCATCTTCTGGTCCCACACCCTCCAAAGGGATACGCAGCTCTTTTCTCACCTCTAGATATAAGACGGGTAACTAGACCTATTAAGATTGTATACCAAAGGCTACATTGTTATTACTTTCTTGTATGATGTGATATCAAGTATGTAGCCATACCTCCCAATGTCTGCACATGTGTCCCTGACAACAGAGAACAAAGTCAGGCCTGAAGGATTGCGGTCCTGAATCCTGCCAAAATTGGAACTGTCCCCCACAAAGCAGGACAGTTGGGAGGAATGCGTAGCTAAAGAAAAACTATGATCTGCAGAGTGTTGTGCTTTGTGTGATTAGCATGATCCAAGTTGGCTCCCTATTTTGATTAAAGTACAATTAAAAGCTACTAGTATGAATTCATAACTAGGCCACAAAAGGAGGCTACATTGGGCCAGCAGTAATACATAATTCCAGTGCCTGCCCAGAAACACACATGCTTATATCACAACCAGAAGGATCACACTGGCCATTTTTCCAAGGTATACATCTCACATGTTAATCACCACATGTAAAGTGCTGCCCTGCAGTATGTGTGATGTATAAACGAGCATAATGAAGCATTATACAGCGCAAACCACAAGGTAGGACTTTGCATGGGTTAGTCAGGAATAAGCTAAAAGAACACATTTTGGGAAAAAGTGGCTAAGGCATGCCGCTCAACCAAAATGGCAGATCATTAGCTAAAGGATACCCTTCATCAGTCAGATTATCTGTCGAATACAATGTGCTCGTGTTACCGTAAAACCTAACATTATACACAAGAGATTTGCGCACCCCAAATAGACCTAGCTGAACATCCTGCTCATACAGACCTTTTCCATCTGTCTGGTGTCTCGGCATACATTCTGCCCTTGGTGTGAACAGCCTGACTGTATTGTACTCATGGCTTTTGTGAACTTTGGGGACTCCCTCCTTGGTGGCAGACATCTTGTACAACCGCTTCATGTACTTGACAGCTACCGATTGCGGCCCTGGTGTTCCTTCCTCCCACCTCGAGCGTTCGGACAATTCCTTCAGCAACGGAGGGAGTAGATCATAAGGATCTGCATTGTCCTCAAGGCCAGCCCTAGAGAAGTAAACTAGCCATGCGGCACAGTAAAAGCACCTTAAAAGTGCATCGGATACAGCCATTCCTTGGAGCAGAGCGTCAAGACAGCTATCCAATTCCCTCCATGACAATTCCTAGCTAGCTCTAGAAGGGCCAGACCTTCAACTGACTCTCTTAAATAAGCTTCAGCTGGCTATCAGAGGGGAACTATTAACCCCTACAATCCTGCAAGGAACCTTGGGCCAAAGAGATTGATTAAGCCCATTGATTAATAATCGTACACGAATTAAAACACACAAATTCACTGAAAAGTATACCAATAATCAAATTAGAACAGCTTTACAAAGAGCAGGACCCCACCCTCAACCTCACTCAGATTAAGATGGAAGGGGTAATAGGGATGCACGCAAAGCAACTTTAATTTAACCTTCCGAATGGTCTTATTGTCGGCCATGCACCGACTGCCTCGCATGAAGCATGTATGCATTTATTGTCTACGTGACTGCGGACATGATCACTCACGCTAAACCGATTCTGCTGCATACGAAAGAGAACAAATAGTTGGTCCTTCTGCCGTATCAGATACATTTAATACTACAGTATTCGACTGAATCTCTATTTTATTGCATTCTGTGCTATTAGATAAAACCTGCATGACTAATATTATAGCCTTAATAAGTAAGAATATTTTGAAATAGAATAAGACGTCCGTGTGAACCTGTCTCCTATCATAAGATAAACCAATCTAATTAAATATTAAGCAATCTATTTGCAAAACAAAGATTTGATTGTCCTGTGCCAAGCAGTCACCTGCTTATATTGAGTTCCTCTCGGAGCGCCTGCAAAATAAAAACTATGGGGCAAGAAAGGAGCCAGTGAGCTCGTGGAATGTGTCCTGGCAAAAGGTTCACAGAGGCACTGATCTGGCGCAGAGCGCTCTTATTGCAAGGTTAACCTATTTTGTTAAAATAATACCATGTACCAGGTGTTTGGAGATGTTGCTTGTGTTTTACCCAGAGATAGAGGCAGCCCCAGGACCGCCATGGCTGCAGTTCTCATAAACTGATCATATCTGTCATATTGTCCCAAGACCAGACAGCAGAACCAAATTTACCCTTATTAATCATTTGGATAAAGTATCCCTGCGTATTCCGCTGTTCCAGTCAGAACAGGAGCTTTCTTTTGCCCATTTCTGTAACCATAGACATAGAATACACAAAGATATAACAATTATGATGTGTTACTACATTTTTTGTCCTTTTGTGAACTAATAAATATGAATCTCGTATGTGCACACTAGATGGCGCTATTGTTGGAAATAGTGCTGTAACTAAGCATATTGATTTCTACTTTCAAGCAGTTCATGGAGGTTCGTGTCCTGACAACGATCCTGGAACACCTGTGTTAAAGCATACACTATGGCAGGGGCATCCAACCTGCGGCCCTCCAGATGCTGCAGGACTACATCTCCCATACTCCTCAGCCAGCACCATAGCTCAAAGAGCATTATGGGAGATGTAGTCCTGCAGCAGCTGGAGGGCCGCAGGTTGAGCGCCCCTGCACTATTGCCTTGATGCACAGATGATCATCCCTGTACCCCATTTATTTGTAATGTTTTAGATGTCTCTTTATAGATACATGACTGGTCAGTGCAGGCATTTGGGGGAATAGTGCTAAATACATCACTTATAGAGCACCCTTCTAGAAGCCATAGGTAGTCTTGGCGGCATGCTGTGTCTGCTTGGCTCCATAAACCGGTATCTGGCCATGCTCCAGCTCAGTTTATGCTGAACTTTGTCCAGATTTCTCAATTACCAGCCAAGTGCTTTGTATGATTCCTACACCTACATTTTACATCGACTTTTCCATCCCTTCCCATATATGATACAAATAACGCTTTCCTTTTTGGGATAATAAGAATAAGAATGTATTTTTATAGTGCCAAAATTCATGCAGCATTTTATACATGACATACAGCTTACCAATACAGAACGACTGTCTTGATTTGAGACCAGATTCCCATTGTAGGCCACCATACACCACCAGAAAAGAGTGGTATGTGTATATTTCTATAAATACAGGTTTGTGCATTAAGATATATGTATGTTATTTGTACATTGACTTTAATTACTGCTTTACCTTGCTGTAGAAGAGCACTTTTGGTGCAGTCTTCCAAAACACAAGTCAAAAGAAGCACATAAAGGATCAAGTCAGTGTGTAAATGTTGCTGAAGTGCTTATTACTCCTCAGCCTAGAATGGTTTTATGTGGAATTACAAGTAAAGCATACAAAAATGCTGTTAGCGTGCCTCTAAATGTGACACGGGCAAACAGAGAACTCCTGATAGGACATATCCCTTTCTAGAACCTTACTAAGATATGACTTATGTCTGTACACTTATCAGAGTTTGCATATTATCACAGTAGGCTAGATCAGGCATATTTGCAGAGTGCATGCTGTGCAACATTACATATTTTTGTATGAAGTAAGATTCAGTTTGTGTTATAGCACCAAATATTTACCTACATAACTCATCCAACATTGTGATATTATATTTATGCTACGGGCCACTGTTATGCTCCGGGCGACCTAGAACTGTCTAACTCATCATTTGCTGCTGTTGTTAGGCTACAGCTATTGTAAACCAGTCTAAACCTCTGTATTGCCAAGGAAAATGGGAGTTATAGTCCAACAACACCCAAATTGCTGTAATTGCTCTGGCTCTCCATAGGCCGTAGATTATTATTACCGTATTATCATTATTATTATTTATTGTGTTATATAGCGCCATCATATTTCACAGAGCTGTAACAATTCGTCTATAATATAACAAGATGATATACAGAAACAAAAGGTGAGGAGGGCCCTGTTCAAATGAGCTCACAATCTAGGGCTTAATTGTTGACGTTCATAGGCTGCTAGACTGGGTCCTATTAATGCAATGATGTGGGATGTATGTACAAAGATCTCCCTTGCAACCGGCCCATTGAGCAGCGGAACGCCGGGGGGAGGGCAATCTATGCTCAAGCCTAGTCGGCCTAGGCCATGATATATCTCTGATTACATGTTAGCCTGTCTGGACTGCTAATGTGTCACTAAGGGATGATGCATTGCGACTGCATGAATGTGAGCCTCCAAAGCCTGCGCACTTATATTTAGCGTGGCACATGCGTGTGGAGAAGATCCTGCAAAGTGATCTGTCAGAAGTCAAAACGCGTTGGTAATGTTGGTAGCGCTTCATTGATTGTTGGTTCCTTCTGCACACCGGGACTCTGCTTCTGCAGATAAAAGGGATCTTTTCTATGGAACACCGCAATGGAGGGTGTTTACAGTGATAGCTGATTATGTTTTTCATAATTCAACAGCAGTGTTATCATTTTTGTTGTTTGCAGTTGGTGTTGTGTACTAGTGTACCCTAGCAGCAGGATTTCACAACGTTCTTTTTGTCATTCTAACACTGGGAAAGTAAACAGGTTTTTAATAAAATGTTGCTGGTTCAACTAAAAGAAGGGCACCGGCTTCTGGGATAATAAAAAAAAAGGTTCTCGGAAGGAGAAGGGTCACTTTGACAGCTCTACAACAATCAATGTAGTTTAAAGGAGCGGTTCCATGTACTTTGCTCAAGTTTTTGTTTTGTTACTAAATGCCTCAAAAGAAACATCATTCTTAGTCCTGCTGAATGCACAGAACCTTCCCAGAAATAATTAGTTAATAAAATAAAGTTTACCTCAATCATATTTCTTATTGGAAGTATAACGAAAGTATAAAATTACACATCTCTGCCATTATGTTATGTGTATTTGCTTAAAACCAGAGAGTGGAATTCATGCTTGGTCTAAATGGAACAGCACCTATAAAATAGGCATATGGTATTACACCCATACCCTGGATCTGTGCAGGGATTTCTTTCAAGAAATAAACAAAGGTAGCATTCAGCATTACAATCCAATAAATACCTAAAACACTATGTATTCTCCCTTTTAAACTAAACATAATTACAAGCTTCCTTTTGATGGATTTTCGCTAATGATCTGCAGTCCCAATCCTACCAATTTCTGTATAAAAGGAAAGTCTTATCCCATTTGCCAGGAGCATTCCCAAGGTTATAGTCCAAGAGTCTGGCCTCTAGATGATGTCACCAGAAAAGCTGTCTGGAGTGTGGTTTTAAGTAATATAGCAATATCAGAGTGGGGACTGTTTTCATCCACCACAACAGGTAGTCACACTCAACTTTCACTATATAATAATACAGATGGTGTAAATTTGCTGAAATTATCCTTCGCAATTTACCTAAAACTACTGTGTTTCTACAAAGTAGTGTATTCATCAATGGCTAGTCCAGCCCCATCCCCATAGGATAGTGTTGTGTGAGACCCCACAGATCAAACACCCCCCGAATTTTTGGATTAACAATGAAAAGAAATCATCTATGAATGTCTCTTATGAATGCCAATCATAATATTATCAACTGAACAAAAAAAGTGTTAACTATGACACTAATGCAATTGCCACCTCTTATTATCGTTATTCTTGAGTGGCTTTTTTTACGTTTTTTTAATCTACCATTCACTGTGCATGTTTCCTATGGCCCTTTATATCTAGTAACAATGTCCAGCATCTTCATATGCCAAGTCAAGGTCATTCACCATACATACGTATGATAGACCCTTAAACAATGACATCATATAAAAAATCCTCACTCATACTGAAGACCTTTGCCAAGCAGCTGTCTCCTTTTGATGTTCACGTGGTTACAGGGGGTGGTTGAATCATCTGTAGATGGTTAGTGACCCATCATTTTAATAATATGATATATATTTATATATATCATATTATTATGATATATATTTATGTAGATTCATAAAGTCATCAGATGGTTATTCATCAGTGTAATTATTATTATTATTATTATTTAATTTATATTTGTCAAAGGGTATGACAAAACTAGAATTGACAGATTAAGAGGAAGTTATATTAGATAAAGAGGGCCCTGCTCACAGTGTTACAATCTACAGAGATTAGGTGTTTTAAACGTGTCATAGATGAATGTGGGAGTTGCATCAGAGGCAGATAAGTTCTAGATGAATAGCTTGTATGCTTCTCTGAAAAAGTAAGGTTTAAGATTTGAGAGGGAGGGTGAAACCTGGAGGTTAGGTGAGTTTCAGAGCTATAAGGCAGCAGGAAGTCCAGTAAGTGTGAAAAAAAGAAATGGGATAAGGCGAGTGACTTAGCCCACTGGAAGAGTGTAAAGATCAAGTAGGGAAGTATTTTTGTATAAGGGAAGAAATATATGGTGGAGTCATCTCAGGGAGGGTTAGTATAAAGAATTTGAGTTTAACTTTTGAGGTAATAGGGAGCCAGTGGAATGATAAGCTTTGCAGCAGCGTTTTGGGTAGATTGCAGAGGAGAGAGCCAAGGCAGAGGAATACCACTAGAAGGGTTTACTTCAAAGGAGGAGAAATGCTAGAACAAGAGGTCGTTATCTTAAACTAGAGATGTTAGGTGTAACGTAAGGAAGTTTTACTTTACTGAGAGGTGGTAAACAAGAGAAACAGGTTCCCAGCAGAAGTGGTAGAGGCTAAAACAGTGCAGCAGTTTAAACATACTTTACATGAGATACGCACAAAGTTATCCTGAATCTAAGACAAGACTAAGGATTAATTAAGAAAAATAGACAGACTAGATAGGCCCAATGGTTCTTACACTATATGACTATATGTGGATGTCTGATCATCACACTTATATGAGCTTGTTGGACATCCCATTCTAAAACCATGGGCATTAATATCCCCCTTGCTGCTATAATAACCTCCACTCTTCTGTGTAGGCTTTCCACTATATTTTGAAATACGTCTGTGGGAATTTGTGTCAATTCAGCCAAAAGAGTATATTTTAGGTCAGGCACTGATGATGGATGAGAGGGCTTCCTTCGCAATTCCATTATTCCATTTCATCCTAGAGATGTTCAATGGGATTAATGCAGGCCTCGTGAGTTCCTCCACACCAAACTCATCAAGCTTTGTCTTTATTGACCTTGCTTTGTACACAGGGGCACAATCATTTCAGAACAGGAAAGGGCCTTCCCTAAACTGGTGCCACAAAGTTGGAAGCATACAATTGTCTAAAATGTCTTTGCTGTAGCATTAACATTATTATTTAATGGAACTAAGGGGCCTAGTCTAAACTCTAGATACTTTTCCCTCTTCCACTAAACATTACAGTAGGCACTATGCATTCCAGTTAGTCCAGGTAGTGTTCTAGTGGCATCCGCCAAACCCAGATTCATCCATGAGACTTCCAGATAGTGAAGCGTGATCTATCACTCCAGAGAATATGTTTACCCTGCTCCAGAGGTGTGCTTTTCATCACTGCATCCGATGTTTGGCATTGCTCATAGTGATATTTATCCGTGTGAAGCTGTTGGGCCATGGTAACCCAGATTTTATGTTTCTGTGTTAAAGGATGTTGCAATAGGGTTTTTGATTTATTGTTCTTAGTTGGATATGATAGATTGTGAATGGAGACCAACAATTCAGGTACTGGGGTGGAGATGGAAAGAAGGAATATTATGAGTTAAGTTTTGTAGAGATTAAGTGTCAGGTAGTGTTGTTACATCCAAGAAGAAAAAGCAGACACACAGTGGTTAATATGGAACATGAGAGAAGGAGAGAGAGATTAGGGCAAGGTCTATTTGCATATAGGTGATACTTGACAGTGACGCCATCAGGGGATATGAGTGGAACTGTTGTACAGGGTCTGAGAGCAGGAAGGGCGAGTACCCATGCTTGGCCACAGGTAAGGGAGACCCCCACAGGCCCCTAGCACCAATTCCCCCATCCCCCCCCCGAACATCATGGTGTTGTTGGTTTTACTGTATGGCATTAGCATGAGTATGTGTATGTGTAGGGTGTTAGCACGAGTGTATGCGTGTAACTATTTGGTGTTAGCGTGTGTGGGTGTCAGTGCATGATGTCATGTTGAGTTTGTGTGTCAGCATATTGTTTTGGAGTGTCAAAGGTGATCCTAGGGTTAGTGACACCTTGGGAGGGGCAGATAAAGAGCAGGAGAAAGAATGTGCATGTATGCAAGAGTACTGTGGTAGAGTGAGTGGGTTGAAAATCGAGTTTGCATGTTAGTAAGGTGGAGCGATGGCTGGGGCAGTGGGATGGACATGGAGTGGGCTGATTGGAGGGCCATAGGGGCCCAGATGTTTAGCATGTACTGGGCCCCAGGATTTCTGATAATGGCCCCGATACCTGAAGCTAAATGAGCTGATCAGATTGTGAAGAGGTAAATGAGTAAAGAGGGATTTACTATATTTTTATAGCCCGTTAAGTGAGGAAAGGGCAGAGGTGAGAAATGTTTTTTAGGTGCAAGAGGAAGGATCTGACGTGGGGATGAATGTAAGGGACAAAGGATTAAAAAAATATGTTATAATGATTCCTAAAGAAACAATGGAATCTACCCCCCAAGACTGTTATTGTGGCAAAAATCCTTATTTTAGACATTCAGCACATGAAAGAAAGTTTCAGTGTAACCAGTGGCTGATTTACTTCCTCTACAGGCCATGTTCCAAAATGCTGCTGCGGGCTGAGGTTCAAACACAATATTTACATAACAAAGAAAGGCGAACTTGAAGTGCCAGAAGATTGAAGGATTTAAGTTACATAAGAAACATTAATCAAGCTTCTTCACCATAGAAAAATAAAACCATCCTCTCTAGTGATCCATTGTCAGATATGTGACTGTTTCTATTCATAATCACAATAGTCTGACCACTGCTGTTTACAGGGTCTAGTACATAAACCCATAATGACTTACCAAACCCTAAAAAAAAAAGAAAATTAGTTTGGACGGGAAAAAGGTAGCTGGCAAAAATGTAAACATCCTACTGTTTTGTTAATGGCATATTGTAATCCATCGAGTGCCAGATGCAACGCACTGCTCATAAAACTGTCTCTTTTGGGACCAACAAATAACCCATATTTGTTTTCACAGAACAAGCCTTATTCATAGGGAGGAATTTAACAGGAACACTCCATTGTTTTCCCCAGTGATTGATCCATATTTTCCAGTTTTCCCCTAAATACATTTTTTGTAAATATGGTGTAAGAAATTCCCTAATAATTTAGTCACAGTAGGTAGCGGTGAAATACAACCACACAACTGTTAGAGGGTCTTTCTGAAATACTACTATGTTAACTGAATGGTCAAACAGGTATATTTAAATATAGCCCACGTAGAGTAAAAGCTGGATCCTAACTGATATTGTAAAAGGGTCTATAAACTCATAGTCAGTAGGGTGAGGTCTTTTTCTCCTCCATGTTCTCAAGAACCTAAACTCTATTAAGAACTAAGGTATCTTTTTCTACCCTTGGTGGCTGAGGCTTCTTGAATTTTTGTGGTGTTGGTGTTTTTCTTCTCTGTCATTTAGTGTACCCACACAAGTTGTATAATGTTTGTATTTTGATCATATCATCTAATTTACCATAAATGGATGGAGGAAACAAGGGGGCAAGGCCACACTCCTGGTTACATCGCTGTGAACCATTAACAGCATTGACATCAAGAATTAAATTGACATGAAGGGTCGAGGCAGTTTATATATCCTGGTGTCCCCCACTCCGGTGGATATATACATGTAACGGAAGACTTCAGAGCCAGAGAAGTGTTAATGGTGTACATAATGAAGACAATTAACGATGATTTATCTTTAAGAAGAATAAATAAAGGAGTTAATAAGTAAAGGTAACAACATAATAACATATTGTGAAAAGTACATTTTTGTAACAAAGAGTTTAAAACATCACAGCTGTGGCCTTTCACCATAATCTAACTAAAGATAAGAGGAGTTTAGCAAATAAATATCTCCAAATCTTTCATTTTCAGCATTCCTGTGGCTGGTGAAATAGAATAGACATGCAGTTCTACGTATAGCCTCTGAGTAGCACAGTGCTGATTGCCAAACAAGTTTCTGTTCTTGTGGCGCATTACAAAAACCGCATGATTTTATTTGCAAAACGAATGTGAAAACAGAAGAAAGGCAGAGGTAATGCTAATATTTATTCATAGGGTCATGTAAGAGTGACCAAATCACAGCAAGTCTGTCAAGTGAGTCACACTCACTTTAACATAAACATAGTTAACATAAACATACAAAATAGTTAATTTGTATACCTGTATATGTTTATGAGTAAAGTAGAGAGCTTTTATATTGTAAGCTTTCACAAAGATTTAATCCTACAAATGTCTTGTGCTTGAGTCAATATAAGTTATTGCTAATGTCAGATCTGATAACGTTCTGCGTATATACTGTACAAACCAGTTATACAGGAATCGTGTCATGATATTACTTTATGTAATCGCTTGACGCTGATGAGGTCTATAATTTACTATTATATTATTAGGTTAAGATTCTTATATCCAAATGGCTTTCAGACAACCAATAGATCGTCTTTCTTAAAAGGCACTCTTGAGATCTTAAACACCTTTAAAGCAGCTCAAGACTCCAGTAATGTTCAAATGGATAGATTAGTGGTGCCATTAATGCAGGCCAACCCTGATTTATGCTAAGAGAATAGACTCAAATTTCCATAAGATTAATTACATTTTTGCCACAAACGCAGTCAATAACAATGCATTTCTTTTTATACTGAGGAGTAAGGGCTTGGAGAATGGAATAACTGTCATGACAATAAATCAACATAATGACAGGAAGGAGCATGCCTATGGCATTTGCATACAAATTTATTTATTTAATTTTTTTTGGAAGCCCGAGGTGCGTGCTCCTTTGGGTGCCGCATTCTGTGCACAAGGCAGCAGAAGCCAGACTACGATACCTAGTTCCCTCACGGAGAACTCGGACAAATTCCAACCCCCCCCATGGGAGGGTCGGATCTTGAGTCTCACCCCGAAGAGTGAGACTCCTTGCTGGTTTTGTGAAGAGAGGAAGGGGCCGGAAGGCTCCCAATCCTCCTCCAGCAAAGTCCAGGCTTCACTGCCTCTTAAAAAGAAAACAGTGTCCAAAACGTGAATACAAAATCGTGTGCCATAGAATGGTGAGGGCCAAGCCGTGAATTTGAAAACCGTGAATTCAAAGGGGGGCAAATTAATTGGCACTCGTGAAAACGAAGTGAATATATAAATTAAAGAAAAATAATTTAGGGACAGGCCATTGCTGGCCTGCCGGATTCAAAAATAAAGACTTAACCACAGGACCAGAAGGTACCTGGGGAAAAGGTAGTGCTGGTAGGCCGCCAGTGAGAACGTGCGCTCACCGTGTGCAGTGGCGTGCAATACCACACACGGTGACTCCAGCATTTCTGCCAGGGCAATTCCACCTCGGGCTCCATTTGCTATCCCGAACCCTAAGGCCAGAGGATCAGCATAGTCCCCCCTTCCCAAAGAGGAACTACACTTGATCTTAGCCAAAAGGCCGAGAAGAGAAGTTGTGCATTTTACCATATTGTCTGTAAAATGTGGTTATAAGATGTATGTCTGCTACAAATGAACAAAAGTCCTGCACAGTTATGGGGACAGACATTAAGCTAACAATTATTACCGGCAATGCCGGATTAAAACCCTTGAGTATCCATAGGTGTTCACTTGTGCACACGCACATTCACATACTCTGCTTCGGTATGTCACAGAACATGTTGGCATTCATGGTGCCGGCAGCACTCATGCATAAATTTATCTTGGTCTCTTCGGACCACAGGACATGGTTCCAGTAATCCAGGTCCTTAGTCTGCTTGTCTTCAGCAAACTGTTTGCAGGCTCTCTTGTGCATCATCTGTAGAAAAGGCTTCCTTCTGGGACAACAGCCATGCAGACCAATTTGATGCAGTGTGCGGCACTGACAGGCTGACCCCTCACCCCTTTAACCTCTGCAGCAATGCTGGCAGCACTCATACGTCTACCTCTGGATATGACGCTGAGCATGCGCACTCAACTTCTTTGGTCGACCATGGCGAGGCCTGTTCTGAGTGGAACCTGTCCTGTGAAACCGCTGTATGATCTTGCCCACCATGCTGCAGCTCAGTTTCAGGGTCTTGGCAATGTTTTATAGCCTAGGCCGTCTTTATGTAGAGCAACAATTTTTCAGATCCTCAGAGAGTTCTTTGCCATGAGGTGCCATATTGAACTTCCAGTGACCAGTATGAGAGCGATAACACCAAATTTAACACACCTGCTCCCCATTCACATCTGAGACCTTGTAACCAGGGCCGGCCCAAGGCAAAATGCTGCCTGGGGCGAATTTTAAAATGCCGCCCCCCCCTTATCTACCTTTCCTCTCCCTCCGTCCCTGCCGCCCCCCCCTTGTACTTACCTTTCAGCAGTCCTGCGGCGGGTCTCCCTGTTCGGTCTCGGTGCCGGCTTGTTGAAGACTTGTTGAAGACTCGCCGCAGAGGAGAGAGAGAGGGGCGCTGAGCGGGTACTGACAGCTTGGTAAGCGAAAACCACTCGGCGCCCCTTTCTCTCTCTTTCGCTTTAAAAAAAAAAAAAAAAAAAAAAGGGGTTTGGGGCGCCTGGAGCGGTTGCCCTACTCGGCTCCATTGTCGGGCCGGCCCTGCTTGTAACACTAACGAGTCACATGACAACGGGGAGGGGAAATGGCTAAATGGGCCCAAATTGGACATTTCCACTTAGGGGTGTACTTACTTTTGTTGCCAAGGATTAATGGCTGTGTGTTGTGTTATTTTGATGGGAAAACCAAATTTACACTGTTATACAGGCTGTATACTCGCTACTTTACATTGTAGCAGAGTGTAATTTCTTCAATGTTGTCACATGAAAAGATATAATAAAATATTTACAAAAATGTGAGGGGTGTACTCACTTTTGTCAGATACTGTATATACTTGTCACCCACACGGCTGTACACAAAATACTGCCCTATTTGCCCAGTGTTAAGGATGGCCCATTGCCTACAGGGTGCACAGCAGCCTGGGACCTTTGGTACTTGGGGCCAAGTCGCAACTTTATAACTAGTGAGCTCTGTAGTTACACTGGTGGAATTGGCAATCTGATGTGAAAAAAAAAAAATGTTTAACATAAAAATATAATTCTCCTACTGCTTAAATTTTTTTACAGCACAGAATTCTTGCCTTCCTTATTTCTAATCACTTCTGACTACTTCCTTACTATTAAATCTTTAAAAAGATTGTACTTGATAAGTCCATCAGAGTGAATTATAGGTTTACAAAACTAAACAGTGTAGGATTACTACTGGTGGTGTTTTAATGTAATCATGTGATTCATGACATTAATATATTAAGCTTGTTACAGAATTTAAAACATGTTATATTTACCAGACGTTAATAACTTCCATCTTAATTCAGAGACATATTACATTTATTTAATTCATTTTAGTTTCCAAGCAACATAATTATTTGTATTTATCTTACAAAAGTAGCTTGTACTTGAAATAGATGTCAGATGAAGCAGATTGGCATATGGTCACATTGATGAGTGTCCATGAATTTCATATATGCACATCTTAAAGGGACATTCCGGCCATCAAATGCACTTTAATACATATGATATCTGAGATGTCCATTGAAATTTTCGCGTGGCTCCCCTTGCAAATGCATAGGCAGATTTAGTTTTACATGCCCCCCAACTGTCCCAATTTGGGCGGGACAGTCCCAAATTTGTCAGGGCCGTAGGAAGGGTAAGGCGAGAGAGAGGCGCAGCGGCAATGGGGAATTCAGCCGCCCGATCAGCAGCAGCAGCAGGACTGGTGGGGAGATCACAAACCCCCTCTAACCAGCCCAACATTAGGGAGCACGGGGTCTGCCACTTCAGACCTCGGCTTCCATGCTCCCTAATCACTACACGCCGACAGCTGATGGCAAGCACTGGTATACGATGTTATACCCCCGCACTCTGCATCAAAACCGGCACATACTGAGCACTGAAATGATAGACCTTGCACTCCCACAACAGGATGGAGGATGGAGGAGGAGAAAGGTTAGATGGGAAGGAAGGGGTGTAAGGGCAGTGTATATACCTTATTTCCCCGTGTATAAGACTTTTTTAGAAAAATTTGTGGTCTAAAAACTGGGTGCGTCTTATACAGTGGTGGCAGATTTTTATTTATTTTTTACCGTAAAGGGGACCTGCTGCTTACCACTGTGTTGCTCAGCAGTGTCTCTTGATCCGTAGAGGTGACACAGGAACCCAGTGGAGTCATGTGAATGTACATCACATCACATGACTCTGCTCCCCGTTCCTGTTCGAGCAACGCAGAGGGAAACAGCGGCCCCCATGGAAGTCTGCGAGCGGCACCAGAAGATCTGCAGTTCAGGTAAGGGTGGGGGAGTAAATGAATGAATATATGTGTGTGTGATAGCATGGGTCCGTGTGTAGGGGGCACAGGGAGGCTGAAAGTGATGTGCATGTACTGGCTGCCTGAGCATGATAGGAGTGTGATTGCTAACAATTGCTAGCAGCTAACATCAATCACACTCTTATCATGCCCAGGCAGCCAGTACAATAACTTTATATAATTTTTTTCGGGCCCCAAAATTAAGGTGCGTCTTATACATGGGGAAATACGGTATGCGTGTGTTTGTCAGCTTGTGTGTGTATAGGCAGGTGTGTGTAGAGCAGTGTAGGTATTTGTGTGTTTGTAAGCTGGTGTGTGTATGTGCATATGTGTGTGTAAGGGCAGTGTATATGTATATGTGTGTTAATGAGCAGGTGTGTGTAAAGGCAGTGTGTATGGGCAGGTATGTGTGTAAGGTCAGTGTATGTGTATATGCATGTTTATAGGCAGGTGTGTGTAAAGGCAGTGTATGGGTAAATGCGTGTTAATGGGCAGGTGTGTGTAAGAGAAGTGTAGGTATTTGTGTGTTTGTAAGCTGGTGTGTATGTGCATATGTGTGTGTAAAGGCAAGGGTGTGTAAGGGCAATGTATGTGTATATGTGTGTTTATGGACAGGTGTGTGTAAAGGCAGTGTGTAAGGGTCCTGGGAGGGAGGCTAACATTAACCTTTTTTTTATTATGAGAAAAAAAATATTTTCTGCTGTGGACTACTCTTCCAATGATGCTCAGCCAGCATCATAGTGGACACCTAGCTGGATGAGCATCATGGGACTTGTAGTTCACAGCTAACATCTGCAGCTTTATATACTGTTAACTGCACTTCCCATGATGCTCAGTCAGAATCATGGAAGTTTGTTTGGCTGAGAACTCATGAGAACTCATGAGAACTCAATTCAATGTGTTAGTTATTTTTAATATGCATGACTGTGCTAACAAAAATGAAGTGAGTTTTAAGTGGTGATAAATGTAAAGTGCAATTTCTTGTATTGGTGAGTTGCGCAAGTGCGATTAAAAAAAAAGTGTCCCTCTTTCACATTTGGAGGGAGGTATGTTAACATATGTATATTAAAATACTTACAAAATGCTTTAATATGCATTCTTTGTTGATGAGGCTACATGGGACATGAGATTATTCCTTTAAGACAGGGACAGTCTAATGCTCCTGACACTCCTACTATAGAAGAATACATATTAAAGTACTCTGATCAAAATTTAAAAAATGAAAAAAAACCACTTACTTGACACCAAATTTGCAGCCATACTGCAAAATCTTCATTCTTCTTCCATGATCCAACATATCTTGCAAATGATTGGCTCATTCAGGCTGTGAGTCAGTGGCAGGAAAGAGGAAAGTACTTCTATCGAAATCAATGAGAGCATTTTCCTGTCACTGATTGACAGCTTAAGTAGCCAATCGGTGGCTGGAAAGTGCTCTAATTTAAATCAATAGGAAGACTACATATGCCTACTGAAGTCTAGAAATCTAAACATACTGCTGCTCACAGCATTTAAATGATGGAACTGATTAGAGGTGAGTACATTATGTGCCAGGAGATTCATTTGGTCAAATGCATCTTCTGCACGGTATTTAGCTGGGAAAAGTGAATACTCTTTTTATTTGCAAAACAGACCACATGAAAATTTAAAGGCACCATGCACACATTAAAGTGCAAATGATGGCTGGAATGTCCATTTAAGATTAAAACACATACCATGTCACATTCATGCACACATAGACATTCATGTATACCCATAACTAGAAACTTCCTAGTGAATGATGATGACATAAAAGGGAATATCTTAAAATGAAGGCGAGCATGAGAAAAAGTTATCACTTAAGCACAGTTAGCTATGCAGGTTCTGCTAGTATATGTAATTTTATTATCGTAGGACACAACGCATTGCTTATTTTAATCTGTAAACATTATTACATGTGTTTTATTTGTATATGCCACTTTAAAATCTATGATTTGTAGATCTGATTTAACTAAATAACAGTTATGACTCATATAACTTCATATGTTGATTCTTCATATGACTGTGAGAAACAAGCCAATAAACTTGTCTTAAATAAATTTATTCATTTGGTACAGATTATTTTTAGTTAACAATTTCCTTTTAAGTGTTCTCAGTAACGAGTGGAAATAAAATGACACAATACTTAGCTGTGGTTCATTGGCAGGTATGAATTATCAGATAATCTAAAAGCCACAAAGCACCGTGATCAAGTTTCTGGACGGCAGTGAATGTGTCTCTGTAAAATGGTTTAGTACAAGCCACTGTTTTCTACCATTAATTATTAATTATTCCAGACTTCCCTTTATCTCTTGTACCTGTTGATGTCTAAACCCAAGGCTTTCTTGGGAATCCTGTTAACCTATTAAGTGTTAAGTAAAATTAGATTTTTTATTATCAAATAATAATTTTTAATATTATTAATAATTATTTTATTATATTTATCTAAATACTGCTACCTATATGACAAGGCTGCACAATTAAAGCCCTTAAGAGTCGCCAACAGGCCACAAGTTTTCAACATCTCAGCATGAGCAGTGTTATCTCAATTAAACATTCATTAAACCACTTGTTTTCAGGCAGGGGTACAAATTAATGGCTTGTTTGCAGCACTTGGGGACTGCATTTGTATAGCCCTGTCATAAGCTTTTAAGAGTTTATCGTAGTTCACACACCTTCCCCACAAAGCGCGCTCCTCTGAATATTAAGCATTTATATTAGTTTGCTCCTTACACAAAATGTACTCCTGACTTTTAAAGTTTTTTTATTAAGGTGGAGATGTCACCAAATGGAAACTGAGTAATCCATTAAAGTATGGCAGGGAGGAGGCATGAAGTCACACTTTGCGCCTCTTCAGTTGGAAAATAGGTTATTATACATTGAAAGCGTGCAAAGAACTTTCTGCCCCATTTGTATGCACAGTCGTATCCCTTTTACCACCACTCTCACCCAGTTGCCTCGTTCCCCAGAACCAGTCTTTTTCTCTCAATCACACGTTAAAATAAAAAAATGTGTGCTTTACCATATCCCTGCCTTTCCAACTTCTAAGGTAACCTTATGTCTGGAAAAGGACCTTCTCTAAGCAGGTAAAGGAACACTGTAGGAAGGGACATGCTGTAGTGTAGACTAAACAGCTGGCAACTTCACGTAGCTGAATGCATCAAGTGTGTGATGAACAGGTATATACTATAAGACAGGCAGCCTAAAACAACTAATGTGGGCTTTTTCTAACAAAAGTAATAGACTTTTTTTGACACCTAAGCTAAATGGGGGCACATTTCAGGAATCAAGGTGCAGCTCTGGCAGGCCAGAAGGTATAAGGGGTATCCCTGAATGGAGGTCCTATGGAAAATTAAAGGCCCAAATCAGTATTTTAACTTGCTCATATTGTTATATTACCATGAGTAAAGTTGCAGAATCTGCGAGAGAGATGTTTATTCTGTCTTGGCTGTTACATCCTCTAAGAGTAGGGATTTGTATATATGACAAGTATTGGTTTTGTTTCTGTTTTTCCTCTTTTTTTCCGGATTCCTCTTTGATAGAAAGAGATGAAAACGTTTCTGAATTCATTAGCATAAGTAGAGTAAAATCACGGTAAAATGCACAGAGAGTGTAAACTGTAGCATACGTCATTCTATTGTTGAAGAATACGTGAAAGGAGAGGTGAATTACTTCTTTCCAAACGTACCTCCCTTTAACTCTTTCACACTGGAGACAGTTAACTTCAGAAATCTACCACTTTTTAAAAGAATTAGAGTGCTGAATTTAGTTATAATACTGCTATAAATTCCAATCTGAAGCCCAATTGGAAGTATAATTTCCAGGAGTGTAATGTCAAATGCACATGTGCTGAGGACCAGGGGCACCTCTGGGAACATAAAAAGTCAAATGAATTATAGAAAATCGTACAACACAAGCACAGATGGCAACATTATGTTTCAGTCTGTTGGAACTGAATGTGGTAATAATTATACACATGTGTAACCAGCTTTATATTTATCATTTCTTCCCCTATTACCACCCAAGTTCCTACAGTCTCTTTCAACAAGTCGAGTTATCTACCTAGGAAAGCAAAATAAATGTAGTGGTTGGACAGATGGGCTTTGCGCTATATGACCAAAAGTATGTGGACATCTGACCATCACACCTATATGGCCTTGTTGGACATCTCATTCCATAACCATGGGCATTAAAAAGGGGTTGGGATGTGGAAAGAGAAGGCCTGGCTCGCAATTTGCGTTCCAGTTCATTTCAAGGGTGTTCCGTGTGGTTAAAGTCAGGGCTCTCTACAGGCGTCTTGTGTTCCTCCACACCAAACTCGTCAAATCATGTCTTTATGGACCTTGTTTTGTGCACAGCGGCAGTCATGCTGGAACCAGAAAGGGCCTTCCCCAAACTTATGCCACAAAGTTTAAAGCAAACAATTGTCAAAAATATCTTTGTATTCTGTAGCATTAACATTACCCTTCACTGGAACTAAGAGGCCTAGCTCTTTATACCTCCTCCACAAAACTTTACAGTAGGCACTATGCATTCCAGTAGGTAACATTCTTCTGTTATCCTCCAAACCCAGATTCATCCATCAGACTTGCAGATAGGGAAGGGTAATTAATCACTCCAGAGAACATGTTTCCACTGCTCCAGAGTCCAGTGTGCTTTGCACCCCTCCAGCCAATTCCTGGCTTTGCGCATAGTGATCTTCTGCTTGTGTGCAGCTGCCATGGAACCCCATTTCTTGAAACTCCTGATTCATTTGTTCTTACTCCTAGATGCTTCCCCTTCACAATAAAAGCAGCTGACTGGGGCAGATCTAGCAGGACAGAAATGTCCCAAACTGACTTTAAAGTCAAAGAGCTCTTCTTCTAATGTTGTATATGGAGATATGATTGTTTTTATACACCCACAATGTGGGTGGCTTAAATACCTAAACACAATAATTAAGAGGGGTGTCCACATACCTATGGTCATATAGTGTATGACCATGTGCATGACTTCCTGTCACAACAAACACATCCAGTTTGAGGTTCCGTCTCCTCGTTTTATTATTATTACTATCACTATGGTTATTTTAACATTTCCACCATGGAAACTAAATGTGCAAGCTTGTGAGTAGATAAATAATGACATTCATCTACATTCATATACCAGAATCTGAATATCATCAAACATTTTTGCATAAAAGGTCATTTGTTGTCTGCTTTTAATTACGGTACATTTCTGGAATTCTACGTTAAATGAAGTTATTCATTAAAATAATGTCTGATGTACAATGGAGCTATAAAACAAAAAATACTCATAACATCTACACATGTAATAGAACTTCTCTACATGAAAAGTATTTGATGGGAGTGGAAGCATGGTTTCCAGAGGAGGGAAGAGGCTTTTTTTGGTTATATACGATAAGGATTAAGGCAAGCAGTCTGTGTTGATCCCCGTAAAGTAACATGATGCATATTGCACATATTCTCTGCTTGGCCATCCCTCCCCATGGAATAATATGGTGATGGTAGCTGCCTTTCTCATTAGTTTCTGTGAAAGTAGGCAGTAATCCGATTCACAGCCTTATGTCAGCCCTGGGCAATGTGTTGATTGGTTGTTATTTGTGAATGCTTGTTGACTATTGTTTTGTTACCAAATTTCAAATTTCAATGTTTATCTGTGTGTCTTCATCTTTCCTATTGACATGTACAGGATAACAACTATGTCTTTTCCCTAATAAAGTGTCCATTGCCTGCTACACTCTAGGAAGGAGCAACCCTTCAATGGTCGATGCTAGACGAGCCCTCTGCCGGCAACCAAAAGAGTCACCAATGGCTTTGACACCAGGATTTTAATGTAGGTAAAAGCAAGTATTGTTTGCCGGCAGGCGGCTCGGCTGGCATCAACCAATGAAGAGCAGCTGCCCAGGTTCTTCCCCTCTTCTTTTTCTTTTCCCCCATTGGCCAAGAGCAAAGTTTTGTTTTGCTTTGTCCCCCACCCCTACTCCCTGTGCAGGCCAAGCTGCTCAGAACGGTTGTTTCTTTTTTCCCCTCCCTCTGCCCCTCTGCTTGGAGTGGGTTGTTGTACCCCTAAATCCCTCTTCCCCAAAGCTCAAGTTGTGCCAAGGTTCCCTTCCCCTGCCCTTCTAAAATCTCCATTCCTCCCAAGGCACAAAGCGGCTTGTTTGTTTGTCTGTTTTGCTTGGTTTTTTCTCCCCTCCCCAAGCGAAGTTGCTCAGAGTTGAGTTTCCAAGGTCCGTAAGGGCAGCTCTATTGGTTGCCGGCAGGGGGACTCGTCTGGCATCAACCAATGAAGGGGAGCTGCCGGCGAGCAATAGAGCTGCCCTTACGGACCTTGGAACTTCAACTCTGAGTCGCTCTCACACACCTTTAAATCCTGCCACGATCATACGTATTCCCTTGTTACCCCTGCTATACTACAGAAGACTTAAGATAGGCTAGTAAACAAGTAGAAAACGAAGAGAAAAACAAATAGAAAGAACGTATACGAATATTCGCCCGAAACGAACACGAGAACGAGTGAATATTCATAGAATTCGAAGATTTTTTTCCCCCCTGAAGACGAAAACTTCACCGGTGCCTAGGTCTATAAAATACAACCATCAAGGCAAAAGGACAAAAGCCAAAACCATGTGTCTCAGAATACCTTAGGCACTTGTAGAGCAGACTGTATGTTTTTAGTTATGGATAACAGCAAAATCAGGTCATTGGGAGCTGTTGTACTTCTACTGGAAAAGATACTTCTACTGATTTTAGGTACCTTGCATGTTTTTATTGTACATTTAAAAAAACAAAACTTTTTTTATGTCATAATGTCAAAAAAGTGCATTCCCATTATACCGGTACTTTGTATTTTCCTAAAAGCACATCCAGAAAGCATATTGTTACACTGTGTTGCATTTTTGGCTCTGCAGAAAGCTAAAACACTGTCACCATCTTTAAAGTCTTCTTAAGAATTTCATAGCTTGGTGTAAAAACAATTCTGACAATGTTGTATTTAATGTCAAAACACTACATAACAGTCATTAACTTCCTCTTTTTCTCTCTGCTTTGAGATAGTTGGCACAGATAAAAAAAAGGTTTCCACAGAGACATCAGAGTTTCAGGTTCTTTCTGTTTCAGACCCGCCCCTTCTCTGTGATTGGCCAGGAGATCTCTAGCCGTTCAGTTACCTTTCTGGCCAGAAAGAAGTCAGGAGAAAGGAAGGAGCAGAGAGGAAGAGGGGCTGAAGTTTGTGTGTTTGTTTGGACTTCTACCAGATCAGAGAATGTGTTTTGATTAAAAAAGCCCAGCGTTTGGTAAATCCAGATTATGTGCTGCTCCACATAATGCCCTACTGGCTTTAAATCCAAGGGGACTTTGACAAGGTCCAGGAGGACAGCGGCTGAGTGCAGGTAGGCTTGGATCTGTTGCCAAGACAGGTTTTCTTTCTCATTAACAAAACATAACCAATGCAGACAGCTCTGCAAACGAGTTGCTTGCAGGTTTGCATTGTTGGGGATCTCGTATAAAGAGCATGTGTGATTTAACCCTCTTGGTGCCAGAGGGATCTGGGATCTATTACACACACCCATGTGACACTTAGTGGGAAGACATGAGCTGCTCAGTAGGTTTGTGACTGGGTATGTCCCTGCACAGGTGTCTATATGTATGTTAGTTATATTTCTGGCACTGATACAGTTAAATACAAATATTGATATATTACAAAGTGTCAATATCGAAATGTATTACATCGAATTGACTAGATTTCAGCATATTGCTTTAAATGGGGATCTGTTACATTTACAGCGTATACTTATCATGGTGTGATTTTTTTGGTATGAGGAGCTGCATAGTTAGCGGTGTAAGTATGTGTTGGCACGAGAAGCAGTTGCCAAGGGCCCATTGGGCGGCCTGACTACAGGATAGAATAGCTGGGGCAGTTTTACATTGGGCATTGGATGTGGGGGTGACACTTCAGAAACCCAATTGGCATGTCTGGGAACACTCTGGGCTTTTGCCCAAGGGTCTTGGGGTAAAGGGGCAAATTCTCAGGGTCACAAACTCAGGAAATGACTTCTTCCTATTCTACACTGCTGCGGTCATATAGAAGACTCCTAATTGGAGCTTTTGCTACCAGTATGTTGAATGCAGGTGACTCAGTGAAGTGTATTTTAAATAATGATAGGTAAATGATTCCATGAGAACCAATATCACAACCGCCTAGCTTGTCACTACATAGAACGTTCATGATGGGCCATTAAAAGGTTAATATTTTAAAAGTCTCCGGGTGAGATCACTAAGAAATTTGCCAAGTATTCCCACTGGGCTGCAGGATCCTTGTTACGCTACAGTTCTGGTAACTTAGAGATGGTGCGTGATACCCGATGATATTTTTGAGTGACATAGAAGGAAAAGATCAAAACACAACGGTTCAAACATAAATCCTCCTTTTGAAGACCTTAAAGCTAGAGATAAAACACTGGGTCCTTTTAATAAAAATTGTTAAGCCCGGCTTATTGGCCACAGACAGTTCAATGGATTTTATGGTTCAATATGATTTGCTTTTATGTCAGAGTTAATGTCTTGTATGTTTGCACTTTGAAAAGAATCACTATTCCAAAAATACTGTGCATGGCCTTCCGCATCTCTGTGGGTACAAATTAGAGGCGCCTGCTGGTTCTCCATCATAAATGTTTTTTGGTGTGCACGTGATACATGGACGCAATTGAATGGTGGTGAAAGGGGTGCAACGGAAGCACCCACATATTGTGGTGGAGGACGCATACAGGAGACCTATGCCAATTACATTTTAAATGTGAAAACAGACATGTGGGGCAACACAGGAGCTTCTTGTCTGGGAGGATATTTGGTTGAGGACTGGCCCTAATCTATCTGCACTATCACAAGTCTACAGAATCCAGCTTAGAACTTAGAACCCGTGTGCGGTTTTCCAGGGAGCAGCATGAGTTAGAGGTGCCTTGAAGATCCAATGCTGTGTCTTGAATGATGCTCACCTTGGCACCTGTTTGGTGAGTCACAACATACAATCCTTATGATGGGCTGTTAAAGGATGAATATTTCAAAATTCTCAGGATCAACACATTTAGAAAGTTCCCAGGTATGGATACTCGTTTGAGCAGGACCTCTTGTTTCTGTAGGTTAAGTTGTTATTTTATATACTATTTATTATGTCCTATTGTAGAGCACAGCAGAGTATGACGACGCTATATAAAACATTAAATAATAACGAGTGATGCCCTGCACTTCAAGGTGTCGTGCTTATAGCATTTTGTTTGTACAGGCTTCACACCCCATCCAAAAGCTGACGGTCACAGTGTCTGATTCATTGAAACCGCAGAAATATAAATAGTTCCTTCATCTTTTCTGGAGCGAAGTATCATTTTTCCGCGTATGTTATTTCTTTTTAGAACTAGGTCAGTCGCGCGAAATGATTTACAACACGCTGTTTAGCTTTGCCTTCAAAGCAACAGATTGACTGTGTCGGAAGTGTCACTGACCTGCGATATGCCATTGTCACCATTTTTGTTCTGAGGCATGGAGAGCACGTGAGCGGATTTGACAATATTGGCCCTCATTACGCAACTCCGTGTTTAGTGAATAAATCCTTTGTGGAGAAACCCTTTAGGTGGTAAGATGATCAGCCTCCCGTATGCTGGACGGTATAGGAGTGACTGTACATAGGATAACCCTGTGTCTCAGTATTCTCGCAGTAACTGAGTATCTGATTCAAGGAGCTCTTTTAGTAGCTCAATGTATGTAGCAGGGTCTGAATTACCTAAGTCAACCTATCCGACTAGTCCCGTCGCTTGACGCCAAGAATCATCCATTCTCTCTCCAATTACCAATTACTACTATATCAATGTGTATAATTCCTTTTCCCCCCACATATACTGCTTTAGGGAAAGAGGGTCAGGTTCCTAGATTGGTTTATATTGTCTATATGAAAGGGACCTTGCGGTCAATGGAGTGTACTAGGTCGCTAAACGCTTCATAGGCTGTGGTGATTCAAAAAAATATTATTTTTTTTTTACCATAAACACATTTTGAAGTTTAAAAGTGGTCTGTAAATGGTACCACGTTTTGTTTGTCGTTGCATTTTTGTGCATAACGGTAAAGGCATTGAATACCAATTGCTAGCCTTCATGCTGACTGCTAGCTTTACAGGTGAATAATTATTTTGTTTTTCTGACTGTATTTTACATTAATTGCGAGTGTAGCTCGAGTCGGTTAAAGAAAAGAGACTTAAGATGGGCTACAGATAAGAGGAAGGATCAGCACATATGAGCCACTTAAGGATCGAAATACAGAGAGAACCGGTTTACGCTGCTCCGTTCTTGACGAGGCGGTTAAAAAAACGAGAACAGATTTCAAAGAAGTACATAGGTAAAATTCCCAAATATCCTGAAGCCTTTTCTTTTTTAATTTTTTTTTTTATTAACTAATAAATAGCAATAACACAGGTTTGTACAGGGCTCAACAAGACTTTTGGGGTAGTGTATAAAATGAATGTTAATGTTTGGGTCTGGGTGTAGGAAGAAGATGTTTCACGAAGCCTGCTTAGGATTTAGAATTATTTTAATTACTACGCTGCTTAGGGCAGAATTTCTGCAGCTCCTGCATCATTGACCGGATTAAAGAAGTATATCGCCAATTTACCCAAATATGACATTTTACAGTTCATTAAGCTAAACAACAGATTACAAGCAGTTTAATGCATGAAGCACAAATATTAAAACATATTAAAACATTCATATGTAAAGATCTAATTTTCGTACGAATATTCACTATATTGGTGATGGTGTACAGGTTTATTCTAGTTAGAGGTAAAGTCAATACATTGTTGGGGTGGAATTGAAGTCACTGAACGCTTCTGCAGCTCTAAGCGCGCTGGTTGTATGATGTTCCTTATTTTCAAAGGGGTATCGGTAGTCACCATTGTCTGCTTTTTTCCTATGAGGGAATCCGGATATGATTCACTTTGGTGGCAGTTGGTATTCTCAACTAGAGCTTTTTCTGGACAGTTCTCAACTTTTGGGTTTATTCACTAAGGACTGGTAGGAGAGTTTGCAAGTTTCACCAGCAAGAAGGGCTGAGCTGGCCCTGTATAATGCATAATTCAACAGGTGAGACTGAAGAAATCTCATTGATTTAACTATACATTACACAGGCCAGACATGCTCTTCCTATAGGAGAAGCTCCTATGGGTTTATCATTTATAATAAAGTGAGGGAAGTGAAGTCGCAAGTTTCCTGAAAACTCTATTAACGAACAGATTCAAAAATTGTGTTTCGTAACTGTGCCCCAGACATGTAAAACTTTGGGCTAATGAAGTAGACTTTTTTTTTACACCACAGGGGCATGTAGCAGCCACAAAGATCTTTTATATATATTCGGTGGGAGCCACCATTGGCTGTGTCGGTCACTGCTTCCTTTTCACTTATATTTTAGAGCACACCAACTTCGCCTTGAACAAACCATACCTTTGCTAACAAGTGATCGGATTTCATACCCACCCTGTGCTGGCATGACTTCCCGGCAACTGTCCGTCCGCTCCTGCATAGCTGGCGCGTTCTGATGCGCTGATTAGGAATTCCAGGCTGCTTAATAATCTGCCTTTCTATTATACCACAAAGAGATCAGCGTTTTACGACCATTCCTGTGAGAGTAGCTGAGGTCACCGATACGTTTTATAGGGCAGAGGTCCCAGCTATAAAATGTCTGCAGCTGAGTTCCTTGGCTGATGCGTGCCATTACAAGTGATATAAGGTTATTTATGTATGCCCCTATAGTAATATCCAATGCGGGGCACCTGTCATCGCTTTGGTATTTGGGCATCGATGGCAAAAGTGATGTCCACCGGCTGATGGTAGACCAGCCGCTCTCTGATCAGACCCTGCTAGAAGGTAAAAGTACTCATGTTAGACTATTGCAGTTCAGACAAGCAAGAACATTCACTGCTGCTAACACATCTATTACTTTTATTACTTTTTTGTATAATTTATTTAGAAGTCTATGAATCTATAGATGTCCATCTTCAGACATAGAAGTATTCAAACCAGCGACCAGAAGGTCTCTTTGTCACAAAGATAATAAACAAATTAACAAGAATCCTTCTTATTTCCAAGTACCAGTTATTGATTAGAAGAAGATACGATTGATTCGGGTTTATCCAGCCATGATCACCTGGATATGGCCATATCCCGCTGAGCATGAAGAGAGTTATATTGCAACAACTGGAAAGCTTCACATTCCTACTCCACAGAATAAGCACTTTATTGGGCATTTAACGAGCCTGTTAATCCTACAGGCACTGGCTCAGAAGCTGTAAAAAATATATTTAAGATGTTATGTAGGGATAGCAGGGAGAATGTAGACATGCCTATCGTGTACCTTATGAGGAATCCTGCCTGGCTGACTTTTTTCCATTATTACTCCCTGAAGCTAGCAGAACTGACACATGAAGAGTTAACCCATGCAACCGAGACTTGCTGTCACGTTTGCTTCACTCCCTACTGTTAACAGTTACCTGTTCGGTTTCGTGCTGACTGATTTTTCCAAGCTAGGGCCAATAAACCACTTGTGGAAATAGCAAAGTCCACGTTATGTTTCCTGTTCTGTCGGCTGAGCATCTGGTAAGCCTGCCTGTGTTAATAAGGTAAGTAACCTTATGGCGTCTTTCCATTCCATTGCTGCTGGTAACCTGGCACTAAAGCAATTGATACGCACCTGCTTTATATCTAGATAATGACTGATTCCAAACAGAGATAATTAATCCAAAGGACAAAAGTGTCCCAGGGAGACCCCTAAGCAAGCAATAGACATGGAAGTACTTATCTGCATTGTTCGATTTTAAAAATGTAATTACGTTAGGGTGAAGCTGTAGAGGTGCAGCTTCTCACCCTCTTCATCGTCTGAGGATCCTTGCCACTGATTGGTTGATTGAAATTTGGGAGTGCTCTCCGTACATGACCATTGAACAGTGACATCAACTGCATTGTGAGTGCGTATAGCATGTTCCTTCATGCTCAGTGGAAGAGGAAGTTTTTTCCCCCCAAATTTGCTACCTAAAGCAATCCTTGCGAGACGGTCCTTGCTGGATCCTTCCAGGGGTGCACGGGAGCCATTGATTGTAAATGGGGATTTGGCTCGGGGCATTTTGAATTGCAATAATTTTAAGCTTCATATTTTTTATTGTTTTGGACCAAAAGTGGAAGCAAGCCCTTTAGAGAACTTTTTTTAATGATCTCTTATTTCTGTTGAACTACATAACCTATTTTTCTGTAGAAAATAACAGGAGAGCTACAGAAATAATTACTTGGTACATGATGTTCTGGAACACTTTACTGAATAAGAGATTTCTGTGTGTTGTTGGTTTATATATTGATCCTGATAGTCTCATGGAAATATTAATGCCATTTGCTGACATAAAACTACAGGACTTTTTTAAGTCAGACTGTCTACTACATTATCACCAAGAAGATGGTGATGGGCTCTACTACTGAAATAGTCTGTGAGATAGCTTTTGTGATTCACCTGGGAATATATATCACAGAGCAATTCTTTGTGGGTAAAGTGGGTAAAAGTTGTGCAGTCACCATAGCCACCAGTGGAATGTGTCTACTATTTACTTCACTTCTATTAATTGGCACCATGACTGCTGTTCTACACATAAGCCTTTAAAGTATAAACTAGGAGGTCATTGATGTATCTTAGATAAGTGGATTTTCAGCAATAGTGTTTTTTTCTGAATTTATGGAGTCTAAAGACAAATAGACTCATCATGTGGGTCTTTATATCCACAAACAGTTCAAAATAAATTCCTAAATTAAGGGCGGAATCAGCTGTTGTGGTTGCACGGTGGCATCCCTCATCCTGCTATGTTAGGAAGTCGATACACAGACAAGTGTGTTACTTTACAGCTCGTTTACGGCAAGTGATCTGGCCACTATGCAATGTCTTGTAGTTTAACCACAGCTGCTGCGCTTTGCACGTGGCTGCTATAAAGCAGGTGTTGACATTCCGCTGATTCTCACGCATACGGCAGAGTTCTTTACTTTAAAGAGCCATAGTCACTGTATTATACAGAGTTACTTGGCTGCAAAGTTTAAACTATGGTCTAATCGCCAACCCATGTATTGGTCTTTCTATGGTGGCCACAATTCAAATGGCACTACAGTCCCTTTTCATACATGAAATCCTCTGACTTCAGGTTGTGACTGTCTTTCACAATTCCCGGGTTTACTGGACATGGTGCTGTTATAGTAATTAAGTGGGCCCATGAAACCAAGGAAATGTGATATTTATTAAGTCGTTCTTTCTGTGCTGCTATAAAACAAAACAGCCATCACTTAGCATTTCCGTGTTGCTATTTTGAAACCGCTCTGTAACTTAATTCCCCTAACCTTGTATAATTTATTTAAGATGAGGCCACAAAGGTTCCTTTGTCCTGTGTATGGTCTGTGCAACTAGATACTTTGCTTGTTCGTTGGCTAAGAAATGGTGTCATCTGCTCAACTGAAAAATGGACGAGGCCCTTATCAGATGAAAGAGATGCTGGGCTAGGTCGTATGTTCTGCTTCTTAAAGCTTTATTCAGCTTGATTCTGTTAATGACTGTAATGGCGTATGGCGTATGCTATAGCGTATAACCTCCATTCTAATTTATTGTTCTCGTATCAAAAAAACTGGTTCTAAAGTTTAGGTAAATTACTCATTTAATGGTAATTCTAGTTCGTAGTTGGTAGTAAAAATTTTAAGTAGCTTTGTAACAATTTTAAGGACCTCATGCAAGTCAAGCCAACAGACGTTTGAACTATATTTTAAAGACAATTTGAGCAGACAGTGCAACATACTCTATTACGTTCCAGGTGAAACATTAACTTTTTTGTAGCTGTCGACTAAAGGTTCTGATTTTATATGGAATCTAGCAGGTACAATGGGTGCTATATAGACTGTGTATGTGCATATAATATTTACTTATGGGAGTATTTTTGTATTTGTACTAAATATAGATCTGAAGCAATACATTCAACTAAGCATTACTCAACACAAAACCACTGCCTATACCACCTTGGAGTGGGTGAACCATTTTGATGACCTTAAGCAAGGCATAATCAGAAATGAATAATGGACTTGGATTATTGAGATACAGTGATTGTCTTAAGGAATTATACCTTTTCGAGTAAAGAGATGCTTTAGACGTGGTGGAACATGTGGTTTGAAGGAACACGACTAACAGGGGAAGATGAAGATGAGATGCCAGAGATGTTAAGGTGGCATGGGGGTTTTGGATGCTTGCTGCCTCTGTCAAGTATCTATATAAGAACTTAGGACCTTAAGCCCAATTTTAGACTGATATACTTGAAAACAAAGTTATTTTTAAGTATGTTTTTAAAATGTGACATTAACCAACTATTTTTATCCATGAACAGATGTGTTGGTATGTTATTCACGTTAATGATACTTATTTAGTTGGTACTCAAACCGTAAATGTGGCCTTGAATTCTTTTGGATAATTTGATATTTTAGATTTGGAACACATTGTGTTATGATACATCTAAAATAGATCATTACATATGGATATGAGAAATATGTGGCAAACACGGTATCCATTTAATCCCAAGTAATGTAATTTCAATTACTTATTTTAAAAATAACCCTGTGAATATAAAAATGTAATGTTGCTTAGCTTTAGAAAAAGGGATATAACTTTAGTAGCTTCATAAAAGCTTGTTAAAACACAAGCAAAAAGGCACCAGTTCCAACCAGAATAAGTATAAGAATTGGGCATTTTATATCACAGTTTAACCAAGTGGCTCTCCTTACAGTATATAGAGCTGACTAGCAAATCTAATGATCCTCAGTCACTGTGTGGATCTCTATGGATCCATTATTCCTCATCTTATTAAACAACCATAGCATTGAAATAATATTGTCACCATTTTAGGAATAGTTTTTTTTTTGTCATATAGTCTATACTCTTCTAAATATAAACATTTGGGATCTTAGCTTAAAAGCCCACAGACATACTTGTTCCATACTGTCCTTCTTCTGACCCAAATGTGCCGGTTCATCTTTCCTCCTCTGATGTCCCTTTTTTCTAGGAGATCAAAATGTTTGTTCACATTGTTATACAGCCCTAAACGTCACAATAACACAAACAGAAATTGCAGAAAATATTGACTTATGTAAATGAAATACATTATTTCTCTTCTTCCAAATGTCTTAGTCAATTAAATAAATGAATAAAGTCTACCAAAAGTCTCAATAAGGTAAAGGATACTTGTTTGGCCAATTCAAATGTTAGAAGACATGGCGAGCCCCAACACACCAACACTACTAGGTAATATAAGTTTTGTTTTGTAACAAGTTAAAAGATGGCTGTTTCTTGCTTGTGGGCCTTTCATCAAATCCTGATACACTCTATACCAACCATTATCCAATAAACTTGGTGTCAAGTAGTCATTTACAATGTGTAATGTGCCTGAAACTGGTGTAGAGGATCACACAATTGTGAAACAAACAGGATCTGCTGATGTAGATGTGGAACTAAATGGAATCCGAAGAATTCTGGCCAATATTTAACAGTGGTGTTTGTACTTTGATAAGGCATTAGTTAGTCCTACCCATGCACATGACATAATGTTCCTGAGCAGGTAACACTATTTGCTTTGTGTTTGGCACCACCATAAATCATATTCCTCAGCGGCGCTGTTCTTTTTAGGGCCTACGTGTACAGTGACCAACAATACGGCCATTCTGTATAGCAAATCAACGTTCTGTTGGAACAATCATATTTTGCATATACACCTGCAATGATTATCCAGGACAGGAATGTTGTTTTACAATGAACAAACCTCTGGCACTTGGAAAGATATTTTGGCTACAGTGCAACCCACGCTGTAGGGCAGTGAGAACTTGTTTTACCCTTAAAATTTCCAGAATTACAAGAAATTCAAATGGTAATAAATTTATTGATCTACTTTCAATGTGATTCTTGTGCAAAGGTTTCCTGCTGATGGGATCATTCCTTTAGTTGCTTTGGTGACAAGGCCACTTTGTAACAGAATCACTTTTTAGACGTAAACCCTATTATTTGTCTTATATTTATTGAAGACCTCATCCATTTCTATTATTCAGTCTTTAGAAAGTTAAGGCCTACCTGGATAGTCTCCTCTGAAAGATTTGTGGTCATGGTGCTTTATTGACTCCCACATCCTCCCCTCAGTCCTTATCTAGTAAATATACCCCAGAAGCTTCCAGCCCCACATCTTCTCTAATTTTCAGTTTGTAAAAACTGTCTCTAGAAGACATTTTTATGGAGTTCTTGCAGTGAGCTGTTTCATTGTGGCTTATCGCTATAATGCAATTTTGTTTTTTTTAAATTATTAAAATCATAATCTTCATCAAAATGACAGCTCATATACCATATGACTGTATATCAAGAGGTCCATCGTGGCAACAAATGGTACGCCTTTAAAAATGCAGCATTATGTAATGCCGCTGGTTAACCTTGCTAATTTTTAACCAGCTCTCTATTTGTTCTGCTGCCTGAAGAATTAATCCTACCCACAATCCAGAGAGTCTGGGATTTGCATTAGGAAGTCTGTAGGTGGAAAGGGGGGGGGGTGTTATGATGAAATGATATAAATCTTTTTTTAATTGTAAACATTTTAATATGCACTCACCAAGCTTTTTTTTCTTATTATAAAAAAAAACTATACCAACAAGAAATGAATGACCTTAAAACTTTTTCACCCTTAAGAAAACTGTATATGAAAAGTATAAAAAAGTAAGGTTTGCATAATTGTTATCTTAAGGGTTTGAGTAAAACATTACTTAATCACCATTACTTACTGCTGATCACTTCCTGCTCCCTCTCGCTTACTGTGGGTGCCGGCAATGTACATTGCATGCCGTCTGAAGCAAGAGTCCGACAGTGCCCGTGGCTTTACTGTCCGTATGGCCAGTGCCGGTGGCTTTACTATTGGGTAGAGAGAGAGAGCAGGCAGCGGTAAGGCAAGTAATATAGATTTTTTTAATGCTTTTATTTAAAGGCACTGCACGTCTTTAAGACACAGCGTGCTGAGATATGATGTCATATCCTGGCGCTCCATTTCTTAAAGGCATGTTGTGCCTTTATTGTACCTGGATGCCAACCAAGGAGGAATAGACAGCTGGGGGAGCTGTCCAAGGTCAGGCCTAGGGTGGCCCCTAAGATAAATACACCACTGATACTTGGTAGCTACAAGCTCCTACCAAGTTTACGTGATCCGTCCAGATCTCCTTAGCCTTAATAATGAATTTGGTAAAGTTCAAGGTGGCATTCTGATTCTGACAAAATTGAGTTCAAATAAATGTGATCAATGCATCATTGATGTAAACATCTTGTGGAAAATATGTTAATATATCATCAGGAAGAAAGCTCTGTACCGTAAAGTTTCGATGTTTATGTCAGTTTGACCATGTCTGGTATTTACAGTAACATGAGATGCTGTAGTGTGTACTAACGTTTACACTGTTAACATTATCATATTTTTGAAAATGTTCCTGATCAACCTATAGTTAATTTGGTATTCTACTTTTGACTGGTGGTGGCTTTTGCATACAATTAAGGTTAAAATCAGTCTCAGAATACCAGTCTTTTAGTAGGAGACCTATGGTTGTGTGAGCATTATCATTTTTTATAATAACAAACATCACAATCCACGTAGCATGATGTCACAAGGAACATGGGATGCAGATGACAAAAACAAAACCTTTTGTTTTCCATTGGGAAGAAAGGACTTTCTTTGGTTCCTACCTACAGCCACCATGTCATTTTTGTGATGGCCTATGGATCATAACACCAATGAGTTGGCCAGATTTGCTAATTTACTAATCCTGGCATCTGTACTGAGTAGAATCTGGAAACTCTCAAGATATGATAGGTTGTGGCCAGATTGGTCAGCCCTACTTGAAATAAATACATCACTTCAGGCAAACACTTTTCTTAATTTGTTTATAAATTGGCAATGGCAAGAGCATCCATAACATGTGTAGAGGTTGATTATTCCAATTTAAAAAAAAATAAGTCATTTGTCATACATAATTACAATTGGATTGGAGGGTATGCTTCGTTCTTTCTCACAAAATTTAGTGGCTTGTTCGGAATGCGAAAGTTGTCCCTGATCTTTACACAGAGAGGTTGCCAGGGTATTTCTCAAATGTTTGAGTGATAGATTTTCACGAGGTTACTAAATAACTCGGCAGCTTAGGACAACAATGCAATCATTTAATATAAATGGGGTGTTTTCCGGGAGTGGGAGATTCTGCAGATTGTGTTTCACCTTCTAAAGAAAATAGAGCAGTGCAGACACCCAAAAGTAGAACAATAATGGTTTAACATGAAGAAAGAAGAGAAGTAATTGTGTTTTTAATTTTGTCTTAGCAATAATTGTAATATACCTTAAGAAAACAACTTTTTTTTTTTTTATATACGGGTATATAAATGATTTGGAGGCATAGTGTAGTCCCAACCTTGAGACCATTAAATCCACTACAAGACTGGTCTCTGAAAATGACATGGTCCAGACTCTGTTTGCTGAAGAACCACTAAACATGTGTCTCAGAATGTCAAGGGCAGCAATAACTAATCAATATTCTGTCCTGAAGTTCTCTCCTTCTTACACTGCAAATATTGAGAGATTGCTCCTTAATTTGTAGTGTATCACAATGGCAGGCGTATACTGTATATATACACTGATCAGCCATAACATTATGACCACTGACAGATGAAGTGAATAATCATGGCACCTGTCAGTGGGTGGGATGTATTGCGCAGCAAGTGAACATTTCATCCTCCAAGTTGATGTGTGATAAGCAGGAAAAATGGGCAAGTGTAAGGATCTGATCGACTGATCTGACAAGGGCCAACTTTTGATGGCTAGATGACTGGGTCAGATCATCTCCAAAACTGCAGCTCTTGTGGGGGGTTTCCAGTCTGCAGTGGTTAGTACCAAAAGTAGCCCAAGGAAGGAAAAGCAGAGATGACGGGATCATGGGCAAACAAGGCTCATCGATGCATGTGGGGAACGAAGGCTGGACCGTGTGAGCTGAAATTGCTAAAAAAAAAAAAAAAAAAAAGTTAATGCTGGTTCTGACAGAAAGGTGTCAGAACACACAGTGCATTGCAGTTTATTGCATACGAGGCTGCTTAGCTGCAGACCAGTCAGGGTGCCCATTCTGACCCCTGTCCTCTGCTGAAAGCGCCTACAATGGGCCTACGAGCATAAAAACTGGACCACGGAGCAATGGAAGAGGGTGGCCTGGTTTGATAGATCACATTTTCTTTTACATCACCTTGAGGTGCGGCCCGCGTAAGATCGCCAGCCAGTGCAACCGATCTTATGCGGGCCGCATCTCGAGCATGTACTGGCTGACTTGGCATGATAGGAGTGTGATTGCTAACAGCAATCAAAGTCCCATCATGCCTAGGTTCCAGCACTTACACATCCGACCAGTAAATGCTGGAACCTAGGCATGATGGGACTGTGATTGCTGTTAGCAATCACAGTCCTATCATGCCAAGTCAGCCAGTACATGCTGAAACCTAGCTAGCTGCCCCCCTTGTGTATTGATGCTGGCAGCAGTATGGGGTCTGCACTTACAGCCACCCTGTACCAGCATGTACTGGCTGACTTGGCATGATAGGACTGTGATTGCTAACAGCAATCACAGTCCCATCATGCCTAGGTTCCAGCATTTACTGGTTGGATGTGTAAGTGCTGGAACCTAGGCATGATGGGACTTTGATTGCTGTTAGCAATCACACTCCTATCATGCCAAGTCAGCCAGTACATGCTGAAACCTAGCTAGCTGCCCCACTTGTGTATTGATGTTGCCAGCAGTATGGGGTCTACACATCACTTACAGCCACCCTGTACTGGCTGACTTGGCATGATAGGAGTGTGATTGCTAACAGCAAGCACAGTCCCATCATGCCTAGGTACCAGCATTTACTGGTTGCCTGGGTATGATAGGCGTGTGATTGCAGTGTGGACGCCAGGGCTGGCTTTGGGGTATGCAACCTGTGATCTATGCGTGTAATTTAGGGGGTTTTAAATATACCCTTTAATGACGTGTTTTTTTGTGAATTCCAATTGATCTATACCTGCAAAGCTGGGGTTGTGTGTTATTCTGTAGATCCATATCTGCTATGCTATGTTTCCATACATTATTTATGTATACCTGCAAATACAGGGTTAATATGTTTTATTCAGTTGATTAGTACCTGCAATGATGTTTTCATGTATTTATTTGATCTATACCTGCAATGCTACGTTTCATATACTATTGTATACCTGCAAATACAGGATTTGTATGTCTGATTCTGTTTATTTGAGATCACAAGTGAATTTCAGTTGATCTATACATGCAAAGCTTGGTTTGTGTGTTAATATGTTGATCTATACCTGCTATCGGCAACTGGGGCTAATGTTAATATATATGGGCAGCAGGGGCATCAATACACAAGGGGCAAAAACACTAAGGGGGGTATAAACGACAATGCAGTGTGAAAAATCCATCCTGATGTAGACGTGTGTGACTTAGATTGTGTCCTGCTGTTTGTGTGTTTTTGGTTATCAGTGTAGCAGAGCCTGTCCTCGGTGTGTGTGTGTATAGGTGTTGGTGTGGCAGAGCCTGTCCTGGTGTGTGTTTGGGTGTTGGTGTGGCAGAGCCTGTCCTGGTGTGTGTTCGGTTGTCAGTGTGTCAGAGCCTGTCCTGGTGTGTGTGTGTGTGTTTGGATGTGGGTGTGGCAGAGCCTGTCCTGATGTGTGTGGGTGTCTGTGTGGCAGAGCCTGTCCTGGTGTGTGTGTGTGTGTGTGTGTGTGTTTGGTTGTTCGTGTGGCAGAGCCTGTCCTGGTGTGTGTGTGTCTGGGTGTTGGTGTGACAGAGCCTGTCCTGGTGTGTGTGTGTCTGGGTGTCGGTGTGACAGAGCCTGTCCTGTTGTGTGTGTGTCTGTGTGGCAGAGCCTGTCCTGGTGTGTGTGTCTGTGTGACAGAGCCTGTCCTGGTGTGTGTGTGTCTGGGTGTCGGTGTGGCAGAGCCTGTCCTGGTGTGTGTGTTTGGTTGTCGGTGTGGCAGAGCCTGTCCTGGTGTGTGTGTCTGGGTGTCGGTGTGACAGAGCCTGTGTTGGTGTGTGTGTTTGGTCATCTGTTTCCTGGCACTTAACTTACAGTAGGAATTATTTAATTTATATTTATCCAGAGATAAAATGCCCTCCTGAAGTTGTAGTGACTTCAGGGGACAAAACGTTCAAGGCCCTGAAATCATTTAGTGGAAAAGTTATTTATTGTGTTATAATATTTATTTCAAGGATTAGTCGCACTCAATTGTGGCTTCAGGCTTCCCATGTTGAATGATCAAGTATTATTTTAGCCCAATAACAAAAGTATAATTCCATAGCACATTACTTTTGGAAAGTATTAATGCCCCCCCAGTTTGACTGTGGTATCTTGTGTGCCCCCCCTATATATTGTTTCTAGAGTCGCCACTGACCCCTGAACATTTGGGAATCCCAGTTTAGGATGCTCATGATATTTTTTTGCAAGGGACATTTAATTCTCTAAAGTAGCAAAACAGCTCAGTAGTAAGCTTTTTATGTAGGCGTAACCGAGCAATGTAGTATAATCCTTGCTAAGGGAAAACAAAAATAAATCTTCTCTGCAGACCTTTTAAAAAGGAGGTACTAAGCCTTAAAAACTAAAAATATGCACCATACTGTATATTGTAATACAATATAAGGATGGAAAAGGGTCAAGTGTATTATAATCTTTGTAGTCTTCTTTACCATCTATACATAAAGTGATTTCACTTAGGAAAGATGGTCTCTAGTTTTATTTTTTTTATTCTTGACTATAACTCTGTAGTGCAACAATGCATATTTCACATATTAAACTATTATTAAATCTTTCCCTTTATTTATGGTCGGAAAGCAGGCTATCTTGTGTTGTACTTGGCAGCCATTGGTGGCGCTTGTAGGATATATCTTGGCACACTCAACAAGTTTCTGGCTTTCAAAGAGAACATGTCTTTGAAAAGCCAGTTGATGTGAGTCGTGTTCACAAATTACCCTTACGCAGGCAATATCTCTGCCTCCCTCTGAATAAACTATACCTAAAATATCTGCTCACAAAAATAACAAGAATGTGAGGGAGGTTTGTGATCAGCAGAAGGATCGGATATAAATTACTCCCTATGCTGGTGCAAACTTCAGAAAGCCAAAAGCTGGAAGAATTTTGTAAACCAAGATAATGTTACATTTTCTTTTTAATTGGGCTCTTGAAAAATGTGTTCTGTTATGGAGATGAAAACCTTAATTTTTATTTCACCCTTAACCCCAGATATGGCAATTCCAGCAAAGATTATGACAAAGTATTTTGTGAGAAAATCTGGAAAAAGTCTTGGAAAACTACTACAGTCAGAATATATATTTTGAAAATCAAAATGTTGGTTTGTGCTCAATCAAATATTTTACCGGGTTATTAAACCTTAACTGGGCTACTTTAATCACTATTATCGGAAACAAACCACGTATTCTTACAATTGTATTATTTTGGTTATTGTTACATTTGTAGGTTAATAGAGTGGGATGGCTTTGTGTGATTATGTTGTATTCTAACATTTATAATAAAGTGGAAAAACTACACAACACTAGAACTTAATTTAACCAACTTTATCCAGCTGTTGGGTAGACACTCTAGACATACTCGGATTACAATATAGGGTTTTTTCACTAAATCAGGAGTTGGGTGGACAGTTGTGGTTTCAATTCTCTGAACTCACTATGCATTATCAAGAGCAATTCATGGCGAATTACAGGTAGGGTCTGGCTGTCTTCCAATTCTTACTAATGTAAGTATCCTTTATACAGGGCCAGCAAATCTATTCTTGTTGAAGAAGCTCACTAGGACTGTCCCTTAATGATATAAAGTTAAAATTATACAAATTTTAATCTTAGCAAAATGTAGCAATTTTGTTTGTACAAATGTCCAAAAATGAGGAGGACCCGAAACGAAAACCCTCTCTTACTCTTAACACTCTCACTTACCCTCCTTCACTTCTCACAATGTCTCCCTCCCTACTTGCTATTCCAACAGCTTCCGTGTCCCTGTTTCCTTTCCTGCAGCCCTGCTTCTTTCATCGTCTGCTTCTCCCCTGTATCGATTCTATTAACCAGGCCTCCCAGAGAATTTCCGCAAATTGGGGGACAACCTCTCTCCTGAACAGGTTGCTCCAGAAGAAAATTCAGACAAAATATAAATATAAAAAATGGAAAGGCAACAGAATTTTCCTTTTATTCAAAGTTTATATTGTTACCATTGTTTGAATAATTATTTCTATGTCTGTTTTGTTAAATAATTCTTACTTTTTCATTCTCAACAAATCTCACACACATTGTTATGCTAAATTTCTATTAGTTATAATATGTTTGTTCTTTTGGGATACTGTTTAAATGAAAGACATTTTTTAAGCAACACAAATTGTCCAATATCTAATGATAAATTTGTTTTCTTTTTTAGATACATTCACTTTGGATATGAAAGTCATAATGTGTCTGTGAAGTCATTGAAGACAATTTTTATTTCATTTCTAATATTTTTATGCCTTAGAAATGTCCTCTTTTGGCAATGCAATCGAGAGATGGAGCGTTTCAGATCTGCGACACCAAATAAATGTGAATGATTACACAGGTCGGTTATCGCCTACCCAATCTATCGCTGCAGTGGTGGACTCTGCTTACAGCTCATTTTCTGGTAGTTCCTATGCCGCTGATTACCAAACTTCATTTCAAAGTGATAGCTGCCATTTAAGTGATGAACAACAATCATACATGGACTCTGAGTATGTCAAAGCTATTTATAACTCCAGTGCAGTAGACTGCATGTGTCTAAACACTAGTGCATGCTTGGAAGATACTACTTCTGATGCTATACCAACTTTGAGAGAGACTGATAGCAGTTGGACATGTAACATGAGTACACAAATTTCTCCTCCTGAGTCACACTCTCCACCAAAAATGGAAGATTTGGACTGGCACAATATGCATTGTAGCCATGGGAGCCATTTAGGTCAAAAACTTAAAAGGAGTCCACCAGGTAATCGTTTACCTGATAACCAAGAGAGCCACCGCCAAGATCTTTGTCCTATGTGGATGAAAAGTGGTCTACAAGGAGAATGTAAATACGACAATCCACTTCATAATACGGAAGTAAAGGAGGCCCACTACAATTCAAGGTCATTCTTTGCTTTTCAGTCAGAGTTCCCTCAAAAGTTAGAACCATTCAGCCAGCCGAATGCTCTTTCCTGCCCACCAGATGTTACTGATGAGGTTGATTGCACTTATGAAAACAAGCATTTGTCAGATATAAACAAAATGAACAAAGACTTTTTTCAAGAAATGGACCTGGAAAAAGAGGGGACATACACTAATGACCGGTTTAATGTCTCAAAAGAAAGTTGCTTAACACAAAACAAAAGGATTTCAGAACCAATCACAAGTTCTAAAACTTCAAAACATTCTCTTAATGAATGGGTGTCAGAAGGACTCGTTGTTTACGAGAATAAATATGATGGTTTGGTCAAGAAGCTTGGCAAAGAAACTCAAAGTTCCAGTCCAGATGGAACAATCAGTGAGGGACATAGCGAACGGGGAATCAGTCCCCCAAGCAAAGAACCAAACCAGCCTCTTGATCATTATAGTATGGACATAGATTGTCACAGCCGTGCAAAATGGGATATGAAACATAAACAGCTGGACACAAGAGACAGCCAATTATTCTACAGTGACTCTGATCAAAATTCATTTTCTCCGTTATATAAAGAAGGCACTAAAATTCACAGTCTTAGAAAAGATGCAACTATAAAAACTATCCCAAGGTTATCAGTACAGCTTAAGACAGACAGCTATTACGATTGGGGTTTAACCAGTGAGAAAATTACCAAAGAAGCAACCCCTATGCTCTACCATCTCTCAGGAGGACGGGACAATCTTTTTACTGGTAAATGTAGCACCACAAATCTGGCAAAACCGCCAGAGCATAACCTTGAAACAAAGACATTCCAAAGGTTGAGTCGTTTGTCTTCTTCGCAGACCACTGACGTTCAAAAAGATGTAAAACAACTTTGTAAGAATAAGAGCCAAAGTCAGCTTGCCGAAATCACAGACAGTTCCTGCGATGATGGGACACATGGAAGCCAAACATCTTCTGCAGAGGAGTGTTTGATGCTTGACTACAGGGAAAAACTTAAGGTTGCACAGAAGAAAGTCTTACGAGAAACTTCATTTAAACGAAAGGACTTGCAAATGAGTTTGCCTGGAAGACTGAAGCTTAATCCTTCAAAAAGGCCCTCTATTGATCATTTAAGATCATATTCTTTATCAAGTGCAAATGAAGATTTTAATGTTGACAACCCTAAAAACTCAGTTGATACTAATTCTAAAAAAGAGGAATATGAAAAATCTGCAGTTTCTCGAATAGGAGGAAGGAAACGAATAACAAAAGAACAAAGAAAGCTATGTTACTCAGAACCAGAAAAACTAGATCATCTTGGTATTCATAACACAGGCTTTACTTGGAAGGAAGAAGGAACAGTTTTAACCAAAAATAAAATTTGTGATTCTGATATGATGCAGCACAAAGTAAGAACTCTAGAAAGCAGAGAACGCACTCTTTCATCCTCCAACCTTTCCAAGACCGAGCTTAAACAGATACAGCACAATGCACTTGTTCAATATATAGAGCGAAAAACAAATCAAAGGTCAAGTAGCAGTTCACAATCTCATATGCCCAGGACATCAGGGATGCAAAAATATGAAAGGAAATCCATGCCTAACAATAGATCATGCAATGACCTCCCTCAAATGTATTTACATAGACGATCGATTGGTGCATCTTCTTCTTATGATGCGACGGTGACGTGGAATGATAGATTTATAAAGCCTTCTCTGCTTGGGGCCTCTATGCAATCTGTCAACATAAATGTGGAAGAAAAGTGCATGACTTTTCCCAAACAGTGCACTTCAGAAGAAGACAAAAAAACTTTTGAACAGTCTCCACCTGCTTGTTGGAAAAAAACAAAGACCTCATTTGGCCAGGTATGGTATAACGCTAAATTCATATGTATGGCTGTTAAACTTCATCATTTAGCTCCATGCAACAAGCCAACTTGGGAAGATTTCCTTCTCTCCTTGAGTACTCTTATGTTTCTTTAAACCACGTAAACAGTGCTGAAGAACTGAGATCAGTTAAATGTATTATGGTAACCTATGCTTACTGTGCTTGCATACAATCTATCTGCACCAGATGGAAATCTTAATGGAATGTATTGGAGCATAAAAATCTCGAGAAGACTCCATCACTTTGAAGTGCCTTCACTTCCATCATGTTTGCCAGTTGAATGCCCCTGGGGAAAGAAGGGAAAAAGTAGGGCTGGTAGTTTTTCACTAAACAATATTTTCTTGGTGGGTTGGTAAAATAAGGTGGCATATTTCATCTCATGTTTATTATATATTATTGATGGGTCAATGCTGGACAGTTTCTCCTGCATGAACGACCAGTAGATATATAGTCTACATATATGATGCTGTATTAGGCCACTCTAATTTCCCAATATTTAAGTTAAATTAAACTGAATTACTGTAGTATCCCATAGTTACTGTTGTTTGTATTCATTTCAGGTCTCAAATGGATGTACAAATGTTTCAGCGTCTGCACTTTGTAATAACCAGGGTTTCAACCACAGGTAAGAAAAATGTCATAGTATAATTAAACTAAACCCAATTCAATAGTCCATTCTAGCATATACTATGGTTTATGTGAATTTGCTTATGAGTGGTTTTTTTTGTCACTTTCACCCACCTTCCCTATGATCTGGCCTGTCCAGTAGTGCCCCGTTAGTAGTGCTAACAGTGCAGTCTGATGGAAGAGAGAATGGAGCAGAAAAGTGTAGATCAGAAATGAAATCTGTTGACTCCTCACAAATGTAATATCATGATGTGGTGCTTACATGCAAATGTGCTACTAAGTTGGAGAAAATATACTTTGCATGTGGTAACAAATGTCACAAACTTATGGACAAAACCAAGAAACCATTCACCTTTTTCTAAAAAAATAAATATTTTTGCAAATATTATGCAGCATGTAAGCCCTATTTAAGTAACGCTCCTTATAAATGTTACTATATTCTGCAAGTATCACACCGGAGAAGTCAGTTATTGGTATACGATGGGTTTCTCCCACATCTCAGCTTGTTTGTTTCTCAACTGAAAGTAGAGATTTTTGCGTTCTGTAACCAATATGATGGTCCTTCATTGGGCCCAAAGGCCCATACAAAGGACATTCACCACAAAGCGTGTATATGATTTCAACATTAAAGTAAACATTGACAAGATTTAACAGTGTTTTAGTTTAGCATTTTCTAGATGAAAAGAAATATGTATGGCTGCAGGACATCTCTTTCATAATCAAGCCATTTATAAATCTTTGTTCAGTTGGGTTCCCAAGAAACTATACAAAATGACATTGGTTCAACAGAGAAAGTGTTTCACAGGAGTACTTGGATAATTTGAGGCAGAATTAGGTACTTTAAAAGCTTGAGGTTAAGGTAAATACAGGATGTGCAAAGGGTTCCAGGCTTGTGGTTATCTAAAAAATACAATAAAATCTGTTCCTTTTGGAACAATTTAAATTATTAATGGGTCCATCACAACTGTGTAACTTGATATAAGCATTGGTGAGGTTTAAGCTGGTTTTCAGTGATCTAGCAACACCTCCTGGACAGTATACAGAGTTACATGATATGAAAAGGTGGAAAATACTTTGTATGTTTACTAAAATAACACTGAATATTTCAGACCTATAGACCTCTGTATGTAATGATCTGTAAGCAGTCTGGAACGTTCTGAATACTTTTTTTACTTTTTGCTCCCATATTTTTGATTCCTAGGCTTTAAAACTGGAATGCCCAAATCTTTTGTACAATCTCTAAAAATTTTTTACATTTTTGTTTTAAAACAGCAGTGCTATATTATAAAATATCTGGGTTTTTTTTATTTGTTATTTCCATAGATTATCTGATGCAGAAGACAGGAGATTGTCTGACAGAGGAAGAGGGAAGTCAATGGAGGAAATTGGCAGTACAGACATAGTCAGGCTTTCAGTACTCAGCCAAAGCTCTGATCAGCTTTACCACATTAAAGAGCCTAAAGTATTGCCAAGGACGGAAAGCGCAAGCAGCACATCTGTGGTCCATCAAGAAAAGCTTTGGGTCAGCACAGTGAACGACTTAGGAAACGTGCCTAGTCAAGCAAGTAAAGAGAACTTTGTGAGGCTCCCTAGATCAGATGTTGCAAGCTCGGCACGAGATAGACATTCCAGGCCCTCAAAAGCAAGTGCTATTTCCTCAACCACAGATAATTCCACTTCTCACTCAGGACTGCACTCTGAAGCTCTTGAGAAAACGCCGTCTTTGGAAATAGAAGATGAGGTCTTCTCACAGGCCGTTGCCATCAGAAAAGAACTGTCAAGCAGGATTCTATTTGTTCCCCGGGAAGAATCAAGAAGACAACTGCCTAACCAGGATGATGCTCTATTTGTTGTCAATGTCATGTCTGGGCATGGGCAACTAGAACACCGGATTGTGAATTATCCTTCCCAAAGGTAACAGGATTGTGAATAAATATATGTTTTGTTCATTATGAAATCTTAAACATCCTGTCTGGTTTTTTGTTTCAGATGAATTGTTTTTATTTATTTATTTTTTTTACAAATCTCACCTGGCAATCAAAGGATTTCTTTTTAACAGTGTAGTTTTGTTTACTTTTTAACATGCAATCGACTACATTCAGAAAAGATCTCTCCATTTTCTAGGTTGTTATATGGAGCCATGAGCTAAAGTAGGTGTCATTTCTCTGGTAAACACAAATACAGTGTTTGTGTAACAACGCTACTTAGTTTTCAAAGTTTGCTTTATTACAAACATTAAAAGCTAATGTTTTGGAGAAAAAAAGACCTTCAGCATTTTTGGGGTTCTTATGTTTCTGTTAACCTTTGTAACTCATACTTGCTTGTTTTGTTGAGTGCCGCGACGTTGTCTGCAGCAAACTGACATTCTTCCTGTCTTTAGCTCTGAAACTGTTGAGAAAGATGTTCCAGAAGACAGTAATGAGGTGAGACATGATCCGAATGACCTCCGTGAAAGTTCAGCAGTCAGAAAATCTCTCCCCAGAGAAGGCTGCGAAGAAACAAAATCAGCAGAGTCAAAGTCAATGAGCGATTCACAGTCGGAAGAACCAATTCCCACTTTATCTAGCCAGGTGAACGCACTGCAGTCATTTCAATTTTCTGCTGGCCAAAACAAAAATTTGGAGAATACTGATGTAGTTGGACAGGAGCCAGACGCCAGCATGATAAGCAGTGATCCAGGAACAGTAGAGGACTCGCCTAGAGTCCATTGGAAAACCTCCAGAGATGAGAGGCATGCAAAGCTAGTTAAAGACATAATTGCTGAAGACAAGTCTCTCGTTGATATACTGGATCCACTTCCTGTAAGAGAATCTGCAATGGATCTTATGAAAAACCTGTTCCCTGTGGACATTTTGGAAATGGAAAGATGCAGGAGTAGACAACATCAAAGAAAAGATAACGAAGTAAACTTAGGGGACAACAAGTAAGTTGTAATTTAACCCTTTCCTCATAAAAATATATGATCCCAAGAAATTACAGTTATGAATATACCAACAGTAGAAATGGAGCTTATTATTTATAGCCAGACTTTGAACAGGCTTTACTGTTATGTAAAATATAATATTTTATACAGGTTGGGTCTTGATGGTGCATCAAAACTGCCGCCCAAAACTTTGCTGCTTCTTCAGAATTCTGTTCTCCAAAAGCCAGAATGTCCAAGTGATCTCACGTCAAAGAAAGTAGGTCCATCAACACTTGCCTGTTTACATCTGCACAACATACTATACCTTCAAAAAGACTGCACTTTAAATCATGCCCCTGTCGATACTGAGTAGGTTAAGAGATATAATGGTAGCATATCCACGGTCATCTTGAACCAGACTGAGGGATCAATGTAATGTTACTTTCCAATGTCTAAAGCAGATGTTTGTGCATATCTTTTAGATGAAATTAACTGTGACTTCCTGCATGTGTCAGAGATCAGACAGGTCTGAAAAATTCCTCAGTGTCCTATCTGATCATATTGTGGAAAATGTGGAGACAGAACAGCATTTACAGTCCTAGCAAGTCCTAGACCAACACTGGTGGTCAATCAGCTATAAGGCCTGAAGAAAAGGATGAATTGTGTTACATATGATACAAATATCATAGGAAGTGCAGGTTGTGGTACAGAGTTTCTCTTAAGCTGTTCTCATTATGTGTTTCAGATTGAATTAATATCCAACATCAGCACAAAGCTGTTAGAACTCTGTGAGCAAAGAGAATCACTTCTTTCTGATCTCAATGAAAACCTGTCTCAAGGCAAAAATATGGAGTCCGTAGTAAAAGAGATCTGTAAACCTAATGAGTATGAGCGCTACATGATGTTTATTGGGGACCTGGAGAAAGTGGTGAGCCTTCTCTTCTGTCTGTCCATGAGGCTGGCTCGAGTGGAGAATGCATTGAGCAAGATAGATGACAATACAGATGCAGAAGAGATGGTAAGCGAGTACTGTGTATTATGCAACATAATTTATGTATGCTTATTCATATTTTTTACAAGATTCAGGAATCTAGTTTTTCTGACTAGTTTTTGGGTCAACTCACTTCTCCAACAGCTTTACCCTTAAATTCCCATCATTATTCATTCTACCAAGGAAAACTCACCAGAATCCATTAGCTTGAGGAATCTTTTCATGCAAATTTAACTTCCTAGATTTTAAATTTAAAACCCTTGCAAGTTTCAATCTAAATGAAATCCTAAAGAAACCGCTGAAACAGATTCTAACCGTACATAATGTACAAATGTTTACAAATACTAGCGTAAGGAAAATTAATATATCTGTTTGAGTTTTTATTTTTTGTATGGATCATGAAAAGGGCTTAATTGTAAAGTGTTACAGAGAATGCACTTAAAATTATTTATAGAGGAATGTTTACACGGTTTCAGGATAACAGGATAACTAAATGTATTATATCGCTAGCTTGTCCCTTTTGATTGGAACTCTGTAATTATTTTGGTGATATTTAGTTTAGAAGCTAACTTAATGCATATAAAGTCAACGTTATCCAACCGATTTCCTGTCCAACAATTGGCAGTTTTATAATAATTGAGAGATACATAACGGGAAGGAAAATTTATAGAAATCCAGAGAATTTAAGGTGCTATTTCCCGTTTTTACACTAGGGGGGGGGTATGTATTGCTTATTTAAATCTGAAAATATAGTTACATGCCTCTATTCTGTGTGTAAAACTGAGAGCAAAGACCAATGTCTCTTCAACAAATGGACTGAAAGGTGTAATGATAAAGTCAGACACAAGGTGGCTGTCTAATAATGAGATACATCTCCAGCCGAAGTAAGTTTGTGACAGGCATTCACAAAAGCTTTGGCATCGTAGTGTTTCCATATTGCCTTGCATGTATTTTGGGGGGTTTGGTTAAAAAAAAAACAAAAAAAAACAAACATCCCATGAAATATCTTTTTCAGTAACTTACATGGATCACTAAAGAGTAGTCTGTTATAGTCAATGTGTGGCATAGTTTGGGATGAGGTAATTATATGTTCACCATTTTTGCTACAAACCATATATGAGAGAGAGAGAAAAGTTTCAAAGCTTGCTTATTCCAGATCAAATTCTCACTTCATTTTTCTTTTGTTTTTTAAAAAAAAATCAGCAATCCTTAAAGGAACGTCACAACCTTCTGTCCAGACAGAGAGAGGATGCCAAAGATTTGAAAGAAAATCTAGATCGCAGAGAACGAGTGGTAACGGGAATTCTGGAAAAATACCTGAATGAACATCAGCTAGAAGACTACAAACATTTTGTAAGGCTGAAGACATCCTTTCTGATTGAGCAGAAAGACCTTGATGAGAAGATTAAATTTCATGAGGAACAGTTAGAGAGTCTTCAAAACAGTATTCCTCCTCCATGAACGAGGAGGAAATCCCACCTTCTCCGTGGCATCCTTCCTCTTGACAAGAGTCCCACTGGCTCTGTTTTAGTGAAATTTGGTGCTGTTGACTATGCTGCTGCTACTAAGGTTAACAGAAGTTGGGCCTTACCTGAAATGTAGGCTGGACTCGCTAAAAAGCATTTGTGACAGTGTTAATTGGGCAAGAGAAGAATGTGTTGAATTGACATAGAGGGGAAAAAAACAATCAATTTATGTGGCTTGTTATCAGTGTTTTTGTCTTTATCAATGTTGTTACAACTAATGACGTGTCCTCCATTCTTCGTTTTCTGGTTGATGAAATTATTTGAATAAAAATCATATGTATATATTTGTGTTTTGGAAACGTGTGGGAGGAACATAGTGGTAAATCTGCCCAGTAAGAAGGCAATAATATGCAGAATAATATGTATCCTCCTTCAAATCTTCAGAAATTTTAGAAAGGATTAACACCACACGGCTTAATATAGTTACGCCGTAGTTGCTATGGATTCTGCTTGCTATCTACAAAAATCTACATTGCGAGAGGTAGTGTATTATTGGTTAATGTCTAACAGTCTACTTGCTTCTCATGTGCCCCAAATAAAGTAGATTTCTTGCAAAAGAAAAGAAATAATTGGCAATAACTGTCTTTTATAACATTTGAACGTTAAATGGTTAAGTTTTTCTTATATTTTAATTCTTAACATCATTGAATTATGTATCAGATTTTAATACTGTAGATGTACATAGTATTTCTTGGAAAGAAAAATGTAATTCTATGTGGCTTCTATGGTAAATCAATTGCAGCTGTATGCTACCCAGCTTTTGGGGCCCCCATACTCCTGTACTCCCGGAATCTCTACCTTAAATAATAATGTTAAGGAGACCTGTACCATTTTAACATTCCGGATCTTGGGGAAGAGGGGTGCACTTTTTAACATTAAGGAACCTTGGAGCAGAGGACGGTATAGGGAAAACTTGCGGGTGGTCTTGCTGGTGTTGCGGGCGGTCAGGCACTGTACCTGCGGGTCCCAGTAATCCCGCGCAGTCCCGCAAGGCTGTCTTCGCGCTGCTCCCTTACAGTGACCCTTCTCTTGCTCCGCCCAGGAACAAAACAGTCACGTGATGTGACGTCACTTCCTGTGACTCCGCCTTGTTCCTGGACGGAGCAAGAGAAGAGACGCTGTGAGGGAGCAACTTGAGGGCAGCCTTGCGGGACTGCGCAGGAAATCTGCAGTTCAGATAAGGAGGTGGGCGTGGTTGGCCACATTTGTGGCGGGAGCTGGCGGGATTGGACAAAAAAAACGGCGGGAGCGGGATTAAAAAAGTAGTCCCGCGCAGGGCTCTGCCTTGGAGGATTAAATTATGTTGATACTGGCCTAGAACAATTCTTATGGTGAATTTGCCTGTTAAGGCATGGTGAAACCCTGAGAGTTCCCAAGTATTGTTCCCTTCCTTGTTAATTGTTAAGTGACGTTTGATAAAGGCAGCAAAAATTTCCTCTAGTGAGATAAGATTAGAATTAATGCTAGACTGGATGTTTAGGTTATCTGTTTTACAACACATTGTACAGAAATAGCCATACACATACTTTCCCCCGAGGACTGGTGGAGTTCTGTGGACAACCTTGAATAGTGGCATATGAGCAAATACTTCTTAATAGCTGATTAGCTTTATTTGCCATGCTCTAATCTTAACATTGAGAGGGTCAAAATGGAGAAAACAAGTCCTATCTCCTGGCAAAAATTCTTGGTCAGTTGTCCAGATATTTTAATCCCTCTGCTAAATGAAGACTCGAAGCAGTGATGCCTTTAACAGGGAAGCTGCTGTAGGCACTACCCGCATTAGATGCCCGTTTTGGGTTTTTGAAGCAACTAATTGCTTGCAGGGAAGTGTTCCGATTAAAATAAGGAAAACTTTCTCTGCGTCGGTGTGGAGGTTTTGATAGACTCCTGGAAATACCATGTGAGCTGGCTGGCAGTGAGCGTTTCACGCATGTGCACTGCTAAACAGGAGATGCGTTCGATGAAGCACATTTACCACAAGCCTTGATGAATACTGATTCTGATGAATCCCTCCATGTATTTGCAAGTAAACATCCGTATGAATTAAAGTGCATATGATGGAAGGAGTGTTTGTTTAGATCAGTGAGACTTAATTGAACTAGTCACTATGAAGTGCCAGCTCAGCATTTCTTCTGATGGGTGGCCCCTTATAATATATAGTGAATCTGAGGAGTTGAAACTACAACTTTCCTGCTAAAGTCCTATTTTAATGAAAAAACCCTCAAAGAATGCATCTAATTCACCTGTTTTTTTAATATGTCATGATTTGCTGCTGAATGTTACACTAAGTCAAGCAAAGCAGATTCTGGGTATCTGTGCATAAAGAGATCATATACTGAGTAAGACAGGCTATTACAGAGTAGGCAGCATTTATTAAGACATCTTCTTAATTGTGACAGTCCCTTCAAGTGAGTTCTTTCAGTTGTCCAAATCTCCTGCTCTGCGGCACGCTTCTAGGTAAAACACCTGATAGAGCTGCTTGAGTACACCAATTTTCACAAGCTTCGTGTTAATCTGGTGCTGAATAGCATGAACACATCACCATACCTGACAACATTTCAAGTGGTCAAAGAGAGACAATTTTGTTTTAGGGGATGTACTTGTCAGTGTTAATGGTGCTGGGTTTTTCCCAAAAAAATGAACGCATATCATTTTCACATATTGCTGACCAGCACAGGTAAAGTTCAGTTCTGCAGAGTGTGAGATCTAAAATTGAGTAATTGGGTCCCGTCTATGAGTTTATACATCTCGCATAGTGCAGAACCACACTTTACTGGGAAACATGACCATTGTGATGAAATCCCCATTACATTTGTTGGTGATGATGTTCTAGCCTGTGTCTTATTTATTAGGGGAACATTACAGTGCGGATGTAGCTGAACTGAAAGTGTCAGGGATGGTCTAACTATATTATGCACCATTTTAATATAAAATAAGTTACTGCTCCAAATAGAGCAAATCCTAATGGAATGCAACAGCTCTTTTTGTGAATGCGTTCCCACGGCCTCATTCTCTCACTCTGGTCACTACCTTCTGGCTCCCAAAGAGCTATTTCGCAGATAAATTAGTGAGGCCCAGTTCCACTATTTTGAGCTGTCTGTGCTTCCCACAGACATCCAATTAACATGTCCAGTGCTGGGCAGACCTCAAACCAGATTTTGGGTGAAATAATTTCCCAGGCCTCTGTGCCGAAAAGGTTAAGACTGGGAAAATGACAAGCTAAAGGGCTTTTCTATAAACCATTATTACAAAGGCTGCTGGGTTGACACATTTTGGCTCAGGAGAGAAAGTTTTTGGAAAGGCATCTCTGAATGCATCCAAAAACAAAATTAGCTCTCATTCTGTTCCCAGGGTTCAGGAAATGCAGCTTTCCCTCGGCCATTCAAGTAATAGCTAATATAACTCCTTAGAATCCACATTTATTTTTAAATATCATATAAAATACCTTTATTAGAAAATGTTTATAAAATATCTGCATGGCTTTGCATAGCATTGCTCAAAATGTCTTGGTATGTCCCCTTCAGCATACCAAGACATTTTGGATAATGCTATGCTTCCGATTTTGTGGAAACAGTTTGGGGAAGACAATTTTCTGTTCCAGCATGACTGCCCCAGTACACAAAGCAAGGCCCATAAAGACATGGTTGGATGAGTTTGTGGAGGAACTTAACTGGCCTGCACAGAGCCCTGACATCAACCCCATTCAACACCTTTGGGATAAACTGGAATGGAGATTGCAAGCCAGGCCTTCTCGTCCAACATCAGTGCCTGACCTCACAAATGCTCTACTGGATGAATGGGCAAACAATCCAAAATCTTGAGGAAAGCCTTCCTAGAAGAGTGGAAGCTGTTATGCCTGCAAAGAGGGGACCAACTACATTTTAATGGCCATATATTTAGAATGCAATGTCATAAGTCCCTGGTGTGAAAAATTGCCCAGGGGCCCCCAACTTCAACACCTGGTCTGTGCCATCATTACCCCCCCCACACACACACACAACTGGCTTGTACCTTATTTGCCCCCTCTTCCAACATACAACATATGTAAACACACTTACACAAATTACACACACAGACTCTATCTCACCCCACTTACACAATTACACATCCATGCTCACACATGCACATACACACACACAGGGCCGGCCCAAGACTTAATGCCGCCTGGGGCGAAGTTTAAAATCCCCCTGCCGACGCCGGGGGGGGGGGGCGGCATTTTAAACTTCGCCGACGCCATTTTCTACCCTCCCTCCCTATTATATACCCTATCCCCCTTTGTACTTACCTTTAAACAGTCCTGCGGCGAGTCTCCCTGCTCTGCCACAATGCCGGCTTGTAATGCTGAGCGCCGGAAATTGACGTCACTTCCGGCGCTCAGCATTACAAGCCGGCACTGAGTTAGAGGGCTCGCAGGGGAGAGAGAGGGGCGCCGAGCGGGTAAGCGAAAACCACTCGGCGCCCCTCTCTCTCCGTCCCTTCAAAAGTGCCGCCTGGGGCAATTGCCCCACTCTGCTCTATTGTAGGGCCGGCCCTGCACACACACACACAAGTAGACGTGTATGTATGTATGTATGTATGTATATATATAAGCAAACACATAGACATATATCCCACCTCCTGCTCCTGCTTACCTCATTGCTCCTGCAGCTTTCCCTCTGGCTGCTTGCGCACAGTGTGCGGGCAGCCTCGGTTTCACCTCGGGGTCATGGACCCCAATATGTTTTGCTGGTTCAAAATAAATCAGAAAGGGTCCTTCTGAACTAAATTAGTGCAGTCCAGGTCAGAAGGGCCGTTTCTAAACTAGAGGCACGGGCCGATCGCAGCTGTGACTGCTGCGACCCTTGGGTAAGTTAATAATTTTCCCATATTGCCGACCAGCAGAAGTAGTCAGGTGCTGTCGTGCGTTATGTAGCATGCGTAAACTTATAAAATAGAACCTGTTGCCCAGCTGTAAAAGAGGGCAGCATTTTACTGGTAAGCATTATGTTAAAGTGATGTGTCCTGGAAAACATGGCTGATGTGGCCTAGTAGTAATTAGCAGTATATTAAGAGGTGTAAGGGGCTTTGTAATAGACAGAGCCGATTACTGTGAAGTTAGGTTCCGGTAACAAGCCCACTTAAACAATGTTGCCATGTAGAAATTTTGTTAGAAGTTATTTTTTTGCCTAGAGGCCACAAGCTGAAGAATGTTGTCCGACAAACTCTTTTCTTTAAAAAAAAAATCTGAAAATCTCATCTCTTTATGTGTACCACGGCCATTGCTCTACTAAATGTGCGATGACATTTTAATGAAGATAATAAGGCTAATAAAGCACTCCACAGCCACCAAATTTCCACAGCCCCTAAGTTACATCTCAATGGCCCCCAGATCACCCTGACACAACCCTAAGTCACCCCAATACATTGTATCTTGCCATACCGTCACAAAAAAGCTATGTATTTCTTTTTTCATGTTTGTTTTAAGAAGTAAGTTTTAACTTAATATTCAACAGAAACTGAAAGCAAAAAAAAAACCAACACAATTGTATATGAAAGCCACGACTTAAGTTTATGGTTCAGTAAAAACTGGTGTAAAAGTCTAAAACAAATAGAATGGACAGTAGGCTTTTTGTTTGGCTTCGGTGTCACAAAATATTCCCAGCCAACCATAATAAAATTAAAGCACGTGTCTGAATACAGAATGTTTAGTCAGCCACCCTTTGTGTCTGAAGGTGGATCATATATATATATATATATTAGTGAAATCATATTTAGCAGAGTAGATTTATTTGAAGAAACACTTCAGATACCCAGAAAGGGTTATTATTTCTATCAGAGATGACTTCACTCTACAGGAATGCATTGGAATAGGTTTTTATTTCAGTTTTCATCCTGTTTGAATTGGCTTTAATAAAAGGCCGTCTGCTAATTAAAACAGGAGTTTGTGTGCGAAGATGGATGAATGTGCCTTTTCAGCTTCCAAAAGTAAACATACATATATTTTGTACGGTGCTGCTGTAGCTATAATTCTACCACCAGTGATTTTTTTTTTCCCCGAGCAAGTATACGGATACAAAGGCACATGAAAATGCAATAAATTGTGCGATGTTGGGTTAGGAACCATAGTTAATGTGCCAAATTAGATTATTGCCTATATCCACCAACTTCCCAATTGGGAAGTTGTGCGTGAAGAATTCATTTTTTTTTTTTTTTTTTTTTTTACACACAAAATTGTTTACATACAATGTATTGTGAGTTTTAGGGCTGTAGAACAATGTGATCAACTCACACCTACCAATCAGTCTGAGTTCACAGCAAAGAGGGACATTAGGGAAGGAAAGAGGTAGCGCTGGATTTGGTCCAGAAGAAAGATACTTAGAAGGCATGAAAATGAGAGCTCAGTAGATATTCTTAGAATGCTACATGTTGAGAGCCATGTCCACAGACAGAAAAATTGAAGTAGGAGGCTAAGCTCAATGATTTTTGCCAGTAAACCACAAATTCATACATTGTCTCAATTGTCTTGTTCCAATAGAATAATCATATTTTGTGGCAATTGTAAAACTTCTATATCGGTAACTAAACTGAGACCCAGCACAATGTACATCTGATAAGAGGAGGCTAAAGTACATGTCACGGTATTATTTTACAGGTAGTTTCATTTTGTGTATCTACTAGGTGGAGCCACCCAAAAGTTTGCAGCTAGGCTAGTCTATGTAGTAGTATAGTATATATACTAATATACACACTAATATACACATACACACACAGTGTATATTGTTAATCAAACATTTATTATGCCTATGTATCAAGTGTGTGCTCCAGCTTACTTGAATTCACCTATCCTTTCTAAGAGAAGGTCATGGCAATTGTTTTCTCAGAGATGAAACAGCATCCTGACTTAGATAATGGTTCATCACAATGGCAAGGCTGCATTGCTCACCAGCTTGGGACCCTAGGCTGCCACCAACGTTGCTTATATGTTTGGGCTGGCTCTGTTTATAAGCATGAAGTTCTCCTTAAATTAGCAGTAATGACTACAATTTTAGATGAGCCTTGCTCTCCGTGTTAGTGGTGGATCTCAGTTGTGGGTGGCCTAGCTTCTACGCATGTTCCTCCACCGCAACCTCTCTGCAGAGGAATCGCCTACTGCGTTGATCGCAGGTTGCGCCTAGATCCACATTCGCAGTCACTGTGCACGCGTGACAAATCCATAATGCCCTGACAAATGTTGACTGTAAAACCTCCAGCTGTACCCAGCTCATAACATTCTCGTGTAATAGGATACTCTAATAGTAACCAGGGCCGGCTTTTGGGGTGTGCGACCTGTGCGACCACACAGGGCGCCACACTCCAGGGGCCGCCGCCGCCGCCGTAGTGTACCGCTGCCGCCAGCAGCGTACCTAGCGGGGGGGGGGGGGCGGTCCGCACCGGGTGTCGCTCATCAGGGGGGCACCCGGCACCCCTCCAGAGACGGACAGTAATGTCCGCCGCTGGAGGAGCAGGCTCGCAAGGGAGCGGTATCGGAGGTCTTTAACAGACCTCCGGCTCCCTTGAGTGATTTTAATCCGGTTCAAGGATCTCCCTTGAACCCGGCTTAAAATCACTCAAGGGAGCCGGAGGTCTGTTAAAGACCTCCAACATCGCTCCCTTGTGATCCGCGCGGCAACAGCTGCTGTACGCCGGCGTTTGTTGTCAGATCCCGGCGCACAACACTGAAGCCGCGCCCACCGCTGTCCGTGCCTTCTGACCCGGAAGAAGACAGAAGAACTGAAGAAGAGGAGCGAAGAGAAGGAAAAGGAGCTGTAAGGAGAAAAGAGGAAAGGAAAGCATTCAGTGAGAGTGGATTGGTATATGTGTGGATTGGTATGTGTGTGGATTGGTATATATGTGTGGATTGGTAAGTGTGGATTGGTATATATGTGTGGATTGGTATATATGTGTGTGGATTGGTGTATATGTGTGGATTGGTAAGTGTGTGAGAGTGATGGGTGTTATGCTGTACCATTTCCAATGTCTTTTTCATGATCTAATTATGCTCTAAAAGTACATCATAACTCCCATCATTCTATACTGTTCCATACAGAGCTGGGAGGCAGAGGCCTTGCACCCCCACCGCAGGACTCCTGAAAGGTAAGTGAACTTCAAAGAGGGAAAGGGTAGATAGATAGATGGGGGTAGATAGGGAGAAGGGAGTGAGACAGGGGAAAGGGGGTAGATAGGGAGAAGGGAGTGAGAAGGGGTAGATAGGGCAGAAGAGAGTGAGAAGGGGTAGATAGGGCAATCATACTCCTATCATGCCAAGTCTGCGAGTACATCCTGGAATCTGGGTATGCCTGGGCATGATTGGAATGTGATTGCTGTTTATATATATATATATATATATATATATATATATATAATATTATTTAATTGTTTTGTCCTATTTTGGTGTGTTACTTACTTTAAATAAGTGTTAGATTTTTTTTATGGTGTTGGGGGGGGTCATATTCGGTTTTGGCCAGGTAAATGCTGCACTTTCGGTTTCAGTCCAGAATTCGTTTCGGTGCATCCCTACTACTAAGCCAGACAATGAAGTGGTAGGCCTACCACCACATCAATGTTTGGCGTAGTATATAGTGATTGAGGTTTTGTTACAAGTTTTTATTCCTTTCTTTTTTTGGGATGGGGGGGGGCGCCAGAGGAGTAGTCCGCACAGGGCGCCAGAACACCTAAGGCCGGCTCTGATAGTAACAGACTTTGTCTCATCACGCCTGATACATATGATTAATAATGTTCATGTGCAGGTTTCTTTCAAGTATGTGTCACACCTGCAAAAAAAAAAAAAAAAGTTCTGTGCAACTGCAAACTTCTGTTCTAACCCATCAGGTGAGACGAAATCCAACAAAATATTGGTTTTGCATAATTATTTCCATATCTTTTCCAGGTTGGATATAACATTCTAGCATTTGCAATAATGGCATTTTCAGAAGAAACATATCAAATAGGTCACTGCGGATTTAATAGTTGTTTTTTTCCAACAGAAGAATGAAATCACACCTGGTAATATAGATATTATACACGTATTATATATGGAAATATAATAGTTTGAGTGTCCACTTTACCTTAGCAAAGCCTAGAATGTATTCATGGGGAATTGGACCAAAGAACCAAATTGTAAGAAGATAGCAAAGGTTGCCAAGCCTATAGTCACAGTAGATGGTCATATCTAAACGGGAAATGCTCTTCACGATATGCACAAGTCCTAAAATCTGCTGAGCGGCATTATATATTTATAAACATGAATTGCAGCCTTTTTTGTTATGTTTGTGTTAAATGCCAGATACCCAACTCATGAGATGTACTGCTTTACAAGGCTTGTTTGCGTGCCTTTTCACGCAATCTACTTTTTGGGTGACTTTTGCATTCCATTAAGTGTTATAACAAGATAGTCTTATAAATACATTTGAGCGATCTGGATATGGTTGCCACATCAGCCTAGATCTAGTTTAGGTCTGTCCTCTTGCACCCCCACTGCCATCTTGAGACGTAGTGAGGTCTAACACTGGGATATGACCTTAGATCCTGGGTTGATTGGGTCAACAAATTGTGAGGCAGCTACCGTGAAAGAATGACTGTATGTTTTCTATATTATCCTTGACCACAGAGAAAATGGTGTACTAACTCTCCACATTTCATCTAGGCGCATCATTGCAACGCTCATTGGCACATTTGATGACCTGTTCTCGGGGATCCTGTATAGAGGGATTTACAAACAGTGCGATGGAACTGAAGGACAACCTAGGAGACCCATTTTTTTAAAAATTGGTGTAGTCTTTATTAAAAAAGAAATCTTATCAATTTAGTCATCCAGGCCCAAAATGAGCATGCCATGTGTTCCTTAATGTGTAGCAACATTGTCAATAACTTTCATAAGTAGTGTTTCCCATACTAATAAATCTAGCAATGGAAAATTAAGCATTAACCCCATCAAGAGCTGAATTTCTCAAATAAGACAATATGTGCTTTCTGACAATTCAGTTCAGAAAATCAACTAAATGGAAGTAACAAATAGACTAATTTAAATCCTTGAAATACTAAACTCAAAAAACTGGCAATCTTATGACAGAACCCAAAATGTACCTTTGCGTTGAATACGGAACCAAGAATACTTTTAGGCGTTATTAGGGTTAGGGATCTTGATTCAGTGAGTAGGAGAGGGCAGCGTTTATTGAGCTTTCACTACATGTAGAAATAGCCGACCGATACAATTCTTTAAATAAGAAAATCTGGTACTATATATATAGTATAGATAGAAAACATAACTTTTTCCATAACATTCTGTGTAAGCAATCCTGGGGCTGTATTATTACTCATCAGAAACAGGAAGCAATTAAAGTATTATTCATTTCCTACTATGCTTTTAATAAACATTTTTTTCCCCAATACAGTTTATTAAGCCAGGCATTTCAACGACGTAATAACTGCACTGCAGGGACCATGTCTTTTGCATGGCACCATGTAGTATACACTTCCCAACACCAAAAGTTCATATATTAGATAGCCTTTGAAATACTAATTACCATAACTTTTTCAGTCGAAAAAGGCTGATCCATGTCCTTCAACTTCTTCAGCCTCATAGATAAGGAATGGCATTTTAATTAGTAATTATCATATTGGGGGCACTCCCAATGCATTCTCCCCTTGCTGCACTATCCAAGATTGAACTCTGCCACCTCCCATCCGTGCCAACGGCATTCCAGTTTGCAGAACATTTTAACCGACCATCAAGGCAGAGGGAGAGAAGCCAAGTTGCACTGCAGAACATTAGATACAAAAGAAAAGGCCAGGAATAGGAATGCTACATTATATAAGCCGTCTCATTAGTTTGCTATTTAACTAGCATTTTTTTTTTTTTAATGGACAACCTCAAAGAAAAATAATCTATATTTACTAGCCTCCATGTGAGGTTCCTTTAAACAAATGTATATTAATGATTTTAATAGCCTCAGAGGATGGTGTTAGAACCCTTTAATAAAAGATGAAATCATGGCTTCTTGAAACCAAGAAGTTGACAGAGGAAAGAAATTACAGAAGGACCTTAACACTTTTGAGAGTTTACCAATTAAAAGAGCCTGCTGTGTCATTATGGGATACATAATGTCACCGACACGCTTATTTATAACATAAGTAATTTTGTCATTTAAATTTTGCCTGTAGTTCAGGGACAACATCAGTGCAAACCAGAAAATCTCAGCTGTGGGATAACAAACTAAAAAAATTATACTAAATTGAAACTCACTACAAATCCAGAGTATGAATATTTCCATGACCCGACACCAAATTGTTTCTTCCAGCATGAACAAGAATATTCCAGTTTCCCTTTCAATATTTGGAAAATGTGAACTGCACGAAAAAAGTCCATAAAAGAGGAGAGATTTGTAATTTCAGTGGCTATGTCGTTAATAATGGCTAAAGAAATCAGAAACCGGTCTGCGTTTTCCCACCGGCTCTTCTGGTGGTGGTTGTTCTTCTTCTTCATAAAGGGAGTTAACGGATGGGTAGCTGTCTCTAGCCTTGACTTTCTTTTTCTGAGCTGTGGGTGCATTGAAAAATTTATTGAAGGTACTAGGCTTTTTGAGGCCTTTTGCCAAGTCGTGAAAAGCTATGTCATCAGATAAGACACCAAGCAGAGCACTGGTTGTCCCCAATAAGGAGGAAGCAACCTTTGAGTTTCTTTTGACTGGAAAAACATGTTCTGTGGTGGTGGCATGTGGATCATTTAAAAGACACCTGATTTTCAGCGATGCCCCTTTCTTTAAGTACTGGTATGGTTTCCTTCCACTGTTGTCTCTGATATTCACTTTAGCGCTGTAATCTCGTACAAGCATTATCATAACGTCCTTATGATTGTGTATAGCGGCTATATGAAGTGGTGTATAACCTCCATAGGACTTCACATTCACGTCGAGACGTGTGCCACCATTTGCAGACATGTCAAATAATATCTTGACCATTTCAGTGTTTCCACTCTTGGCTGCCCAGTGCAGAGCTGTAAAGCCAGATATGAAGTCTCTTTTTTCAGCCAGTTCACCATCATTCAAAAGGAGACCAAGGAGTATGTGACTCCATCGACCATTAGTGGAATTGACCAACCAGTCGTGGCTAGATGCCTCCAGAGGAACATCAGTATACTTGTTCTCATCGTTAACCTTTAAAAATTTTGATGACCTCTTAGTAAGAGGGGATTTTGCGCCTGTATCATCCAGCTGTCTTCTGCTTATATGAGGAGACCTAGGTTGAGCAGGGTGTGTGAATTCGTGTATAGGTGTGTTGGCAACACTTGGTTGATTTAGGTCCATATCTTCCTGGTCATCTAAACTCTGGACAGATTGCTGTGCATACCTCAAGGGCAGCATAAATGGTTTCTGAGCCAATTCATTTGCTGCCCCTTTGTTCTTTTCTCCAGTAGCCCAGGGTTTAGGAACAGGTGCTGGTCCTGTGTTGTCTATCCTCGACACAATATCAAACACTGACACCCTTTTGCTCTCACTGTCCTCTATCTCATCAGAAGATACAGGTCCCTTCTCCTCAGGTGAACTGTCAGATGCAGAGGCCAAATCTGAGTTCTGCCCAATACCACTGTCTTTCTCCTCCATTACATTATCTGGCAATTTGACTTCAACTTGCAAATCATCATTGCCTCCAGCTATAGTCTGCTGGGAAGCCTCCTTGGTCTCATGTTGGTGTGAGTCATCCTGGCTTGCAGGTAAAGGTGGAGTGCTGCCTCCCTCAGTCTCTCTCCTACTGGGGGCCACTTGCTCTCTCTCTGCCAGCAAATGAGAATATTTCTTCCTCAACACCACAAATTTGGTTCCTTCAACATCCTTCACTACTGCAATGTTATTCACAAACCTTTTGAAGAGTTCTCTGTTGTTGGCTTTTTCCTGGGGATCATGGCTGTCCACCACGGATTTAAATCTCCTGAGCAGCTCAGAATTCTTGACGCTCCCACCATTCTCCAGTAGATAGTCCAATACAATCTCTTGTGACACAGCCATCTTTCACCTCCAGAAGTGGTGGGGAGGAGATGGCTCCTGCTTCTTCAATTTAGGGATCCTATGCGAAGAGAAGTGGAAAGCAGCAAAGCGTGTAGCTCCTGAGTCCTAAGTCCTACATGACTTCTCCCTTCACCTTTAGTGGAATTTACCTGTTGCTTCCGGGGTGAAACTTCTGATCAGCTCTGCTACGCCCAGCAGTGATCAGTCAATACTGGGAGGGGGAGGATCAGCCGGCTGCTACGCGAGTCATTTGATAATAGCTGGATCTGTACCTGCATTGGAGAAACTCTATACCCCAAACACAAAGCAATACACACCAGGTAAGCAATGCCTTCACCAGGTAAGCAATGCCTTCACCAGGTAAGCAATGCCTTCACCAGGTAAGCAATGCCTTCACGAGGTTATTGTAATGAATGCCCTCTAAACCTCCCCCCCCCCCCCCCAATTGCTAGCCATATAATGCTTGGTGTCAGTGTTCTGTTATTTATTTTTCTGTTTGTTTTTTTTCTATACAAGTGATGTTTTTGGCTACCAGTTTATTTAAATACAATCATTCTGGTCATTTATTTTCTTTCAGGTGTGGAAAAGAACATTGAAGTTTCCTGGAGGTGCATTTAACTATTGCATTGCTGCCTTTATTGAAAAATCTTGTTTTTGGCATCAAAGGCATTTTGTTTGCCAGATGTGGTTAACAAACCTCTAAAGTAAAACAGACATTCATGTCAAATAGTTCTGGCTGTTAAAATAAGGTTTTTAACCCTATTTTATCAGGTTAAAGGCAGTTGCTATGTGTGAAAGGTGGCAAACTTTACCTGAGCAGAGCACATAATATAGTTATATGAATTAGTCTGACAAGTCAGCCCCCCCCACCCCATGCACATATGCTGATAATGTTCCCATTTGGCTACTTCAAGCTTCACAGATTGCTTTAATATGCCTTTTTGTGAGGCTGTCAGGGGCCGTAAACAGTCCCTTTAAAAGATTAAGTGAAAAAGCCCAGGTACGTAAATTAAAATACATTTTATGATCCCAGGGCCATCTTAAACATAATGAGGGTCATGGCCAGCTCCTCCAAAATGATTGGCTCTACCCAATGTGCTAATCTCTATCCCAAATTTAGGGTTGGCCCAAGACGTTGTGCTGCTTGGGCCCATGGATGGAATGCCCCCCAACAAAAACTATGCCCAAACCCAAACCCAGACACACAAACTCAGACAGACCCCAATAAACATACCATGCAGACACATAAACCCAGACAGATGCACACACATATGTAACACATGCTAACATGCGGAGACACACACAAACTCACATGTAACCACACACATACCCTTACAGAGAGACAGACACACACACACAGAAACAAACCCACATGTACCCCCACACACACATACCCAGACGCACACACAAACCCAAATGTACCTGCACACATACCCATACGGAGAGACACGCATACCCAGACACGCACACACTATACTAAGTATAGACAGCAAATAGACTTAAGAAGACATGGTTACTGATGTAAATGTGTGCTATATGCAATTACACACAAACCAATTATGGTTATATTTTGAGATGTAAATTGAGATGTATATCACTATAGAAACGGCACTGTTTCATTTATTATGGATTAATAGTTAACTCTAGTAGAGGAAATTTTAACAAATCTTATAAAAATGCGCACTGAAATGTATTTTGTAGATATTTATTTGCATTAAAACAATAAATAGGTTTGATAAAATGGCTTTAAAAAAACAGGTCTGGAGGGCATATTCTACATCCAGTGGAAAAGCACACCTAGACTCATTGAGTAGATAGACATGTAAACAAATATAGCCTATATATGATCATTAGCGCCATAATCCTTGAACTGTTAAAGATCACTGGCAAACCTTTTTCCCCAACACATACTGTTTATGTTGATCCATGGTGTAGAACAAGGATGTATATATGATGAGATGTATTTACACTATATCTTAATAAAGACTTCTAGAATGTTATGATCAATAAGGATTTAAATGAAACCAATTTTTTTTAAAGGTTAATTTGCAACCCTGTGCTTTAGTGTATAATGACTAGTTTTGGCCACATTTAACTAATGGGTTTATGAGATCCATACTAGCAGAGAATATCAATCTTTAATATTACCAGTTATTTGAATTAGGAATTATCTACTGAGATGTTTGAACATGTCATGTAAATTGCAGTACCTGCAAGATTTCACAACAGATATAGCACATAATAAATAGAAATCTAATGGAAGTGCCTAATATCGGAAAGTGCTCTAGGGAAATATGCATGCCTTAACCAATGGCCGCATATATGACCAAAAGTATGTGGACACCTGACTATCACACCTGTGTGAACTTGTTCGGCATCCCATTCCCAAACTATAGGAGTCCCCCCCCCCCTTTGCTGCTATAATAACCCCCACACAATTTTTTAGTGTATTTGTAAGAATTTGGCTCACAATCTGCGTTCCAGTTTATTCTAAAGGTGTTCAGTGGGGTTAAAGCCTCTTGAATTCCTCCACAACAAACCATCAAGCCATGTTTTTTTGGACCTTGCTTTGCGCACAGGGGCACAGTCATGCCGGAACAGGAAGGTGCCTTTTCCAAGCTGGTGCCACATAATTGGAAGCATATGTTGTCTAAAATGTATTTGTATGCTGTAGCTTTAACATTACTCTTCACGGGAGCTAAACCTTAAAAATAGCCCCAGACCATTAGTCGTCCTTCACCAAGCTTTACAGTAGGCACTAGGCGTGCATGGTCTACCGCTTTGTGGCGGAGCTGTTTACTCCTAAATGCTTCCACTTCACGATATAAGCAGCTACAACGGACCGTGGCACATCTAGCAAAGTCGGGAATGTGCTGCTTACTAGACAACCAAGAAGGAGGAGGTTGCGGAACAGCGACTCTAGTGAGCTCTAAAAAGCTGGGGTCAAAAGGGAAGCCAGTAGACAGTAAGGCTAACAGGACAAAAAAAGAGGGATGGAAGCAAAGTGCTTAATGTAGGAAAACTGAGCTCTTCATACTAAAGAATCCAAACTTGCAAGAGATAATCTGTGCACCCAGGGTAACATCCAAGCTGGGTTCTTGATTTGGTGCCAGTTAGGGTTTGGGTGTCCCATTAGCATACCTGGGAACTCTTCGGGTTTGCCCAGAGATTGCCAGGTGAAGCGCCGGTCAAGACCCGAATCCTCTGGGTCGCGGGGGTCTTGACACGCCCTGCTCCCCGCCTATTTTTCCTTTAACTGGGGGTGTTTCCTGCTGCCGTCAGGAAGTCCCCCGACGTCAGCAGGACCGCCCGTCGACGTCGGTGTGCAGTCCTGGCCGCGTCCCGCAAGGGAAGGCTCCGGGTAGCTGGAGCCCAGAAGTTCCCAGGTATGCTGGTACGTCATTAAAAGCTGTGCCATGACGCCCCTTAAGATGTAACGGTATGCCCTGACTTTGTTCCAGCAGGTTGTCTCTCTCCTGTCAGCAGAAGCCAGAATTGCTGGCTTTCTCCTGACCAGTCATGATGAAAGAAGAGATTATTTAAATACTACCACAACAAGAGGACCTAGTCTTAAGCTAGGGGGCAAACGTTTAAAAGTAATATTAAAAAATATTACTTTACCGAAAGGGTAGTGGATGCATGGAATAGCCTTCCAGCATAAGTGGAAGAGATTAATACAATGAAGGCGTTTAAGCAAGCATGGGACAGGCATGAGGCTAAGCTGGATATAAGATAATACCAGGGACTAAGGAAACTTCAGAGGTTGGGCAGACTAGATGGGCCGAATGGTTCTTATCTGCCCTCACTTTCTAGGTTCCTATGTATTTATATGAGTAATGGCGCTCGATGTGAGCATCGGTATTTTCGTAGATTTCTCTAAGCTTAGTAAAACGCGTGAGATTCCTTTCTAAAATGTGTGTGTGTTTGTGTTTAATAGTTGTATTTCAGGTTTGACCTGGTTTTAGGAATGCTGGCGTGTGGTTAAAGCGGGGGCATGTTGCTATCATAAAACCTGTTTAAAAGGACTAATATTGCATAGCTTACCACATTTAATGTCTCGTATTAATAGATACATCATATGTATTTTAAAACTACGCCATTTTTGAAGGCATGTAATAAAGTACATTTCTTTATTGCTGACAAAAAATAGCAAGCCCTCCACTTTTATTTTAACCCCTTAAGGACCGGGCTCATTTTTCGTTTTGTACCCTGTGGGACCGAGGCTGTTTTGACACTTTTGTGGTGCTTGTGTTCAGCTGTAATTTTCTCCTCACCCATTTAGTGTACCCACATAAGTTATATATTGTTTTTTTCAGGACAAGATGGGCTTTCTTCAGATACCATTATTTTGATCGTATCATCTTATTTACTATAAAAAAAATAAAAAAAACATGGTGAAAAATTGAAAAAAAAACACATTTTATGACTTTTATTTGAAAAATCTTTTACTCACCTAAAAAAGCAAGTAAAAAAACTAGCTAAATAGATTCTACTACTTGTCCTGAGTTTAGAAATACCCAATGTTTTTATGTTTTTTTGCTGTTTTTTGTAAGTTATAGGGCAATAAGTACAAGCAGCGTTTTATGATTTCCAAATCTTTTTTAACAAATCTGGTCAGTCTGCCTCCATCTCCTCTTTGGAACATCTTTGAAGCCGGTTAACTCAATTTAACCCATTCAAACCATATATTTTTGAAAACTAGACACCCCAGGGTATTCCAAATGCTGTTATTTTAACCCTTTCCATGCACCAATTATACAACTACACTTTGTCAAACTTTGTAATAGTAATTTTTTTTATTTTTTTTTCCACACAAATTGTACTTTAGTTATAGATATACAGGTGCTGGTATATGTCACTGTCAAACAACACCCCAATATGTGTTCAGCAACATCTCCTGAGTACAGCGATACCCCACATGCATGGGTTTGTCAGATTGTTTGGCTGGTAAAAGGCTACTTTTGGGGCATGCGTAATTCAGGTGGTCATTTGGTCATTGTGCCTCCCTCTCCTCTTTGGAATATCTTTGAAACCGGTTAACTCAATTTAACCCATTCAAACCATATATTTTTGAAAACTAGACACCCCAGGGTATTCCAAATGCTGTTATTTTAACCCTTTCCATGCACCAATTATAGAACTACACTTTGTCAAACTTTGTAATAGTATTTTTTATTTTTTTTTTCACACAAATTGTACTTTAGTTATAGATATACAGGTCCTGGTATATGCCACTGTCAAACAACACGCCAATGTGTGTTCAGGAACATCTCCTGAGTGCAGTGATACCCGACATGCATGGGTTTGTCAGGTTGTTTCAGATTTAAAATGCCACATTTGGGAAGTGCGCTTATTTTCTCCATTTTGGTCAGTCTGTACCTATGCCCTATATTTGAGCTAGGCCACTCCAATTTACCCCATCAGCCATTTTTTTTATATATTAGACACCCCTTGGGTATTTGAAGTGCTTTTATTTTAACTCTTTGTTGAGATTTTTGAGAATTTTTAGCACTTGCTCAAAATAATAAACTTTATTTTTTAATTTTATTTTATTTTTTTAATACTTTTTTTATATTTTTTTTTACACATTTTGCTGGTACTGGATGGTTCATCTAGTGACATCACTGCATAATTATTTTTAAATGTTAGCACTTTTTTTTTAATTTTTTTTTCCATTTTTTATTTATTTTTATTTTTTTAAAATATTTTACTAATCACATAGTGATTAGAAAGCTGGGCTCCATTGACTTGCATGGTTGAATGCAGTACCTGTATTCAACCAGCAAGTGGAGCCAGTTCTCTAGAGGGTCTGGAGACCCTCTAGCGAACTTTTTCGTCTTTATTGTTTTATTTCCCGGGCCGCCGCCATCTTGCTTGATGGCGAAGATCACCGGCAGCGGCGGCTGTGACCGCTCTCCGGAGCGGTCACAGCCCAAACAGAGGTAAGTGTTTGGTGTCGCTGGATGCCTCCTGATCGAGGCATTCCAGCGACACCATTTAAGTTTAGGAGGCGATCGTTGATCGCCTCCTAAACGCTTTTAAAACGGGCGTCCGCCGCCATACAATGTATGGCGGCTGTTGACGCCCCGGGGAGGGGCCAGACATGGCCCCCGATGCCGATCTCGGCCTTGCTGAATGCCTCGACATCGAGGCATTGCAGCAAGGCCGTTTAAGCGAAGAAAGTGATCCTTGATCACTTTCTAAGCTTATTTAATTTTTTGACGGTTCAGGACCGTCAAAGGTCATTTAGTGACCTTCTTGTTATGACGGTCCTGAACCGGCAAAGGTCGCGAAGGGGTTAAAGGTGCTGCCCCACTTAGACAAAACAATAATAAACCTCAGCAGATGTCTGATTTTGTTCTTTCCTCTGAAGGTTTAACCCCTTCGTGACAGGCTGATTTTACTTTTTGTACCCTTCGTGACAATGGCCGTTTTAACATTTCTGCGCTGCTCGTGTTTAGCTGTAATTTTCTTCTTTCCCGTTTACTGAACCCACACACATTAGATATTGTTTTTTTCAGGACAAGAAGGGCTTTCTTTAGATGACATTTTTTTGATTGTATCATATTATTTACTATTAAAAAAAGTATAAAATATGGTGAAAATTTTTGAAAAAAACGACTGTTTCTAACTTTTAATTGAAAAATCTTTTACTCATCTATAAAAGGTAATGAAAAAACCTGCTAAATAGATTCTACTATTTGTCCTGAGTTTAGAAATACCCAATGTTTTTTTGCTTTTTTCTACACATTATGGGGCAATAAGTACAGGTAGCGTTTTGCTATTTCAAAGCCATTTTTTCCAAATCTGGTAATTCTTCCCCCAATGTGCCATTTCGGGTATCTTTGAAGCCGGCCAATGCAATTTACCTCATCAAGTCATATATTTTTGAAAACAAGACCGCCCAGGGTATTCCAAATGCTAGTATTGTAACCCTTTACAAGCACTAATTCTACCATCAGCCTTTGTCAAACTTTATGGTAGTAATTTTTTTTGCATTTGTTTTTTCACACACATTTTACTTCAGGTATGAATAAACAGGTTCTGGTATATGTCACTATCATAAAACACCCTAATATGTGTTTAGCAACATCTCCTGAGTACAGCGATACCTCACATTAATGATTTTGCCTGGCTGTTTGGGGGCAAAAGGGCCACATTTGGGGCATGCGCATTTTCAATGTTGAACTTTGGCGTTTGGCGATCAACTCCCCATGCCCTATTTGGTACATCTTTGAGCCGGGCCATTTCAGTATGCCCAATAAAGCCATATATTTTTGAAAACTAGACACCCCAGGGTATTTTAAATGCTAGTATTTTAACTCTTTCCATGCACCATATCTACCACCAGTCTTTGTCAAACTTTGTGGTAGTCATTTTTTTGCATTTGTTTTGTCACACACATTTTACTTCAGGTATTAATTAAAGGGTTCTCGTATATGTCACTGTCACAAAACACCCCAATATGTGTTCGGCAACATCTCCTGAGTACAGCGATACCTCACATGAATGATGTTGCCTGGCTGTTTGGGGGCAAAAGGGCCACATTTGGGGCATGCGCATTTTTCAATGTTGAACTTTGGCATTTGGGGATCCACTGCCCATGCCTTATTTGGTACATCTTTGAGCCGGGCCATTTCAGTGTGCCCAACAAAACCATATATTTCTGAAAACTAGACACCGCAGGGTATTTTAAATGCTGGTATTTTAACTCTTTGCATGCACACATTTTACCACCAGAATTTTTTTGCAATAGTTTGAAAGTTTGCAGTAGTAATATTTTGTGTGTATTTTTCCCCCACACACCTATGTTATGTATGAATTTACAGCTCCTGGTATATGCCGCTGTCACACGACACCCCAATATGTGTTCAGCAACATCTCCTGAGTACAGTGATATCCCACATGCATGGGTTTGTCATTTTTGGGGGGAACTAAAAGGCCACATTTGGTACGTGTGCATTTTTCTAATTCCCACCATGTTAATTGGGACATTGTTGAATCCGGCCAATTCAATTTACCCCATCAAATCATACATTTTTTTTAAAGTAGACACCCCATGGGCATTTAATATGCCAGTATTTTAACTCTTCTCATGCGAGAATTGTTTTAAGCTAATGTGCTAATTTTAGGACTTGCTCACAAAAATATATTTTTTATATATATATTTTATTTTTTTTGCCTTTTTAAAAAAAAATGTCAAATATTATTTGTATTTTTTTTTTCAACTTGAAGGTTCCCCTGATAGTGACATCAGTGGGAAATTATTTTTACATTTTACTGGTTTTTTTTACTATTTTTTTGTAATTATTAATTTTTCTTTTATTTTTTAATTTATTTTTAGTAATCACACTGTGATTAGAAAGCTGGGCTCCATTGACTTGCATGGTTGAATGCAGTACCTGTATTCAACCTGCAAGTGGAGCCAGAGTTCTCTAGAGGGTCTGGAGACCATCTAGCGAACTTTTTCATCTTTATTGTTTTTTTTCCCGGGCCGCCGCCATCTTGCTGATGGTGAAGTCCATCGTGGGGTAAGTGTTTGGTGTCGCTGGATGCCTCCTGATCACCATTTAAGTTTAGGAGGTGATCGTTGATCACCTCCTAAACGCTTTTAAAACGTATGGCAGATGTTGACGCCCCGGGGAGGGGCCAGACATGGCCCCTGGTGCCGATCGAGGCGTTGCTGAATGCCTCGAGGTCGATGCATTACAGCAACGCCGTTTGGGTGAAAAAATCGATCACGGATTGATTTTTATTTTTTTTTCACCCGTTTTAACAAATGACGGTCCTGGCACGTCATTTGTCGTAAACGACTTGTTTTTCCGTGACGTGCCCGGACCGGCAATTGTCATCAAGGGGTTAATCAACTTAAAGCACCGGACGTTTTAAGCTTTATGGCAACAACATATAAGTGCCTGTTTTTGTGTCACCTGACGAGCGTTGAATGAGACAAATGTTTATTATATTCATTATTTGTATGAAGGGTTTTGGTATCAATCACTAGCAATGATGCTACATTTAGATATGAAAGCATTTTAGGGTTGGTGGAACGGCTTCTTTAGGCGGTTCGAAAGGTTTAGCTCTTTGTAACTACTAAAGTAACTGTTGTTGTTTGCTACAACCCATATTAAGATCTGAGAAGGGGATAAATATATGAAAGGCTTTCAAGGGGTTTTTCAAACATATATTTCTGTCAATCATATCTTCATGAAAAAAAAATCTATCCAGAAACCTCTCTGAATGATCGTAGGTTATATTTAAGAATAGATTAGAAATGGATTCTAGTGATGGTAGTGACTGTAAAGACTAGTTTCACATGATGACATGGAAATTTCTTCTCAGGCGCTTGACTTATTTTGTTTTGAAAAGATGCACCATGGGAGGGTTGACACCGTTCAAGCCCTATATGCAAATATACTACGGTATTCACAGACAATGTAAGAGTGCAGCTCCTGGCATTGGTGTCTGGAGGGGGGGTAAGATGGGACCCACTAGAGCAGCAGCAGGAGAGGGAGAAATAGTAGGCTGTTTAGAGTACGTTAGCTAGACATAGAGGCAGAAAAAACACTAGGCAAAAAAGCTACAGAGTCCAAAAATCGGGACTGTCCCGCTCAAATCGGGACAGTTTGGGGGCATGACATAACTGCCAGAAAACTACCAAGTGCCCTTTTTCCTGACTGCAACTCCCACGATAGCATACTTGCCTGCTTTAGTGCCAGGTGCCCAGGGACATAAAAGTAGGTGGAGTTATACAGCATAGTGTGACTCCACCTACTTTAGGCTCCACCCCTTCGGTCCCTGGGTGTCTGTGTGTGCGTCTCTCAGACATAATGCCACCTATACGCAGTGTAATGCAGCAACAGGGACACATCCCTGCCGCTGCAAGAAGGGCTGGACGTACCGGTACGTCCATAGGGGATTCTTGGGATGCGTTTTTTGGACGTACCGGTACGTCCATAGGGGACTGAAGGGTTTAAACATTCAAGACCAGCCCCTGCCCAGTTTGGTTGTTGTCACACACCTATGACTTGACTAACTCCTACAGCTAGGCCAGCAAGTGTTGACTCAATCTCAGCCCAGCTTGTCATGAATGGAGGAATGTGACTCCACTTTGGTACTTCATGCATTCTCACCCCATAAGACCTTTCCTTTTTTTTTTTTTTTTTGCAAGGCTTGGCTCAAGCTGCCCAAACCGTTCTCCTCTAAAATCCAGTAAACTCATACTAATCAAGAACTTGCGGTCAGAAAGACGGTTGTACAATGGACGTATGAATAGAGTAAACTAATGGCATTCAGTGTAAATTTAAGAGATTAAGCAACAATGTACCTCTTTCTGGATTAAATTATACTCCTTGTATATATAATAGTGGTTTTAGTCCATGGTTATAAAGAAAGCATTGCTTTCAAGAAATTCATTGTGTAATTACCCTGCCTTTTCTGCGCTCACTCAAGGCATGTCATGTTGTTGATAATGACAGAGCTTACATTACACAACGACACCTATAAACACTCATTCTGTGTTCTCTCTGCCTCCCCCTTTTATCCGCTTGAATCACGCATGAGCTGTCATTTTGTGAAATGTTGCTGTCATGTACAGTGTAAACAGTGGAGGTACCTAGTGTAAGCAGACTCCGCCAGTTCAGCAGTTTTAAAGGATTCTCAATGCATTACGTGCTTTTATTAAAGTGCTAGTGTTCTGCATTTATATGCATGCATATACTGAACTCAAACGCTCAACTTTAAATTAAAAAAATGGAATCCCAAAATGTTTTAGCAATTGCTCAAATGTGCATTATTGATTTAATATTTTTATTAGCGATGTTACAGAAGATCTTTCTGGTAAGGTATGTCTTTTTTGCAAATACAAAGGTCTGCAACAGGGTGGACCTTTGGGTGGAACAAGTCCAATGGCAAATGAGCTAAGTAAATTAGAAGAACGATAGAGAGTGTGGCAGCTGCAGTTTAATGTTGCTAAATGTAAAATGGAATGCAAACATCCCAAAGCAGTATATAATATTGGGGACACTGCTTACTTAAAGAGTAATTATTTCTGATGGCTTAAAAGTAAGCAGACAATGCAATAAACCATCGGGACAGGCAAGCAGGGTGCTGGGTTGTATAGCGAGAGGCATTAGTAGCTGGAAGAGCGAGGTGGTTCTGCCACTCACCTAGAGTATTGTGTACAGGTCTGGAGACCCCATCTCTAGAAGGATATTGACACATTGGGGAGAGTTCAGAGGAGGGCTACACAAATGGTAAGTGGAATTTATCAGGAAAGATTAAAGTTGTGTTGTATATTACCGTTCAACAACACACTGTGTGTGCTTGGACTGGTGGTGTTCTGATGAACCAACGGTGTGCGTTCACTAAATTGGGAGTTTTCAGGAGCGTTCCAGTTTCAGCTATCCACTTTTACTACGCATTTTAAAAGGGCCAATGTAAAATTTCCCCTGCAGCTAGTGCTCAACTGGCCCCGTATAATGCATAGTTTAGTCAGTGAGGTGACTAAAGATATCTCAGTGATATAACTATGCATTATAGAGGGCCAGAACAATGCCCAGAAATGAAGGTCTTGTCATGATAAAGTTGGGAAGAGGGTGATGAGATGAGGAAACCGCAGGGAATTGAGTACGTGATAAAAGGCAACATTAGAGGACGGAATAAGTAATTAACAAGAACATGAAGGTAAGGCAGAAAGTTTGAGATGACAAAAGAGAAGAGAGTATGAAGAGCGACAAGTTAGAATTGTTGGTTTTATATACCGTATTGGCTCGAATATAGGCCACACTTTTTTCCCCCACTTTAAGTTTTTAAAGTGGGGGTGCAGCCTATATTCGGGGTGTAGCGCCCGACGCCCAGGACACGCAGGCAGCGGGGTTTGGATACAGATCCCCCGCAGCGGTGCAGGGGACCTGCATCCTAATCCCCGATAGGCTCAGACAGCCTCCCCTGCCAGCACTTCCCACGGGGGGGGGGGGGGTGCCGGCACGGGAGGATGTCTGAGCGTATCGGGGATTAGGATGCAGGTCCCCTGCACCGCTGCGGGGGATCTGTATCCAAACCCTGCTGCCTGCCCGGCGCCCGGGACTGCATGTCCTGGGCGTCGGGCGCTACACCCCGAATATAGGCCGCACCCCCACTTTAAAAACTTAAAGTGGGGGAAAAAAGTGCGACCTATATTCGAGCCAATACGGTATATAAAACCAACACGATGCGTTTTATCTCGGCCCCCCCCCCCCCCGACTTACCGGAGCAGACTCCCGGGTGTCTTGCGGGGCCAGCGGGGGACATCTACGCAATACGCGTATACAACTTCCGGTGCCGGTAAGTGAGGAGGACAGTGGCAGCATATCTCGGGGAGGGAGGAGGACAGTGGCAGCATTTCTCGGGGAGGGAGGACAGAGTGGCAGCATATCTCGGGGGGGAGACAGAGTGGCAGCATGTTTTTTTGGTGCTTTTTTAAAGAAAAAAACTTCTTTAAAAAAGCACCAAACTTTTAGGGTGCGGCCTATATACGAGGGCGGCCTATATCCGAGCCAATACGGTATGTACAGATGCAAAAAAAACCCAACAAATTATGGCTCTGGCTACTGGAAAAGAGGTTTGGAAGTAAATGCAAGAAAAAGTATATTCTTGGAGCAGGCTTAATAAATGCATTAATTAATTCTACATCCTAAAGCGTTCATTAAATATCTTATGATGAAACACTTCTAATACAGGACTATTGAGGGTAATTTAATTTCGAGTTAGGATAATAATTTTCAGACAATTTGCTACCCGGTTGTATCAGAACCAGAACAGCGCAAAAAAATAACCTTGAATGCATAGACAAATCACTGGTACTTAATACCACATAAGCTAATACAGTATTAAACACAAAACAACGAACATTTGGTCTGGTCTTCTGTGAACATTAGATGCTTTTAAAAAAAACCAAACCAAAAAAACTTTAATTCGGCCCTTGAACTGCATACAAAATTAGGTTTCAATGCTGTGGGGTGGGGGGTGCAATCTACTATTTTCTTTTTTGTATGATGGCACACATCAGTGGAGGGCCACATATTGAATCAACAGATCCAAGCTTACCAGGCAGGGCGTGCATTGCACGAAGCCTTTGAGGGAGCCCAATGGAGCAGTATTGAATGATAGAGTCCATGTGAGTGAGGTCTTTGTTAGGTTTGGGTATAAGGATAGTATGCGCCCCTGTGAAGGTGGACAACGTATCCCCATGTAGGAAGTCATTAAACAGGACCAAAAGAGTGCCTCCAACATGGGTGGACATGGATTCAGCCGGGTAGCTGTCCGGTCCTGGCACCTTGCCACACATTTTTATTTTTAATATCTCATACTTGATGTTTTCTAAATATATGCTTTGCTTAAAGTTTGTTTAGAAACAAACAATTGCCGTACTATAATGTTTAGCCAAACATTGCCTTCACAGCTTCCTATTATTGAATCCAGGACACCGGGGGTATTCTAATATGCCAGTTTGCTGGTGCGGTTTGTTGATTCATGCAAATAAACGCCTAGATGTTCAGGCATTGCGATGTGATGCCTTCCCCAGCTGAACACTGTACCTTTCACAGACAATGTGTAAGCGTTTTCTTTATTTTATAGACAAAGTATCGATACCAGTTAATGTAAACAGAGCACTAACATTAATTAATGGGCATTGGGCGGCCCCTAAACCCATTGAAAACAATGCATTTTGAGCTTGTACATGTACAGGCTTTGTCATTAAGGGGTTAAGGTATGTAAGGTAATGTATGTATGTATGTATGTGTATATATCAGGGGCGTCCAACATGCGGCCCGCGGGCCAAATGCGGCCCGCGAGACCTCGAGGTGCGGCCCGCGTAAGATCGGCAGCCAGGGCAACCGATCTTACACGAGCCGCACCTCAAGCCCTGCTACTTACTTGTGGGAGGGTCTTCTGGACAGCACAGAGGAAGCGGAGTTCACGTGACTTCCTACTTCCTCTGTGCTTTAGCAGAGAAGGCAGAGGGAGGCCGCGCCGCGCCGCGGAGGGTGTTTGAATGAGTGTGTGTGATTGAGGGAATGAATCTGTGAATTAATGATTATATGAATAAATGTGTGTGTGTGTGTGTGTGTTAGCATGGATGTGTAAGTGCTGGAACCTAGGCATGATGGGACTGTGACTACTGTTAGCAATCACACTCCTATCATGCCAAGTCAGCCAGTACATGCTGAAACCTAGCTAGCTGCCCCCCTTGTGTAGTGATAATGCCAGCAGTATGGGGTCTGCACTTACAGCCACCCTGTACCAGCATGTACTGGCTGACTTGGCATGATAGGAGTGTGATTGCTAACAGCAATCACAGCGAGCACAGTCCCATCATGCCTAGGTACCAGCATTTACTGGTTGCCTAGGCTAACAGCAATCACACTCCTATCATGCCAAGTCATATTGCTAATTTTGTCCAATTGCGTGTTACCTACTTTTATTAAACATGTGAGTTTTTATTATTATTTTTAAAGGTGGGGGTCATTTTCGGTTTTGGCTAAGTGAACCCTGAATGTTTTGGTCCAGAATTTTCATTTTAGTTCATCCCTAGAATAAATCTAGGGAATCCTGAATTTGTAGTCGCAAAACTTTCAAGGCCCAGAAATCAGTGAGAGGAAGAGTAAAGGTTTTGTGTCATTTTACTTTATTTTAATCTGCATATTTTATTAAAGGCCATATTTTTTGTCACAGTGAAAAATGAGTGCGGCCCGCGCACGTATACAATTCTGATGAAGTGGCCCACTGCAGAAAAAACTTGGACACCCCTGGTATATATATATATATATATATATATATATATATATATTGTGTGTGTAGCCAGACACGCAGTGTGTGTAAACTGTAGTGACATATACTTAATTACATATTGGAAAACCAGCTACTCAAATTATTAATTTTGGTTGCGATATTCTGATTAGACAGCAGAAATACCAAAGGCAATGCCAGGGACCTGCTGTCCTAAATGCACAAAGGGTTTGTTTCTAGCCTGAGATGCAAGCATTCAGAATTATGATTGGACAGAAACAAAATATTTGGTTGCAGATTGTGTGTGTATGTATGTTCCTGGACCAGTTGCAAACTGTGGTAGTGTTCACGTACAGTTTAAGACATCACTTTTGGTGCAACACCCATCATTTCAGATGTTCCAACAGGGACACCTTTGTTGGGATGTATGGCTGGAGGTAGGGAGCTGCAGGAAGAGACAGGACTGTCCAAAAGAGCCACCTTGCGGGACTTGATATCAGGGCATCTTGAAGTGGGGCAGCTTGGCTGGACACATGCTGTTACACATACACACAATTACATATACATGTATTCATCCTAACACACACACCTCCTCTGACACCACTTATATATATATATATATATTAATACACAAAATCTCACACCACTTATACATGCATGCTCACATACACTTATACATAGACGCCTCATGGTTCCTGTTGTAGTGGTGTCATTTTATGGGAACGGATGCTGAGCCCATACGTCGGAAGTCTCGCGTAATTACATGTGGTACTGAAACCTTGTAGGTATGGAAGTCTTGTGTTTACGTTAAACATGAAACATCTGATCACTAGGGAGAGGGAAATCGATCAGACAATGATTAGCAGCTGTCTTAAAATTGTTCAAACAAAATCATGTGGCCAATAAATGCCAAACACACAGATCCTTTAGATTGTAAGCTCCGTTGAGCAGGGCCCTCCTCACCTGTTGTCTCTGTAAGTCAATTTGTTATGTTACATACTACTTGTTATGTCTTGTCTACCCGTTGTACAGCGCTACGGAATTTGATGGCGCTATATAAAACAATAAATAATATTGTTTAAGTATATAAATATATATAACGGTATATATGTGTGTGTGTGTGTGTATATATGTATATATATATATATATGTAAAAGGGTGAAGCCGTATTAGTCCAGTAGACACGATGTCAAAAAATAGAGTATTGCAGAGTATGCGGTGATACCTTTTTTATTGGACTAACATAATATAAAAGACAAGCTTTCGAGAGATATCCTCCCTTCATCAGGTATTGCTTCAGACCTGATGAAGGGAGGATAACTCTCGAAAGCTTGTCTTTTTATATTATGTTAGTCCAATAAAAAAGGTATCACCGCATACTCTGCAATACTCTATTTTTTGACATTATATATATATATATATACATACATACATACACACAGTATATAATATATATTTTAAAGTTTGTCACTGGGTTCTAAGTCACTAGCCTACTCCTGTGATTGGTTTGTGGTATGTTTGTCCTGTACAGAGCGCTGGCCCCTGACGTCATCGTGCTCTTCAGCAGTTCACCTCACGCCCACGCGAGAGCCTAACCAATCACGGGACACGATCCCGGGAGGGAAGCGCTGAGAAGAGTGCTTTGAGCATGTATAGTCGTATAACACACGGAACACATATTGGTACATGAAAGAACATGTCTTGGGGCGGCCAATAAGCGCCCATTATGGAAAGGGCTACCTGGGTCCCATCATAGCTGGCTCTGGCTACCCAGAGCCCCACCTTAAGCCATGGAGGTAAGAGGTTGCGACCCAGGGTTTCCCTGCAGTGACAGGAGACCCAGAGAAACGCACTTCACCTGGAGAGTTCCTAGGTATGGGCCCTATGGGCTAACGGAACCCCCGTAAGGGCCGGCTCTGGGACCTATATATCCTTAGTAAAGAAGGGGTTCGGTGACCCTGTGTGTATATTGTGGTTATAACAAATCTAAAAGACTATTGTCCGAACGTGAAATCAGAAAATCTATTTTTTCCCCCCTCATCTTTGTCACCAAGGCTGCATCCTCCTGCATTGAAGGGTGAAACTGAAAACACATCCCTCAAGCGGTCCCTCTGCACATAACCTTTCTGTGTGGCATAAGAGAAGCCATTTCAAGCTCTGCGTGTAGCTGTAGGTTGACTCTTTCATTTGGAGCCCTAATCCAAGAGACTGTAACACCCCGGCTGCAGCCTGGCAGAGCCTGGCACATCTCGTACCGCTGCTGCCACCTTCCTTCATCCAAACGCACGACCCTTCTCGCAGGAACTACAACCCCCAGAGTGCTTTGCGGACAGTGGGCGGGAGCGGTTTGACCAAAAGAAACAGAACGTCGCCGCTGTTGCTTTTTGTAACACCCGGTCATGTATAAATACATAAATAAATGACATTGTAGGGAAAACCAAATGTCCCCTTTCACGAGCGCAGGGAAGTGCACGCCGGAGAGGCACAGACCAGTGTGGGCGGTGGAAGGTACGCTCTCTAATGCATATGGGAGTTTCCAGGAAGTGCAGTGGCCATATTGGATCCCATTGAGAGCTGCGAGCAGGGATTACATCAATTCAGAAGAAAACAGCTCAGGAGACGGCTGGTGACTGGAGCCATTTAGAACGCCACTATGGCCGCCACTGATGTAGAGAGGGCTACTGTGAGTACCCCCCCTCCCCAATTCATGGCTATGATGTCAGCCCTGCCGCTCTGACGGGGCTTTCCATGCGGCTAATGCACAGATGATGTGTCAGTCACACCGTGGGATTGGCAGCTCCGTGGCTCAGTGAAAGCAGCTAGTGGCCATGGGAAAGTTTCCCAGCTGATTGCCTGGTTCCACTCAGCCTGTGCCATCCAGCAGTGTGATGAAGGCTATTCTATTTTAGATGTAAGGAAGTTTTTACTTAACGGAGGTAGTAGATATGTGGGACATACTCCCAGTAGAAGTGGTAGAGGATAATACAGCCAGGGGAATCGAATCATGCATGGGATTGGGTATAAAGCTATCCCAAATCTAAAACAAGACCGGGGACTGATTTAGGGTCCGAGTCCCTACATCTGGAATAAATGGGCCGGGTGTTTATTATCTGGCGATAATTCGGTGGGAACCTGCTGCACCATTTTTCCAGAGTATGCGGTTCATTTATTATATTATTAATAGCCCTTTAATCCACTAGCGTAAATAATCCATTCATTGTGTGTGTGTAAATATATATATATATATAATTTTTTTTTTTTTAAGGCAATTGGTACGTATGCTTTATCTTTACCAAATTTGCTCTATTTCGTTGAATCTTTTTTTTTTTTTTTTTTTAATTCTGATATAAAAGAATTTCCGAATTACGTAGAATAAAGACAAAACGCGCGTATAAATTGCTTCCAGTGCTTTTGTAATTTTTGTTTGTGTTCTGGCGAATTGTTGCGAAAAGTTATTGCTATTATTTTAATATAATTGTTATATTTTTGGATACTGCTTAACATATGATGTAAAAAGGGGTCTCCTCTTCTGGTTCGGCTTCCTTTTGGCTTGTAGGACTTTTGGCCCTGGGGATGCCACCTGTGCCTGCCAGCTGTTTGACGGCAGCTACTGACTTGGGTGGCTTTGCTTGGCTCAGCAAATGTTTCTCTTGCACAATGCAGAGCCCTGTGTTCTGGACTTTCGATAACAAAAGCTGTAACATTTGAAGCTTTCCGATTGAGGGTTATCTTTGTTTGCCATCTGATCTGGGCATAGTTTAGTGAATATCGTTAACCCTCCCACTGCTGTCTTCTAAAAACGACTATAAACACACCATGTTTGTTATAGCAAGAGCTAAATGACGGCTATTTCCGGTTCTGTAAGCTATTTGAGCCGAAAACTGGGCTAAATAAATGTGCCCCCCCCCAAATAAATGTGTAGGAATGTACTTTATAAGCATTTGTGAGTTAAACATCAAAAAGCCAATTGTCTGAGTTAAAAACTGCAGTCCTGCAGCTGCCCTCCTCCTCCTTAGTCTGAGGATTCTTGAAACTAATTGGCTGCTTCAAACGGCCAATCGGATGCAGGAAAGTGCTCCTATTGAATTCAATGGGAGTACTTTCCACGCGTATGCACAGGGGGTCCGAAGAGTTCTCAAAGCTAGCGCTGGAGCAGACCGGCCGTTTGTACATAACGGGTATAGATATATGTGCGGCAAAACGCATCCCCTGGGGCAATTTATGCAAAGAGGGCGGGCATAATGATTCTGCTGAATCATCACCTTGCATTTGGTGACAATGGACCTCTTGGCTGTCAAATGCCTTGATATTTTCTGTTTATTCACCCTATTTGTTGTAGGGTGAGCGTTTTATGAAGGTGATTTTCCTCCACACACGTTTTGTTCTGTGCTTAAAGAGTTGAATATGTCACAGGTGCATATCAGCATGCATGTCGGAGAGCGTATGTGCCGACACTCACATTGGCTGCCGGGTAACTGACACCGACCTGACAGCTCTACAGTATAAGTTCCCACTAAGATCCACTTTGCACTTCTATATATAATTTGATTGTCTGGCGTCGCATGCTACGTGATACATTGCCGTGCCTTTCAGCATGGTGCTTAACCTCCTGGCTTTGCATCAGGTATGCTGGTGATTGCTATGCGTTTTACATTTAATGTGGAGGAAGTACTTGGGATGTCATGTACTACGGATTACCGTCGAAGTTCCCCTGCGCCCCCAGGGTAAGGAGAGAGGCCTTAAAGAAGATCCCCGAGCCAAGTGGGACATTACACGTGTATTTTGACTGGGGGAAGTTTTCCAGAGACTGGCTTCTGGGTCTGGTAGGGTGGTTTGCATTATTGAGTTTTTTGGCTTGGGCAGCAAAGTCTAGCCAGAGATGGCTCCGATGGGAGCTAGGCTTTTTTGTTTATGATTTTCTTGTAAATAAAAACACACAGTTTGCCGCAAAGCGGTGTTCCTTAGCCTTATTGCCTTAGAGGACCATGCTTAAGGTCCCTGTAAGTGACCTTTCTTGACATATACTGTACGAGTCTTATAATGCATTGGTTTCAGACAGAGATCAGTGAGTGAGTATTCGTACCCAGCACGTTATTTCATATGCAGAATGTCATTAATAAAACATGACCTGTTAGAACCTGACTTAGATTTATAGCAATTTAGTCAGTTTTTATAAAAGCTATTATTAGAAGGGTGTGCGAGCTTTAAGGGGTCAATATGTAAAACGGTTTTCTGACATCCCTATTGATTTACAGGTTTTTTTTTTATTATTACTGCTAACACCTGGATGTAGAAGCTTATGCTTTTAGAGCTGCAAGTTATATAGACTGGCTCTGTTTGCTTCTATGATCCCTATCTTTGCTCTTTAGTTTTCTTGGTGGTTGCCCTTGAACATAGTCATGCGCATGTATGTCCACAGACATTGGGGGCTTTTCTTCATGCTCTTTCAGTGTATTCTTCTCAAGTTTGAACACGGGGGGGGGGTCTATCACGGCTTCGGGGCTGGCTAACCTGGTAGACTGGCTGACATGCTGGTTCATCGGAAAGGGGCTGCAAAACACTCGCCTAAGTAACTTTTTTTTATTACTATATTTACTATATAAATGAATGCAGAAATACTGTTCCTTAACAGACATCACCACAAATGCTTCCTTTCTGAAAGCCACAAGGAAAATGGTGACTACTCCCTTGAACCTGGCCTTGTTCTGCTAATCTGTACTAGAAGAATACAACCATGTAGATCAAAAAGAGGGGTTTATTCACTGAAACAGGTTAAGGGCTGCCACTTCGTCACCCATGGTTAAATCAGGGACATTAGATGTCATCCCAAGTCACAGTTTAGTTACAGATTTTTTTAGTCTTTAGCCCATAATATGTTGTTTTAATCAAAACATGTGATTTGCCCTTTTTTCACTAAATGTCTAATTTGTACTTACAGGTTTATGCTTCATATTGGTTTTACCTGTTTCTCCATGATGGTGTAAAGCGCAGATCTGTGGAATTCTATGGGGGGGAGAATATATATTATATATATATATATATATATATATATATATATATAATCACACACGCACATTTTATTCACAGTGTATAAGTAATCTTCACACATTTTAACACGCAGAATTTTGGATTCTTGCAGTAGTTCCGGATGTACCTCTATGCAATGTTTATGATTAATTTATGTAAAAACCTAATTATTCATCAGTGAATAATCGCCACTGCACACTGTTGGCTCCATATAAATAATATATATCTCAAAAAGGACATAATTATTTCCTATTTATATAAATAAAATCTAATTATACTAATCTACTCTCCTATAAAGTGGTATAGTAAGTGTTTTGGACACATAACTGCTGGCCATTTAAAGTGTTCATTTGTATTATACAGGGAAGGTGTTTTATTTTCTTGTTGGGAAAAGGTGTTTTTTTATATATCGTATATAAATTTGTAAGAGCCTCTGACTTCCTTCTATCGAGTACATTAAATACTTTAGCGGAGGAAGGCGTTTGCTTTCAGTGCTGGGACGTTCCTTAACATTCTTTTCTAGTGTATTTTTCCCTTTTCCCTGATCGCACGAAGGGATCTGTAGTAACCGGGCCGTGTGAGTAGCTTCTGCTATCATTCGCTTGCCATCGCTGGCCTACTCTTTTTGCTCCAAATTGAATGGCCAGACTTTGGAATCCTCAGGAATCAGGAGCTTTCAGTTCCTTGAGATCTTATATGTTGTACTTACTGAAACGATGAGCAGAAGGGTGTTTCACCCCAACAAGCATCCATTGAAATCTGCTAACAGGAGTGAGGCAAACTGTAACCATGTCCGACATGAAAATAACTTGCGTGTTGTGTGTTTGCTGGTGGCGGAGCGTTTAAAAGATGGCTCTATTTGTGTATATAATTATTATATAGTCTCTGTGTATACCCGAGCAGTTCTTTATTCTGCGTTCCATGGCTTTCACGCTTTTTGTTCGCTGACATACTGCAGTTGGCGTTCTGACTTATTGGATCGATCTTGTCCTTTGCAATGATGACGGGGCATATCTTGGGTTCCCGCACCCATCTTATCCCACACTGGCTCCCTTGAAAAGCTACGTTTGGATGCAGATGAAAGTTTCGCAGCTGGCCGAATCCGTGGCATGACACGAGCTCTCTGCGTATCGACGTCCAAGCTCTCTTTGGCAACTTTTTTGCCTTCATTACCATTTGCGTTTCTTGGGAACCCTGGCTGCTTGGTCCAACTGGATAATGCCACCTCTGTTCTAGTACCGGTGTGCGCATGAGAATACCAGACAATAACTATGCTTATTTATTCGGCATTACCAGACCTCCTTCCCTGCTTTTAAAGCGTTGACACGGCTCCAAGGAATGTAGGACTGGAGGAGAGCCGCGGAAGTGTAGAATAAATAGGGATTGCACTGAGATACTATCGGGGTATGCTCTTGATCAAGATCTGGAAGGTGTGATTACTCAAGTGTCCAACAGAAGCGTGAACTGTATGGAATGAGAAGATGCAAGACTTGGCCATCGTTCCCCCATACAATAACGCACGACATTTTTAGCATATTTTATGATCTTGTAATGTTTGGATTCCTTGAGGAATTAAGGTCTAGCGGTGAAGAGACGGCTGGTTGGTTTTATTTTATTATTTTTTTTATGTTTTTTTACTCCTCCTGTAACCCATCAGTTGGCTTGGGTGGTTAAAACCCTGTTTTTTTTATTTGGTGTTTCAGAAAACACTGAAACTAGTAATTAGGCATACATTGCTTAACGTTATTCACTGACTGAACAGAAGTAAGCATGCAGGGAAAGTGCTCACACTGAATACCGTAGGGGTATTTTTCGGCCATTGGAAGTTTCAAGCCGCCAGTCGGCTGCAGCTCTGCTGCTTCAGCTTCTTAATGGGAAATCATTTTTACTTAGAACTCAAAGCACGGAGGCTGTTGGGAACATTAAACCATCTCTTCAGATTTTTGTCCTGGAAAAATATAAAGCTTACCAGGTAGCAAAGAAGAGATCATTAGGCAGATAACCTTCGGAAATTCCAAGTGGATATAGTTCTAATGTGGGAGTCCCCTTAAAATGACTGAATACTGCTGGATTAGTAAACAATTTTTTTAGACCTAACAAGCTGCAATACTTGGAGTAGCCACAGTACCTTTACGTTGTATGTGTGTGTATATGATATATATATATATATATATATATGTATGTATGTATATATATATGTATATGTATATATATATATGTTGTATTTTGTGTAGATACTGTGGGCTGCCTTCTTTTGCTCGTATATTAAAGCATTTAGTCTGACAGAATGAATAATTGGTTTAAATTCATTGGGAACCATTTTATTTGGATGGAAAGGAGTGGTTCGTTTTTAACTTGCTCAAACCTATTAACATGTCATTATGTAAATGTGTAAATGTTAACGCTGATACTGGGATCATCTTAAGAGTGTGGGAGTTGCTCTTGCAAAAATAGACAGTGTTAGTTAAAGACCATAATAACTATGAACTTAGTAACCGTTTGCTGTCAATGTTGGCATCAAATGTCATACCTTGATTGACCTTTTTATGTCTCTTGAAACCTGTTGCACACCCCTCTGACATTGGAAGGGATAGGAGTGGGTGGACATAGTTTGCTGGAGATTTAATTTTGAGGATAAGAAACCAGGGAGAGGAACCTGTTGTCCTTTTTGTTAAATCAGGCAATCATTGCAAAGAGGAAGATGTGTTAAAATCACAGTTTCCAGAATGGAATTAACACGCACACCATTAGGGACTCGGGCATGTAATGTCTTGTTCCACAAATATTATTCATTTTTGAGCATTCTTAAAGAATGATTGATGGTTAAATACTTTTTGTTTTAACCTCCTAGGGGAACCATGTCCTAAAGACACAACTCAAAAGCTTGAGTCCCTTTTACAGCAGCTTGGGATATATATCTATGGTTGGCCTCTCTATACACACCATGTTTATCCATTGGTTTGGAAGGAGTCCAAGTACTACCTACCTATGTAGACGCATTTGGTGAAGAGAAGGTCCTTCTCGTTGTGTGTGTGGTATGTTGGAGCAAGGTCAGCTTTATATGCATTACCTTCTACTATGTTGAATGAGGGGCCAACACTGGTGTGTTTCTTCCACTAGAAGTATGAATTAACAACACGTGACACAGGGACAACTTAGCCTTCCTTTCAAAAGAGGCTCACCGGGGTACTCCATTTATCATTCCTAGCCGTAATGAGGTCATACCTGCAAACACTTGGTTTTAGTGAATACGCCTCTTGTTTTCATGTACCTTCAGGATGGCCATGCTATGCTGTTAGGCAATGGTGTATTTATGTAGGCCAGTGCTCCAGGCCACCCTTGGACCAAACCATGGGCTCTCTCCAGCATTTAATTTGCTCCCCTGTGATGATCCAGCAGCATGGATTATCCCTGCTACAGGCTGTGTACCCCCTGCCTGCCTATGCCAAGATACCCCACTGGTTCTACTAACTATCTTGCTGTGGACTGAGCTTTCTTGTTTTGTAAATATGCAAACCCTATATATATGTACCATCTGTAGTAACTTCCATTCTGAGTTTCTATGTTTGACTTTGAATTTGCTCTTCTAAGATGTCAATCTACTGCTTCATTTCACAGATGAAGTCTGACTATTTATCTTGGTACAGGTAATACTCAATTTACATTGACTTGGCGATCAAGTTTAAAAAATACCTAATTGTAGTAACAAAGTTGCCAGTAACATGTCTGGTAGCCTTTTGTTGCCTCCTAACACAATCATCTCTTCCACCTCGTGATGTGTTGATGATTTCCCTTCACCTATATCTATGTATGTACGAGATCTCGTAACAAGACTTACAACATTCTGTAAATGAGAAACTTGTTTGGCCTGAAAGGCATCGTGATATTTACTACGCTGACAATCCTAGCTAGGTGTATGGATAGAAATGATGCTAAATACTAAGCTTGCGAGCAGGGCTCTCTCCACCTAATGTATCGCTTTGTCTTAGTCTGTCAATTCTAGTCGTCATACCCCTTTAATATATGTATTGTATTAAGCGCTGCATAAATTGTTGGCGCTATATAAATAAAAGATAATAATAATAATAGACATGAGTGTTTGCCAACCCAGTCCGGGAAAGTTTAAACCCCGAGACCCTGTTAGCCAGCACAGACTTTGTAATCTATCCCGCATTCCTTCATCAAAATATTTTTATTCTAGAATGACGCAATCTATGTGTAATTCTGTTTCTCATGCTTTACTGTAGCAGGAGTTTGAATAAAGGTTTTACAAATAATGCTTTTTGTGGACCTCATGAAAACATAATATTTCACAATGTCTAAAGTTGTGTTTTTCTAAATATATTTCAATAATTTCCCTACTATCTACATAACGCAGAACTTGTATATGATTCAATGTTCTCTCCTGCTAGAGTGGTAATAAGAGATTCTCCCTCTGTATGTAGAGTATCTTGCTCTGATACCCTTGTGTTTTCTTGCCAGGCTCCATCAACCTGACTAATGTGCTTAGGTTGAACGTGAAAGCTGCTTCTTATCCAGGAACGACATCTGTTTCATGAAGGGTGTAGAGGCTACAACGCTGTCCCGCTCTCACGTTGACCTTTTTAGCCCATAGGTGGTATCCCCAGAACATATGATCATTATTCCAGGGCTTGACAAATCCCAGGCGCCAGGTCGCCATGGCGCCTAGGAGTTTGTCAGCCTCTTACATCCACAAAAAAATGCCCCCGCGTCACCACGTGGAGGCGCTGCTGCTGCTGTCTGCCCAGGAGTCTGGGCAGACAGCACAGCCACTCAGAGCCCGTCCCCGAGCCTGAGATCACTCCCACGGAGTGATCCTGTAGGCTGAAACCGCGATTGCAGGAAAACCTGCAATAGCGTTTTCAGCTGCCACAGGCAGCTTCAGGAAAGGGCGTTCAGTGTTGATTGGGTCCCCACACAAGTGTGGGGACCTGACACAACATCCCCCTGCTGCCTGATCGCTCCATGAGAGTGACAGGGCAGCGTTAACCCCTTCAATGCCGCGATCGCGGCATTTAGGGGTTAATTCCCGTTTTGTAAGGGGCTCTGCTGACCAGCAACAGCAAAAACGAGCCCCCACAAGCCCATTGATGACTCCTGTAGGCACGGAAGCCTACAGCAGTCATCAGAGAGACTCCCCCTGCAATGTGGAGACCAGCCCCAACACCCCCCTGCTGCCCGATCGCTCCATTCGTGGCATTGCAGGGGTTAACATTTGTCCCCACAAGCTTGTGGGGACTAAATATCAGTCAATGCTGTGCTCCAATGGAACATCAGTATTGAAAGTGTTAAAAAATATATATATATAACACCCCCCCCCCAAAAAAAAACCCCAGCACTGACCTGAAAGTCCAAGGTGCTTCCAGGTCAAATGCTGTGAGTTTAGTAAGTGGGCTGATGATGATCCGATCACTCCTGACCAACTGTTAGTTTAAAAAAAAATCCTGGCTCCTAACTTTTTTAGCTGGCGCCTAGATTCACAACAAATTTGTCAAGCCCTGCATTATTCTGTACCCTCTTAAATACCCATTGATGATCTAATCAACAAAAATATTAAATAAAGGGAAGCCCTCCAGAGTGTTCTGGATCACCCAATTGCCATACAATGAGCTAAAAAAAAAAAAGACTTAACTGGCCCGGTTTTTTTAAAATGTTCTCTTGAATCATTTCATGTTACTGTAGTGTGTAAGGTTCTCAGACTCCCTCCCCCTCTCTAGATATCTTTCTGAGGCTTGTCTTCACACTCACAAATGGCACTGGTATTTTTCCGCATCACCACCACGGAGTCCTATAAATAGGTTAAATCAGAACTGGGAAACAGAATGACATAAAAATCTAGAATTTTTGATTATGCATAGAATATATTCAGATAAACACAGCGTATACTGGGATGTGAGGTGCCAGAGCTTCTCATAGAATGGGTATTTTGAAATGATTTGGCTAAATGGTAATTTAACTTCCTGGCAGGTATTTTGAGCATCCGAGAAATACGCAGCCTGTCCGAGCGGAGATGAATGGGAGATCCAGGAGCTGTCTGCTTTACTTTATTTGTTCTCTTTTGGAGGCCTGAGGCTCAAATTGCATATCTCCTTGACTGACGTTTTGATTATTTCTTTAATATCGTTCTAGAATGTGACTAGGGGGCTTATGGCTATTGGAGGGCTGCACTCGCAATAACAAGGACCCATTTCCTGTGCGAATTCTTGAGATTCTGAAATGTGTGATGGATTTCGTCTCTCGCCGTCTACTTTGATCTCATAGCTGTGCCGTGGGGTTTTGACATCTTTTTGTTGGATCTTACTGGAAAATGTAATATGATAAAAACATATCTGTGGGGGAAAAAAGTATTCAGTGAGTGAAGAAATGCAGCCCTTTTTTGTGATGTATTAAAAGGTATGTTTTTCCTACATTTCCTTAAAAGGAAAGAGTTCTTCAGAAAAGGAATAGAAGTCTCAGCAAAGGGTTTTTTTTGTCATGGGAGATTCTTATGGATTAAAAATAGTACTTTAATATTCATTACAGGGAACTCGCCCCAGAGGCTCCAGAAATAAAACATTATTGGGCCTCTGGATCAGTATTTAATCCTTGTGTTTTGACCGCGTCCCCTGATCTTTTGGTCGCTGTTTTGTCTGATTTATGGCCCCAGTACACATACCTAATGCCCTCTGCACAACAATATATATAGTGTATGTGTGTGTATTTTTTATATATATATATATATATATATATATATATATATATATATATAATGAAAATAATATATAAATATATTCGGGGCCAATACAAACCATAAACAGGACTATGCATCCGACACGTGGTCACGCATTTAGACTGGAAGAAAGGAGATTTAGTCTAAGGCAGAGGAAAGGGTTTTTTACAGTTAGGTCGATAAGGATGTGGAATTCTCTGCCCGCAGAGGTAGTTTTATCAGCGTCTGTAGAGACATTTGAACAACAACTGGATGATTACTAGCAAAAACATAATATTTAGGGATATCATTTTTTAATTATGGGGAAACAGATTCTTGATCCAAGGAGAGATCTGGGGTCAAGAAGGATTTTTTTCCCGTAAATTGTTGCAAAATTGGAAAGAGCCACCAACTGGGTTTTTTGCCTTCTTTTGGATCGACTGCAGTTAACAGATGTGAGAGGCTGATGGACGCATGTCTTTTTTCAGCATATGTAACTGTTTGTTGGCTGAATAGAGGGTGTCACATTTAACCAAAGACAAAAAAGGGATTCCTGAAGACCCAAATGTGTCTCAACATCTTTTTTGCCTAACAAATTGTCATCTTCATCTAAAGACTTCTTTTGGACCAAGACACTGCATCCATTTTTCTTATTAAAATGGGGCTCATTTTAAGTAATTGTACCATGTTAACCCTATGCCGTAATGGGTATTTTTTATTTTTTTTTAACAGAAGCTTTATTAGGTTTTTCTCAAAAATTTACCCTTTCATGTTCACCTCTAACTTTTGCATAGGGGCAACATTTTAATGAGCTCTACAGAAATATGGCTGGTTATTTCTCTGTCATTTTGGCATCATGCCCATGCTATGCTGTTAATTTTAACTCTAAATCTCTGTATGTTTTTTTATCTCAGTGAATTTTGGCCTCCGTCTTCCCGTCCCATTGTTGACCTGGGTCAGGACTAGAAGCTTCCCAGCTGGGATAACAGCACTCTCATTCCTTAAGTTTATTCCCATAACCTCCCATAATACCACAGCCCTTAACGCTGTTTCCGAAGCGGTATTAAGTGTTTATTTTCTTTTTAAATAAAATATTTTACATCCCTCCCTCTAAATTAAAGAGAAATGTCTGTTTTGCTGGTGTAGTAACTCTACATGGCGTTTTTGGTGGTCTGTGTTCTGTAGTGATTGGTTGCCTGTACAGCCGACATGTAATTATGTTATACTGGTCATGTACAGTCAATGCCAGGAACAGAAACAAAGGAGCTAGTACTAAGTGCTTCTGTTTACTTGTCTGATAGAAACGAGAGGTCACAAATCGGTGAAGAAGCATAAACATTATGCCACTTCACTTTATTTTGAAGGACAAACACTCCATCTAGAAGGGCCGAGTTGGGCGTGTATAATGCATAATTCGATGGGCGATGCAGCAGAAGATCACTGGGGTTTTCCTTCTGAAAAGTGTAGTGGAGCCAAGGAGTTAAAACCACAGTTCACCTGTAAACTCTCATGTCTACTCTCCCTTTAGTATATTGTACCCCAAAATCACTTAAAACATCTCTGTGAAGCTCATCCTCAACTATACACTGGCTAAAAGGTATGGGATTGGACCTCCTGGCAACTCTAACCAATAGCACATTTCCCTGCTACACAGACTAACATGCCAGACATGATTATTTTTTCACTCAAACCCTCTGTGTAGTAAAAAAAAAAAATTTCTGTGAACGCCCTGGGAACTGGTTATAGAGCAGGGCTGGGCGGCTGCGTCCCTCCTGCGACTACTAGTCCTATGATGCTCACTCAGGAAGGTGATAAGAAGCTGTACCATGTTAGCTGTCAAAAGAAAAAGGAGCATACTTGATAAAAATACCCTTTATTAGCTAACTATAGTAGATTGCATTCTTTCAAGACTATCTAAGTCTTGAAGACTATCTCACTCTTCTTCAAGGATATATAATACCCAGACTCAAAAGCTTGCAATCTATTATACTTCAGTTAGCCAATAAACGTAGTAATAGGGCAGCAGTATTTAACCACTGTTCATTTTAACGGATATGTATAAAGGGTTAACATTGGTTTTGTTTATTCTTATTTGTCTATTCTTGGATGTTTTGCAACTAGGATTGGATACAAAAAAAAGATCACATCTCCCCAACGTGATGTAACAGGGACTTTATGGAGTGCTTGTGGACATTTTGAATCTCGCGATAACCTCCAAACGTTACAACATATGGCTATTATTATTGACATTTCCTGAAAATAAACAGAATAGGTATCGCTGGGGAACACAATGGATACTTCTCGAGGATATTCCCTGTCTTTGGCGAGAAGGCTGTGACGTCACAAGATTTATTTAGCTCTTTTCTAGAAGGTGAACACTGTTGTTTAGAGCAGATACTTTGTCAACTAACAAAGTAGACCTATTGTTCTTATGATCCCAGGTTGTCAGCAGTTTGGTCTTTTGTCAGAATAAGAATAGCCCAGCTTTGAGCCAGCATGCAGCGTGACATCACACACCAGATCATGCTGTGGAAACTGTGTTCCTAGTCGGTGGAATTTGTTATGTTAACCAGCAGTCCAATAGTTACGCTCAACTGGGAGGAAAAATGTATGTATCCCTTAATGCCCTGCTATTGTTGGCTTCTTTTGGTTAAAGAAGCTAGTAGCTGGTTTCATGGTTGTGATTGTACGAGTATAGTCTGGCTGTTAGCGTAATCCTGTGAGCAGAAGTAGCTCTTGTCATTCTCAGCTTTGGAGAAATAGAATGTAAACTCCAACTCTGTTTAGTATGGAGTCGGATGAGTGGAAGCTATGGTTTAGCTATAAAGGTTCAAGGTTTGTTCCATACCATGCGTTCCCAATGCCTGTTCTATGGAGATGCCCTTATTCAGATTGCCTGCCGCTTCTCCCGGCACACAAAACGCTTGTGTAAAATGCCTAAAACCTTTCTTTCAGCCTCATTTGTGCTGCACCTTTTAGTAAGAAACAAATGCGGGGGAGGAGAATCTGTATTTCCTGTGGTCCAGAAGAGAAGTATCGGTTTATGTTAGTCGGTCAGTTCTAGTTTTGTCATATCCTTTGAATGTTAGTACTGTCAGAAGCATTGCGTAAATCGTCGGCGCTGTGTACATAAAAGATGTGTTTCCTGAGAGTTCGCCCTCTAATGGCAGCTGTTATGAACTGCAGGCCATAAAACCACTGACCACTGCTGAAGCTTGCCTTTGCTTGGTAAATTTATTAAAGTGTTCTAGCTTTTCCATTGTTTTTATTTTAAGATACCTGGTGTTAGAACACAGTGGGAATGACATATGGAAGACAGACTCCCAAGTTTTAGTGGTTCCTGTGCACTCATGTTAGAGTCTGCTTGTCATTAACTATGCAATAATAGTTATATTTATGGCTTAGATAAAAGAACAATGACTTTCTAAATATGTTTTTTAAAGTTTACAATATACAACAATAATAAAGTAAGGGAGGACAATGACTTTCCCCCTTGTGGCTGAGTTTATTAGTGAATCCAGTGACCCCCGACATGTTAATCATACACAAATGCTGCTGTTCCTTTTCTAGAATATGTAAGAATATTTCAACGAGTTAACCTACTAAACGCATCTAATTAGTTAGAGCCAACATGCTAATACAGGTACAATTCAGCCCTTCCAGCTACTGTGGAGCTGCGGAGATCTGCTTCATGATCTCTGTATGATAAACCGGCAGGTCGATCGAAGTGGAAAGAGGGGGAAACAAACTTTCTTCTTCTACAATACAGGAATATTTAGAGTCACTAGTGAGGTCATCGTGACATCACCAGGGGAACACCCACAACACATTGGCATTAGAATCTTTTTTTTTTTTTTTTTTTTTTTTCTTTTTTTCTTTCTTTAACCGATCTTATTCTTACAAAGTATTTTGTGTTGCATGTATTAATAGAAAGCCTTACTTGTCATGAAGAAGCAGCACAATGTATAATTTGTGTGGGCACAGAAGGCTGAGGTTTGCGGTTGGACCAAGAAATGGCAAAAGCGCTCAAATGGCTTAAGTGCAAAATAGCCAACGTCCTTAAATGGTTAACAGTGCAATACTCTGAGACTGGCTGGATTATGTCGCAAATGAGCTAGGTATTCTTTATCACATAGGTACAGCACAACAGCTTCATTTCTTTGGTTTTAGATCAGAGAAGTTATATGATATATATATATATATATATTTTAAACCTATTAAAATGTTAAGTTTGGGAGCAGAAAGAACGTGTATATGTTGCACACATTCTGGGTTTTCACATTCTTTTTTTACTTTTTGATCCAAGAAAACATTGCTCATTTTATTGCATGTTGTAGATCTAATATAAATGCCATATAAGATGTTGCATTATAACATATAAGATGTCTACGGTTTCTGCATGCAAGAGGCGTTTTTTTATTTTCTTAAAGGGCAATCACTCCCTTTTTTCCCCCCCTTAATCTCCTTCCACAGAAGCTGCCAATCCTGCGTGACTGTGGTCAGTCGTCTGTGCATGCGCACTGGTGCTGGCAGTCTCTCCATGCATTCCAGCCCAGAGGCTCGGTTCAGTGGAAACCAGTCATGCAGGCTTGTGTGCCGAGGATCACTTGGGGTGGAGGGACTGGATCATCATGGATGATGGCTGGGAGTGACCTTTTTAAAAAAGTCACGTAAAAAAGAAAATAGTAATGAATGTTCCTTTAAGCTAAGAAGAGAAATTAGAAGCGAGATGTGACTTAGAACCCATAACTGCCCCAAATACATAATAAAATATGAGCCTACTGATTGTGAAATCTATAAACATACCTCAAAAAGTCAGGTGGTGTCTTCTATTGTTTTTATACATAACACAGGATGTTCTTTCGTGTTCTATTGATTTAATGAAGTCTTTTTTTTTTTTTTTTGTCTTTTTTTTTTCTAATTTTTTTTCTTTCCTATTTTAAAATTACAAAAAAATTAATTCTTAATTTCTTAAACGTATTCAAATCCAATCCCCCCCCCTTTCCTAAGCGTTTACATTTTGTAATTGACTTGAATGGTCTCCAGGAATGTCTTTTTTAATTTTCTTTTAATAAATAACTATCGCAGCTCATGTATGTTGGCATTGCAGATGTGGTTAGTTTTGGCGCTGATGACCTTGATTGATTATGAATGGTGCCCTGAGTTGGAGCAAATGGGATTGGCAACCATCACCCCCCCGCCCCGCATATTGCTTACTCGGATCTTGCCAATAGCACTGCTTCCCGTGCTCCCTGGAACATGTAGGCAAATTCTTTACTTCCACGTTTTAGATGAGCTTCGCTGAATGTCTGCACGCAGGTTCATGGAAGCCGGGTCTGTTCCCTGGAAGATTATCGCAGCTTGCGCAAACACTTCTAATGTTTGTGTGCGCCTGAAGATTTCGCTGCCTTAGGGCAGCGATGCATGTCTGGTTTCTAGACATCCCTTTGCGTCATTGAAGTGTGCCATTCTATTTTTCACATGGAAAACGTGGCCAAGTTCTACAGATGATTCTTATTGTGTTTTATTTTATTGGTTCAGTAACATTGATCTCCTTAGCTCCTATTTTGTTTCTTTCTTTGTTGTATGATGGTTTGATTATAGTCGCCTTGTATACTGTTTAAGTGTGATGGGGAAATCTGTGGAATCTTCAAATTGGCTTGACCTAGTGTGGTTTTATTTGTGAAATTCATAATGTCACACTTTCTCTGAGTGTACCCACATATATATGAAACGTGAGGGGTTAGCGGTAGACTCACTGCTCGGATCATGGAGAGGTCAATAACAATGGTGCCCCTGCGATCGCATTGACTTATCAGGTGCATCGCAGATACTTCAGATCTGGATATCCTGGTATGTAATAAGTCATGAAGGGGTTACATTTTTGTTCTTTTGCTGACACTGCTTACTATATATATACATATATATAATAATTATTTTATTTTTATTTTTTTTCCGGTGCGGTGAATTGTCATTGGGTCAATACTGGGCAGGAGGTCCCTATAATGTTCATAGTAGGCGTTGTAGCTAATGGACTGCGGATTTAGGGAGAAAAGTCACAGAAAACTGAATATCCGTTCATGCGAATCCCTAAGGCATGAAGCCATGGCTCAATGCACTAATGAACCAGTATGAACATTCCCATGCTTCTATTTCAAGCACACAATCATTCGGATTGCATCACACACACGATTACTCTGTTGCATTTTCTTATAGCATTAACAGTTAACAGTTTTTTTTTTTTCCAAGCAATTTGTATAAGAAAGAAAATACCCCATAGCGATAAGCTGAATTTTTAGACAATTCCCAAATCCTCATCCAGGATAATGCCGATGTAATAGATGAGATTGCTGATTTCAATGGAAACGTCTGTTTAATCTCTCTATGTTGACGGCCGTGTCGATCTAAAATGGAACATTTCCAGGTGATGAATCTTCATGTCTTTTGGCAAACTGTTTGCAGCTTTTTTTAAGTGATTTTTTTTTTTTTTTTTTTTAACTAGGATCGTGGAAGTACTCTGTACCTCTTACCGATATTTGGAGTGGAGCACTATGATCCTAAAGAGTCTACTAAAAGGGGGCCGACGCTGGGTTCCAAACACCCCTTCACCTTTCATGCCTTTATATTTATAAATGTATAACCCTCCAAGGGTAGTGGAGGTGGAGACCAAATCATTCCAATGGTAGAAAGTAGATTTCCAAGTCTAAATCTACTTTGTCTTTGTTCTTAAAGAACAAGCATATTGAGTAATCTAAATACTTACAGAAAGCCACATGAAGTTTGAAAGGGGCCATCAAACTACTTCAAACTAGCCCGTAGTCTGCTGTTATGAATGATTTTGGCACTGGCTTCTGTGCCGGCGGCGTAAAAGAAGCACCGCAGAGTTCAGTCGCGAACCCAGCCAGAAGGGGGAAATGTTTCAGAAGCGCACACGCCGGAAGTAGTTGGATGTGTACCTTTTATTTGTAACCCCCCCCCCCGACATATTAAAAACACATGGCTTATTCAAATACAAACACATTGTAATTCCAAAAACCACCGCTGTTCTGTTGTGGCCACGTTTGTCAGTATATAAACATTAAATCCTACATATTAAACCATGTTTGTTATAGTTTACGGGGGCCTGTCCTTCACAGGAACCTGCAGCTTATTCATTGCTTTTCACATTTTAAAGGACTTGTTAGGTGAATGTTAACGTAGAAGATGATTCCGGAGTCTCATCTCTTGAGTTTTTCGGATGTGTGATTCCCGTCCCCTGATACTGTTTGCGTCGAAGATTAATTTTGCAAAAACATATCGCGTATTGTCCTAGACGAGAAGCACGCGTAGCAGCTTTAAGTATTTTATAGTATGTAGCGTATTATCGAGTCTATTCTTTGAGCACCATTTAAACATTTTTGTTTTGTGGAATGAATTCTAGGAGTTGGAAAATGTCTAATACATAAGTGGCGGTCTTGTGAGCGGCGCATGCTGTCCCTTTAAGATTCTCCGTGAGATGAGATTTTTCCTACTGATGTCTCTTCTGTAATTACCAGTATGTCTGGAATGCAGCATATCAACACGGCGAGTACTTGTGCCGCGGGTCTGTGAGGATATAGCAGGCAGTACGTGCTCGGGTGTCTCAGGAATATGGTAACTGTGCTTGTGCGCTGCTGCTCTTGTGTTTTTCCTTTTTATTTTCTTCGTTCCTAATTGCTGTTTTTTTTTTTTTTTTTTTCCTCCCCCTCCCTCCATTGCTTTTCTTCCATGTCCTTCGACAGAATGAAGAGAAACGCAGCCTCGCGCTGGGCGGACATGTGGGGTTCGACAGCCTTCCTGATCAGCTTGTTAGTAAATCTGTCACCCAGGGCTTCTGCTTTAACATCCTGTGCGTGGGTAAGTTTTGGGGGTTTTTTTTTCCCTCTCCCAGCATTTTGTGATAATGGTTACGGCTGATCTGCGCCTCCGGTGATCTCGGTGTTTTACATATTCAAAGTATACGCGTCTCGCTGGTCATTTTTAACGTGTCTAGTTTTAATTGTAAGACTGTGGTTTGTTTGCAAATGTTTCCCGCTGCTTTCTGGCATTGAAATGGTAATGATTCTTTACTTTAAACGGGGACTGATTTCAGGACATGACTTCAGGAAGTTTTTTAAAACCTTTTCTGTTTGCAATACATCAGATCATCTGTATGAAAGTAAACTCCAGTGTTCTGCAAGCTCAGGGGTGCTGTAAGTGATAAGTGAAATGTGCTCTCTCACTACAACAACCATTGTTATACCACCATATTTGCTCTTGTACATAAGCACTGTCCAGGCAGTAAAGGCAAGTGGCCCCATTGGTGACCCCCCCCGGTAACTCACAAACAGGGGTTTGAATGGATCTCCTGTGCGGAGAATAGCTGGGAGATGGGGAAAGAAGCAAATGCATATGGCGGATTCTGCAGAGTGCATTGGGAAGAGGGCTATATGAAAATTTAAAGGGACCGCACAGCTGTCTAATGCATTAAAGTGTGTATGATGGCTAAAGCTTCCCCTTAAAGTAGTGATGTCATACATGTTTAGTATCAAATGAGATGCCTTCTTGGTACTATACCACTGATCCCCGCTCACCCTTTTATGTGCTGACTCCCCAGTAAACTAATCCTTATTCAAATTGCCCTTCATCTATCCCACTGGAGCTCTATATCCTCACATGCAAGTTACACCAAGAAACATGGTTTGACTAAAATCACTAACTTGCATATTGATCTAATGCAGTTTTATGGCAAACCCTATGTAACCTAAAAATGTAGCTATATTATGGCTGTAATTCATGCTCATGCTTTGCCGCAGCAGGCAGCTGACGCATATAATTTAGTGAGTTTGCCGCAACAGGGCAGTTCAAATGACGCATGGTTTCCCCAGCTCACCTGAAACCATTAGTATTTCATGTTATTTAAAGCACTGTCACCTGAAAAGTTTTCAGTGGCATATTTGGAGCTAAAATATACTCGCTGTCTGCCTAGAAGCCCATAGTCTGATCATGGACCTTTCATGCTTTCTACGAATTAGTATGGATGTACTAATGTATTTTCATCTCAAACGCTAGAAGTTCATTAAGTGCAGGCTGTGGAACTGGCCCAGGAGAACACCTGCTGTGGTTATTATGAGATGGAACTATACAAATTACACTTTGGAAAGAACGAAGACGGTTATTAACTAAGTCTTGTGTCCAGATCAATGCTTGATGACCATGAAGGGCGTTAGGATATGTTCTAGTACAGTAATAGTAATACAAGACGGTTTTAGAAATGTAAGCGTATTTGTCTGTTTCTATTCCATGACTCAAAACTTGGTTTCCATTGTAGGGGAAACGGGTATTGGGAAGTCCACGCTTATGAACACGCTCTTTAACACCACATTTGAGACCGAAGAAGCTAGCCACTATGAAAATGGCGTTCGTCTGAGACCGCGTACATACGAACTTCAAGAAAGCAACGTGCACCTAAAGCTAACCATAGTCGATACTGTAGGATTTGGAGACCAAATCAACAAAGATGACAGGCAAGCATCAGGATTTGTTTTCTTTGATTCCATTTGAATGTTCCTTCTGACAGGTTTTGACGAGCGGCCATGTTTATACAGCAGTTCTAAGTTTGGTACAATTGCCAATGAAAACGAGCGAAATGTTCCTGCTGATTATTCCGCGTTGAGCTCTTTACACCAGAATTTTCTCTTTTGTAAATAATGGCCAGAACGGTGTTTAAAAATGTATACCCATTTTAGAAACAAAATGTACATGTTTGCCTGCAGGGGATCAGTCACTTAGTTTTAAGAAAAAAATATTTAAAATAAATACCGGTATTTCGTGGCCCTGGATGTTAGTGTTTAACCCGCCGTGTTTCCAGTCAAAGTATATCAATGTGTAAAGTTTGTTCCAAAAATAGATTTAACTAGTGTGATTTTTGCAACAAAACCAAAGAATGAACACGCATGTAGGAACTTTATTTTACAATATTATTTTAATAAGTATGTAAGTAGCCGCAATGGTTCCGTTATAAGCAGAGCAGCGCTCCACACAAGCATTTTGGCGAGCTAGCTTGTTTGCCAAGTTGTTTACCTAAGTGTCGAACTCCAATTTCTGTAAACGCCTCTCAATTATTAGCTATTTGGCTAGGTGATTTTTATAGGGGGTGTATTATGTGTTACCTACTACACTTCATACATACAGATAGGCTTGAAATTTTATGATGTTTTTAGTAGATATTTTGAATATTTCAATTCCTTAGTGCTGTGTATTTTCTTGCAAACTTGCAAGAACACAGTGTTCTCTAGCAAGTCCGAAAAAGCCTCTAATATGCTAGTATTTCACGCAAATCTCAATCTCAGTAGACTACTTGCTTTACATTGGCTCAGATGTGATAAATTATATACATGCGTTTGGACTTATAATAGTCAACGGGATCATGAGTGGGATATAAATGAAAGAGGTTTGACCTTTACCGATTATATGGAAATCTAATATTGAAGATCATCTGACTGTCAGCGCACGCGTTTTTAGAAACCAGCGTTTGCTGATCTATCGCGAATTGCGTGAGATTAACATTTTAATGAGGCATTTGTGGAACTTTAAGGAAAATGAGTTACAATTGGTTCCCAATTTACATGCCCTAAAAAGATATCATAACCTTTTACATGTTAATCTCAATAACATATCGGCTGATGTATTGACCAAACTGTGGCAGTTTACTCAGTTCAATTCCACTAGGGTATATTGAATGCATATTGAAGTAAAGAAAACGTTTACTTGATCCTCTTCCCTGATTGGATGGTTCTTGCCATCGATTGGCTGCCAATTAGTCAAAGAAAAGCAAACATGTTGCTTTCTGCGCAGGACATCGTCTGCAGCAGCCTGATGGCCAGTATATCATGCGAATGAAGATGCCTGCGGTCCGAAGCATATGGGGCATTCGTCACAATCCTCACATGCCTTTTGCAAACGAGACATAAGCTTAAAGCTTTCATATACATATAATGACTAGAGTGTCCCTTTAGGAGTAATGTTCGGTCAGATTCACTAAACCTTGAGTTGAGCTTATGTTGGAAACTCATGATTGCTCTGTGAATGGGGAGCTTCTTGTAAATTGTCACGTCTCAAGTCTCCATTATTATAACTGGAGGGCCACCTGTTTTCTCACTCATCCATCAGATTCTCAAGTAGCTGTTCTCCCCCATGAGAAAGGCTGTCGGCCTTTTGCGAATAAACCACTGTATTGGCATAGCAATAGGGCCGAAAAGGGCCAGCATAGAAGGCATTACATTACACCAGCAGCTCTGCTGATGTAAAGTAATTGGTAGGTTTCTGAGGAGCGTGCTTTAAACACTACAGGTTTTCTCAAGCAGGTAGACCTAAAATCTCCCATAAAATAAAGTCTCTTTTATCTCTTGACTACCTTTTACTCGTAAGCTGCCCGTTTTGTTAAAACAAACGAGTTGGACAACCTCAACCAGATTTTTTTTCACTTGTTGATGTTTTTGAACTCTACCTCCCATTAGTCAGCATTGAATCACAGGTTGGGTGATGGTTGGACAGCTGCAGTTAACACAGACACTATAACCAAACTAGGTGAGAGAAGCATAGACAACCCTAAATTATTTTCAGACACAACCTATCATTAAGGTAATTAAAGTGATTACCCTGTTCTGCGTTGCGAGGAGACTTTACCAGAAATATTGTGATGTGTCTGGAAGGTAACAGCCCGTCTTTACGAGAGAAAAATAAATCACCCGCAAATACACATATCATGTGCTTTCCAGTAAGTCTTGGCAGTGCTACGAGGTGTCTGTGGGTTTTAATTCTCCTATTAATAACTTGTCATTCCTGCGTGAACGTAGTTCTTCTGTCAAGTGAAATATGTAGTTGCCGGGGGATATACTGTAAACTCTTCAGAGCAAACATGGAGAACTTGGCTTTTCCCATAAACTATCACACACACATGTTTGAAATACCAGACTTTCTTTTTCTTTCTTTTTTTTTTATTTTTATTTCTGGCGTGTCCAACATTTTAACTCTTTGTTTTCAGGAATCAAGCTTACTTGTACAAATACCGCGTGGGCCTCCAAGCCCAGCCTCCGTAGTGTCCTTTCATGATTATTTTCCTTTATCTGCTGGCCATAATGGCCGCTACTGATATTTTTTCTTTATTGTCTCTGCCCGGTTTTTGGCGGAACAATGTGACGCGTGCCGTGCCCGTTACAAACGCCTCTGGTGGGAGCCTCCTACTCGATATCTCTCGCTTGCAATAAAAAGTAGCTTTGTGTAGCCCCCGGCAAGCCTAACCCACTCTCTTAACTCCGAACGTTTCCAAAGTGCCCATCCTGCTGCATCTGCTTGGAAGACTCCTCTAGACTTTAAATTGAGGGATAAAAACAGGATCCTCTCTGGATCCCATGATGCTCTTATTAGTTATCTGTGGACCACCTAGGTCCTTCAGTCATTAAAAGTCCCCAAAGTTCAGCGCATGTTACGTATGTTTACCTGAGAATAAAAATGAACAGAAAACGCTAGCTGTCATAGCTCCCTTGTTCTGTTGTATGACGTTCGTAGCAAAAGTGCCGGAAGGGTTGTTGGAAAGATAGGAGAGATCAAGCATCGTATAAATAGTCCTGTTTAGTCAGGCAAATGTTGATAGGTGATTCTAATCCTTTTTAGTGCCCCGTAGCTGTGCAATTTGTAGGTTCCCGACTAGCATAGAAGTCTATGTAACGCTGCTTTTTTATGCTTATCTGCACTTATTTGCTATATATATACTGGCTAAACAACTTTCTATATTCACAAGTAGCTGGTACATTCTAGGTAAAACTGTTCACTCCAAAAAAAAAAAAAAAAAAAAAGGTTAAAACTTGCTGTCCAATGCATTGTTCTGTTTAGATTCCTTCAATAGAGAAATGCACTTCGGTATAAGAAATGACTATTTTTTAATTACCTATACTGGCTATATGTCTCTCATATCAGGCCACCAATGTCAGATAAGTGGCTTTCTGTTCTGCAATGAATGTCATTTTCTGCTTTTCATCTCCTTGAGCCATTCCTCCTAACAGAGAATGCATTAGTGATTGAATAAACAAAGTTGTAAAAGTAATTCTAGCGATATGGTAAACACAGCTTTACATGGTGTCTTTGTGCAGTTACAGGTCAGTCGTTGATTACATTGATACTCAGTTTGAAAATTATCTCCAAGAAGAGCTGAAAATCAGACGATCCCTTTTCAACTATCATGACTCCAGGATACACGTGTGCCTGTACTTCATTACCCCCACGGGCCACTCTCTGAAATCCCTGGACCTGGTCACCATGAAGAAGCTGGATAGCAAGGTATCTACTCTCTACCAGGCCTTACACTCTTTGTATTTGTACAAGTCTGGGAGAAGTAAAGAGAACCACAATGTGATCGTGTCCCATGTTTTAGGTACTGACTTCACAGGCTCACATGATAAAGCTGATCGGTCTGGATCAGCAGCTTCTCCTGCTTCTCTAACTAAATCCATGGAATGTTCTCGTTAATGAACTCGATTTAAAACAAATGCACAGAAGAAGATTCCTGTAAGGTCTTGTGGGACCTGGTGAGAAAGAAGGTGTCTGCTCCCACCTGGACAACTAGAGAGAGCCCCCCCCCAAGAGATTCACCACAGTCTAATGCATTGAATTAGCCAGTTCATCCTCTACAGTTCCCCAGATACACACTCGGTACCTGCAATGCTGGAATATACTTGCATATAAATAACAAAGTAAAGCCTCTGATAGATTTAAAAGGCGTATCTTCACTTCGATTATTTTATTTTAGAAAATTCTTCTTAAATGAGTACCAGTCTGCCTTTTTAAGATCAGATTGGCTTTCAAACACCTATAGTTTTATGGGCCTGGGCCGACCACTGCTTCAGACTAGTGTTTAAATCGCTCTTTGATCCCGTTGTGCTAAAGCACAAAAAATGTGAAAGCCCTTTAGCATGGGCTCCTGGAGTAGGAGGGAGCGTAATACTTTGCTGGAGTAGGCAGAAGTTAGCATTTGCCTTTTGTTTCTTGCGACAGCCCATTTAATTCCATGGCATTAGAATGTGGCTGTCGCTCCCTGTATGTTAGTCTGGGACTAAGTGCTCGTTGCACTGAAGTAACCCTGCGAAGCCTTCACCTCTCTGAGCTGGCGTGCCGGCCAGTGCCAAGCGGTTAACGTGCGTTTTGTGTGAGGCTAATTTACAGTCTGTTGGCGCTCTTCTTCTATCCGAAACGTCTTCCCCTGGCATTCGCTTGCTAATGAGCTGTATCGCTCCCTGTCCTTGTTTAACCCACTTGCGGGGCTCATCTTCCTAGTTAAATACAAGGCATCTGCCTATGTGACTAAGCCACAGTTTGCGCACCGATCCTTTTATTTTGATTGGACCCGGGACGTAAGATTGTTGTGTCTCGGTTTACAAACAGCTAGAGTGTGTAATTGTTTGATTCTGTCGCTGGCTCCCTTCGTAAAACATCGGATACTTAGTGGTTTCATATTTAAAGGGACGCAATTATTTGTGTAAAATGGGTCTTAATTGCCATTATATATTCTATAGGCTTTGCATGTGTAAAGTGCTTTTTTAAAAAAAAAAGTAGCCATGGCACCATAGCAATTAATGGGAAAAAATACAAATAAGCATTTGAAACTTTTATACTGTTTTATTATTATTAATATCTTTTATTTACCGGTATATAGTGCCACATAGCGAATACATATATTCAAGGGGTTTTGCTACCTTTCTCCCCGCCCGGTAAGCCTCCTTTAGATTCTGATTTAAACTGATGGCCTTCCAGCTTGTAAACCCCAATAGACTTCACATACAGTGTAATTCTCTATTTCCAAATGCATGTACATGGATTTTAATTCTCCGTGTAACTCTGTGTTTTCGTGTCATATTTTTGTGATAACCAGACTCGTGTCTAATTCTTTATTTTTTAAGGTTAATATCATTCCGATTATAGCCAAGGCTGACACCGTCTCCAAGAGCGAGCTGCACAAGTTCAAAATCAAGATTATGAGCGAGCTGGTCAGTAACGGTGTTCAGATCTACCAGTTCCCGACCGATGACGATGCCGTGGCAGAAATCAACTCTGTAATGAATGTAAGTTCGCGATCATCGCTGATCAGTGGCCATGAACGTGGCGTGCTGGCGTGTGCCAATGAGATTTACATGCATCCAGCATGCATTGTGTAAAGTTTGTGTTAACGTTACACACGTTAGTACACGATAAATGTATTGCCTGTGTTTGTGAGAGGGGCTGGAAGCCTTCTTAAACCCTCTAGACCAGCTTTTTCTAGAAGAAATCTTGAAGGTAGGTCCTTTCCACAGGCTTATCATGACTGCTTTTAATTTCCAGTCCACTGTCCACCAATTCAGTAATATTTGGTCTTAGCTCAACCATCATGTGCAGCTAGCTCCATCCCTTATCTTGCCTGCATGTCTCCCATAAGGAGGTGGAGGGGTAGCTCTAGAGTCCAGCTATTGGAAGATCCTTGGTATGATCTCCATCTAGGGTAGGAAGGGACTGTGCGCCTACTTGAGTATTGTTAAGTGGCTACTGTTGGGGCTGCAACACCTACCTTTCCCCAACTGTTGCCTTAATTGGAGAGTTGGACGGTGTGGCTATGGTAATGGTGCAGATATTAAATCTGCTGGAGTACGATGGCGCCATCTATTGTCCGTGTACTGTATTTCTCTGAAAAACTGTATAAAAGCTGCGATTACTACATTCCCAGTAAATTTCATTGACTAAAGTAAGTGTGTGTGTGTGTGTGTGTGTGTGTGTGTGTATGTGTATATTTTAACCCTGTTAAAAAAAAATTTCCCCATAGAAGCTTGCTGTTTTATTCAATAGGCAACATACAGATGCAAAAGTAACATATATCCAAAAATAGAAGTTAATTTGTTTTGGATTAATAGAATAGAGTTTGTTTTCATATAGTAGATGGCTTCTCCATCTTTCTCCAGGGGCTCATCACAGAATGAAAATAGAAATGTAAACCAATTTAACTGTAGGTAGCTGATTGGGATATTGACGCGCTATATAAAACATTCACCGGGAACTGATGTTCACTGTAATTGGTCTACATTTTTTTTAAAAATTCTCAAAATTACTTTGTATGAACATAGCTCATGGCTCTTATTTTTTAATACTTTTTGCTTTTACGTAGTCAGTAACAGTCTATTTCTTACAGGCTCATCTTCCCTTTGCTGTGGTTGGGAGTACAGAAGAGGTCAAAGTGGGGAATAAACTCGTAAGAGCCAGACAATATCCTTGGGGAGTTGTGCAAGGTATGTGGCCGTCCTTAAGATTAGTTTTTGATGTCGTCACGTATATTTTGAATAGTTAATTTGTTCGCTCGCTTAGCAGATGTTGAGGTCCTGTTACTTTATTATATAAAACTTTATTTTATTACTTTTATTAAGTTCAATAGTTATAACCCAGCCAAACCAAATAAAACACATAAGAAATGCACACTACTGGTAAACTGTGTTTAGCATAGGAACTATTGCAATATATAAATATTCTTGAGGATTTAAGCACTAGCCTAGAAGTGATACAATTACAAAGTGATGGCAGACAAGTTGGAAGTTTGCCCAAAATCTATTATTTCTCACTGCTTGAAACTAATAATTTAATAGAAAGCCCCCACATACAGATAACAGTCACACGGACTATAAGGCACAGAGTAACGCATGTAAAAGAATTCACAAGCAAATATTTGTATAAACCATCATTTCATAAATTCTACAAAAATAACAGTGACCCATTCTAATCTGTACTGTACCCCTGTTTACTTATAGCATCAGTCTGGTCCTCTGCTTCATATACATTTTTTTTTTTTTATTAAAAGCATAATTAGAATGATGGTAGTTGCTTTTTTTTGTTTTGGATAGGTTTATAATTAAGAATATATAGTTGTATTTCAAATACAGTAAGGTGTCTCTCTTTGCCTTGTTTTACCCGTTGGTTCACAGTTGAAAATGAGAGCCACTGTGACTTTGTTAAGCTGCGAGAAATGCTGATCCGGGTCAACATGGAGGACCTAAGAGAACAGACCCACACGCGCCATTATGAGCTGTACAGACGGTGTAAGCTAGAAGAGATGGGATTCAAAGACACCGATCCGGATAGCCAGCCCTTCAGGTAATTCTCAGGACCCACGGCATTTGGTCTATTTTTTTCTCACCCAATAAGCAAAGCAAACAAAGGGCCTAAAAATAAATCAAGAAATGCATTGAAAAAGTGTTTGGGTTGCCAGCTATTACATCTCTGACTATTGACGCGTAACCCGTAACATTATGGTAATAGAAGTTGGATGTACGTGTTTTATATAGGCCAGGGCTCAACAAATCCCAGGCGCCAGGTCGCCATGGCGACAGAGAATTTTGTCCTGGCGCCTAGGTTTTCTCAGCCTCTTACATCCATAAAAAAATGTGGATGTAAGAGGCTGAGTCACCACACGGGGGCGCTGCTGCTGCTGTCTGCCCAGGAGTCTGGGCAGACAGCACAGCCACTCAGAGCCCCCCCCCCCCCCCCCCCCCGAGCCTGAGATCACTCCCACGGAGTGATCCTGTAGGCTGAAACCGCGGTTGCTACAAAACCAGCAATCGTGTTATCAGCTGCCACAGGCAGCTTCAGGGAAGGGGGTTGTGTGTTGATTGGTTCCCCACACAAGTGTGGGGACCTGACCCAACACCCCCCTGCTGCCTGATCGCTCCATGAGAGCGACAGTGCAGCGTTAACCCCTTCAATGCGGCATTTAGGGGTTAATTCCCGTTTTGTACGGGGCTCTGCTGCTGGTGGTCTGCCTGGAAGCCCAGGCAGACCAGCAACAGCAAAAACGAGCCCCCACAAGCCCTTTGATGATTCCTGTAGGCATGGAAGCCTACAGCAGTCATCAAAGACTCCCCTCCCTGCAATGGCTGGTCTATAGACCAGCGATTGAGTCCCAGCTGCCAGAGGCAGCTTCAGGGACAGGGGAGAAGGTTCTTTGGTCTCCACATGAGTGTGGACACCAGCCGCAACACCCCCCTGCTGCCTGATCGCTCCATGAGAGCGACAGTGCAGCGTTAACCCCTTCAATGCCACACTTGTGTATGACACATTCGTGGCATTGCAGGGGTTAACATTTTTCCCAACAAGCTTGTGGGGACTAAATATCAGTCAATGCTGTGCTCCAATGGAACATCAGCATCGAAAGAGTTAAAAAAAAACAAAACCTAATAATAATAATAAAAAAAACCCAGCACTGACCTGAAAGTCCAGGGTGCTTCCAGGTCAAACGCTGTGAGTTTAGTAAGTGGGCTGATGATGATCAGATCACTCCTAACCAACTGTTAGTTTAAAAAAATCCTGGCTCCTAACTTTTTTACCTGGCGCCTAGATTCACAACAAATTTGTCAAGCCCTGATATAGGCAACAAACTATTGTTGAATAGGCGAATGCTATGAAAAATGGCTAAATGGCTTCACTTTCATATATGTCTTAATTTGTATATGTAATCTATCTGGAAGGCAATTGTGCACCTTCCTGAAAGGTTCTGATAAATTAGTGAACTCAGCGTGTACCTTTTTGTATTTCAGCTTAAGTCACTTAATCCTGTTAATTCACAAATTTTGCTCTTATAACAAAACACGTTATTATTGCAGCCTTCAGGAAACTTATGAAGCAAAAAGGAAAGAGTTCCTAGGTGACCTGCAGAGGAAAGAGGAAGAAATGCGACAAATGTTTGTGAGCAAAGTTAAGGAGACGGAAGCCGAATTGAAAGAAAAGGAGCGAGAGGTAAGTACCACACAACTAATCTGTTATGTATAAATTGGGATTCACTGAACAGTCCTGCACCCTGTTCCACATGCTGCTTTAATTTTGGGTTGAGATGGAATGTACAGTAGACATGTCCTTTGAACCCTTTCATGACCAAGGGTAGTATGTAATATGTGTGTGTGTGTGTGTGTATATATATATGTGTGTATATATATATATATATATATATATATATATATATATATATATATATATATATATATATGTGTGTATATGTATGTATGTATATATATATATATTTAAAATCTGGGTATTTTTCTTTGAGTTCATATTTTTTGGAAATATAACTAGCTGTTCTCATCAGAGCAGAACAGGATGATCAGAACTCCCCTTGGGGTCTTTGTGGTACACCCCAAAAAACACAAGACATCCACCAGCTGCTAAAAGAAGCATTTCCCGCCATTTTCCATGTGAAAGCAGTAGACGAAGTAGTGTTTTAGCACTTGTAGTTCATATTGTTTACGGCTGTGAAGTTCCTCTGTAAAGCTATTATCACAAATATCTAGGGCTGAGGCAGCAAATTAAAATGTGTTAATTTACGATATAGAAACAGTAACACAAATGAGGTAGGTTTATATGTAATGTGAAATATACCAGCGCCTCTAATGTATAATAACAGCGCCAATATCAATGTGCTTCCCTCATCATATGTATATTTTACCATAGAATCAAACATCAAACAATATTAATATACAACTTTACCCAGTTATATATAGATATATAGTAGTATGATCATATCCTGAGCTGGAACACTCCAATACACTCACATTTCAAGCTGGAAATAAAAGATCCCAGGTCTCTCCAGCAGGTTAAGGGTTAAATAGATCCCAGGTTACAATAAGATAAAAAGCAATAATAAAAAGTCAAAACTCGCTCTGTAGTATGAGCTTACTCCGGGAGTATTCAGTACTTATATTGCATTTCGATCCCAGCCCAATTTGCTTTGAATTGCCTAAAATTACTTCCGCCGTCCAAGTCTCACAAGATCTGTGATGTCATCCATTATGGCTGCTTCCATACATGTTGAATAACATCTGCCTCACTGAAAATGGGTAAAAAGAACGATTTACCTAAATCTAACTTGTCCTCACATTTTTTTATATTTTTTCATGCTTTAAATTGGAATACATTTTTTTTAAGGAGCTGGGGGTCCTTTTCTAAGATGGTTAAAGCCTCCTAAAAAATAAAAAATGCCATCCTCGAATCTATGAGTCGCATGCAAGATGGGAACCTGTTTTTGTCATGGTTCTGACAGACAGGAACTTGTCTTTTTTGTTTTCCAGCTGCAGGAGAAGTTTACCCATCTGAAAAGGATGCATCAAGAAGAGACTAGGAAGGTGGAAGACAAAAGGAAGGAGCTAGAGGAAGAGATGAACTCCTTCAATAAGCGGAGAGCTGCGGTGGAGTCCCTTCAGTCTCAAGCATTCCAAGCAACTTCCCAGCAACCTCTAAAGAAAGACAAAGACAGGAAAAAGTAAGTCTACGCGTGTATATACCATTGATTTTGTGCCTTTTCTATGTCTACGTCAAACAATCTGGAATGGAGATGGTATTATTGGTGATTGTAAAGTGATTGTGTTCCCGTTAATAACTGTTGGCGGACTGTCTGCGTTTACCCAAAAGGTGTCGTATCTTAGTGGGCTTGCTAGAGTTAATCTGGTTGCAATTGTAGCATGTCCGTGCTAATGGTTGCCTTCACTGGTGGGTGTAGATTTTATTGCACCCTCAGATACAGGATTTTTATGGAAAAGGAATATACACTCTATACATTTTGCCCATTTCTCCTCTTCTCCCTCCTTTAGATGGTAATGCACTGCTGCATACAGGGTAGCGTTACCAATGCCAGTTTTAAAATGCTTCTAAAATTCTGAAGTCCCTGGTTTTGTGAATTGATTTATTTAAAGAGAGGACCTGGTGTAGTTTAATGCTAAAATGTTCAGTTCCTTCTTTAGGTGGTGTTGGTTTCCATCACCTTCATGAGGCAGTTGGTAGAGCGCCAAAGTTAGGTAGTAAAGTTAAAAGGGCATAAGTCTGTCCAGTTTAGCCTATCCAATATATCCCTAATTCCATTGGTCCAAATGAAAGCAAAGCAACCTTTGGAACTGATACATTTAGTTTTTGTGGAAAAAATAGAATAGAATAGTGAAGTTATTAGTAATGATGGGCTTGATCCGTGCGACACTCAACTGAGGTAAGGCAATGCTACCTTTTTAAATCAAACCTCAACAAAACATAGATGAGGTGACGGGTTCATGGGGATTAAAAGCCATATTGTCAGGTTGCACTTAAAACGTCCAGCGGATGTTGATGGCTTCTGGAATAGCCTACATGACCCGACCGTTCCTTCAGGGATCGTGGATGTGCCCGGTAAAAGCATTGTGTGTGTTGGAGTGTCTCGGGGGTGATGAAAAGAAAATGGAGGTTTCGGTTGTGTTTTCAGTTTTATAACGCGCTGTTTTTTCTTAGGATTTTCCTCTAAGCCACGATGTTTATTGGCAGATTCAGAACCGAGGCATCGGCTGTATCAGTCACAAATTTCAGATGCTACAACATTGGGATCCACATTTTACACTTCTACAGGTGTCAAAAGTGGGAACTTAATATCACTAATATACCTAACCCTGTATATAACCCCGTATATAACCCACTGAGTGCCAGAGGGGCAAAAGCAGCATTCTGTTAAAGAACAATATTGAATCTGCTAGCAGATACGTTTTTATGCATGGCACACTTTTTTGTGTAACTTAATAACCTGTTCACTCGGGATCCTTTTATAATGTTACATTTTCACTCTGAGGTTGCAAACGTCTCCAAGTACTCGGTAACCATGGGCCTTCTTTGTGAGGTTTGGGAGCCTCCTGACACTGTAGGGTTAATGTACATTCCCCCTCTAGGTACATTGATGTGGTATGAAGCTTTTCACTTCAAAGAACTAAGGTTTCTTCACATGAAAATGCATACGTTTGCCTCTGTGCTCACCATTTCTACCAGTCCGTTTTTCCATAAGGTCCATTGAAAGACTAGGAAAAGCAAAATGAATAGCTGGTCAGGAGAACATTGACTTTCCAGAACACTTTCAGACTTTTAATGTGCATGATGCATGGTTACACCAGCTCTTCTTACATGAGAAGATGACTGGGGCTGGCCCTTCATAATGCATAATGAAGTTAGTGAAGTTAGGTAATAAGCATTTTAATGGAAGCCCACCTACAAGTACTGGAGGGGTGTAAGGCTTATGAGCATGAGATCCTGAAGAACACAGTAACACTTGTTTTCGCTTTTGTGTTAATAGTTCTGCTGTTCAAGGAATGTATAATGCAGCTAATATTGTTTGACCTTATGTTTTGGTAATTTGACCGCGTTGAGTTTCTTTAATAGCTATCTTTTAATTATTTTACGTCTATATTGATTTTATAATCTTGGTTCTGATAAAATGCTACCTTGTATCTGTTGTGGTTGTCAAACTCCCATGATATTCCATCAACCTGATGACCATCATGGGAGCTGCAGGCCAACAGCAGCCGGAGGGTAACATATTGTCTAATAATGTTCTAATCAGTAACATGAACCACAATGAAAAGGAGATGGGTTCTATGTACGTCTGCATGACCACAGGTGTCTTAAACATAATTGGATGAGGGTATAATTCCTGTGCATCGTGTACAATTAAAACTTTTGTTTATAAGTTTGTTCTTTTGGAACTCAGATTTGCCATATAATTTATTTTGTCTCATGTTTTATTTTAATTAGTTGACATTATCTAATTTGTACATTTTTATTTTTTTTTTTAATTTGAATTTATTTTTATTTTCATTTTTTTTTCCAGTTAAGACGTACAGACTTGCATGTCAAGATTGGACTTACACGTTCATGTCATTTAATTGCATGGATTCTCCCCATGCCACCCTTTTCTCCTAACATTGTGAGTGGACCAAACCATAAAGAGAACACGGATACTACAGAGTTTACAGCATAACCAATTCTTTTAATATCTGCAGGTATATTGTATGAATGGAGCTAATTGTAAAAAGACGGTGCTTCCTAATATCTATGCAATACCAATGTGTATTTAAAACTCTTAGTGTTGTTACATGTTTAACCTGTCCAAAGCAGCCTCAACATATTTTACTAATTGATTTTTAATTAAGGAAAATAATATTTAATCATGATATGCTTTTTTTATACATATTTTTACCATGATTATTGAGAGGTTAGGCTAAAAAAAAGTATTCATAAATGTTAATTTAACAAATCCACATATAAGGAGTAAGCTTGAAATCATATTATTGCCCTTTCCTGTGAATTCACACATCTATATTCTGTGGCTTATGTCTTTTTTTTTTTTTTTTAATAAACGGCCAAAAATATGTATATATAAATATTCTGCACTAAAGTCTCAACCGAGGATTGAAACTTTGACTTACTGTTTTCCCAATAAAAATACTTTAATTTTAATGCAATGGAAGACTCTAATAATTTGCCATATTTTTATATAAATATATTTTGGTTCAGATACATGTGTGACTTAAGAGGAATATATCTATTATCAGTACTTTTTTTTATTTTTTATTTTTTTATATATATCCAGATAAACCAAATTAAGATGCAAGAATTCTTAGATATTGTTATATCGTTGCAAAATAATCCTGTTTTATGGTTGAATGCTAAAGGGCAGAACCCCCTTGTCTTGTTACTGCATGTGGGGCATCTTATGGAGAGTGATGTTGTAGATGTGGGCAAACTGGTTGAAGTGCAGCTGAGCCGGACCTTGGCCCAGGTAGGACCTTGGCCCAGGTAGGACCTTGGCCCAGGTAGGACCTTGGCCCAGGTAGGACCTTGGCCCAGGTAGGACCTTGGCCCAGGTAGGACCTTGGCCCAGGTAGGACCTTGGCCCAGGTAGGACCTTGGCCCAGGTAGGACCTTGGCCCAGGTAGGACCTTGGCCCAAGTTGGCTGCCTCCTCCACCAAGACAGGCAACCTGGGTGGACAGACTGCCAGAGGGGCAGCTCCATATATATATTGGTTATTGCTTATCCTCGTCAGTGGGCACCTTCAGAAAATGCAGGCCGCTGTACTCTCTATGGAAATAAATGAATATGCATCCTGTCGCTTTTCGAGCACAATTCACACTCCAATGTAATATTAAGTTATGTTTTTTTCTTCTTCTTATAGGGCATATAATTCTTATGGTGACAAAGTTAACTTTTTACTGCTTTTATTTTATATTCTGTTTTGTATTTTCTAATGAGGTTCCAAAACCATTTTTTCTTAAGTTTTTCTAGATTTAAAATTTTGAAGGGCATTTTATGTCAATTTTGTCATTAGCACTATAGGAATTTTTTGTGACTTACATCCCATGTTTGTGTTTTTATATTAGGCGTTTACCATTGTGCATGTGACCTTGTTATAGATAATGTACTCGATTAAAATTTTTGTTATGAGGCAAATCAAGTTACATGGAGAGCCTAAACCCAGAAGCCCAGATTTACGTCTTCAACATTGAAAATACCGGTAATGTTTTTATAGTAATGAAGAAGTGAAACAGAAACGTTGGCGTTATCAGTTACCTTTTCTGACAGCCCTGATGCTGTCTTTGAATTTTGGTGGGGAATTCATTGCAGTTCCCCTGTTGATATCTTAATTTTCGTTACATGGAAAGAAGGCATTTCTACATCGGGTGTTAATGTCTAACTCCATTACTGGATGGCCAGAGGCTCACATTTGAAGGTGAACACTTGCTCTACAGATTTCTCGATGATAGACTGTGCTCATTACATGTTAACTCAAGGAATCCTCTAACCGTTGCAGAATTAGGACCTTCGAGGTCACAGTTGTTGTACAGTATTATGTCCCCATTAGAAGGAGCGGCTTAACATCATTAGCAAGAAGCAGAACCTCTGTATAGCTGGTTTTCAGCTTTAATGCTGGATTCCCAAGGTATCTGCGCATGCTCCCATGTATAAAATGCAGCTCTCTTCCGGATAACTGCTGTAGCTTGCTGGGCTTATAGATGAGCATTTTATTGGAATCAGAATTGCATGCATAGTTCAGGCAGACAGACCTTTTTTGCAAGAAGAGTCTTATCTTCACATTTTAGTATGTACTGTTAAAGCAAGACATGTTTGCTAAATCTCCCCATCTAAAGCTTGCATTAAATCCATGAGCCAGCAACAGGCAAACCCACGAGCGATTCTGTTGTGTTAAGCATAGTCCAGTATACCTACGTAAGATTTTTGCTCTATTGCTTTGGTAAGTACTGGCCTCCACAGCCTTCATTGTCTTCTGACTTTCTTTTAATGTAAAGGCTGTAATTTACTTAGCCGTACAAGTAAGAGTAACTGGAGAGAACCAAGAGCCCAGCTATATTGAGGCATATTGGATAATTACTTGTATTGACAACTAATGGACCTTTTCGATCGAGTGTCTCAAAAAGCCTGGACTGTCTTGTGGCAACTTTCAGAAACCTTGATTCCCCTGCCCTTAATTTTATTTCTCAGGGAGATTGACACAGTTTAGGGTTTCTAGTCACAAATCTGTAAATGTGGTGTGTGTGTGTTATGCGTGCACCCTCACACTTGCATGGAGTCTTTGAGCAGGAACAGAGGATTGTAGGTGTAGTTTTTGTAAGCATATGAACAGCTTTCAGCCACAAGCCACTGACTAGGATATTATATAATTATGTACTTGGCGATTGACTAGGACCACCCCTAGGTAAAATGGTGTCCCCCTCTAAACGCAACAAATTTTCCAATGACAGTGCTCTCTGTGTCAACATAACAGTAGGCAGGAGAACAAGTACGTTCATGTTTAACTTGGTGATTCTTGTTTAAAGATGAATCCAATACGTGAATCCGGCACTGAAATGCATCAGCTGTGTATTATTTTAGAGATCTGTGAGATCCAGAGCTCAAGTTCATATTTATTGTCTTCTGCTAAAGGCATCTCCTCATTTTTCCTCCAGAAAATGCAGTGCTATCCATAATAAGTGTCTTCTGCAAGCTAAGTTTAGTGGCACCTTTCACAACTTGGTGTCCCATTCCCTATACTGAGCCAGCGTACACTGTTGTGTTTGGTCAAAGCCTGAGGGTGGAAAATAACATGGGTATTAAAACAAAAACACATCTAGATGTGTTGGAAAGTACAAGTTTCTTCATTTGATCAGCCATTTTGATTCTGTACTTTAAGATATTTCACATCATCTGTTCAATTTGTACATTTTTTTTTTCTTATGTTCCTTCATTAAATTTCACTTTTATTTGACATTGTGGTTGTGTTTTTGTTGTTTTTTACCCCTACTGGGAATGTTTTTTGTTTTTGTATTTACGTACTTTTCTAGTAAAAACAATTTGAAGTAGCCAGCCTTTTGAGGACTGTACCTGAAATAGAAGAAATATCTTGAACGTATGTTGACGGGGAGTAGCTTAGATTAACAACTGTCTAAATGGTTAATGTTATGTGACACAAAGAGGTTGTCAGTTTTCATCTACAGTTGCATGAAAAGGTTTTTCCCCTCTTTGGTGTTCTGCGTTGGTGCATATTTTTCCCTTTTATTTTGGTGGGCTGAAGTAACAGATGACACCAAAGTTTGATGTATATTGATGTGGTAAGTAATCAAACGTGTATCTTACATTGTATAAAATGTTTTTGCTCCTCCACACCAACTTGACCCAATGAAATGGATTATAAAGGTCATGTGTTTGAAGACCTTGAACAGTGACGACTAATAAGGGCCACAATAAAAACTGGCGAACAGATTGAAGCTATAGGTAATGTAAGGTTTCAAACATTCAAAATACCTTCCTGAGCACCCCTGCAAAACAGCTGTAGATGCATATTAGTCTGGAATCCGTTACATAATCATTTATAAAGCTGACGGTTTGGTATAGTAGATGCCCTTTGGTTGCCCTGCCAAAATCAAACCGCAAGAAATAAAACCATCTGCCACACAACAAAGGGCATCCCTCAGAGGAAGCAGAAGAAGGCAGAACAAGGCAGTCCTCTAAAGCAAGTCTGAATCGCAATGCTCGGGAAGGCAAATGTTTTGGATTGGCCTAGTCAGTCTTGAACCCCTATTTAGAAGATGTCAGGACCTGGAATGAGTAGTATGTTGAAGACCCATAACATTTAAAGCAGCTCTGCATAAAGGATTGTACCCCCATGGCATTAATACAGTGTTTGAGTTTAGGCATTGCTGCTAAACCTGGCCATAACCTGATTTTAAGTCTAAGGAGGCGATTATTATTTCATACAGGACTGGGTGTTGCATCTGTTTCTCTAATAAGTAAATGCCAGACATTAAAATTGTTTCTTCACTTTGCATTTTACCCAGTATGTTTTGCTTTACAACCAGGAATATGCAATGCACACAATCACAATCAGACGGGGGGGGGGCTAATACAACTATTTTTGTCCATGGGACCAACAAGCCATCTCCTTAAGAAGGTGGTAGGATTTGATTTTCTCCTGAATGTACACAAACCATGCGATGGCTTATTAAACCTGCTTATACCTCACTTAATATAAATAGGGACAACATTTTAAGTTGGTGAAACATAGGCTGGAAACGTAAAAGTGATACTTGGACTTACAGTATACTAATCGAAACATTCATATGTAACATTGCACACATTAAGTGAAGTGCTTTATGTATATTGCATGTTGTCAGCAGGCTGTGAAGTAAGTATCCTTGATGTCTGCTCAAGTATAAGTGCATATAACTACTGGAAGTAAGATGTACTGGCGAAAACAGCCCTTGTGGCACCTGTTCCTGGCAGGAGATTTAGAAATCTAATCACTACTCTTCTTGCACAGCATTTAGAGACAAAAATGCAATCAGTTGTATACGAAGTAGTAAGGTTTAACACAGCAAAGGATTCCTTTACATTGCCAATATAGTTAAACTAAACTAATTTTTTTTTAATGTAAATTGGACATAAAAACTGCATTATTTTTAAGGTCTTTTTAACCCCCCCCCCAAAAACCCCCCAATGTATTTAGGATAAGTTACTCACACTTTCACTGGAGTAAATGGCGGGGGTCCAAACTGTGCAAAATGCGAGCCCTCTCACCAGAGGCTGGCAAAGTGTCTACCGTCGTAATTTGTGGTGTCAGTCACCCTACCAGCTCCATCAACAGGCAGAATGGACTGCCTGCCGGTGGAAGGAGATCGATGCCCCTATTATGCCAAAATAAAGGGTTCCTACAAACCCGTTTCCCTGCTCCATCATGGTGATGAGCTTTGAGATATGATGTCATATCCCAAAGCTCAATACTGAAGCCACATGCACCACAGGGAAGCACTGAAATAAGGCAGTAGGAGTAAGGGGGGGGGGGGGTAAAGATATAGAAGAGAAACAGGATGAGAGAGGAAGGGGAAGAAGAGATTATGAGAGAGGAGACAGTGTTAGGGCAAGTGTAAGCAAAGATGTTTGTGTGTAAAGGCATGTATGAATATGTATGTATGTATGCGTGCATGGGCAGACATTTGCAAGAATTGTTTGTATAGTTTGACAGTCTTCCATTACTATTACTGTTTTGGGTCTAAAGGGTATAGAATTAACCACTCTTACAAATTTTAATCCAGGGAAATTTAAGTATAGTTTTAAATCAAATACTATATATAATATAGTATTTCCCTTGACTCCAGCAATGAAGCTTGTCTGTGTCTATCTCTGCTTCAAACCCCGAACCAGAACACACCATACACGTTTCATATTCACAGACACTTAATCATAGATTATTGATGCATTTCTAGTCTCTCATGTTGAGATATCTAACTGAACACAACTTAAATGTTTAAAACATTATTTAGAGTACCTCTGTACCTAAAGGAAGTAGAAAGTTTCACAAGATGACACATTAAAATATCGGTGTGAAAAAAATTCTATATATATATATTTGACAACATTGTACATTGGTCTATTGTCTGATCAAAGCACTGACCATTCTAAAAATTGTATTTTATATTTATAGTATTTTGCCTCTTTTTGGATTTCATAAACAATTTCCCAGTTAAATTTTGTCATAGTAAGTAGTGTAAGTCTTTCATCTAGTCCAGGGGTGTCCAACCTGCGGCCCTCTAGCTGCTGCAGGACTACATCTCTCATACTCCTCGGCCAGCCCCTTGGCTGAAGGGAGATGTAGTCCTGCAAGCAGCAGGAGGGCCGCAGCTTTGACACCCCTGATCTAGTCACACGTTTTTAAACATTTTACTACAATTGAACAAAATTGTATTAAAAAGTATTCACACCAATCCTGGTCCTACCACATATACAGCGAATCTACTGTCAAAAAGTTAAATTGGCAGATTTTTTTTTTTTTTTTTATAAAGTGCTTTTAGATCATGACACATGAAAACAGAATATTGAAAGTTGTTAACACAACGGGTAAAGAAAGATACAATAGACTGCACAATTCATCTTAACATTTATTTAGAGAACAAAAGTACCTGCATTAATATCTACAATATTCACAGTTTGTAACAGGATATGTTTGATAAAACAATTTGAACATGGCAAGTCTTTAGTACAAAAAAAATAAAATTTAAATTAAAAAATTACAAATTAAAAAAAACGGCAGCACCATAACATGTCACAGCCATTATGTCATTTAGAGACTATTTAGACAAGGGTGAACAATGGCATCTTAGGGACACGTAAAAAGTGCGTTGTGCAGGGCAGCACTGGTTTTTAAATGCAGCCCCACAGTATAACCTCTTCTATACATGTCACTGTAAGAGAAAAGACGGTTACCCTCCCTTAGACCCCACAATTATATATATATATATATCTCTCACACACACACACACACACACACACACCTCTAATACTGTACAGGGACAACATTTCTGCATAGTCTGATTTGCATTAATATGGGCCTGCTTACATCCAGCAACCAACCATAGGCAACATGCACTCCAGTTGTTCTTAGCTACAATACAGTATACAGTGAAAAAACTACTAAAAAACAAGGTTTCAACAAATAGAGGAGCCTACACTTGGCAGTTAAAAAAAGAAAAAAAGAAAAATGTAAAGTGTAAAACAAACCGTTAATTAAAACTAAGACCTTTCAACACATCAAGTAGTAAAATAATGGAACCTAAATATCTTTGGTGTTTATCAATTTATATATATATTTTTTTATTTTTTTTTTTATTAAAAAAATAAAAATAAAAAAAAAGTGTAAACCTGCTTAACTTCTCTGGTCAGTGCCAGAGTATTGTGGAATACACTGATAGCCAAGTAACATTTAATACAAAATAAAAATATATGTATATACACAATCCCTGAGGGTTAATTTTCATTCTGTCAAAAACACAAGAATTTTATCAATATATTGGCTGGGTGTTTTATAGGGATAAGTAAATCTATTAAGAAGATTCTAAAGTTGACTTCAGTCTATTTAAAAAAAAAAATGTATATATGAACTTCTAAAAGTAATTTTGCATTCAGCACCAAAATACTACTATCTTACAGAAAATAAAACAAAGGGCATGTAACTATCTATGGCACAAGAATAGGTTTGGCAAGCCCAGGCTGGTTTTCTGTGGCAATGATTCTGGAAAGGTAATTTCTTAGTCAAGCTGAGGAGACTGCAAGATGGGGCATGGACACTGTCCTTCCTCTAGCTGTGACTTACTGCCAGTTACCACTTCATTTATCCTGCCACGATCCGGGATATAGTCTTCGTTATACAGGTACTGGAATCCATCATAAAACTCATCTGGCTCCATCAAATCTTCACGAGTTGGATCTGTCTGGATTAGTGCAGCTGGAAGGGGCTGGTTAAATTTCATATTTACCCTGGTCACAGGCTGGAAAGAGTGCCCTACTGGAGACCAATACGATAGTGAAGGCCTGTGGTGAGCATCAACGTCTTTACTGGCAGAATAGAAAATGTATACAGGGTTGGACGAAGTATGCATTTCTAGGTGCTGGTCTACCATTTCTTTACAGCAGATGAAATCTGTGCTTTCAACCTGCCAGAGAATATAATTTTACAGTATTTTATATGCATACACATAAGTAGAACGTGTTCCATATCATAACGGTAGGAAGACAAACGATATTTTAAGAAGACAAGACCTGTTTGAAAGCACGTTAAGTGTGCCAAGCATTTGTAGTTAAAATCTAGATCCAGAAAGCCAACAGGACGAACATTAAAATAAAAGGGAAATTTTGATGCTTACCTTTGCTTTCTTCAACAGATCAGAAATAATAGGGAACCAGTCAGCAGTCATCCTCTCCAACTCCAAGGTGATGATCACCAAGGCCAATGTGGAGCCTCTAAACTGCAACAGCTGGTGGCATGCCATGCAATGCTGCACCTGCCTCGTCAAGAGTGCTACATGGCGAGAGGGATTCATTTGAGGAATTCCATGGAGGAGGTGAGGCCAGCTGGACATCACCATAGCATGGAACTGAAAGAAAAACAAAACAAGAATTGTCTACATGTCTAGGTCAATTGTCACCATCATTCGCTTAGGTTGACCAAACACGACAACCAAAATGCAGTTTACATCAGGAAGGACACAGTGTGGATTCTTTTTAAACGTGAACCCATACTTTCATCAATCATTAGACCTTCAAGCTTCTATTGAATGTAACAGCAATATGTTCTCCAGACATAAATACCCACTTTATTGTATTTCCTTGCCTTGTTTGGTTACCACTGCTTAGAAATACATAACATCCTCCAAAGATGATAATAGTTATATAACAATCAGAACTGGTAAAGATCACCTCTTTGAAAGTTGCAATGAAAGTATTTTTTATGCGCAACATCCAAACACTATTTAATGTCATTCATCGACCAAGAGTGGATATTCTAACCATATAGCCCACCACAAAGGAAGGGATGGTAAAGTAATTACTGTTACATGTCAAATTAGGTTTTTACATTACAATTTAAGGAATTGACTCAAGAAACTGATAACTGTTCTATGGCTATGTGTCCAAAATTGGCAATGGACTCGGAGGTGAATATTTGACTGCATGCCAGCCACAGAATAAATAGAAGCCCACCGTTAATTGAATTTCCAACATAACATATGTTATATGTGGGCTGCCGTAAAAATAAATATATATGAGCTTGGACATGGCAAAAAATAGTTTAATCAGTTACGATGGTTTTAGGTTTTCCACCTCTGGCCCACTTTATAAAAAAGGAGAAAATATAACCAGATTATGTATTAGCAGATGTGCTTTAATAAACAAAAAGAGAAGCCTATTTACCATAGATGTAGTGCAAAGGTGTCTGGCAGTAAACAGGGTTAAGATATTCAGCCAGTGCTTTCTTGGTAGAAATAAGGTCCATTTCTCTCCTGTATAACACATTTTTGCCTTAACATGCCAATAGTCCCTATCCTGTTTGAATGTGCCCAACTCTTCCAGTAAGGAGCAGATGATAGATTTGTTGGCCTTTCCAAACTCAGAAGATAATGTTTTAAGTGCCAGAAAACAAACAAAAAGCTCAGACACCAGCGTGGAAGCATTTCTTGGGGCTGGTGTGTAATGTAATAAAAAGAAAACAGCTTTCTATGTACAGTATTAGTCAGAAATATTTTTGCAAAATGATAAAAATATGTCATTGTGTAGGAAATAAGAGGATACGTATAGATTTTTTAAATTAAAAAAAAAAACCAAAAACACAAAAAATATAAAATTTAATAGTGTCAAATATTGGCTTTTTCTGTGTAATTCTGTAACTAGCAAGTAGCTTTTAAAATGTAGGTTTTATTTAGGATTTGCAGGCGTGCCTATGTGTTTATCTTGTTGAACAAGCTGCTTCCACGAGCTGCAGATTCTTACAGTGTTTAAGAAGTCCACTGGGGTAGCTGTGTACAGATCCCATTGCAGTTTATCCAGTATAATTCTTTCCATCCTCAATATTTCAGCAGAGGAACACATACTCCCACTCCGCACAGCGAGATTCTTCACCGATGGTATTACCTGTAACGAACAAACCAATAAATAAATAAAGCTGAGCCAAACTTCCTGGGTTGTGTTTGTTTGTCTGGATCCAAATAAAGAATGAGGGCGCAAGTATTTATGGATGCCCCTGACCAATGTGCCGTCACAGTACGACATCTAAGCCCTATGGTTAGAACTTCCTGTACTGAGGTTATTACATATCCTGCCATCACTCTGAATGTTCTATTTTAGCAGTCTTCCTGTTGGTTGTTTTGCAAACCCTACTGCCTGGAGCTGTTTAGTTGCATTGACAGCTCCAATGCTGGCCGGCCCCTTTTTTTACCGAGCAACTGATGAACTTAAACAGGTATTACTCCCAAACAGTACCTGAAAGCACAGCTGAGAGGATGATGAAGACAACACCAGTACGTTAATAAAGATGTCCCCATCTTACATTCCCTGGGGTTAAGGGAGACTTTGGTGCAAGGCATTCGGGGGCGGGGGGGGTTCTTATAATCAAAGTTACCTCTGGCTGCACAAAATTATACATTTCTCATTACAGTACAAAAACACCAAAACTTGTCGCCAAACCTCAAGGAACAGATGCAAAGTACTAGTTGTGTCCCATATTACATCAAAGCCACCCGGAAGAACCGGCCCTAGTAAACATACACACATCTATATCCTTCTCACTTTGCTCTCTACATTCATCATTGATTGGAGGTGAAATGATTAAAAGTTATGTTCTTGCAGCTTATTGCATGCAGACCTCAATACACTCAGAGCATGGTAAGTAGACGACACAATTGAAATGAACCGGAAAGATATCCCGTCAATACTGCATCGAAAGTAAGAAGTACATGGGCCAACGAAAAGCAAAAGTGTGCAGCATCCACACCGCTAAGTCATGCAAGTTTTGTAGCAGGTATGGATGATCTGGATTAATATGGAATTTATCCTACCTCATCTTCCTCATTGATTTTGGCTGCAACATATAAGCACGTGACCGCAATACAACGAAGGTACTTCGCTTGTACCTAAAAAGGAGAAAAAAAAACATGAACAGAAATAATATTAAAGATAGTCAATGGTAGTTTCAGCCATGGGCCACTGGTAAAAGCCAAAAGGTCCTAGGTTTAAGACATTGTTAAGGGTAAGTGCTCACTAACTGGTAGTAGTTATACGTAGGAACGGCAGTTAGTATGCAAGAAAACTACTTAAAGTTGTCAAAATATCAGCTTTGTAATACCCTGCAGCTATATATAAACACACAAACAAAATAAGTAAAAAACAAAAGCAAAATACGAGAACGACCTCAGACAAATCCATTTTTCCAAACATTTTTAGAAATATAAATTTTTAATGATTTACATAGCACCATCATATTCCACAGTGCTGTACAATCTAAGCACAGAAGTACATAGCACACCCGCATGTCACAGTGTTTCCACGGGATAAAATAAAAACACAATTATTAGGTCTACCTTTACAGTTGCTAGCATCCGATTGAGAACACTGACGGCCAGGCCAAATGTTTCGGGGTAAAAGTGAAAGAGTGACCTCAATTCCTCTATCCACAACACTGTCTGCTCATAGTTGGCTGGAGAGATATCTGTGCCCTACGGTACGTAAAAGAAGAAAAGGAGTATTAATAACCGTGCACATGGCATGTAACAAATCTTATTGCCAAAATACATCAGTGCACCGAGTGGAAGCAAAGCATAATGATTTAATAAATAAAAAACCATGAAGTAGTTCAAAGCAAGCAGCTGTTCAGTTTATGCTTAAGAGAGCAGAAAAGGCTTGCTTCAATTAGGCGATTATAATCATGGAAAAACAAGAATGCATGCAGACAAACGTCTTTTTTTTAATCTACTGGATCATTCCTATACATCTAAATACCAAAGCAATATTACCTGGCACAAAAATACGAACACGCGTTGTGAAAACCAAGGTGGCCGTACACCTAGATTTTCTGTAAGCGAGTAAGGATGCAGCCAAACGTACATTAAACACACAAATATATATTTTTATGGTGTCGTCATATTCTGTGGAGCTGTACAATGGCATTTTGTTTGCCTACATTGATCGTTCTAGTAAGGACAATTTTTTTTTTTTCTTTACTTAGTAACTTAACGTCCATTCTGAGAAATCAGAACCCTATACGTCCCGCACACACCTTAAGATTGGAGCCCTGGAAGACGGGTACTTTCCCTTTGCTGGCTTCAGCCTGGAGGCCATTTTCCAGCAGTAGCGCAAGGCGCTGGCTCGCAGACAGTCCAGTGCACTTCATGGCAACGGATGACTTATCCAGTTTCTGTGGTGGGCACAGATATCTAAGAGTTAAAAGAAAAACATGTTGAAGCATAAAACAAAATAGGGGACAGCATGAGGAAAAAGGGACTTATTGCTACAATAATTAAGACTAAAATGTACTCAAAAACCTAATTCCAAGGTGTTTTAATGTATTATAAGTATCACAAATCCACAGTAACCAATAAAATGCACTTTTCTCCATAAACAGCAGAGACTGCCACAAATCTCAGTGTAGAACAATAAATAATAAAATAAAAGTTTTTCAAAACCCCTCACGGGAGCGGCCATCTTGGCTTCCTGTTCTCAGGTTCTGCATCATTATACTACCCCTATAACATAACCCATACATTAGGTTGAAGCTCAATGCATCAGTCTTGTGTTGATGTGAGGAGAACGAAGATGATTTAGGAACATAAGAACACGAATGCCAGTTGTACCACAGGCCTTAACCTCCTTACGGTAAAACCCAGCTACCTCCCAAACAGCCACACAAATGGAAGAAACATGTAGCTTTAATACATTATATTATTTAAATTACATTGAAGGAGTCAGCTTTCCTTTAAGGCTACACCGACAATAGTATAGATATTTTTCTAATAAAATCTACACACGCTGTGGCAACACAGCAGGGGATATCAGATTCTAGGTGGCATCTAACCAGGGTAGCTGGGTGTCACCTCTACCAAGCACCAAACCAACTAAAAGACCATGTGACAAACTGACAGAGTTTGTCCTCAAAGAATGTGCTATATACCATGGGGGTATAGAGATCTATCAGACTACAAACGGCATTAAACGCAACTCCCATCATCATTCTTATTACCAGTAAAAAGTTTTTTTTTTTTTAAAAAATTATTATAAAACAGGTCTAATTTTTGTACGATATAATGTTTTCAGGCAAATTCATTTTAGCCATCTATATTAGTTCTCTGGTATCTCACCCCAATCTACTAGCACATAGATGGGCAAGTTTTTTTTGCACAAAATCAAGTTGCAGACCCTAAAAGGTGCCGACACTGCATGTTCGTGCTTATCCCTGGTATAGTACAGTGTTGTTTTCACCCTCCAGAAAACAAAAACACATACGTACTCATAGTGCATACAAGTGTGAGTGATATATATATATATACATATATACACATACACATACACACACACACACACACACACACACTGATGGAGGATAAATGTAGCAAATTGTAGAATAATCTGCATAATGTTTAACCCTTTTTTCAGATTTTATGGAAGAAAGGGTAGTGGCATCCCATCCTGTTTAATCTCAATGTACATAAATATATTTAGATTAAACAGGATGGTTTCAAGGTGTTAGGTGGCTTCTCAGATGGAACCCGTGTGCTGCTGCTGCTCCTATCTCTCTTCTATTTCATTATCTCCCCCTGTATCTTCGTCTCTCATACTATCTCTCCCCTTTCTTCATTCCTGTGGTGGGTGGGAGTGCGGTCAGTTGTGGTTCAGCGATCCATTGCAGTGGGCACGGCTTCAGTGCTGAGCGCCGGGATATGACATCAATAGCTGTTATGCTTCGTGAAAATGACTTTCATATGAACAGACCTTGTGCTCCCCTTATTTTGGGCTGTATTTAAAAAAATATATATACCCGGGGCAACCTGGCCGCGTGCCACAACATAGGCCTTGGTGTGCTCTATAGGTTTGCCATCGCTGTACTAGACTAATACCAAGACCCTAGTTACTTACTACGTGTGGTAAACAGAAGAGCTTATCCAGCCACTCTGCATAATGAAAGTCTATGGAGGAACAGACTTCATTAGCATTGCCATAAAGAAATAGCTCAACTAAAATCACATGATTGACAACAACGGAGGTAAGGTTCCAACCCAGCAAGCATATTTTAACAGTAAATCTTCATGGCTGGCTGGGTAAACAACCTATGAAGTTTCAACATACTAGCCCTTAATGGGGTTTAAGAGCCAAAAACTAAAATCCATAGCATAAACCAGAGAGATATAAAGTAAAATAAAAATAGACAAGAGGAAGGTACCACATAAACATAGTAGGGCACACAAAGCAGAGAACAAGGTCATTGGCATACCTGGGATCTTCTGGGCTCCGGCTACCCAGAGCCTTCCCTTGCAGGGCGCGGCCAGGACTGCACGCTGATGTTGGTGCGTGGTCCCAGTGACCCCGGTGGGCGGTCCTGCTGACGGCAGCGGGAAACACCCCCATTTAAAGGAAAACAGGGCAGGGAGCGGGCATGTCAAGACCCCGCTCCAGCGACCGGAGGATTCGAGTCTTGACCCGGAGAAGCAGTGCTCACCAGGCAATCTCCCCGTCAAACCCAGAGAGTTCCCAGGTATGGTCATTGGCCTTCTATGAGGTGACATCTGCCCAAAGGTCAGGAAACACAGACACAATATTCCCCCAGCACAATTTGAAAGTCATAACATCAATTATAAAATCCCCATGACACAATAAACCCCAATGTCTTTGGCAACATGATTGGTCTAATAACAGGCGCTATAATTTTGTTATTCTGCTTGTAACAGATCTCAGTACCCCAAATGGTTAGATCCGTTAAAGTCCTCCGCTATTCAGACCACTGAAACTCACGCTTGTTATCCGCCACGCTACAGTCTTCCTCTCAAGAAACATCAGCCAAGACTAGATGCTTGAGGGTAAAATCATGAACGGAGTGTAATAGGAAAAACACGGGTATTTAAACAGTAATTTACAATAGTAACAGCCAAACACACATAGTTCTCAATCAAGTCCTCTTTGCACACGGCTCAGTAATTTGCGTTTGGCCCACCTCAGCCCAATAGGGGGTCACTATTGTAGTCTGTGGGGAAGATAATAAACAATCCTGGCTGGATATCACATCTTGGCACAAATACTGGCCATGGCCGTCTCTGTCCTGTAAGTCCTGATCTGATGTAGAGTAATACGCCACACATAAACCCCCTCCCAAAACGCAGGTACCCCAAATCTGTGTCCGAGCTCCATAGCCTTTAGAGTCTCTGGTAATTCGGGAAACGTGGCACTCTGTACCAGTGGGAAGATGTAGTTCCCTGTGCCCACCTCCCCAAAGACAGAACCCCTTCCAAGGCCAGGGTCCATAGTCTGTGGGGTGGAGGCTGGCCCCCAGGCCCCTCTAGGAGCTCAGGACACGGAGGCTTCCATGACACTTCAACTAAGGATGCCGTGACATACTTAAAAAGGCTGGTGTCACCATCACAGCTTTAAGCAAAGCGAAATTAATGTAATAAAACTACCGATAGCTTGTGTATTTGTTTTGAAAGTATTAATGTTTAAGTACGGGGTTATTTGACTTTGTGAAATCAGAGAACCGTGGCAAAAAGAATTGCCAAAACTGGGATACCAATATCCTAAACGGATTTTATTTCCCAACCTCCTCTTCTCATCCTTGGAAATCCTGCCTGAACCAGCTACCACAAACGAGGGCCAGTAACATAACGAAGGTAAGAAATAATTTCATGGGGAGTAATAATTATTCTAATACAGCCGAAGAGCAGTTAAGCTGCCGCTTACGGTACACATAGGAAGCGGGTTACCAATATGTATATGCGGCTGGCTTTATTCACCTTTATAAAAAAAAAAAAAAATAAAAAAAAAAAAATTCGCCAAAATCCAAAACGTAATCACAAATCTAATATTCGGGGAGAAGTGACTGACCCATGTTAAATCAGTGCTCGCTCTGCATCACGCAACTAATCATACGATTACATATGTCTAATACACAATTTCACAATATGTATGCAAATTTTGATCTATGAATGTTGCACAAATCCATGAGATGCCAATTTAACACCAGGGATCAAAATAAGCATAGTGTCCCTAATACATTAATGGAAAGGTTTTCCCAATAGATACAAAGAGCAGAATAATAGTCTCTGTACTCCTCCTGCAGAACAAGAAGCGGGGGAAACCATAAGGGGAAGTATACAGCGGAAACTGCCCAATACATAATAAGGTGGTGTCTGTATGCACACACGCTCGCTAATACATACACACATTATATATATATATATTTTCACACACTATAGATGTGTATGTATGCACTCATACATGATGTAAGCATTGATAAGATTGTTTATTACCGTACTTCTAGGACTATTAAAACATATATAAAAGATAAGTAAAAAGTTGTTATCTTGTGACCTTTCAGTTGGTTTGGGTGAAACTAGATCATAAAGAGACGAGTTGTATTTTAAGAGGTGATGATTAGGAGAGGGTCTTTTAGGGGACCCCCCCCCCCAGTTGTAGTGATGTTAGGGCGGGACAGATGCACAGAGAGCCCCCCTTACAGTCTCCACGCAAAGTCTCACCTCTCCAAGGCAGCCAGCTGGGTGCAGCGAGATCACGGAGACCAGCACATACCCCACCTGAGATCCCAAACTACTCCATTATCGGTGCGGGTCCGAGGGGGTCAGCTGGGTGAAAAGCTCTCGGTGGGTTCGTTTCTGTTGCCCCACAATCCGGGGACATATCAGGGGGCTGAGTGCAGGCGCAATCCAGCCACAAGCTGAAGGGGGTCATCGGCGGAGGTGAGCGATCGGGGGGTTCGCTCAGGGATACGGCTGCGGTTACTGTATGGGAGATCCCAGGATCGCTTTTTGTTTACAAGTTTAGGAAGATCCCTGCTCGTAGGGGTGTTTGAAAAGCTTAGGCCACGCCCATTGGGTCGCGTCATGGATAACGTGACCTCCAGCAGGTCTGCTATGCCCGGCGTTTACACAGCTGTGCTGTGACTTAACATAGCGATCGTATTCATTCATAGCAATAAATCCATTATTTTAATGGCAGGGGTTTTAAGGTTGTATCGATGCTCATCAGACCAAATACATTTGTACATTACACATATATATATGTTCCCTATCGCTCCTCTTCTTCATTGTACGGGAAAACCTAAAACCAATCCCTGCCCCTCTCGGTGGAGACTCCATACGATTTTAAGGACAGATTAGAATGGGGCAATACTATGTAGCTGCTGGTGATTTATGCATCAGTTGGTAGACCGGACTCAGCTTCATGGAGTCAGTGGGCTTCCCAGCTATTATTTTGGACCCCACAGACTGTGCAGTGGAGAAGGTGCGCTTCTCCAGGGAGGAAAAGTTACACTTCAGCCATCAGAGGCAAATACATGGAGGGCTTCATCAAAGATCCCCCATGCAATTACTTTCGTCCCCTGGACGCAAGCAACTTGGCTTGCAGGAAATGCATTTGGCCAACCTCAGAGTTCCACCCGCATGCATGCGCAGAAAGTGTTCCTGCAATTGGCTTTTGTCACAATCCCAAATTTCTCATTACAGCTAGTATTTCAGAATGATCACGGTCCTCAGCGTATTAAGTTGGCCTAGGGCCACTGGTCGAGGAGGGGTAGCCATAGCCCCATTGGGTGATCAGGCTGCTCTGTGGGTTTCTTGCAGTGCCCCTTTTGCACTATGGATAATTTTTGCTGCGTCTAGTGTATCGCTGTTCTGCTGTCCTAAAAGTCACAATAATGGGTTTCTACATTTAATGAAATACACTGTCCTCCTTCTACTTGCATAAGTAGCTGTGAGCGCAATCACATACAAAGCCTGGATAAAATGACTAGCTCTGATTATTATTATTTATTTTATATAGCACACAGTCAATATAGATGGCACAGTCAATATAACTTACAGAAAAAACAGGTGAGGATGGCCCTGCTCAAAGGAGTTTACAATCTAATAATCACACCCCTGCTGTCTAGAGCATACGAGTATTGGTAGCCAATTTATTTATTAGATATACCCATGAATGATAAAATAGTGTAATTGAATGCGAGAAAAATTTAATACTTGCCAACCTCCGGTCCTGAATGTCGATTGTGATATCACGATCCACGTGGATCAAACTGCATGCCAAGGATAAAATTGCACAAACAATTCTGTATACAGGATTTTATCTAAATGATCTGGTCATCTTACCTATAACCAAGGACACGTCAGCATATAAAAGGCAGGAAAGGAAGGGCCTCAGACCTTCTTACACAGTCCTCGGTGAAATGAGAGATATGGGCATATGCTGCATACTTCCTAACAGGCCATCTCTTGATGAAATTCAATCTGCATACCCTAGTGTTAAAGTTAAATAATATTTATAATAAATAGTTCAAAGCCGTCTGTTAAATAAAAAATTATATAAAAAAAAAAAAAGTAAAGGTGTGGCTCTTAAGCCACCTCTCCTTAAAGTATCTATCTTTGGCTATTTCACATACTGGGAGTGCAATAATACTTGGGTGTAATATAAGGGTGTAAACCCAGCTGCCAATGGATTTTCAATTACACCCTAATCATTGTATAGAATCCATAAATCAGTGGGAACAAAAGCTGCAATGCAAAAGGCTAGCTATCACTGCCCTAAATGTTCGGCGTAGTAAAGCGCAGATTATTCCTACGCTATACCACCTGTAAAGGATTAACCCCATGTATTTGTACTTGGCTGCCATGATTAAATTAGCAAGTTGACAGCAATGCATGTACCCTGCAGACATACAGATCAGTAAGCAAAAATACCATTAGTTACAAAACCAAAAGATAATAACAATAGTGATTAAACACTTTGATGTAGAATTTGGTAGTGCCATATGCTGCACCACTACCAGATTTGTGTGTTTGCCTGTTCAGAAGTTTTTTAACGGTTTTACAAGAGGCAAAATGAGATTTTGACCATACTCCGCGAAGGGGTAGAGCACGGCTAGCTTTGCCAATGGGTATGGCTAAGCATGATAGGGAATAGCAAAACTGGGAAATAGGTAGAACAAGACAGAGTGGGCAGAACAACACACTCCTAGGTAATCAAAGACTGGCCTTATAATAACCTTCTGGGGGTTTTCTAGACCTTTTCCATCAGTTTTTCATACTATCATTATTATATTTTTTAGCACATCATCAAAGAAGACACCACAAGTTTTTGTTCTGAAGGATGCCTGAAATACAAGCCCACATATTGACTAAGTGGCGTAACAATCATGGTCAGGGGTCGCAACTGTGACCAGGCCAGCCATTCTAAAGTTCTTGCGACCACTTGTCCACCCCATTAAAGCCACTAGGTGGGGGTAATACCCACAGCTACCGGCATGGAGAGTGTAGAAATCATCTGATCGAATGGCACAGACAAGCTGTTTGGGGCATTATCAAACCGGTGGCAAAGATAGCACAGACATGCTGTTTGGGGCAAATGTGGCACATGTTGCTTGGTGAAGTGCAGGGCAATTTTCGCACTGGGGGCCTGTGGTTTCTATTTACGCTCTTGTGGTCTATGTGACCACAATTTATTAAAACAAAAGAAAAAAAGGAATTTCACAAGCCTAGTTCTGTCTGGTTCATACTGCACTGTAACCCCTGCCACTGGTGTCCACAAAGGAAACTGGAGATCCTCCTGCCTTACAGTATGTGATGTTCACACTGTACAGTAGTTAGGCAGAATGATCTGCTTCATGGAGACACAGATCTTCTGGGATGGCTGGTGGGGTGTCTAAGTGTGCAAATAAATAAATAAAGCAACAATACAGTTGTCAAATACACCATATCTTCAAAGATTATAGCACTTTGGTATACAGTACTATTAAGAGAGCATCCAGCTTCTTGTACCGCAAAAGACAAGCACCTTAAAAACTTTTAAGTAATGAATCTGTGCTCAGTTTTAGTATTTATCTAAAAGATAAATGGAGCAAAGAGCAATGGGACCAGACATGAAGGGTGCCATGTATAAGGGGCACTACCCAAGTCCCACCAATGTCTTACAGCGGCCACACCACACTGTCCAAAAACTATTGCCTGTCTAAGGGCTTTGTACATTACATTAGAACATAATTAGTTAACTTGGTTTCGCTAATAACAATAACACTTACCTTGATGTATATTAAAGCAGCTCTTGACATCCCTGTGAATAAACACGAAACACAAATGCAAACAAAAAACTTTAACTGTGTTTGTGGGTAATATAAAACTGCTCAACTGGTATGTCAATACTAGCATTAGCATGATGTGGACACAAAAACGTCAGTGTGTGGCTGTGAATAATACGGTAGAAATGTTAATTTGTTATTAAATTTGTCCACGCCTCCTAATCAAGTCCGGATGGACTTATGACTAAAGCACTGGAGAACACACCTCAAAAACAAGATTCCTTCCTACTGTAATTACATGCGTGAGTGAGGTAAACATATTGATTCCGGTATCTCTTTATTTTATGTATACTGGTAAGCGCCTTCATTTATACTAAATAATAATTTGTGTGCATTTAAAATAAAGCCTTGATGGAATAGTTTGGGCATCACAATCAATAGGCTGCCAGCTAGATATCGATTAAAAATAATTCAATGTTTAGAATAAGTATCCAGGGCTGTATCTAGGCCGACTATGACTAGGCCTGCAGCAGTACTTTACAGAGGGCAAAAAATGCCGCCGCCGCCGCCGCCACCCACCAGTTCAGATGCCCCTATTCACCTGAATTGAGACCAACAGCTCAATAATTTACATGGGCGGCGCTGCCCACAAGGATTATTGAGTTTGCACTGGGAAGCTGTTTGGGCACGAAGAGGGCAATGGGGAGCTGCTTGGAGACAAAGTTGGCAGTTATAAACTGTTTGAGGAGAAATATGGCAGTTAAGCTGGGGACAAAGGTGACACTGTTAAGGTGTTTGGACACAAAGATAGCATTGTTAAGCCATGTTGTAGATATGGCACTCACAGGCAAATATAGCACTGACAAGTGACAACTGGTGGTAAAAATGGCTCTTACTCTCACATATGCACAAGCTGGATTGATATTTAAATTGAATTTTTCTTATTATTATTAATATTTTATCTCTTAATAATAATAGATTAAACATTTGAAATGGTGCACAAAACATACAAGTAGGTACTCACAATCCACGCTTAATATACGGCGAGGAAGAGGTGGAGCTTAAACAGGAAAAGGTGTAGCCCGAAGAGGGGATAGGCCTACAAGAAGAAAGGGAGGGTCTTAAATATGGCTTGGACAGAAAGGGGGGGGGATTAAGATTAGGGGGTGCAGGGTGTTTAGACAGGCCTAAGGCAGAACAAAATCTAAAAACACCACTGTAAGTATGTGAGTAGTGTTATGTATGGTAAAAAAAAATAGTAAAGCACCTTTTTTAGCAATTATCAAAAAAATATAACTTCTTAAATTAGTAAATATTCCTTATCAGACATGTTTTATTGTGGCATATAAATTATCAATTTTTACTCTACTTCCACCTTTTGGAACTAAAAGATAAAAGAGGAGAATAAAAAAAGAGTACATCATAACAGTGAGGGTACATTTTAGCACTGAATACTCAGGAGTGCATCAAATATTTAGTGGCTGGGCCGTCATCTGAAGTTTTGAGGTCCCTTACAGTCAAATGGTCTGAGCCCTAGATGACCCTCCCTCTACACCACCAGGATTTTTTCTTCTTTTCATATGGTGGCAAAGAAGGAGCAGTTTAGGAGGCAGACAAGCTTTTGGGCACAAAAATGGCACAGAAAAGCTGTCTGGGCACAAAGATGGCACAGCCAAGCCATTTGGGGGCACAACAAGCCGTTTGGGGACAAAGACGTCATGGGAGAATAGCGATGCCTCTACCAGTGAGGGCTAGGGTGAAATTTTATTTCTGCCATCCAAGGACACAGTATGGAGCAGGTGAGATCACGCACACAGGTGTTTATAAAATACATCATATTACATTTTAATACATATTATATAAATGATTCGGAAGCCTTGGGAACCCTTTACAACTTTCATGTTTGTATGCCCCTGATGGCGGCCCTGGCTCTAGGCCCCTAGATTTAGGGGGCCTATCTGTGAAAACAAGTCACAATATATGTTGATGCGCTATTTTGCTTATTGTCATAAGCTTTTGTCATGTGTGCATAAATCTCTCCCCTCCATTCTTTTTTTTAACAATATATATTTAATTTCTTAATTGCAATTTAAAAAGATAGTTACAAATATAAAAAGCGCTATAAAAAATATTTGTAAAAACATAAGATTTTAATCACATGTAATAGCAAAATAAACATTCTTGCCTACCCACACCTAGACATACATTCGTACTCCAATTCTCAGCGTTTAAATAAGCTTTGCTCTCAACTACATCCTTCATGTATACATCGAGCAGATCCCTGGCTTCTTTTAAATCAGCCAAAGTAATTTTAACAATGTGCCACTAAGTTACAAGCTGCTTTCTGTGAGGGACTTGCACTGATGGGATGCATTTATGAGGGTACCAACAGCGCTCATGATTTAAAATGAACCTCACCAAAATCTTTAAAAAGTCTAGTTGCAAGTAATAGGAGGGAATACCTGTCTAGGAATAAAGTGTAGCTGGAGCCCCACACATGCTAGAAAAAAACGCTTTGTAGGTGAGGCACAGGTGGGAACTTGCATATAAAATAGGTATGTCACGGAGGTATGTCACGGTGGAAGTGGTTTAGATGGAAATGACCCTACGGGTATGTAAATGGAGTGGGAAATCTGTGTGTTTCATGGCAGTATCTGCATTTATATATCAGTTTGTGTAATTGCATGATAGTCATTGTGAGGTTTTTTTCATGTATTGTATAAGTAGTTGTGTCAGTGTGTATATGCATAAAGCAGGGCTCGACAAATCCCAGGCGCCAGGTCGCCATGGCGACAGAGAATTTTGTCCTGGCGCCTAGGTTTTGTCAGCCTCTTACATCCAGAAAAAATTGTGGATGTAAGAGGCTGAGTAACCACACGGGGGCGCTGCTGCTGCTGTCTGCCCAGGAGTCTGGGCAGACAGCACAGCCACACAGAGCCCGCCCCCGAGCCTGAGATCCCTCCCACGGAGTGATCCTGTAGGCTGAAAACACGGTTGCTGTTAAACCAGCAATCGTGTTTTCAGCTGCCACAGGCAGCTTCAGGGAAGGGGGTTGTGTGTTGATTGGGTCCCCACACAAGTGTGGGGACCTGACCCAACACCCCCCTGCTGCCTGATCGCTTCATGAGAGCGACAGTGCAGCGTTAACCCCTTCAATGCCGCGATCGCGGCATTTAGGGGTTAATTCCCGTTTTGTACGGGACTCTGCTGCTGGTGGTCTGCCTGAAAGCCCAGGCAGACCAGCAACAGCAAAAACGAGCCCCCACAAGCCCTTTGATGATTCCTGTAGGCATGGAAGCCTACAGCAGTCATCAAAGAGACTCCCCCTGCAATGGCTGCTCTATAGACCAGCAATTGCTTCCCAGCTGCCAGAGGCAGCTTCAGGGACAGGGGAGAGGATTCTTTGGTCTCCACATGAGTGTGGAGAGCAGCCCCAACACCCCCCTGCTGCCTGATCGCTCCATGAGAGCGACAGTGCAGCGTTAACCCCTTCAATGCCACAATTGTGTATGACACATTCGTGGCATTGCAGGTGTTAACATTTGTCCCCACAAGCTTGTGGGGACTAAATATCAGTCAATGCTGTGCTCCAATGGAACATCAGCATCGAAAGAGTTAAAAAAAACCCAGCACTGACCTGAAAGTCCAGGGTGCTTCCAGGTCAAACGCTGTGATTTTAGTAAGTGGGCTGATGATGATCGGATCCCTCCTGACCAACTGTTAGCTTAAAAAAATCCTGGCTCCTAACTTTTTTACCTGGCGCCGAGATTCACAACAAATTTGTCAAGCCCTGGCATAAAGTATCATAAAGTATAATCATAAAGGATAATCATGACACTCACTCATAATCGTGACAGCTGGTTAGGGATCTAACTGTGAGTGAGTGCAGAGAGCGACTAGGAGGTCATTTTGCCCACTGAGGACAACATGAAGGCTGTTTTCTAGCACTGCTGGGAGGTTGCTTGGCAGAAAGAAAAAACACAATCCCTAACTTGGAAGTCAAAATGTCAGCTCTGGAGACTAAGTGGGATGTAACGTTACAGGATCTTGCTGGGGAACCCATAACCACACTCTAGATTGTAAGCTTCTTTGAGCAAGGCCCTCCTCACCTGTTGTTTCTGTCAATTTGTTATATGTTACTTGTTATGTCCTGTTATATCAATATAGTTTTTTCATTATGAATAGTGACATCTTGTGCACACGGTATATTACTGCATTACCGTTCATGATGGCTAATTTTCTTTTATTTTATTCATAACATTATTATTGTTATTGAAACATCAATGATTTAACCCCTTCGTGACAAAGGCTGATTGTACTTTTTGTACCCTTCGTGACAATGGCCGTTTTAACATTTCTGCGCTGCTCGTGTTTAGCTGTAATTTTCTTCTTTCCCGTTTACTGAACCCACACAGGTTATATATTGTTTTTTTTCAGGACAAGAATGTCATTCTTTAGATGACATTGTTGTGATTGTATCATATTATTTACTATTAAAAAAAGTATAAAATATGGTGACAAATTTAGAAAAAAATTACTTTTTCTAACTTTTAGTTGAAAAATGTTTTACTCATCTATAAAAGGTAATGATAAAACCTGCTAAATAGATTCTACTATTTGTCCTGAGTTTAGAAATACCCAATGTTTTTATGTTTTTTGCTTTTTCTACACGTTATGGGGCAATAAGTACAGGTAGCGTTTTGCTATTTCAAAGCCATTTTTTCCAAATCTGGTAATTCTTCCCCCCATGTGCCATTTCGGGTATCTTTGAAGCCGGCCAATGCAATTTACCCCATCAAATCATATATTTTTGAAAACTAGACACCCCAGGGTATTTCAAATGCTAGTATTTTAACTCTTTCCATGCACCATATCTACCACCAGTCTTTGTCAAACTTTGTGGTAGTAATTTTTTTTGCATTTGTTTTTTCACACACATTTTACTTCAGGTATGAATTAACAAGTTCTGGTATATGTCACTATCATAAAACACCCCTATATGTGTTTAGCAACATCTCCTAAGTACAGCGATACCTCACATGAATGATTTTGCCTGGCTGTTTGGGGACAAAAGGGCCACATTTGGGGCATGCGCATTTTTCAATGTTGAACTTTGGCATTTGGCGATCAATTGCCCATGCCCTATTTGGTACATCTTTGAGCCCAGCCATTTCAGTGTGCCCAATAAAGCCATATATTTTTGAAAACTAGACATCCCAGGGTATTTCAAATGCTGGTATTTTAACTCATTCCATGGACTAATTCTACCACCAGTCTTTGTCAAACTTTGTGGTAGTCATTTTTTTCCCACACACATTTTAGTTCCGGTATGAATAAACAGGTTCTGGTATATGTCACTATCATAAAACACCCCAATATGTGTTCAGCAACATCTCCTGAGTACAGCGATACCTCACATGAATGATTTTGCCAGGCTGTTTGGGGGGAAAAAGGGCCACATTTGGGGCATGCACATTTTTCAATGTTGAACTTTGGCATTTGGGGGATCCACTGCCCATGCCCTATTTGGTACATCTTTGAGCCGGGCCATTTCAGTGTGCCCAATAAAACCATATATTTTTGAAAACTAGACACCGCAGGGTATTTTAAATGCTGGTATTTTAACTCTTTGCATGCACATATTTTACCACCAGCATTTTTTCAAAGTTTGCAGTAGTATTTTTTTGTGTGTATTTTCCCCCCACACACCTACTTTATGTATGAATTTACAGCTCCTGGTATATGCCGCTGTCACACGACACCCCAATATGTGTTCAGCAACATCTCCTGAGTACAGTGATACCTTACATTTTTTTTCAACTTGAAGGTTCCCCTAATCATCAGTGGGAAATTATTTTTACCTTTTACTGTTTTTTTTAACAATTTTTTTCTAATTATTATTATTATTTTTTTTTTTTACTAATCACATTGTGATTAGAAAGCTGGGCTCCATTGACTTGCATGGTTGAATGCAGTACCTGTATTCAACCTGCAAGTGGAGCCAGAGTTCTCTAGAGGGTCTGGAGACCATCTAGCAAACATTTTCAACTTGATTGCTTTTTTTACAGGGAGGCCGCCATCTTGCGGATGGCGAAGATCACTTGCAGCGGTCACAGCCCGTTCTGGGGTAAGTATTTGGTGTTGCTGAATGCCTCCTGATCGAGGCATTCCAGCGACACCATTGAAGTTTAGGAGGTGATTGTTGATCCTAAACGCTTTTAAAACGGGCGTCCGCCACCATACAATGTATGGCGGATGTTGACGCCCCAGGGATGGGCCAGACATGGCCCCTAGTGCCGAACGTGGCGTTGCTGAATGCCTCGAGTCATTACAGAAACACCATTTGGGTGCAGAAAGCGAACGTTTAGAGTCATGACGGTCCTGGCACGTCACTAACCTGATGTTAGTGCATGACGTGCCAGAACCGGCAATTGTGATTAAGGGGTTAAACAACATTGTTTATGGGACTTACAATGATAGAACGTTATTGACAGAGACAATATTAACAGAGATACATACAGTGCTCCATACTCACCCAGTCTGCTGCACGAAAAAAGTAATATGATAAAACACCAATAACTTACACAACATAGATCATATGATCTTACAATCTCAAATGAGAGAAAGAAGCCAAAACATTAACAAACCTATACAGTAGACAGCAGGCCGGGAGTGGCCATCTGGCACACCAAGCAGAGGCGTATCTACTGAAAATAGCGCCTATGGCAAGCACTGAAATTGCGCCCCTGTCCAAATAAAAACCCATTTACTAGCCCCTGCTGCCCATATATATATATATATATATATATATATATATAAATATTAGTCCCTGCTGCCGATAGCGGGTATAGATCAACACGCAAACCCAGATCAATTGAAATTCACTTGTGATCTCAGCACTGAAGGTATATATCAAATAAACAGAATCAGACATACAAGTCCTGTATTTGCAGGTATTCAATAATAATATATGAAACGTAGCATCGCAGGTATAGATCAACTGAATAAGACATATTAACCCTGTATTTGCAGGTACACATAAATAATGTATGGAAACATAGCATAGCAGATATGGATCTACAGAATAACACAAAAACCCAGCTTTGCAGGTAAAGATCAATTGGAATTCACATAAAAACACAGCATTAAAGGTATATTTAAAACCCCCTAAATTACAGGCATAGATCACAGGTTGCACCCCAAAGCCAGCCCTGGCGTCCACACTGCCGACATAGAACCTGGCCGGCACCCAGAAAACACACATAAGATTTGCCATCTTTGTCCCCAAATAGCCCACCACAAGTCAACTTTGTCCCCAACCAGTCCGGCCAGTGCCATCTTTGTCCCATATACACCCTGCCTGTGCCATCTCGGTCCCCAAGGCTCAAACCTCCTGCTAGTGCCATCTTTGCCCTTCCACAATTATACATCTATGATACACAAACACTTTTACAGTCACTCACTAATTCACACAACTCATCCACACATTAACTCATGCTCTCCCTCATTCACTCAATGCATCCACACATTAACTCATGCTCTCCCTCATTCAGACAATACATTCACATATTAACTCATGCTCGCCCTCATTCAGACAACTCATCCACACATTAACTCATGCTCTCTCTCATTCACTCAATGCATCCACACATTAATGCACACTCTTTACTTATATCTACCCCCCTCCCTTATCACTTTTTAACCCCCTCCCTCCCTCATCACTTTTTAACCCACCCCCTCCCTTCCTTATCACTTTTTAACTCCCTCCCTTATCACTTTTTAACCCCCTCCCTCCCTTATCACTTTTTAACCCCCTCCCTCCCTTATCACTTTTTAACCCCCTCCCTTCCTTATCACTTTTTAACCCCCTCCCTTCCTTATCACTTTTTAACCCCCTCCCTTCCTTATCACTTTTTAACTCCCTCCCTCCCTTATCACTTTTTAACCCCCTCCCTTCCTTATCACTTTTTAACCCCCTCCCTTCCTTATCACTTTTTAACCCCCTCCCTGCCTCCCTCCCTTCCTTATCACTTTTTAACCCCCTCCCTTCCTTATCACTTTTTAACCCCCTCCCTTCCTTATCACTTTTTAACTCCCTCCCTCCCTTATCACTTTTTAACCCCCTCCCTCCCTTATCACTTTTTAACCCCCTCCCTCCCTTATCACTTTTTAACCCCCTCCCTGCCTCCCTCATCACTTTTTAACCCCCTCCCTTCCTTCCTTATCACTTTGTAACCCCTCTCCCCTCTCTCTCACCTTGAAGTCCAGCGACGGGAGCACGATGTTGCTGTCTTCCTGCACCGCTCGCTGGTGCCCGCTGCTTCACTGCTGAGCGCCGTAATATGACGTCATATTTCGGCGCCCAGCAGTGAAGCAGCGGGCACCAGCGAGCGGCTTTTAAACACTGATGCGGAGGAGATAGACGGGCGCCTAGCAACCGCTCGGCGCCCCTCTATCTCCTCCGCATCAGTGTTTAAAAGCCGCTCGCTGGTGCCGGCATTTCATGCAGAGCGCCGCAATATGCCGGCATATTGCGGCGCTCTGCATGAAATGCCGGCACCGGGATGGGGGTAGAGGGCTCCTCCGCATCAAAAAATAAATAAAAAATGCCGGTGAGCGGCATTTAAAAGCCGCTCACCGGCGCCCCCCTTGAGATGGCGCCCATGGCACGTGCCATGGCTGCCATACCCTATATACGCCTCTGACACCAAGCAAATGTCAGGTGGCCCACTGGCCTACAGTGGGCTATACTCACCTGATCTGCCACTCCAGCTGCAGTATGCAGCCACCCGGACATGGATATGTAACGTGCGGCCACTCATATCCAGCTGCCGTCCGCACATACACATACCTGGGAACTGTCCGGGTTTGACACAGAGATTGCCGGGTAAAGCACTGCTTCCTCCGGATCGCGGGGTCTTGATACGCTCCCCGCCCATTTTTCTTTTAAATGGGGGTGTTTCCTGCTGCCATCAGCGGGACCGCCCGCCAACGTCAGTGTGCGGTCCTGGCTCCGCCCCGTAAGGGAAGGCGGTTAGGAAAATAGCACATATTCTGTACTCTGCCTTTGGGTTTTTATCCCCCAGATGCATTACTTTGCATTTATCCACACTAAATGCCAGTTACCACAGCTCTGACCATTTTTCCAGTTTACCTAAATCATTTGCCATGTGGCTTCTCCCTCCAGGAACATCAACCTTGTTGCAAATTTTTGTGTTGTCAGCAAAAAGACATACCTTTCCATCAAGACCTTCTGAAAGAGAATGGGTCCAAGCACAGATCCCTGAGGTATCCCACTGGTAACAAGACCTCTGAATATACGCCATTAACTACAACCCTCTGTTTTCTGTCACTCAGCCACTTCCTAATCCATTCAACAACATTGGGATCTAAACTCAGAGATTGCAGTTTATTGATAAGTCTTCTATGTGGCACAGTGTCAAAGGCCTTACTGAAATCCAGATACGCAATGTCTACTGCACCACCTTGAACAATTACTTTAGTCACCCAATCAAAACAATCAATGAGGTAAACCCATGTTGTTTTTGATCTTGGAACCAATGTGACTTAAGATGTTCAACAATCCTGTCCTTTAACATAGTTTCCATTCATTTCCCCACTACAGATGTAAGACTAACCGGCCTGTTAGTTGCCTGACTTCTCCCTACTGCCTTTTTGTGAATTTCCAATCCCCTGGGACGACTCCCGTTAAGAATGATTCGTTAAATAAATCGGTTAACGGTTTTACTAGTACAAGCTAGTACTAGCACCAAGCTCTTTTAATAACTTGGGGTGTATCCCATCAGGCCCCATACACTTACTTGTCTTTTTTGCTCCTGGAGCTTAACCTAGTGCATGTGGTGCACCCTCAGGAAACATTTCCCTAAATACCGTGCGGTCGTTTACCTGAGGTAAAGTATTTCTATGAATGGATATTTTGCAATGTGCAGATATTTGATTGGATCCTGGCAAGTAAGAAAGCAGCTTTTGCAATAGTTGTAATAACTCCAAGAATTTGCTACCACACGCCCAGTATTGCAGTTAAATGAGTAAGGTGACTCTATATTTGTGTTTGGAGGCCATGCAATGTCTACGGTTTTACAGCTCATTCAGGCTAAAGCTCAATGCGTCCTAGTGGTTGCCATGCCAACAGTTCGCGGCACTCCCGGTGTCTAACCAACTCATCTCCTCTGGGCACAAACAGTACATTCAGATTTCCTATTGGCTAACGCGAGAATCAGTTGCCTCTTACTGGGTAGTGAATAGCAGCCGCTCGATATCAGACTGGGATTGGTGAGCTGCAGCCGCAGCCGACCATCAACTCTTTCAGCGATTGGTCAATTCTCCTCTCACTCACTAATTGACTGTAATGCTGGATATTACGCATGCGCAGTCGCCGTAACCGTGCTGTTGGTCCTAGGTTTCGGGAGGCTCATCTACCCTCATCTAGGCTGTGAGGGGTGTCTCGGTTTAGCAGCTGACCCCGGGACGTTCTGGTGCTTATTTACTACGTGGCTTTAATCACCAGACAGCAACGAAGATGCCGGTAAGGGCAGAATGGTGTGAGCTTCGCCTTGTTGCTAGGGTGGGGAACGTGGTTTATATCATTCAGTGACAGAGCATCTAGTTATCTAAGCGGCCTCCCTACTCAGTACCCAGTCATAGATGTAATCATGCTTCCTCTGCATCAGTGCACAGGGCTGTATGTATTTGATTCCTAGAGGATTGTCACTCAAAGTGTTAACCCAGATGGCTCCTGTCATTGTGTGTCTGTATCATGTCTGTGTCATGTATGGTGCAGATGTCCCCTGAGAGATACAGGCAGTGACACAATCACGGGTGGACCGGATTTATAGATGTCATGCTGTGAATCTCTGCCGATCTCCGCTCTGATCTGCTAAATATCGTTTAACTTGTTACAGTTTATTGGGCCTTCATACAAAAAAAAGTAAAGCTACATCAGCTTTCAAGACCGCTGAGGTCTCTTCTTCAGGTTCGTTTCATCTTAAGAAGAGACCCCCGAGGGTCTCTTAAATAAGAGAACATTACTCTGATTCTCATTGTGTGTTCTAAATTCCATACAGTGTGTTGCGTGACGTAGAAACATGGCATTTGACAGCAGACTTTAATCAGTCCTTGGTCGTGTCATGGATTCTGGGTAGCTTTAGGCTTGTCGCATGTATGTTTAAATTCCCTCACATATCGACCAACCTCTAAGTAAAGTATAACCTTCTTACATTCCATCTACACCTCTGACCCTCTAGTTTCAGATTGTGACCTCTGGTTCTAGCATTTTTTTTTTTACAATTCAAATTTTTTTTTATTTTTGAACATCAGTTGTAACAGGAACAATAGCGCACACACATAGATTAGTACAGGACAACATTTACTAACATTTGTTCTAACATTTTACCTCCCTTATAAGCTTTAAAAAAAAATCCATAAGCCAGAAAATGTATTTTCAACAAATGGGCACCTTCTTCAGATAGTAAATAAAGTTCATGGAAAATATACGCTTGGACCCAGATCTTAAGTAATTACTACCCTTTGGGACTATTTATGTTTTTAATGTAAGAGGGTAGGCTGAAGTTATGGAATGGGCTTTCTTTTTTGCGAGACCCCTTTAGATCTGAAGAGAGGTAGAGGTGTTCTGGGAACCAGAACAGAAGCGATACGTAAAGTTTGATCATTGCTTTTAGGTCATTATTAATCATCCTCATCAATTGAATTTTGCAATAGTTGCTGTGAGTCTTTAGTCCGTCTAGGTTGGGCCAGGATCTTATGGTTGGTGTTATCGTATCAAAATAAGCAACATACATTTACTAAAAACCTATTTTTGTATTATACCATTGGGCCTACAATCTGAGAAGACATTCAAGGGCCCATATAGCCCCACCAACAAAGAATGCATATTGAAGTAGCTCCCTTTAGAAGCAGGCCCGGGGTGGCCATCTGACAAGTTGGCTTGGTGGGCCAATAACCAGTAGCAACCCATACTTACCAGATCTGCTGCTTCAGTGGCACATTAGGTGCTGCATTGTGTGGCCCTACGTATCCAGTTGTCAACTGCTGGCCTGAGAGTGTCAGGGCCACCTAGTCATCCCTGTTTAGGATGTTACTTCATGCGGCTTTTGTCTTCTGGGTCAACCCCAAGGTTGAACTTGTTTGACTTTTTTTTCCAACTTGAATCACTATGTCATGAAAAACACTGCAGAATGTGTTACTTTAAATCAGGGCTTGACAAATTTGTTGTGAATCTAGGCGCCAGGTAAACAAGTTAGGAGCCAGGATTTTTTTAAACTAACAGTTGGTCAGGAGTAATCTGATCATCATCAGCCCACTTACTAAACTCACAGCATTTGACCTGGAAGCACCCTGGACTTTCAGGTCAGTGCTGCTAGACCAAAAGTACTCTGTGTTATACTGTCTATAGTTTTAGGTGAAGCCATATCTTCTTCCTTACGTTTCTGAAAAGCAGATCGAGGTAGAAACAATGTTATGTTGGTAATGAATGATAGTGGTTGTGATTACTGTTCACTTCTATTCCGCAGATTAACAAAGCAGACAAGCCGGAATCCTGCGATAACGTAAAAGTTGTGGTACGATGCCGTCCCCTGAACGAGCGAGAAAAAGTTATGGGCAGCAAGATGGCAGTAAATGTGGATGAAATGAGAGGGACCATTGCTGTTCATAAAGTGGACTCCATGAATGAACCGCCGAAGACTTTTACATTTGACACGGTGTTTGGACCAGACAGCAAACAGCTGGATGTTTACAACTTAACAGCCAGACCTATCATTGACTCAGTACTGGAAGGTTACAATGGTATGCATGCGTCGTCCTAAGAAACCACGGGGCCCTGGAGCGAAAATTGCCCCGGGGGCCCCCAACGTCCACAGCTAGTCTGTGTCATTACTGCCCCCAAACAAATTGTGGCTTGGATTCAAAATGCTTTAGCCATGCAGATGATTGACTAGAACTTTCAGTAAATGCCTATTATTAAAGAAAATTATAGCACATAAAGCTCAAATAGGATGCCAGGCCATGGAGGTGCTGCACATCATGGCTTGCACTGTTTTGGTTACAGTTAGGTGAACTATAAGGCATTGGATAGAGTTAAAAACAATGTTATTGCCTGCCATGTCTTAACAGTCATGTGTCAATGCTGGATGAATTGAACTGTATTAACAGCAGGAACTTTACACTGTAGTCAGGGATGGACACTGAAAATCTGTCCATTTTGCCATCAGCATCCCCCATGCCTTTTAGGAACTGAGACAATCCGTACAATGATGTTCTTTGTCTATGTGGTCTGCATATTGCTGAATAGAGTATTTATTATAAGCCTTGGGTTTTATCCATTGTTGTTCAGCAATTTGGCAGCATTTCCCAAAATTGTTCATTGTTTAGGACACTGCCATTTTTTGTTTAGTAATTAGTGCTTTCCCCAAAATTCAATTACAACCCCCCCCCTGCTAATGGATGTTGTTGTCAGTAGATAGATCAGCAGATATGCACATTGCATTTTACATGAAACACAATAGGATGTATTCACTAAAGGAGAGTTGTGGTTTCAACTCCCTGGCTTTACTGTTTTTCTAGCAAGAAGGGGTCAGGGAACTTTGAAGAAATCTCACTAATCAAACTAGACATTACAGGGTCAGCCAACCTCTTCCTGGAGATTTAAGGAGCTGGAACCTCAACTCTGCTGCCGACTCTTGCTTTAATGAATAGACCCCAAATAGTATATTCACTAACCCAGAATTAAACAAAAGCCAATCTCTAGGAATTCACTATTTGCCGAGCAACCAACGCCGTGCAGCAAGTATTTCAGTAGTCTGCGGTCTTGCGGAGACAGTTTTTTTTTTTTATTCTGTAGGACTCAACACACAGAGGAACAGATATCCACAAATAAAAACACTTAATTTGGAACTATTTGACCTTACTCCGGCACTGTTATTTTATGTATGTGTATGAGTCATGGTACTGGCAAGGTTCCTTTAGATGATATCACATATGAAATAACATTTTAATGAATCAACATGTCTAGCAATAGTTAAATTGTTTATTTAAAAAAAAAAAAATCGTATATTATAGTATTCAACTTTTTTGCAGGTTTCATTTTTTTATATGTTTTGACAGTTGTTAATGAATAGTGTGGATGATTTTTTTAAAAATGTTTTATCTAATGTTTTTTTTTTCTTTCTGAATAAAAATGTTCCTGAGGATAACGAAGACGACAGGAGCACCATTAGTGGTCTTGTAGGTATTCCCTTTACTAGACATACTGCTTAGTTAACGCTTAATTCTGTGTTCAGGGACCATATTTGCATATGGACAGACTGGAACAGGGAAGACCTTTACTATGGAGGGAGTTCGAGCTGTTCCGGAGCTGAGAGGCATCATACCCAACTCTTTCGCCCACGTATTTGGACATATTGCTAAAGCCGAGGGCGATACAAGGTAAGCAAGGGATCACCATGTATGAGTTGCACAATTGTGTATTAATTTGGCATGATCGCTAGAGACTCCCGACTGATCAAAATATGTAGGCACTTTCTTTGTTTTTAGTTAGTAAATATTTTAATGTATTTTTGGGCATCTCCTTTCTTACACATGCCTGGCACGTCACAGAACTGCATCCCCTTAACGATTATTGACTTGTCTGGCACGCCATGGGGTTTAAGTAAAGAGAGGGCATATGTGATAGAAACATTAATAAACTTAAAGGGATTTAACAGGTACAGAAGGGAAGAAATGTTAGAGACCATAAGCTAAAACTGGAGGCTTAGATGTAATGTGAGGACGATTTATTTTAGCAAGATGAACAGCCTTCCGTCATAAGTGGCAGAGGCTACAAAATAAAGCTACTAAGAGAAAAAAAGCCGACTAAAGAGAAATCCACATCAAGCACTAACTAGCTGGACTGCAAAAAAAACAAGATCGAATCCTGTCTATGCTTTAAAACATAACCTTTACTGATTAGTATAATTAAGCAAACTCGTTTGGGTAATCTAGTATTTTAGTACACTAATCAATAAAGGTTATGCTTTGAAGCATAAACAGGAATCTATTTCCTTTATTTCCCCCACTAAAACATAACGCTATCCTGAATCTGACAAGACCAAGGACTGATTAATGTGGGAGTCTCTACATCAGGAAGAGTTTCTTATGTGCTGTCAAATTCCTTGCTTCTAACTAACAGTTTTTGTATGCTTTCATTTTCTGCGTACCGTACACCACCAGCCTTACTGCACTTTGGTTTTGCATTTGAACATTTTTCTTTTCTTTGACCGTTTGCTTGAAGTCGCCCAAAGGGTGAATTCAAATCTTTGTTTCTTTGAAAGGGGCAGATGTTCATTTTAACGAAACAAGGAAATTATTATTATTTTGTTTGAATATATAGGCAATATTCCTTCAAAATATACAAGCTAGGAAAGTGAAAGGTCCGCTTTGATAAATGTCGAACATTGTGTTCATTGAATATTCTCTTTATTTTGTAGATTTTTGGTCCGAGTATCTTATTTGGAAATATATAATGAAGAAGTTCGAGACTTGCTTGGGAAGGATCAAAACCAAAGACTGGAGGTGAATCCATTTAAATGTGAACTAAGGTCACTAAATAGTTATCGTTTTAATGTAATTAGAATGATGTAATAATTGGACATGTCATTGTCATGTAAGATCAAGTCTTCTCCATACTAACCATAAAGTAAATTGCTACTGAAGGCCCTATTGTTGGAAGTTGCATCATTATGTTGGAAAGATGAAGGTCTGGGTTTCCAACAGAAAGGACAATTACCTTTTTTATGAATAGTCTTACATACATGTTTACACGAGTGAGTAGGGTAAATCATTATACACCATTTACAATTAGTAATACAAGTTTCTGTGGATTCCCTTAATTAGGCAAGTTCCTTGTCTGTCCAATAGGGGGACCTATTCTTTCCCGAATATTGGAACCATTAAAGTCACAGGTGGCTTTTTTACCTGAATGATAATACCCCTGCATATAAACACTATGGCTGAATGAGCAATCTTTGAAGAATTGAATTAAGAGACGTCAAATGGGGGCACCGTCTTTCACCCTCAACTGCCGTCTTACAGCTGGCCTCCTTTGCTTGACCCTTGGAGCGGGAGTGTTGGGGTATAGAATCATAATTCACTGCTCCTTAGCTTTCAGAGCAGCAGACACTGTAAGGGAGAGCTGGAAGCAGAGGGGCAAGAGTTGGACATCGTCACTTGGGAGGGAGCTTGAGGTGGCATTGAGGGTATGGAGGAACAGGAAGCAGAGCATAGGAGAAGTCGTAGCAGCCCTACAATGACAAGAATAATTTTGCCCAGTATATATACTTTTGAATTCTTTGCATCTTGTATGTGTATAATGTTTAATAACAAATTGCATCTCCTACGAACACATCTACTTACAAATAATACAAAAATCTTTATCCTCAATGTTGGGATATAAATTATACCAACAGTGTTTCACCTCATGTCTTGGCGTTCATCATCACAAACTGTCTTTCAGGTGAAAGAGAGGCCTGATGTGGGAGTTTACATCAAGGACTTGTCTGGCTATGTGGTGAACAATGCAGATGATATGGACAGGATCATGACTTTAGGGCACAAAAATCGTAAGTGCTTGCGCTAAATGGTTCTGATCTGGTGTAAAATATTCACATGGGAATCATGTACTCTGCAAAATGTTTTATTTGGTCAAGGAAATAATACCTGACCTCAGTGGAACATAATATTTGTATTGGGGGGGAGTAGTTCTAGAATAATGTACCGTGTGTGTGACCTTTTAGCTTAGTCAGGCCCTGTATTGCCACAATGATGCCATGTTCCTAGTTGACCTGAAGAGCTTACAGTCTACAGGTCCTAACTAATTTAAATAAAATGCAATATATTCAGTGTTTTGTTTCTTGTAATGCACCACCAAAGAGATGACAGGAGCAATAGGTTTACGTTAAGAATTCTAATTAAAGAAGCGTGGAGGTTGTAATTGCTTAGTATTTGTTTTTTTGTTTTGTTTTTTTTAGGTTCTGTTGGAGCTACAAATATGAATGAACACAGTTCACGATCTCACGCAATCTTTACAATTACTATTGAATGCAGCGAGAAAGGTGCAGATGGAAACATCCATGTCCGCATGGGGAAACTTCATCTTGTAGACCTTGCGGTAAGACTTCCTTCTTTAAGTTTAAGTAAAGTGTTTAATCAAACTTTGATTTATCTCTCACTTCTGGAAAGGCTCTTGGCATTGACAACTCTCCATGCTTTTCAGGGATCAGAAAGACAAGGAAAGACTGGAGCGACTGGACAAAGACTAAAAGAAGCCACAAAAATTAACCTCTCTCTTTCCACACTGGGCAATGTCATATCTGCTTTGGTTGATGGGAAAAGCACTCATGTGCCATACAGGAACTCCAAGCTCACTAGACTGCTTCAGGACTCACTGGGTGGAAACTCCAAGACTATGATGGTAGGCGTCGTACTACTGATCGCTGTTAGATTCCCACAGTTGTTGTTTTTCCGTGGTAAATGATGCACAGTTTATTCCTATTAGATGAGCTCAGTGTCTTTCTTACACCTTCAGATAGATCAGTTAAATGTTTGGGACTAACTCAGACTTAAACAATATGCCTTTGGTGATAAAACATGTAAATGATAAATAGTCGCCCTAGCCAAAAGCAAAACGGTATCGTGATCTGAATCGTTGCTGTCAAGGAATGCGGAACTGCCAAGCCTGCATTTATTTAAATCTACACGCTTTTTCTCTTGGTATTTTATAGAAAATCCATTGATTTTCTTTTAATAGATAAATATCAGAATTTAGCTATGCTTGTATTGCACAATTAACACATCGAGCTTGGATCCAGTCATTTCCTTTTTTCCCCAGTGTGCAAATATCGGCCCGGCGGATTATAACTACGATGAAACAATCAGCACTTTAAGATACGCAAACAGAGCAAAAAATATAAAGAACAAAGCTAGAATCAACGAGGATCCCAAGGATGCTCTGTTACGTCAGTTTCAAAAAGAAATCGAGGAACTCAAGAAGAAGCTCGAGGAAGGTAAGCAGTGTGGATAGCATGCCTGATAGAATTCAGCAGTGGGAATGTAGGAAACGTAATGGTTCTGACTCTGCAATGATCTGTATCTAGGGGAAGAGATTTCTGGCTCTGATGAAAGTGGTTCAGATGAAGATGATGATGAAGATGGAGAATTTGGTGAGGATGGAGAAAAGAAAAAGAAGAGGCGAGGTAAGCTTAACACTGTCCCCAGGTAGCAGCGTGAACTGACCTGTGTATCCTTGATTCACTACTACTATAAATAAAATAATGTTCAGCTCAAGCAAGTGCTTTACCCTCTTTAAACAGTTTGTGTATTTATCACATACAAAATATGTGCATAGGTAATGACAAGTACCGATGCAGTGTTGGTCCTGGATACATTTCATTGAATCTCGATCCTCAAATTGGGTGGAAAAAGGTAGTAAAACACTTTTTTTCCTCCAGTTAAACCACTGATTTTCTCTCTCTCTTCTCAAATATTATATTTTACATTAGAAATATATAATGGTGTTTACAGATGAGAAAATGCACCCACCTTGCATGTATATGTGGGGAAAAGTATTTTGGTGCTCAGGATTTACTGATTATTTTTCCCCATTAAGTATTGGCTCTCTGTTATGTGACTGTTTTCAGACAGGGTGGGTTTAAGAGAAAGGAGAGAGCGTCATGAATGTGATCAGATCTGTTCTCTCTCTCTCTCTCTCTCTCTCGTGACGTACCTCAGCTTTCCGGGGGTAAAATAGTCTCCTTTAAAGTAACTCCCAAACAGTTACACTGATTGACAACCAGGAAGTCCAAACAATTCGTAATTCCGATAAAATAATTTTGATCTATTGAAAGATGTGACGGGGTCGTCTTAATCTCTTCCCATTAACAGTCACAACAATAATGCACAGCGTGTAGTATCTTACAAATAGATATATCTGATATATTGAATTTACTGAGTATTATCTGTGTGTCACTCGGGAACATACTGTATGGTTGTTCAGGGCAGTCCCAGCAGTATTGTCACCATGTCTGTCTCTTCACGATGTGTGTTTTCCATGCTGTTTTCCGGGGCTGTCTCTTATTCCAGGCAGTAGCAGCAGCAGCAGCTCTGACTCCACAGTAATAGAGAGACCGGTGGATAAGCACCTGCCTAGTGAGTGGCAGCTTCCTACGGCTTCCCGTGTCCTGTGCTCCCCGTTCGGTTGCTGCACTGCTACCTGCGATCGAAGCGGTTCCAACATTCCGATGCATGGTTTTTGTTTTTTTTGCAGAAATTCTTTAGTTTCACATTCCAGCGCATTTTGGATGCTTTGCCGTTTAAAGATTTGAAATGCTTTTTGGTTCATGCAAAGATACTCAAAGCACCTCCCAAAAATGCTTGATGCGGTTTCTTTATTTGGGTTTACTTTTTCTTGTGTGCTATGATATTCGTTGAACTATACGGTTTTGTGAACAAGTATTGCCCTCGTGTTTTATTTTCTGCATTGTTGCATATGTTTGACGCTCAAAGTTTTGAAAACATAAACCAAATCCTATGAGATAAAAGGGAATCTGAGTAAGAATACAATAATAATTCTGGTGCTTATGTATTTTCTGATGCCCCCAATTCCTGTAGTTATTGGTCTGGCTTCCACAATGCTGTGGAGGGATTTTGGCCCAGTCTTCAGCCATTTCTTCAGCCGTTTTGAGTTACGCTTGCAGGTTTTTTGATCAATGTCTTGCTGCAGGACCCAGTTGTGCATCATACGATGGACAGATAACTCAACATTCTCCCTGAGAATTCATGGTCCAAGGTTTCCGATCATGAATCTGGGGTCCCGTTTTGACAAAAAAGTTGCACCTTTGACTCTGTTTATGGGAAGTTGTCCCACGACTGAATGAACATCCAATGTTTTTTGGCAATCTAGACATCTGGGTTTTTTGTAGGGAGTAGTGGCTTCTACTTTTCCACAAATCATGTTTGCCCATTCTTTGTGTTGGTGGAGACACAGACGAAGGCCTGCAGATCCATGGATGTTGGTCTGTGGTCTTTTGTAATTTTGGATGGTTTTATGCTTTGCGCTTTGATAGATTTTGGTATGATGGCCAGATGCTGTTACAAGCATTCTCTATCGTTCCAGTCTTTCTCCAGGTTGCCATGCATCAACAATTGTTCAGGAATGTCTTCTGTATGTGGCATGATGTGGCTTAGGAACCTTTAGCAAGGCCCAAAGTAGACAGAAATGTATTGGACAGGACTACCCCAAATAATAAACACCTGATGTGGGTGACTAACCATTGTCATACCTGAAGATTTGTGTTTGATTATCTGTCACAGCAAACCACGGCATTGGTGTCATTGTTGTACTCAGATTCCCTCTTTTTACTACAATCCACAAAATGAACTCTCCAAAGTCAATGTGAAACTATGCAATAATGCAGAACATGAGACGGGGGAAATGTCCTTTTTTTTCCTCATACAGCTCCATACCTGAAGTAAAAGGTGCGCCAGAAGTGGACCTACTTTGTCATGGTGTAGTCATATCAATACAATGTATATCTAAACTGGGTAAACTTACATTGGCCTAAACCCAACATTTTACATTTTAAAAAAAAATTTCACCTTTCTGTGAACCTGCTTTTCATTGGTGCACTTAATGGAAAACTTGTTGCTTTGATTGGGCACCTGTTACGAAGTCCATCCACCCATCGTGCTTCTGGTGGGACGTTCTTGCTTAGGTGTCCTACAAAGGCAGTATTACTACATAGAAGCAGATAAGTAGCTTTTAGGGCTTATTGGACTTGGATAACAATTCAGATAAGATTGTGAAATTGAGACTTTTCACGATGTACTTTTAGTTGCATTAGGATGGCCTTTTATGAAACTTCTGGTTTGCGTGCCATAGAATAACCTTTGTTTTGAGTGCAAATTATTCATGAAATACCACTGCTTTTATAGAGAGATCGTGAGAATTGAGTGATATTCTTTAAACCCCCAAATTAGTTTGATAATTTTTTAAAACAATATTATATGGGTAATAGGAGCGTGCTATCATTTACACATTTTCTTTCCATAGACGTCAATGACCCAAACTCCAATCCCTGCTTCCTTTTTACCTCCTTCTCCACTGCATGCCATTTTTTTTGAACAATTTCCTTTGTCATTTGGTCAAATTAGGAATAAGATCATTCCCGATTAAAATATTTTGTAAAGTTATTGTTAATAGTTGATCATGAGTAGTTGTTGCTTACTTATTAGTAGTCAACTACTTCTTAGTTTGGTTGCTCTTTCACGGTTTCACATGGCACGTATTGGGAAGAGGTAAAACATACATTATTTGGTTCACCAAAATATATGATCCAAATGTAGTGGCATGTCCGCTGTTTGACAATTCTAAACATAACTTCTCCAACGCTGCCTTCCATGTAGTCCTTTAACACCTCATCGTTGTGTTATTGTACACTAACCCTAAAGCCTTGGCCGCTTGTTCCTTATACCATTATCGACATCATAGGTTTTTTTTGCGGAGTGATATAACGTTGTCTTTCTCCTCTCTTCATGCCAATGCTGCCCACCTGTGATTTTATTGCATCACCCACTTAATGCAAGAACAAGCAGGTTGGTGTTATGGGTTTGATCTCGGCGTAATTAAGCTGGAAGGTGATCTTTGGTGTGATAATATCATGACTTTCAGGAGATGAACAATGTTTACATTAGCAGGAGTGGCAAAATGATTTACTACTAATACTAATTGTGTTCTTTTCCCCCAGCTCTGTCTGATAGCTATGTATCTTGACTGCATGAACAAGCCGAACTCTTAATCTCAATGAAAAGATTTCTTGGGATTATTAGGACTAACTCCTGTTTCATTAACTTGTTTTTTTTTGTGTGAATTTGTTGGTTTATGGATCGTAATCTTGTTAAGCAGTATAGTTGCTGCTTGCACAAGTTGTAATGAACTGCTCTTTTACGTAGGTATTTTACAAAACTTGTCTCTGGCTCTTTTCAAAAGCGCTACCAGCGAATGTTTTCTAGTTATTACTTTTACTGAATTCTGAGGACTACATAAGCATGTGAAATTTTGTCACAGGCAAAAAGAAGGTGTCTGCTGATAAGATGGTAGAGATGCAAGCAAGGATTGACGAGGAAAGGAGGGCACTTGAAGCAAAACTTGACATGGAAGAAGAAGAAAGGAACAAAGCAAGAGCAGAGCTGGAACGGAGGGAGAAAGATTTACTTAAAGCACAGTAAGTAATGGGAATTGATATTCTGTAGTCTTTCATAATACTTGGTGCTTACTTGTAAAGGTGTAGTGATTACACATTCGTATTGTCCTGTGCCACCTGCCAGATCATAACCTATGTCTGCAAAGATAGAACAAACAAGACCACACACAACGAGGAAAGTGTCGGTTGGCTCACAAAACATTAGTGTTTTGTGTAAAGGCACAAATTAATATGATTTGGTTATAGATGATGACCCACGATGACTCCAGAAATAATTATTAACATACCTTGTCTTTAATAAGTCTATATATTATTTTTTTTAGATATTCAGGGTGCACCAGCATATTTCTGTTGGATATTTGTAAGAATCCAGACTCTCTTCTTTTCAGATTCTAACAAATGTACTAGAATTGTGCTTGGAATTAAGAAATTGTATCCTCCTTCTGCAGGCAAGAACATCAGTCACTTCTTGAGAAACTGTCTGCATTGGAGAAGAAGGTTATTGTTGGAGGGGTAGACCTGCTAGCAAAAGCCGAGGAACAAGAGAAGCTTTTGGATGAATCTAATTTGGAGCTCGAAGAACGTAGAAAAAGAGCTGAGAAGCTTCGGAAAGAGCTAGAGGAAAAAGAGGTATTGTCCAGTTTGTCAAGGTGCAATTTTGGTCTACTGAAGGGTCATTGGAGACACAGGTGTATCTTCCCCTCTAGTTCTCCTACCCACTTTTTGTGGGACCTCAAGTGAGTACTAATGTGAGATAGCAAGGCCATGAAAGATTCTTAATACCTCACACTAAACTATTAGCGTGGGGTCGAGTACCCACAGCATGTGAACATGTGCTGTGTTCAAAGTCAGTTGTCCTAACTCTTAGTGGTATTTCTAATTAAAGTATCACTAGTAGCACTATATCAAATTGTTTATCTATTAAAACTCATCTCTAATCCCAAAATGGGACCGTACATAAAGCCAGTACACCTCTATTCATTCTTGACAGCACGAGGCTCTACCAGTATGCTTCCTTTCACCTTTGCAAACACAAATGGAGTAACTGGAGCTCTGATTCTTGAGTTTGAAATTAAAGTCTCACTAATATCCCTTACATTAAAACAAGATTGTATGTTGTAATTCTAGTAATCTGCCAGTTAGCCATTCTACTACTCTTGTTTCTTTTATTCTCGTACAGCAAGAACGTTTGGATATTGAAGAGAAGTACACAAGCTTGCAAGAGGAAGCCCAGGGTAAAACCAAAAAGCTCAAGAAAGTATGGACAATGCTAATGGCAGCAAAGTCTGAGGTTGGTTATTTTTTATGTTTTTGTTATTATGTGTGATCATACCTATGGCAACATAGATCTATCGACTGCCAGAAATGAAATGTATATAAAATCCTCCTACATAGCTGATGCTTTCTCTAGAAGACACTGATGTCCCTGATGTAAAATGAAATTTCAAGCAAAAAGGGACATCAGAATCTTTATACTAATATGAGGAACCTTCCCATTTAAATAACCATCAGATAGAAAGCGTTACAATAACGCTTTAAAAACATATGGTTAACATTCCATAGAGAAAGGTGCAGTCTTTATGTGGTCCTAACATTGTGGACCAGTCCTAGTTCTTTACTTTAAAGTCCCCATACATTCCAAATATTTTTTTTAATGTATATTAAATGAAACTTCTAATGCGTTTTTAAACTTACAGTTGATTGCTTATGGTTTATTTGCCTACTAGATGGCTGATCTTCAACAGGAGCATCAAAGGGAAATTGAAGGTTTATTGGAGAACATAAGGCAACTTAGCCGAGAGCTACGACTTCAGTTTATTATAATTGATAGCTTTATTCCTCAAGAGTATCAGGTAAATATCCCTGTTGAAACTTGGAGTAGAAGCGTTCTACTATGAGTATAGCAACCTGCTCTTACCCTAAATATCTCAGTGGAGTAATATATATATTTTTTTAAAGTCTGTATTTAAAAAAAAAACAAAAAAAAAAAACACAAAAAAACCTCTTAGTACTCATGCTGTCTTTCATTCTTCAAGTTTCCTACAAAATGCTTTTTCTCTCTCCATAAATTTTAAGGAAATGATAGAAAATTATGTTCATTGGAATGAAGATATAGGCGAATGGCAGTTGGTAAGTGCATATTCTAACTTTTATTGGGTTATTGTGAGAGTTGCGAAATCCATAGTTCAATCCAACGTGATCTTTCTATCTTTCTTCCTAAGAAATGCGTGGCATATACTGGCAACAACATGCGGAAGCAAACTCCTGTCCCGGACAAGAAAGAAAAGGATGTAAGAATACTTGAAAATATTAACACTAAATATATTCACATCCAGGAACAAGGCATAAGCATAGTGATGTTTCAAAGACTGAGACATATGTAACAAGCGCAATTAAATATTTGCTAATGATATCGGTTATCATTTTTGTATATGCTTCTATGTTATTTTGGATCAACAGCAATTAACAGATATGGGAAAGGCTGAACTTGATGGACGCATATCTTTTTTTCAGCCTATGTAACTATATGTGTGTTACATGCACATTTGTGTGCCCCTGCATTGCTTTATAAATTAAGTATCGGATCATTTTTAATTCCTCACATGAGGCTAGAAACAAAACCAATTAATAGTTGTATTGAGGAAATAAAATGCTTGGTTTGTCAGATATTGGAATATAGGTAGAGCAACACGTTGATGGTATACGCCAAACATGGAATAAATGTGCTGCTGGTATTCTAAAAATGTACACAATCTAATTTTCATTTATTTTTCCCCTTAGCCCTTTGAAGTAGACTTGTCTCATGTATATTTGGCTTACACAGAGGAGAGTCTACGTCAGTCCCTAATGAAACTGGAGCGACCAAGAACATCAAAAAGCAAATCAAAAAGCAAAACTGGACGAAGGTGCTTCATTCATAATTATTCTTGGTTTTTACATTGATCTTAAAATTTAGTATTTTATGGACATTGTATATATTAGTCCACAATCCACTTTCATTTCTGAAAATCCGAACAGTATTTAAAAAAATACACCATTTTCACTAATATGTATAAAAAAAAAAAAGTTTTATTAATCAAAGTTTGTCAATATTTGTCATGACCACTTTTTTCCTTAAATACTGTTTTAACTGTGTGTGTGTGTGTATGTATAAATTTATATATATATATATATATATATATATATATATATATATATATTACTTTAAACATTGTTCTTCATGGAAATCATACGAAATTTAAATGTTTACCTAGTACACTTTGACAAAGCGTTGCCTTTATCAGATGCGTTTCAGTATTTAGTATAATATATCTTCTTTTTTTCTCCCCACTCAACAGGAAGCGCTCTGCCAAGCCAGAAGCTGTGATTGATTCTCTTCTTCAGTGACATTTTGCCCCACTGATCAGGAAATCACCTGCCCATAGGTTTAACTTACTATCTTAAACCTCGTGTTTGAGTGCAATTTCAATATTCTGATCTTAAAGCATGTCAAGTTTTCCTAGTTAGGATATTTGACGAGATGCAAAAGAAACAATTTTACTAAAATTGTCTTCACGTGAGCAGCACTTTGTCCCTTGTAATTTCAGTTTGACCTTACTCTTGTTAGGAGTCTGATACCAGTTTTTGTTGTGAGAAAACAAAGAATGTGAGTTTTAATGTAAAATATAAGAACTGGGATGGTTACTAGGTTAAGGGAGCTAGCAATTTCATTATTAAATGGTAGGCTTTTCATATTGTAATGTGAATACTTTGATATTTTTTCCCCCCACAATACTTTTGTGTATGCACTGTCCCAATGTACAGATTTTTTTTTTTTTAATGTCATTTGTTGATTACAACATTTTTTTGAATTTTTTTCTGGTACCTGTTGCATGTCTTTGCTTAAAAATGTGAAAACATAAATAAAAGCATCGTGGGCTGCTAGTTTGATGCAAACAACCAGGTAAGTATGATTATAAACATATTGTAGACTTCCCATATAGTCCCATATAGCCGCTGGTAAGATCCCTAAGTACTTATTTGGATGTATTACCTGAAGCTAAATTTCTATCAATGCGTCTGTTGGTAAAGCCATGCCCCGCACTGATTGGTTCATTTTTTAACCCCTTAATGACAAACCCCGTTGATGTAAGGGCTCAAAATGCATTGTTTTCAATGGGTTTAGGGACCACCCATTGTCCTTAAGGGGTTAAATCTCTAACTCTGACTACGAACACTATCCCTTATAGCTGATTGAATGCCTTTTTGTTAATTGACCCTTTATCACGGCAGACAAAATGTAGAGCACTGGCCGGAATGAAAATTGTCGATAGTAGTTACAACCATGTATTATTCAATTAATGAGTTCATGAGAGGATATTCAAAATGAGTAATTTCTTCAATTGTTTTGCATATTTATTACACTTCAGTCTTGACCACTTCATCTGTATTGGGTTGCATCATCACTGTCTATTGTATGAACGTGCTGTACTTTATAAATAAACTTTTTAAAAGTAATATTTTTTTTTTCATTACTATTTGGGGATGTTTTAGATTGCTTTGTGGAATGGAAACAACGTGGCCTTGATTGTTACCAGAGATAAATTATTTCTGCTTATGGAACGATATGGATGTATTGAATTGTGTGATAGATATTTATCTCTGATTAACTAAACTCTAAATATTAGTCCAGGGGTGTCCAACCTGCCGCCCTCCAGCTGCTGCAGGACTACAGCTCTTTCAGCTAAGGGGCTGGCTGAAGAGTATGGGAGATGTAGTCCTGCAGCAGCTGGAGGGCCGCAGGTTGGACACTCCTGTATTAGTCCCTTTATGATGAGGATTATTTGCTCATTTTATCTATAAAGTAGCTTGGTAAATGGTTAGAAAATGGAGTGTGTAAGGAGTGATTTTTTTTTTTTTTTTTTTTTTGTCATCAAAGAGGGGTGGGTGCGCATTTCTGTATTTATTATACATACTCTGCCCTGAGACCTTACGTGACAATTATTGTAGACACGGTGTAATGGAAGCTCTTCAGAACTTTCTCGCCATGCATTGGGTTTAAGTGCAGGTCTTAGATGTCATATCTTGGGACTTGGCTGACTCAGACCATGTGCAGCATCTGTGAGTATGAAGTCTGAACTGGCAAAGACTCAGACCTTTGCTCCTTAAACTATTCTACAGTCATAAAGCACCCCCTCTCATACCAGACACATACCAGATCCCACCAAAATACCATCACATAGGGGTAGTGGGTGGCTCCTTTTAAAGGCAAGAGTCTACCTAATTTATTACTCCACCTCTATTTTCTATTATAACAATATTACACTGTATATATTATTACTATTACTACTGTACACTCTTCTCTTTGTATATTCAAATTTATGAAGATGCTGACTACCTTTAGTACATGCCATTTGTATAGAAGAACCAGATGACAACTTTGATAAAATTTGTTTGATTTAACCTAAGTAAAGTATTTTCTGTTTCTTTGCGCAAACACCAGGTCGATTGTGTTTACCTATAGAAAATTCCTTAATTTTTTTTTTGTGGGGTTGTTTCACAGCACTGTAATACAATTCTTAGCTGGGTAGAGACACCTCAATAAGAGTATCAACCACCGATTATGTATAAGTGTGCTTGAATACACCTTCCACACTCATTTAACACAAAGAAGAGAGCTGAAAGAGCATTATGGGAGATGTAGTCCTGCAGCAGCTGGAGGGCCGCAGGTTGGACGCTCCTGCATTAGGACATATGAGGAGGTGGAGCAGACATCGGGGAAGACTTGATCAGGAAACAGAAAACAAAAATGGGTGAAATAAATGTGAGATTTTGAGTGGTAAGGATGACCTTTTTTTTACTTTTTTTTTTAAAAACCAATGAACGTTTAATAACATGTTAAGTCTCTAGTGCAGTGATGGCAAACCTTTTTGAGCCCAAGTGCCCAAACTGCAAACCAAAACGACTTATTTTTTTCAAAGTGCCAACACTGCAATTAAACCTGAATAACGAGGGGGTGTGGCCAGGGGAGGGCTGGCAGCCTAAGGCTTGGGGGGCAAGTCAAATGAAGTGGCTCCGCCCCCTCGCACTCTTTCACCCCTCACGCTGCTCCCATCACTATGCGGCCATCAGACTGCTGGAAAACTTATCTAAACAGCTGCTGGGTGCTGATGCCACCGGCCGGAGCTACTTTAATCCTTTTTTTTTTATTTATTTAATATGCTGGATCGGCTTGCCATATTAAAAATAAATAAATAAAGTATTAAAGTAGCGCCGACCGGCAGCATCAGCACCCAGCGGCCATTTAGATTTGATTTCCAACAATCTGATGGCCGCATAGTGATGGGAGCAGAGCCGGCCTTAGGTGTTCTGGCGTCCTGTGCGGACTACTCCTCTGGCGCCCCCCCATCCCAAAAAAAGAAAGGAATAAAAACTTGTAACAAAACCCCAATCACTATATACTACGCCAAACATTGATGTGGTGTAGGCCTACCACTTCATTGTCTGGCTTACTAGTAGGGATGCACTGAAACGAATTCTGGACTGAAACCGAAAGTGCAGCATTTACCTGGCCAAAACCAAATATGACCCCCCCAACCATAAAAAAATCTAACACTTATTTAAAGTAACACACCAAAATAGGACAAAACAATTAAATAACATATATATGATTAACAGAAATCACATTCCTATCATGCCCAGGCATACCCAGATTCCAGGATGTACTCACAGACTTGGCAAGATAGGAGTATGATTGCCCTATCTCACTCCCTTCTGCCCTATCTACCCCTTCTCACTCCCTTCTCCCTATCTACCCCCATCTATCTATCTACCCTTTCCCTCTTTGAAGTTCACTTATCTTTCAGGAGTCCTGCGGTGGGGGTGCAAGGCCTCTGCCTCCCAGCTCTGCCACTGTATGGAACAGTATAGAGTGATGGGAGTTATGATGTACTTTTAGAGCATAATTAGATTATGAAAAAGACATTGGAAATGGTACAGCATAACACCCATCACTCTCACACATTTACCAATCCACACATATATACCAATCCACACATATATACCAATCCACACACATACCAATCCACACATATACCAATCCACTGTCACTGAATGCTTTCCTACCTTTCCTCTTTTCTCCTTACAGCTCCTTTTCCTTCTCTTCGCTCCTCTTCTTCAGTTCTTCTGTCTTCTTCCGGGTCAGAGGGCACGGACAGCGGTGGGCGCGGCTTCAGTGTTGTGCGCCGGGATCTGACAACAAACCCCGGCGCACAGCAGCTGTTGCCGCGCGGATCACAAGGGAGCGGTATCGGAGGTCTTTAACAGACCTCCGGCTCCCTTGAGTGATTTTAAGCCAGGTTCAAGGGAGATCCTTGAACCGGCCTAAAATCACTCAAGGGAGCCGGAGGTCTGTTAAAGAGCTCCGATACCGCTCCCTTGCAAAGCTGCTCCTCCAGCGGCGGACATTACTGTCCGTCTCTGGAGGGGTGCCGGGTGCCCCCCTGATGAGCGGCACCCGGTCCTACGGCGGCATCGGACCCCGCGGCGGCGCCCCCTGGAGTGTGGCGCCCTGTGCGGTCGCACAGGTCGCACACCCCAAAGGCCGGCCCTGGATGGGAGCAGCGTGAGGGGTGAAAGGTGAGTGCGAGGGGGCGGAGCTTTCACCCCTCACACTGCTCCCATCACTTGGCGGCCATCGCATACGGACGCTGGGTGCTGATGCCGCCGGCCGGCGCTGCTTTAATACTATTTTTTTTTTTTTCATTTAATAGCCGATCCGGCTTGCCATATTAAATTTTTTTTAAAAGTATTAAAGTAGCGCCTGCCGGCGGCATCAGCACCCTGCGGCCGTTTAGATTAGATTTCGGGCGGCCTGGGGGGCAATGGCCCCCTGCCCCCCCGGCCCAGCCCGCCCCTGGGCGTGGCTTCAGTGTTCTCTGGGGAGGGTTCTCCCCAGAGAACTGTGGGAGATGTAGTCCGCGGGAGCCGACGCCGTGACTACAGTGTATGACTGTAGTCACGGCGTGCCCACAGAGATGGCTCGGCGTGCCAACAGCGGCACTCGTGCCACGCGTTCGCCATCACTGCTCTAGTGTGCTTTCTGTGTAAAATTGGTTTTATTACACTAAGAATAACTTGTCCAGCCCAGTATAAAGATTACTGCCCAGGGGATTGGAGTAAGGAGCATGTACTCAAGGTATATCTCCCTGCTTGAGTATTATTTTCCATGTCCTGTCTGTTTGCTCCGTTTCACCTGTGCTAAGGCTGCCTGATCCAATTAACAACATTTAACAACTAGCACAGTTACTTAATGAGGAATAATCATGCAGATCATTAAACCTAGAAGCCTGAACCACACTTGCAAATAGAAACTTATTTAGAAAATGTATAACATTTTAATTTTAATCTGTAAAGACTTATGTAGTGTTTTCTACTAAAAAGTGCAAAAAACCAGAATGTTGCAGAATCTTGTAATACCTTTTTTATTGGACTAACAGTATTTAAAATAATAGACGAGCTTTCGGGAGTCCTCCCTTTATCAAGTCAAAAGCATTTCTGACCAAGCAAGTGAAAAACACAGTTTAAAACTGACCAGTACATGTTCTGATACAGGGTTAAAACAGGGGTTAAAACAACATGGTAGAGAATTTGCAGACAAAAAACTAAGAGGGTCGTAAATAGTAAATAGTGGCATATACTGCACAGATAAGGCTAGAGGGGGAGCAGGGGTGAGCATGTAGGAGAGAGAGAAGAAGAGAGAAAAAAAAAAAAAAAAAAAAAAAAAGCACAGGTTATAGGAAGTTTTGATAGTGTGCTAAGAAGCTCAAATCCACATTAAGTCCTCTGTTTTTACAATCATAAAAATGTATCATTTTGGCTTCAAATGTCTTTCTTTCTTGGGTGTTTTTGAAATGACCTCTCAGTGTTTTGATTTTAAGGTCATGTATGGAGTGACCGGTTTGGGTGAAGTGGTGCCCAACTGGAGCCAAAATGATACATTTTTATGATTGTAAAAACAGAGGACTTAATGTGGATTTGAGCTTCTTAGCACACTATCAAAACTTCCTATAACCTGTGCTTTTTTTTTTTTTTTTCTCTCTCTTCTTCTCTCTCTCCTACATGCTCACCCCTGCTCCCCCTCTAGCCTTATCTGTGCAGTATATGCCACTATTTACTATTTACGACCCTCTTAGTTTTTTGTCTGCAAATTCTCTACCATGTTGTTTTAACCCCTGTTTTAACCCTGTATCAGAACATGTACTGGTCAGTTTTAAACTGTGTTTTTCACTTGCTTGGTCAGAAATGCTTTTGACTTGATAAAGGGAGGACTCCCGAAAGCTCGTCTATTATTTTAAATACTGTTAGTCCAATAAAAAAGGTATTACAAGATTCTGCAACATTCTGGTTTTTTGCATTCTTATACACTGGACTAATACGGCTACCCCAAACTACACTACTAAAAAGTAGCATTTATGAAAACATTTATAGACTCCAGTGGTTGGAATGTTAATGAAAGTTCTCCATAACTTAATACAATGGCTAAATTTACATTCAATGTATTAGTCTGCAAGCAAAACAAATTTTGTGATTTATTAATTGGTTTCCAAAATATCCAAAGCTGCATTATCAGGTCAAACTGCTAACTATTTCAAGTGAAACGTCAGACCTAATCCACAGATCTGTCTCAGGTTGACTAACATTAGATGGAAACCCCCATTGTTTCTTGTTATGACTGAATGCTAAAATAACTATTTGATTTGTTCCTTTGATAATACATACTTGTAGCTTGGCAGGCTATTTTGATCTTAAAATGGCCCAAACTGTTCAACATTAAAATGAATCAAAGCATTGTGATACTCATATTGTGTAGTTACAATGTAGAAAGACCATTATCTACAATAGGACTCCTTATGATGGACATCTAGGGACCTATCGGGGACCCTTTAATTTCCCATCCTAATTGCTAATATAAATTAAAGAAATGAGAACTTACAAAGATCTAAAATACAATGAGAATATGGTAAGAATTGTGAGTTTAGATGCATTCTGTTATGTTGCCAATCTGGAAAAAATATATAAAAATACCTTGAGTGTCTGTAGGGCCATTTGTTTATTGCAACATTTTTACAATTGTCGGAAAGCACAAACACACTCTTTGGAATGAACATTACAATAAAAGGTTGTGTCCTTGCCGTTGTTGCCTATACACAGTGAAATCATCCAACAATTTCAGTGGGGTAGGGTTACATTCCCAATACGTTTTCAGCAAAATATGGGATTTTGAGAACATACATGAAAAGGATGACAAATTAAGGTTCGTCCATGTATATCCAAAAGAAAAAATAAGAAATAAAGAAACCTGCAATAATCATCAACATAACAGACAAAAAAAAAAGGCATCAGAAGATTAAAAAAAGGGGGTTAAAGCAGAATAACTCAACTAGCCTTGTAGCGTGATTCCAATTACCAAAATTGTATATTTCAAATGCAATTCTAATACTAAGCTTAGCCCATCAGTTAGATGCACCATTAGCTTGAGAGGACGCAATCAGATTCTCAGCCGAACGGATTGACTCCACCGTGGCCAGCCACTCTCCAAATGAAGTCACCTCTGTTTGTTTCCAGTGTTGTGGAATTCAGCAAGTGAATAGGTAGTGAAGGCTTATAAGCAGTGAAATGTCGTGTTATGTATCAGGATAGTGAGTGGGTCCATAGGGACTGTGGGATTGTCCACTGTTCTAATAACTTCTACGATATTTGTCCAAAATGATTGGATTTTCCGGCATCCCCACCAAATATGTATAAAGTCATCTTTCTTGTCCCCGCACCTCGAGCATCTGTCTGACTCCCAGGTAGTTTATGGGGAACCCTGTACCATCTGGTTAAGATTTGAACTGCTGGTCGGTCAAGGCCCAACAAAGAAAACAAACAAGGACAAACCGAAGATGACTACGGGGGTGGTAAAAGTGATAGATAAGATTGAAAAGATTGAACACCTCACTGTAAAGTAGAGAGACGGATTTTATGAATTTCAAGGGAATTAAATGATAAAGATGAAAGACTAAATTAAATCGTTATGTTTATTCCTACAGAAAGTAAAGTGCCAGGAAACAGATGGCCAAATACACACCAGGACAGGCTCTGCCACACCAACACCCAAACACACACACACCAGGACAGGCTCTGCCACACCAACACCCAAACACACACAAGGACAGGCTCTACCACAGCCACAGCCACAGCCAAACACACACACCAGGACAGGCTCTGCCACACCGGCACCCAAGCACACACATACCAGGACAGGCTCTGCCACACCGGCACACCAAACACACACACCAGGACAGGCTCTGCCACACGGACACCCAAACACACACATACCAGGACAGGCTCTGCAACACTGACACACCAAACACCAGGACAGGCTCCGACACACCAAACACACACACCAGGACAGACTCTGCAACGCCGACACGCACAAACACACACACCAGGACAGGCTCTGCCACACCGTCACCCAAACACACACATACCAGGACAGGCTCTGCCACACCGGCACACCAAATTATTCCCCGTAAAGATTATATCCCTGAATATTATGTTTTTCCAAGTATTCATCCAGTTGCTGTTTGAATGTCTGTACAGACTAAATCTTCTTTCTTCCAGTCTAAACGCGTGACCATGTGTCCTATGCATAGTCCTGTTTATAAAAATAACAAGAAGTGAAATACAGTGCTAACACAACAAGATAAGCTCCAAACCAAATACTCAAGGTGGTCTCCCTTGAACACACCCAAAAACAATAAAGTGAAAGAATGAAACAGAGTAGGTGAGCTGTGAATAATAAATCACTAAATCAATATCTAAAACATGTTGTTCACACCCTGTGATATCAAAAATAAATAAAAAATGGATACATATAATTATATCCGAATGTGGAAGGATCTTCTGTCCGAATATTTAGAACTCGTAACATGAAACATAAAAAGACAAATAATACATAGTGCAACCTCTAATTACAGAATGGGTAAGATAGAAAAATGGTGCAGTATCAAACTCATACTTTGCAGCAGCACTAATAAAGTGCTATATGTGTGGATCGTAAAGAGTAAATAAGATCAATCAAGGTCCCGCAGAATATATGTAGGTTTAATTTCGGCATCAGGTAAATACAATAAATAGGCTTACAGGACCAATGTATACAGCCAGCATAGAAGTCCCAGACGGAAGGTAGAAAACCTAAGAAAGTCCGTTGGCGTCTATCTTCTATAGCACGCTGGTTGCTTCTGGGTTCTCGTGTGACGTCTCACAGGATCTCCGGAGGTTCAAAAAACAGTAGCACTACGTGTTTCGCCTTCTATCATAGCTTCATCAGGTGCATCTTCTGCAGGGACCTTGATTGATCTTATTTATTCTTTACGCTTCACGCATATAGCACTTTATTAGTGCTGCTGCAAAGTGTGAGTTTGATACTGCACCATTTTTTTTAATTTTTTTTACCATTCTGTAATTAGAGGTTGCACTATATATTTGTCTTTTTATGTTTCATGTTACGAGTTCTAAATATTCGGACAGAAGATCCTTCCACATTCGGATATAAGTATATGTATCCATTTTTTATTTATTTTCGATATCACAGGGTGTGAACACAGTGGCGACTCTAGAAACAATATATAGGGGGGCACACAAGATACCACAGTCAAACTGGGGGGGCATTCATAATTTCCAAAAGTAATGTGCTATGGAATTATACTTTTGTTATTGGGCTAAAATAATACTTGATCATTCAACATGGGAAGCCTGAAGCCACAATTGAGTGGGACTAATCCTTGAAATAAATATTATAACACAATAAATAACTTTTCCACTAAATGATTTCAGGGCCTTGAACGTTTTGTCCCCTGAAGTCACTACAACTTCAGGAGGGCATTTTATCTCTGGATAAGTATAAATTAAATAATTCCTACTTTAAGTTAAGTGCCAGGAAACAGATGACCAAACACACACCAACACAGGCTCTGTCACACCAACACCCAGACACACACCGGGACAGGCTCTGCCACACCAACAACCAAACACACACACCAGGACAGGCTCTGCCACACAGACACCCCCACACATCAGAACAGGGTCTGCCACATCCAAACACACACACATACACACCAGGAGAGGCTCTGACACCCAAACACACACCCTAGGACAGGCTCTGCCACACTGACAACTGAACACACACACCAGGACAGGCTCTGCCACACCAACACCCAAACAAACACCAGGACAGGCTCTGCCACACCCACACCTATACACACACCCAAGGACAGGCTCTGCTACACTTATAACCAAAAACACACAAACAGCAGGACACAATCTACGTCACAGACGTCTACATCAGGATGGATTTTTCACACTGCATTGTCGTTTATACCCCCCTTAGTGTTTTTGCCATTTGTGTATTTATGCCCCTGATGCCCATATATATTAATATTAGCCCCAGTTGCCGATAGCAGGTATAGATCAACACATTAACACACAAACCAAGCTTTGCATGTATAGATCAACTGAAATTCACTTGTGATCTCAGCACTGAAGGTATATATCAAATAAACAGAATCAGACATACAAATCCTGTATTTGCAGCTATACAATAGTATATGAAACGTAGCATTGCAGGTATAGATCAAATAAATACATGGAAACAGCATTGCAGGTATTAATCAACTGAATAAGACATACAAACACTGTATTTGCAGATATACATAAATAATGTATGGAAATATATAGATATGGATCTACAGAATAACGCAAAAAAATGCAGGTATAGATCAATTGGAATTCACATAAAAACACATCATTAAAAGGTATATTTAAAACCCCCTAAATTACAGGCATAGATCACAGGTTGCACACCCGAAAGCCAGCCCTGGCGTCCACACTGCCCACACAGCAATCACACTCCTATCATACCCAGGCAACCAGTAAATGCTGGTACCTAGGCATGATGGGACTGTGATTGCTGTTAGCAATCACACTCCTATCATGCCAGGTGAGCCAGTACATGCTGGTACAGGGTGGCTGTGATGTGTAGACCCCATACTGCTGGCAGCATCAATACACAAGGGGGGCAGCTAGCTAGGTTTCAGCATGTACTGGCTGACTTGGCATGATAGGAGTGTGATTGCTAACAGCAATCAAAGTCCCCTCATGCCTAGGTTCCAGCACTTACACATCCAACCAGTAAATGCTGGAACCTAGGCATGATGGGACTGTGATTGCTGTTAGCAATCACACTCCTATCATGCCAAGTGAGCCAGTACATGCTGGTACAGGGTGGCTGTAAGTGATGTGCAGACCCCATACTGCTGGCAGCATCACAGCATCAATACACAAGGGGGTCAGCTAGCTAGGTTTCAGCATGTACTGGCTGACTTGGCATGATAGGAGTGTGATTGCTAACAGCAATCACAGTCCCATCATGCCTAGGTTCCAGCACTTACACATCCATGCTATCACACACACACTCATTCATTCATATACTCATTCATTCACAGATTAATTCCCTCAATCACGCATACTCATTCAAACACTCTCCCCACCCCCTTACCTGTACTGCAGCTCCTCGATGCCGCTCACAGAGTTCAGTAGAGGGTCTGCGTTCTCTGGTACTGCACAGAGGAAGCAGGACTGGAGCAGAGTCATGTGATGTCACGTGAACTCTGCTAGGTTCCGCTACACCCTCCCACAGGTAAGTAGCAGGGCTTGAGGTGCGGCCCGCAGTAAGATCGGTTGCCCTGGCTGCCGATCTTACGCGGGCCGCAACATCTCTCTCCTCCGCATTGCAAAAATATAAAATAAAAAAAAAGACAGGATTTAAAGTTGCATTGCGACTTTATTCCAAATTCGGCAGGGGGGCAACAGGGGCCCCCCTGTAGGGACGCCACTGTGTGAACAACACGTTTTAGACATTGATTTATATTGATTTAGTGATTTATTATTCACAGCTCACCTACTCCTAAGTTTCATTCTTTCACTTTATAGTCCTGTTTATGAACAGATTTCCACACAATGGTTTGTATTGGCCCCGAATGTATTTATATAATGTTATCCCCTCTGAGGCGCAGTTTTTCTAAACTAAACAGATTTAAATTTGTTAACCTTTCTTCATAACTAAAGTGCTCCATTCCTTTTATTAATTTTGTAGCCCGCCTCCGCACCCTTTCTATGATATCCTTCTTTAGAATAGGTGTCCAAAATTGTACAGCATATTCAAGGTGTGGCCTTACCATTGATTTATACAGAGGCAAAATTATATTTTTATCCTGCGAATTAATGCCCGTTTTTATACACGACAATATCTTACTGGCCTTAGCAACTGCTGACTGACATTGCACATTGTTGCCTAGTTTGTTGTCTATATCAATTCCCAAATCTTTCTCATTTGTTGTTATCCCTAATTCACTACCATTTAGGGTGTAGGTTGCTTGTGCATTCTCTACCCCACGGTGCATTCCTTTACATTTATCTACATTAAATTTAATCTGCCATTTGTGTGCCCAGTCCCCTCTGCAGCACAGTAATATCCTGCTCGCCCTGTATAACTTTACCTAGTTTAGTGTCATCTGCAAACACAGAAACTTGACTTTCAACACCTATTGCCAGGTCATTTATAAATATGTTGAATAAAATTGGTCCCAGAACAGAACCCTGAGGGACACCACTTACAACTTTTGTCCAGCTTGAAAATTTACCATTTATAAGCAACTCTCTGTTCTCTATCTCTAAGCCAATGTTCTACCCAAGAACAAGAATTTCTTTCAGTTTGAATACTAACCTATTGTGTGGAACCTTGTCAAACGCCTTGGCAAAATCCAAGTAGATTACATCCACTGCCACACCCTGATCTACACTTCTACTTACTTCTTGGTAGAATGCAATTAAATTAGTTTGACAGGACCTATGTTTCATAAAACCATGCTGATTTTAGTTAATACTATTCTTCCCAATGAATTCCTGAATATTATCCCTTAATAAGCCTTCAAATACTTTCCCAACCACAGAAGTTAAACTCACAGGTTTTTGAATATAGGAACTACATCTGCCTTCCTCCAATCCTCTGGTACAATTCCTGAAAGAAAAAAATCCCAGAAGATTAGAAGCAGAGGTTCACTTATTTCAAGTACTCGTGGGTGAATACCGTCAGGCCCCGGAGCTTTGTTGTCATTAACTTTTATTAGTTGCTGCAGCACCTTGTCCCATCCAATCACAGTTTGACTGCAAGTTTTTTTTTTCATTAGTCATATATATATCCAGTTCTGGAACAGCATTCTTTTGACAGATAAAACTTAGATCAACCTGTTCCAGAATCATGACCAAACAAAAGTATAGAGAAGGCTTGGAACGGCTCATGATTCTGAAGTGTATAGAGATATATTGTCTGCTCAGATTCAGCCTAATTCCGCAAAGATGATTGGCCGACGCTCCGCTTTACAGATGCACAATGACCCAAAACATACTACATACCCAGGACAAAGAAGTGGAATATTCTGCAATGGCCGAGTCAATCACCCGGTGGGTTTGTGCAGCCACATACCAGCGCCCTGACATAGTAGCGGATGATGACAGAACAGAACTTGGAGGCCCCCTGGAGCAGGCATGAGACATAGCACTGGAATCATGTGCAGGATGCTGCAGGCTGGAAATAGGGAAGCTAAGGAGAGTATATAGCAGAAACATAAGCAAGGGACAGGGAGACCAAACCAGACAAAACATACATGATACAGGGCACAACAGGGAACAAGACAAGGAATAGTAAAAATCAGACATGAACAGGACAGGACACCCCTCAACCGGGGTTACAAGACAGGACACCCCTCAACCAGGGTTACAAGACAGGACACCCCTCAACCAGGGTTACAAGACAGGACACCCCTCTACCGGGGTTACAAGACAGGACACCCCTCTACCGGGGTTACAAGACAGGACACCCCTCTACCGGGGTTACAAGACAGGACACCCCTCTACCGGGGTTACAAGACAGGACACCCTTCTACCGGGGTTACATCACAGGATACCCCTCTACCGGGGTTACATCACAGACTGACACACATAAATACAGGAACCAGCCTAGGACTATATGATAACTATTGGAGATTCCGTCACATCTTATGCCCATAGTATGCTTAGCCCAACACTACGCCAAAGTACTCCAATGACGGTGGGTCGTAACGCTAAAGCCTGCCTACGGAAGTACTAATAAACTGAACATTGAATCTATACACATTTCAGAGAGACGTACCTGCAGACTGAGACAAACAGAACACATGGGTGGGGCACACCTTATAAAGGGAACAGAACTGAAGCAAAAAGCAAGACTGGAATCAAGGAATCAGAGGTTCAGACAGAACATACAGAAAAGGATTCCAAAATTACTTGTTTCAAAAAATGGCATTGTGATCTGGTCTTCTCTTTTTGCTTAAGACTGATTAGTTCATATGAAACAATCCTCGTGTTAGGCAGCATTCAAATTCTTGGTGCCCGAGCAGGACTCCACCAGATCCAAAACAACAATGTTAATATAAAACAATATATAACTCAGCACTCAGTGAATGGACATGTTTATTCCACCAAGTTGCAACATTTCGATCTGACTACAGGATGGCTTGAAAAAGATGCTGTAGTTGGATCAAAAAGCTGCCACGTGGTGGAACAAACACATCATTACAACAAGATCTTTAAAGACCATAGATATTGCATTTGTGTATCTATTCTATAATCTGAAAATAGTTCTTAGAAAAAAATTCCCAGCTTATTCATATAATGCAAACATTTGTAATTTATCAGTCAGATGCTAGAGAAGGTACTTTTTATGGTAACTTGCAAACCATAGGTAATTTATGAAGTTATAAACATACCTTTGCATTTGTTTCTGGGAGGAAGAGGTGAAAGGAAGCTTCTTGAAGGACATATGTTGAAACACGGGACAAACAAACATCTATTGCTGAGAAAAACAGTTCTTCTTTAAGCAGTATGACCAGGGTATCTAGAGCATTTGGCACCCGGGGCAGATCTATATTTATTTTACATGCTAACTGGAAAAAAAATAGAAATCTGAAAAAATAAATTATTAACTTATAAACTTATCTTAAATAAGTTTAAATAAATAACATTTACTGAACAGATATGATACAGCATAACTCCTATAACTATATACTGAGCCAGATATTGATGGTGGTACAGCGTAACTCCCATCACTATACACTGAGCCAGACATTGACCTCTGCCCCTTGAATGGCCTGCCTGTGCCACCTCTGCCCCGTTAGCAGCCAGTCTGTGCCACCTCTGCCCCTGAAACAGCTTGCCTGTGCTTACTGCTGTGATGCTCATGCACTGTGTGAGAAAAGTATTTTACCATGCAGGGGAAGCAGGAACCTGGGGCGGCAAAAGAGTTTCCTCGCACAGTGTGCGAGCTCCACAGCAGTAAGCTGTGGGCCTGTGTTAGGCGGCTGTCTAGCCACTGGGCACCCCCCTGATGAGTGGCACCCGAGGCAGACTGCCTTCCCGCCCCCTTTTAGGTAGGCTACTGAGTGTGATGGCATCAAGAATTGCAATTGTTAAACCCTAGCTAATGTCACCAACTATCCCTCTTTGAATGATCCTGAAGAAGGTCCATTGCTATCTGTCACTCTTTGTATGTATCCCACCAAAAAAGAAGCTGGTACTTAAGGGGAAAACAGAGACTCTTTATTAAGAATAATACATAGGCTTGTATGTGGTACAGATAAAAGGGGAATAGCAAAAAGTATAAGAATTCCAACATCCAAAACAACCAATGACTAGAGGGTATTAGGATAATTAGACTAATAAAGAGCCTAGGGTGCATTAACATCCACCCCATCGGCCAGGGACAAGACATTGACCAATGCACCTAATATTTGTGGCAAATTATGGGCAATTGCTTATGTATTATTTCCATTTCTATATACTGTATATAATTATATTTGTTTACTTACATATATATATATATACAGTCTTGTAAAAATTGGACTTCTATGGTTTTACGTATGAAGACATAATAACAATCATCTGCTCAAATGAACAGCAACACATGGGATATTACAGTGTCATGATTTATTCTACATAAATAAAGCCAAATTGGAGAAGCCATGTGTTAAAAAGTAGACCTTATTATTCAATAGCTTGTAGAACCACCTTTAGCAGCAATAACTTTTCTGTATGACTATCAGTCTCTCACATCGTTGCAACACCCTGATTCTTTTCTTCTTTAGCCATTCTGTTGTATATTTGCTGTTGTGCTTGATATCATTGTCCTGTTGTATGACCCAATTTCTGCCAAGCTTTAGCTGTCAGACAGATGGCCTCTCATTTGACTCTAGAGGAGTTCATGGTCGACTCAATGACTGCAAGCTTCCCAGGTCCTGTGGCTGCAAAAACAAGCCCAAATCATCAACTCTCCACCACCGTGCTTGTCATTTGGTGTAAAATGTCATGTGTCGCAGTTCATCTGAGTCCCAGGCATACAATTATTATTGTACTGTCTCAGATATGAGTCCCACATCAAGCCAAAGGTGAAACAATTGCTGGTTGGGCTTGATATTATTCTGGATGGCATCCCAGCGTTACTGAATGTAATAACCTTGTTTACCGGTGAGCTGATTAAGAGAGCTGTGAGGGGGATAACTTGATTGATCCCCATTACACTACTCTTCCAAGGAGTCTTGGGTTTTCTCCTCATATTGAGGTTTGGATTTGGATCCCAGATGGCACCTCCACAATCTCCACGTCCAATATTTATGCAGTGGTTAGCAGTGGAGAGTTAAAAAAAATCTGTTTGGAGCTAGCAGTCCCAGTCAGGTGCTAACGACGGCACCATGCCGTCGCTAGCACTACCCTACCTTGATGGAGGTCTGTGGACCTCCATCACCACCTACCTCGGCGATCCGCCCCTCAAACTGAAGGGCATCGCTGGGTCCACCCAATCCGCCCGGTGACGTCTCGCGTAATGACGCGATGACGTCACCGCACAACTTTATTAACAACTGACAATTGTCAGTTAAAAAGGTATGGGGGCATGTATCTCTGGCATCTAAGCAGCTACAGACCCCCAACATATACCATTGGAAAGGTAATTACCTCACCTTTCCAATGCTATATAGCTTGTAAAAAAAAGAATAAAAAAATCTTAAATAAAAAAAATAAAAATGTAAAAAAAAAATGATTTGGGGGTCTCTAAAGGCAGATAAAAAAAGATCAAAATTGCCTAGAGACCCCCAAATGAAATTATTTAAACATAAAGTAGTTTAACTTAAAAAAAAAAAAGTTTAAGTATTCTAGCTAAATGATCACTGTGGTAGCCAATGTTACCACAGTGATCATATAGCTATAAAAAATCACATTCCCTTTTTAAAAATGGTCAATACTAATTTTTAATCCCATGATCCCTTTGATCATGGGGTTAAATTTAGCCAACGGTAGAGGGAGGCAATTTTTGAAATCCTGATGAACTGCAAATATTATTAAAATCAGCCATTTAGCCTGGAGCGCCTTGCATTTTTACTGCAAAACTTATTTTTGCTGTAAAAGTAATTTTTTTTTCTCCCTTCACCATCATTTCTTTGGGATTGTAAGGGGAAAGAATGGTGTGTGCTTCTGTGAGTGAATGTATGGAAAGTATGGAGTGTGCTTCTGCGAGTGAATGGAGATATGAAAGGCGTGTGTATGATCAGTAATTAGGGTTGAAGCCTTGACGTGGCATTACTGCTCATGTAGGAAGTTAAATTATGGCACAAAAAGTACACATTTGCAAGAACTAGACCCCTTGGCGCATCAAATGAGGGGCTGTATGTGTTTCTAGTACAAACCTGGTGTGCGCAAGACACAAATGAACATGTCGCTATGGTTAGAAAAAACATATTTTCTAGCCAAAGCGACATATTCCATCATTATTTGTGCACTCAACTTTTGTCCTAGAAATACATGTAACTCCTCATTTGAAGCTCCAAGGGGCGTAGTTTCTTAAAATGGATGAATTGTCCGAATGAGGGAGAGCATGAGTTAATATGTGGATGAATTGTCTGAATGAGGGAGAGCATGAGTTAATGTGTGGATGAATTGTCTGAATGAGGGAGAGCATGAGTTAATGTGTTTGTGTGTATCATAGATGTATAATTGTGGAAGGGCAAAGATGGGACTAGCAGGATGTTTGAGCCTTGGGGACCAAGATGGCACAGGCAGGGTGTATATGGGACAAAGATGGCAAATCTTATGTGGGGGTTTTAAATATACCTTTAATGCCATGTTTTTATGTGAATTCCAATTGATCTGCACCTACAAAGCTGGGTTTCTGTGTTATTCTGTAGATCCATATCTGCTATGCTATGTTTCCATACATTATTTATGTATACCTGCAAATACAGGGTTTGTATGTCTTGTTCAGTTGATTAATACCTGCAATGCTGTTTCCATGTATTTATTTGATCTATACCTGCAATGCTACGTTTCATATATTATTATTGTATACCTGCAAATACAGGATTTGTATGTCTGATTTTGTTTATTTGATATATACCTTCAGTGCTGAGATCACAAGTGAATTTCAATTGATCTATACATGCAAAGCTGGGTTTGTGTGTTAATGTGTTGATCTATACATGCTATCGGCAGCAGGGACTAATATTAATATATATCGGCAACTGGAGCTAATATTTATATATATGGGCAGCAGGGGCTAATATATATATATCAGCAGCAGGATCTAATATTTATATATATATATATCGGCAGCAGGGTCTAATATTAGGCCCTGAAATCATTTAGTGCAAAAGTTAAGGTATTGTGTTGTTTAAAGGATTTCAAGGATTAGTCGTACTAAACTGTGGCTTCAGGCTTCCCATGTTGAATGATCAAGTATTGTATTGTCCACAGGGGCGTAACTAGACGCCTCAGGGCCCGGGTGCGAGAATCTGTTAAGGGCCCCCCACCCCCTCACCCCCTCACCCCGCCAAAAAAAACATGATTTTTACCCAACAATTTTTTTTCAACTAATTCAACAAATTCAATTTACATATTGAATCATATAAAAAGGGGCGCATGTACAAAGGGCATAATCCAGGGGTGTCCAAGTTTTTTCTGCAGTGGGCCACTTCATCAGAATTGTATACGTGCGCGGGCCGCACTCATTTTTCACTGTGACAAAAAATATGGCCTTTAATAAAATATGCAGATTAAAATAAAGTAAAATGACACAAAACCTTTACTCTTCCTCTCACTGATTTCTGGGCCTTGAAAGTTTTGCGACTACAAATTCAGGATTCCCTAGATTTATTCTAGGGATGAACTAAAATGAAAATTCTGGACCAAAACATTCAGGGTTCACTTAGCCAAAACCGAAAATGAACCCCACCTTTAAAAATAATAATAAAAACTCACATGTTTAATAAAAGTAGGTAACACACAATTGGACAAAATTAGCAATATGACTTGGCATGATAGGAGTGTGATTGCTAACAGCAATCACACTCCTATCATACCCAGGCAACCAGTAAATGCTGGTACCTAGGCATGATGGGACTGTGCTCGCTGTGATTGCTGTTAGCAATCACACTCCTATCATGCCAAGTCAGCCAGTACATGCTGGTACAGGGTGGCTGTAAGTGATGTGCAGACCCCATACTGCTGGCAGCATCACTACACAAGGGGGGCAGCTAGCTAGGTTTCAGCATGTACTGGCTGACTTGGCATGATAGGAGTGTGATTGCTAACAGTAGTCACAGTCCCATCATGCCTAGGTTCCAGCACTTACACATCCATCCAGTAAATGCTGGAACCTAGGCATGATGGGACTGTGATTGCTGTTAGCAATCACACTCCTATCATGCCAAGTCAGCCAGTACATGCTGGTACAGGGTGGCTGTAAGTGCAGACCCATACTGCTGGCAGCATCACTACACAAGGGGGGCAGCTGGCCAGGTTTCAGCACGTACTGGCTGACTTGGCATGATAGGAGTGTGATTGCTAACAGCAATCACAGTCCCATCATGCCTAGGTTCCAGCACTTACACATCCATGCTATCACACACACACTCATTTATTCATATAATCATTCATTCACAGATTCATTCTCTCAATCACAAACACCCTCCCCACCCCCTTACCTGCACTGCAGCTCCTCGATGCCGCTCACAGACTTCAGCAGGGGGTGCGGCCTCCCTCTGCCTTCTCTGCTAAAGCACAGAGGAAGTAGGATGTCACGTGAACTCCGCTTCCTCTGTGCAGTCCAGAAGACCCTCCCACAAGTAAGTAGCAGGGCTTGAGGTGCGGCTCGCGTAAGGCCTGGCTGCCGATCTTACGCGGGCCGCACCTCGAGGTCTTGCGGGCCGCATTTGGCCCGCGGGCCGCATGCTGGACGCCCCTGCCTTATTTTAAAAAAAAAAAACGGAAAAAAGATTTCGGGCGGCCCCTTGGCTTGGGCCCCCCTGCCGCCGGGGCCCGGTCGCAGTCGCGACCCCTGCGACCCCGGTAGTTCCGCCACTGATTGTCCAATAACAAAAGCATCGTTCCATAGCACATTACTTTTGGCAATATATATGTATATATATGTATATATATATATATATGTTTTTTCAGTGGTATGATTTAATAGTGGAAATTATTAATGCCCCCCCAGTTTGACTGTGGTATCTTGTGTGCCCCCCTATATATTGTTTCTAGAGTCGCCACTGACCAGAAAGACCTAATTTTTTTTTCTAGAAAGTCTTGCATTTTTTTGTTTAAGGTAGTTAATTAAAGTTATGACCTGGCCCAAAGTGTTAGTGCTCTGGCTTAAATTTTCAGTCACATCACTGAATGGCTTCAGGACCGCCACCTTCTGCCCAGTCCCCTCTGTCCAATAGGTTGGACACCCTAATGTTCTGCTCATGGACATGGAGTGAAGATCCTGCTGCTACACTAGGATCCTCTCCATCAAGTCCATGTGCCGGAGATGAAGTTGTTGATTTGTCCAGCTGCCTTGGATAGTTTGTTCTTCAACAATAAGACATAAAACTGGTAAAGGGAGCCCGAGTACAATCTTTTTTACCGCCCTTTGTGGGTGTGGCAATATTGCTCACCCCTCCCCTTAACACACATATCCCCTCTAAACACACCCATTTTCTATAACAACCACTCCACCTCTTTGGGCCCCCAACTTCATCCTGTAACATGTCACTTACTTCCCACAGTGCCAGCTTTTCCCCAAACAGTTAATCAGTGCCATTTTGTCCCCAAATAGCTTGTCACTGCCATTGTGACACTGAGAGTGGCACAGCATAACTCCCATCAATATATATATATACTGAGCCTGACAACATGTGTCCAATAATTAAATATTATGAAGGGCCAGTTTCAATATATAAAAGGACCAGCTACAACAAACTATAAAAGGTTGGCCCATCAAAATGCAGATTAAGAATATCAACGTTGATTCATCACAGATCAACAAATTCAATTTGTATGGCTTGAACAAAGTTAGAAAAAAAACAAACAGAAAACTACCAAAGTGCGATCAAGTGAAAAATGCACATTAGTATTCATTGACCCACATAGCAGGCATAAATCACAGGTCACACAGCCCTGGGACCCACATTGCATCCATAGGCCTTGCCCAGCACCTAGATTACACAAATAGGACTTGCCCAGCACCCACATTGCATCTACAGGACTTGCCCAGCGCCCACATTGCATCCAAAGGACTTGCTTAGCACCCAAGTTACATCCAAATGATTTTCCCAGCACCAAGGTTGCACTCAAAAGACTTTCTCAGCACTGACGTTAAATCCAAAGGATTTTATACTAGCATCCACAGGACTTGTCCAATACCCAGATTGTGCACATATGCAGGGGCGGGCTGGGCCGGGGGGCAGGGGGGCAATTGCCCCCCAGGCCGCCCGAAATCTAATCTAAACGGCCGCTGGGTGCTGATGCCGCCGGCCGGCGCTACTTTAATACTTTTTTTTAAAATTTAATACGGCCGTTTAGATACGTTTTCCCACCAGGTGAGGTAGCAGTGGTACTAGTGTGCTTTTGTCCATGAAAGTATTCATGATGGTTGTGATGGTGGTAGTGCTGCCAGTGCATGTAGGGGAACCTGTGGCATTGCCACGCTGCTGCTTCTGTAGAGTGGAAGGAGCAACGCAACTAAAAGAAAAGTTACTGGAAGATATGTCGCTTGACTCGTCCAAGACTTCTCAATGACCATTTTTCCGCTTGGGCAGAAGGCAGAAGAACATCCACCTCTGCTGGAAGACTAGACCTTCCCTCTTCTTTCTCTGAACCAAAAATAGATCTGCTACTATCATCTGGCAGTGCCTGCCCATCTTTGCTCTAGAGAGTGCTGGCAGTGCTTGTGGTAGTGTGGTAGTGGGTTGTAGGCGGTTGTGGTGGCACTGATTGTTTTTTATGTGATATACCTTACAATAGCTTACAAGCTATCTTCACCCTGGATCACACCAAGTCACCAGCACATGACCCCTCTAGGAGTCCATGGTTGTAACTAAAACCGCTCCTTTAGCACTAGCAAAGCGAGGTTGTGCGGCTGCATGCAGCTCATGATAGTTCAACTTCTCACTCTGAACAAGAAGGCTTTCACCTACTTGGGACTGGTATAACAGGAGTCACCTGACTACTTTTTTGTACACGCCTGCTGCCAGCAAACCAACAAAAACTAGAATCCCTCCATTTCCAAATGTTTTGTACTTACTGGTAAAAATGGAAAAAAAACATTAAAATTGGTACAGTCAAGTGCCTGCTTTTGTCACCAATATTTATCAATGAGTATAATAATATTTTTTGTGCTGTCTTCAAACTAGAGGTTTACTTGGAAGCGTAAATGGGCTACTCTGTTTAGGAACAGTATTTAAACAACTAAAACACACTGCGTGCAAACACAGTCAAATGCCTAATTGTTTTCACCAATATTTTTAATGAGGTATTGTTTTGTGTCGTCCAAAAACTCGAGATTTTGCCTGAGTTAATAAATGCTTTCTGAAAAAACAGGTCTAAAATAAATGAAAAATAAGTCTGCTGCACTACTTGCATATGAATAATTAACTTATATACAGTACATTATAACTACTCCAATCCACCTACACTAAACTATGAAATTGACTTGTAGATGAACAATGACCATCAATCTCAGCTTCTCAATACTGTAACTAACTGTCACTGACTGTCTCACACTTCACAGTTCTCTCATTAGTCAGTAACTTCTACTGTCAAGTTAAAATGGCGTCGGCACACTTAAATATCTAATGCTTGTCCCTTTCCCTTGTAAATGCTGATTGGCCAGAGTGAAAAAGTTAAGAAAAAACCCACAGCCATAACATCAATGAAACCACCAGCTGAGTTTTCGTCTACTTCTATTTATATATACCCTACTACACACAGTCCCTTCCCTCTTTACCTCAGCTAAACGTGGTAAACAAATGGACGAATCTTGATGAAATTTTAGTGCTTTTGACATTCGTTTTCAGTTGCCCTGTCTTTGTGTCTATTGGTTAGTCGTCTCAATGCCACATTAGCTCAGACAGTTGCACACAAAGGATGCCTACAGCAAAGCTGGTATAGAACCTTTTTTGCCACTCTTAGAAGGGTTCTTGTATGTGACTGTGCATTCAACTTTGTCCATTTTGTTAACACTCTCTGTATTATTCTATGAGGGTCAGCACAGGTAACCAGGTTTAACCTTTAGTGAATGCTGCACCTGCTGTTGGTGTCCCAACTTTATTCCAACTCCCATGTCATACAAAGGAAAAAGGTTCTTGGTGAAGTGTAAGGGAGGGACATGTCTATCAGAGGTAACTGCATATAGGTGAGCGTTCCTATGTTTATAAGGCATCAAAGCATCAGTGATGTATTGGAGGGTCTGACAAATCGCGACTTTCATCTTTTGCCAGTTTCTGCAACTGCATTTGGAGCATACACATGTGCTTCTCTGGCTTTAATCTCCATGACTGGCTCCCTCTCATGGTTATATGCTGCATCTCTGCACTGTGCAGTGGAGTCTCCCAGGGCAGCCTATTGTTGACAGTATATTAGTCTCGCTTGGTGTTTCGGGTCAGACATGCCCCTGAGAATCATTGAAGCAGAAATGTTTTTTTTGTGTTATACTTCTGTTTCAAGAATAGTAAACTACAACACTGTGGAATTTTCTGAGCTAGTCTAGTGTGAGAGATCCAGGACACAGCAGCCACAACTCTGAATGGGCCAATTGGGAAGGCCAGTGCTCTCTCAATTATTTACTTTAAAGGACTACAGTATACAGATCTCCATAGCATCACTTTTGCATGAAATAATGATGTCATACACCAGTATTCTGCAGGAAGGAGACGTACAGCCTCTCCGTGGCTTGGTAGGTCTTAATGGGTGGTTGAGGGCGCTGCCCTTTGTCAGGCCTTTGGCAGTGACCACCAAAATATGCCACTTTAAAAGTTAATTAATAAGGTTTGTTGTAATGATTTTATTGTTTCAATTATTACACATTAATAAATAAACCAGTTGTTTAAAATAAATATATTAGGCAAAAATATATAAATAAAATATATAAGAAATGTTATTTTTTAGTAGTAAAACAACTATAATAAAAATAAATAAAAATAAAAGCATTTCAGTAAAAAAATAATTTAGCAATTATCTTCGTAACACGATACAAGCAGCAGATAATGATGTCAAGATACAATCAGAGCATTTTAGTGGTATGTATGCTACTAAAATAACTGTTTTCGGAAAAATTCAAGAGAACTGTTTAAGGTCATTCCCAGGTATTCCTCATTTGCATAGTCCACTTCGCATTTGGCCTACAAATAAGCAAAATAAAATAGATTTAATTCACAGGTTTTTATATGTGTAGGCAAACTAGCATACCAAGCAAATGCAAATTAGAAAGGAAATCTAATCTCCATTTTTCTCTTCTAAGTGCACGTTGGAGTATGTTTCGCATTCTCATTTTCTAATACCCCTAGAAAGCGAATGCATGTTTAAATGTGCATTCTTTAAAATGCACTGTGGTTTAACTAAGACAGACTCAAATTAATGAATCTATACTAAATAATTTGAATGATAATAAATGGAAAACCATTTCAAGACTAGTAAAATAATGGACAGGATAAAACCAATATACAGGCTGAGGAGTTCAGAGACAAAAAAAACATATTTTGCTTTGACTTGGAATGGACTGCTTCAGAGTTTCTGATGCTCCATATGTAATAATTAAAAAAATCTATTAGTTGACCTTTCCAACAATAACCCCCTAGTATTGATTATTGATAAAAACTATTTTAACTTCATTAGGTGTATATTAGAAATAGATAAGATAGTCCATTTTATAACCCAGATAGACACATTTACTAAGAAAGAGGTTTTTTATCTGTTCAAATAGTAAAAACTGTCATCTCACATCAAAAAAGGTATCACAAACTCCTTTGGACAATATTTTGCGGGAATTGTGATTTCATATTCTCTGGTACATAGTTTAGTCTCCTTTTTGATGGTAAAATCACTTACAGGTCCAGAGAGGTGAATTAGGGAATTGTAAAGCTTGTCCAGATCATCCAGAAACATTGTACATTCTTCTTTCAGGGGTTTTAAGGAGGCGTTTTGTAAAGTAATCTGTAAAATAGAGAGTGTCTATATTAACAGGGATTTTATGCAGCATTCTGGATCCTTTCTGTGTTCATAATATGGGATGCCTATGCTATATAGCCAATTCTGATGGCTTTATGTCATATTACAAATATATTCTGGTCTGCTGTGAAAATAGACCAACCGGCTGGCTTTCCACTTGGGCAAGATGAGCGAGTGTTTGTGTGTGAGAGGGAGTGTGTATTAGCATAAGTAGGTAACTGTGTGTTAGAGTGTGTTTTAATGTGAGAGTGAGTATATGAGTGTAAGCGTGAGTGTGTGTTAATATGTGTGCCAGTGCATATGTGAGTTACTGAGGTGGGGGGGAGGAAGGTGCCGATGGGGCCACTTGGCTTTAACTGCCACCTCGGCCAGAAGGTGCCACATACATTTGTGTATCAGGGTCAGTGTGGCTATGTGAGTATACTTGAGTCTGTGTATGTGAATTTCAATGTCAGAGTGTGTATGAATGGCAAAAGAATGTGCATATTACCATTGGTGAGGTATGTTTGTATATGGAATGTACCTGTATATGAATGAAAAGGTCAGTAAGTGTCTTAGTATGTATTTATGTATATGATGTGTATGCACCTGTGTTAATGCTAGTATGCATGGATATAAAAGTTATGTCTATTTTATGCTCTGAATATTATTGTGCAGTAGAGTGAACTATTTTCACTTTACATGTCCAGTTGACGTAGTTATTCTCTTGATAAACAGCATTTTATTTTTTGCCTTGTTTAGTACATGCAGTAAATACATAATGGATCATACCTTTTTTTCACTTTCATCTTGGGATGTATTTTGAAGGGTTTTCAAAGAGTGTGCCAATTTACATGAGAACTCAGAAATCTGTAAACAAACACAAAAGGTCAACTGCGACATAACAGCTTTTAGCATAACTAAATTAATTCAAACTAACTATCGCTTGTGCTTTTTTCCCCCTGCATCTTGACTTTAAGAGCCAGGAAAGAATAGGGACAACAACACTTATGTCAATAATTATTTAAGTGTGTAAACATGTTCTCACACTTTGACTAAAAATACAATTAGGGAAATATACCAGCAGCAGCAACATAAGAATGGCTTACTAATTGTATAGCATTGTACATCTGTATAAGTAATACATGATAAACGCTTGCCACATGTAAACACTTACCTTTTCTGATTTGCTGACAACTGGTACATATGATTTGGCACATGAGCTCTGTAAGACAAAATTTGTTTACAAGTTACTTTTGTATTCAAACTTGTTCTTGCTCAGTGGAAATATGATACATTCCTTGTAGATCACTACTGCCTGAACACAGGTGTATTAATGATGTGCTCAGTGTTAAGTTGTAGGAGCTGAGACAGCTGTTTCGATGCTACCTCTTATTATACACTATGTAAAATTACCCCCTTCAAAATATGAAGCATTTATTATTACAGTTTTCCAATATTATAACCCATCATCATATATGTCTATATTAGACAGGATGAAGTAAGACAAAGGTCACCAGTAGATGTAGTTTGTCCTAGAGGACTGGGGCGTTTGCATATTTATTATTCCTTGTACTTTGGAGATGTTCGAAGAAGAGCTTGGGGAATATTTTTCTGCAGCAATATAAGTACCACAAATATGGAATGTGTTATAGTTTGGTATGTGATAAAGTTTTGCATTAGACGCTGCCGACACGTCTAGGAAAAATGAAATCTGACATTTAATCATTGATTAATATATTATAATTTACATAAAGAAACACCGATTTATATGTAAACTCTGGTAAATAAAAATATGAAATACATAGCATATAAAAGTTGAGGTCAATTGAAAAATATAAACTATTTCAATTAATTTACTAGTTTAACAAAGTAGACAAGCTAAATATTTTCCTCCATCATTCGTGATATAAATATTGGGGTTTCTAATATGAAATTACAGTTGATATCATTAAATTACCATATTATTAGATTTGATTATAAGACGACCCCCCAAAATCTGAATATTAATTTAGGAAAAAAAGAAAAAGCCTGAATATAAGACGACCCTATAGGAAAAAAGTTTTACCAGTAAATGTTAATTCATGTAAACTATTACATTTTTTAATAAAAGCTATGATTGAGAAAAAAAATTTTTTGTTTTTATTTCCTTGTATTTTCCAACCTGCCCCCCAGTTACGCACATCAGCCCCCAGGCTTGCCACTCCAATATGGCACTGTTGCCCATGATATGCCTTTTAACTCCCTATGTGCCACTCTGCCTCCAGAAATGCCTTATACCCCTATATGCCACTCTGGCATTTAGGGGGTTAAAAGGCATATTATGGGGCAGAGTGGCATATAGGGAGGTATAAGGCATTTCAGGAGGCAGAGTGGCGTTAAGGGGGTTAAAAGGCATTTCACAGAGCACTCTGCCTCCAGAAATGCCCTATGCCCCCATTTAACCCCCCCACACACACACTTACCGGTGCTTCCAATTTCCTGTTGTATTGCCGGGGCAGCGGGTTGACGTCTACGCGATTCGCTGCAGCTGGAAGGAGGTGCGGCACCGGCACCGGTGCGGGGAACTCTGATCTCTGACAGTCGGGGAAGGTCTGGACGATGGACGCAGACAACCCCCGCTGCTAGCCACACCTCCTTCCGGCTGCAGCGTAAGTTGTCTACGCGGATCGCGTAGACGTCAACCCGCTGCCCCAGCAATACAGCAGGAAATTGGAAGCACCGGTAAGTGTGTGTGGGGTGCGGTGTTAAATGGGGGGGAGACAGAAGGATCCAGGTCCCCTGCAGCGGTGCAGGGGATCTGGATCTTAGTCTCATAGTCAGACCTCTATTTGAGGTCTGATTATAAGACGACTCCGATTAGAAGACGAGGGGTATTTTTCAGAGCATTTGCTCTGTATACGGTATATACGTCCTGAAGTGACAAAAAGTTTGCATACCTTGAATAACTAATATGGAATTCCCATAATGCTTCTAATAGATGCCACATTTACATACAGTAATACAAATTTACATACACCAATACAAATTTACATATACAATAAAATGTTGCTTATTAGTTTCAGAACTACCATTAATTATTAACAGTAGTTACTAGTATATTATATTACCAGAAACAAAATCCACAAATGAAATACTAGCTTTCCCATATACTACAATTTAGAAATGCTGAATAAAAACTGGTGATAAAGTGGGCAAAAAAAAAAAAATTCCAGAATTTAGTACTTAATATTCTTACCTTCCGAATTTTCTCCACTGCCGACATGCAGGTCGTTATAACTTCAAAGATTTGTGTTTTTCTGTTTTCTTGTAGGGGATATGCACCAATGAGCTGGATCAGGCTAAGTACAATGCAGAGCATCTTAAGTGAACGGCACATGGTTCTTCCCGTAGTGAAAGATGCTATACAGCAGGGATGTGCATAGAATAGTTATATTGGCATCATTTTGGCATCATTTATAGTGACAATCTCAGCTCATTGGAAAAATGATGCAAAATGACACCATCGTTACTTTCTGCTGATTGTTTAGATTTCCATATCTGATTAGATTACCAAAGATAAACACAATCTTAGTGTAAAGAAAAAAATTGTATAGCATATATGTATAAAATGTATACATACATCTATACTTTTATAATTATTAGTAAAGTACCCTTTGATTACTGTAATTAATTGTCTTTCAGATCCCCAAAAATATTAAACACATATTATATATATATATATATATATATATATATATATATATAATATGTGTTTAATATTCTTGGGGATCTGAAAGACAATTAATTTCAGTAATAAAAGGGTAACTTTACTAATGAAAATTGCTACTACCAATACTTTTTTAAAATGCGCTTTTTTCCATTGTTTTTTTTTTTACTTGATCTTTTTTTCTAACATACTCTAGCTAACTGAACGTTATGTAAATACAATTGTTTTATATTCAATTTTATTGCAGCTGTTCATCCACATCATTAGGATTAGATTCTAATTCCTGACTGAACCTTTTTAAATGTATATATTAATATAATATATATATGTTACTACCCACATATATTTGTAAAACAGTTGTAACATGATGATAACATGTAGGGTTTCAATTCAAATATATATGTAAAGGTTGTTTTTGTGTTATACAAATTTTAGTTCATATCAAGTGGTTCTGGAAACACAGCTAGTTTAAAATAATTCAATATAAAATAGACATGGGGTTAGTAAATTAATGTATAAAGACATTAATAGTATACTTTACTTCACAGTTTAACCACTTTCTGGCATGATCTGATTCTTTCAGCTTTGTAATCTCATGGTATAATGGCTACAACAGGACAACTTTCAATTTGGGGGTCAGTATTTTAGCCTAATATCACAGCTAATGAACTAAAAAGCATACACAAAACAAAACAAATAAAAAACATAAGTTGGACATCTACAATCAACTGCGTGAACCACCATCAAATACATAGGTAAAATAGCATTAAAGCATTATTTTTAATCAATTTTTTTGCTAGTCCATTTTAAACCAAACAAGGTGGCAAAAATCGGTTTCCTCTATAGATGGGAGTAATGTGATTTGTCCATGGAGATTTACCAATAACAAACATTATGGTGGGTAAAGGTAATGGAAAACCCTTCCACTTAAAATTAAGGGGGTAGTAGAAGTATTATTAAACACTCATCTACAGACACCAGACAAGCCAGAAGGTCCAGACCACCACTCATGGACAGTGGACAGTCTTATAATCAAGCACTTTCAAGGGATCCATGTATAAAGTGGATATAGAGGCAAAAGGTGATCATTGTTAACCTTATTTGCATGCGCCTACCCAGAATACCTTGTGTTTGTGGCAGCACCATGAGATTTCTGAGGGGAAAACAAGCCTTCTGGCTTGTGTGGTATCTGTAGATGAGGGTTTAATAATACTTCTACTACCTCCATGGAGATTTGGCAGAATGAAAGGTAGTAACGTTAGAAATATTGTTGCCTGTTGACTGTAAAATACTGCTGGTTGAATATGCGATGTTTCCTAATGTGGCCAAATGTAGAATAGCATAGAACAAATATATATTTCTTTGAAAATGTTTACATTATTCTATATTAGAGGTGGCCAACTTGCAGTTTAGCATGGACCTTATCATTCCCAGGTGGGCATTGTCCTGTGGGACAAGCTATTAAGTTCATTTTTGTCTGAACATCTCATACGTTACTTTGTGTATTTTTTTCTAAATACCTATTTTTGGATCTAAATAAATCAATGATACAGGCAAAAGGTTAAGAAGAAATAATAAAAAATGTAAATAAAATGATGCATAAAAAGTGTGTAGAAAAAAAATGAGAACTTTTTGAACCAACACTAACTACACATTGTGACGGCCCCGGGTTAATCGGTACCGTCTGTAATAATTATTGTTTGTGATACCTGCATTTCCCAGTATATGTTGTGATTATGGTGTGTGCTTTTGTTCCCCTTGTTTGCTACCCTGTCCAGGTGCCACATGTCCTTCCCCTCCCTCCTTACACAGACTACAGTAGAGACCCCCTACTGGGCTGAGGGCTAATGCTCAGTCATATGCAAAGGAGGGCAGGATGTAATTCCCTTGTGTCTATTGGACGCAATTCCCTTGTGTCTATTGGACGCAATTCCCTTGTGTGTCTATTGGACGTAACTCAATCCCTTGTACTGTTTAAATGCCCCTGTGTTCCCAAATAAAGAGAGTTCCTGTTTTACCTCACTACGAGTCCTGTCTTGTTATTGAGGTAAGCCTCGGTGCTGCCCTTATTAGGGCGGTAGGGTGCTGTATTGCTATACTTCGGTATACTACAGTACGGCCGAGGTTCCTGAAGAGCTGTGTTCTCTGCTATGATCGCGTATTGTCCTTTTCAGGACGATAGCCACCCTGTGTAGCTCAGTTTCGGCTAGCCACAGACAGTGAAGGGGTTAGTCTCTGGTGCCGCGGTGGCCATGGGGTGAAGGAAGCAACGTTCGGCGGGCGTACCCAGTCGGGGTACAGGTCGGTCCCGTCACATTGGTGGCAGCGGTGGGAAGCTTCCTCAGTACAGAGACAGCCCAACCACTACTGGGACTAACAGGCTTGCTGACCACGGAGGTACAGCCACATCGGCGGCAGCTATGGCAGAAGAACTGAGCCGGTGTCGGGAACAGGCAACGAAGAAGTTCCGCAACAGATTACAGAGGAGGATGGCATTCTACGGAGCCACTCCATCTGCAGAAACAGTCTGTAGGACGGTAATGGAAATGGATCGGCAGTTCAAGGTGGACCTGGATCTACAGAGGAATGCGTCACGAGGAGCTGATGAGTTGTCACGTTTCACCATGCGCTAGCTGGACTTGTTCAAACTTTCCATTTTCATTTCACGTTTCCTGCCACTAGTGGCCGCCCTAGCCAATCAGGACATCTCAGACTGATTATCAGGTCCAGCTGCAGTGGCTTACCTGATCAAGTCAGCCTTGATAAACCTGCCCAGCCCTGCAGTCTGGGCCTTGACATTGAAGTTGGAGGACTACCTGTTTGGTTCCTGCCTTGTTCCTGTACCTGCCTTGTTCCTGTACCTGCCTTGTTCCTGTACCTGCCTTGTTCCTGTACCTGCCTTGTTCCTGTACCTGCCTTGTTCCTGTACCTGCCTTGTTCCTGTACCTGCCTTGTTCCTGTACCTGCCTTGTTCCTGTACCTGCCTTGTTCCTGTACCTGCCTTGTTTCAGAACCTGTCAGTACCTGCCTTGTGTCAGTACCTGCCTTGTTCCAGTACCTGCCTTGTTCCAGTACCTGCCTTGTTCCAGTACCTGCCTTGTTCCAGTACCTGCCTTGTTCCAGTACCTGCCTTGTTCCAGTACCTGCCGTGTTCCTGAGTTGCGGCCTGCGCCCCACTAAGTGGACTCCCAATAGGAGTGCCCTGCATCGCGACTCCCAGGATGACTGCCCACTAGCGGACTACCCTGGTTGAGTGCCCTGCAAGTGGGCAACCTGCCGTGTGCCCTGCAAGTGGGCAACCTGCCGTGTGCCCTGGAAGAGGGCTACAAGCCGTGTGCCCCGCAAGTGGGCTTATCTGCCATGTGCCTTGTTCCAGTACCTGCCTTGTTCCAGTACCTGCCTTGTTCCAGTACCTGCCTTGTTCCAGTACCTGCCGTGTTCCTGAGTTGCGGCCTGCGCCCCACTAAGTGGACTCCCAATAGGAGTGCCCTGCATCGCGACTCCCAGGATGACTGCCCACTAGCGGACTACCCTGGTTGAGTGCCCTGCAAGTGGGCAACCTGCCGTGTGCCCTGCAAGTGGGCAACCTGCCGTGTGCCCTGGAAGAGGGCTACAAGCCGTGTGCCCCGCAAGTGGGCTTATCTGCCATGTGCCTTGTTCCAGTACCTGCCTTGTTCCAGTACCTGCCTTGTTCCATTACCTGCCGTGTTCCTGAGTTGCGGCCTGCGCCCCACTAAGTGGACTCCCAAGAGGAGTGCCCTGCATCGCGACTCCCAGGATGACTGCCCACTAGCGGACTACCCTGGTTGAGTGCCCTGCAAGTGGGCAACCTGCCGTGTGCCCTGCAAGTGGGCAACCTGCCGTGTGCCCCGGAAGAGGGCTTCAAGTCGTGTGCCCCGCAAGTGGGCTTATCTGCCGTGTGCCCCGCAAGTGGGCTTATCTGCCGTGTGCCCCGCAAGTGGGCTTATCTGCCGTGTGCCCCGCAAGTGGGCTTATCTGCCGTGTGCCCCGCAAGTGGGCTTATCTGCCGTGTGCCCCGCAAGTGGGCTTATCTGCCGTGTGCCCCGCAAGTGGGCTTCCTGCCAAGTCGCGTGACTCTTTATGTATATTGTTGTACCACCTCATTCGATACAACTCTTGATCCAGATCTGTTGTCTGTGGTTTATTCCTGCGCCTGTCTGTAACAACCCCAGACCATAAATCATCGTGGGGTACAGACAGAGCCCCTCGTATCCCCTGCACCTGGGCTCCTTATCAACCTGTGTCCTCGGTTCGTGACATGAGTATAAGTGGGAAGCTCCGTTATGGGACTTTGAGACTCGAGTTAAGGTCGCCCTGACGATACAGGGAGGGCCGATTCCAGAGGAAGTACGGCTGGAATGGAGAGCCCTGATTCGGCTAGAGCTGTGGGAAGATGCCATGGAAAACTGGTACAACTGCAGAAGCGAGAACCTGCCTACCCCAGAACAACGCTTCGGGGAGCTGTTTAAGCTGCGGCGTCGCCGGATGAGATGGCAGCCCACCGAGGAGGAAGTAGCCACACTGGAGAAGTTGGTGGCGAAGGAGCTCGAGCTCGGGGACCTATACCGAGCATTATATTGGGCTGCAGCCCAGCAGGAGTGGGGGTCCGGAAATCACTATTCTCCGGAAGGTGAGGACCTCTATGTCCCTGGCTTAGATTGGGAAGCTTTTGAAGCAGAAGACGACTTTGGTAGTTCGGAGAGCTATAGGTTCTGGGACCTGTACAAGGACCGCGAGGAAATGCTGCTGCTTTCCCAAGAACTGACCCTGGCAGCTGACTTAGAAGGGCTAGTCTACAGGGAATGGTGCCTGGAGATGGAATACTTAGGGCTGCTGGAAGGCGGCCTTTCCATGACACGGGAGTCGACAGATCGTGCAGTTCCAGCTGAAGCACTGACAACAGGGCAGAGGGACGCTGTTCTCTGCCCAGCACCATGCGCCCCTCCTACTCCGGCTGAAATGCTGGCAGCGGGGCAGAGTGCCGCTGGCCTCTGCCTGCCCCACGGTGAAGGGTCCCCGCCTGCTAGCAGGGACCCACCAGGGCAGAGCAACACTCTGCCCAGCACCGCAAAATGCCAGACCGGCAGAAGAGCCGGCCACAGGGCAGAGTGCTTTTGGCCTCTGCTCATCCCCCAGCACGGTGTCCCGGCCGGCTAACGAGGACCAACCAGCAGAAGCGCTGGCACCTGTAGAGAGCATCGCTGACATCTGTCCTGCATCAGCAATCCTCGCTCAGGCTGAAGCACCGGCAATAGGGCAGAATGCTGCTGGTGTCTACCTGTCCCACAGCGAAGGGTCCCCACCTGCTAGCAGGGACCCACCATCGGAAGAGCTGGCGACAGGGCAGAGTGACGCTGTCCGCTGCCCAGCACTGTTCCCCACACCAGCGGAAGCGCTGGCAACTGGGCAGAAAGTTGCTGACCTCTGCCCTGCCCCGCCTACATCCCCATCATCTGGATTTCCCCAACAGCCGTCACCAATCATGGGAGGAAGGGCAACTGGCGTTCCTCCCCAGCGGCTGACAGATATCCAGGGAGATGCGGCAGCCGGCCCATCTTCCCAGCGGCAGAAGGAGCACCAGGGAGGGGGTGCAGGTGGCATCCCTCCCCAGCGGCTGAGTGAGAACCCGGGAGATGGCGCAGCTGGTCAGTCTCCCCAGCGGCAGCTCACAGACCCGGGAGCGGAGGAACCGGTCCTCGCTCCCCAGCGGCTGATCCCAATGATTGGAGCTGAGGGTATTGTCCCTCCTCCCCAGCGGCTGGCAGATATCCCGGGAGATGCGGCAGCCGGCCCATCTCCCCAGCAGCAGAAGGAGCACCACGGAGGGGGTGCAGGCGGCATTCTTCCCCAGCGGCTGAGTGAGGACCCGGGAGATGGCGCAGCTGGTCAGTCTCCCCAGCAGCAGCTCACAGACCCGGGAGCGGAGGAACCGATCTTATGCAGTCCGCACCTCGAGCCCTGCTACAACACCTGTGGGAGGGTCTTCTGTACTGCACAGAGGATGCGGAACCCAGCAGAGTTCACGTGACATCACATCACATCCTGCTTCCTCTGTGCAGTACCAGAGAACGCAGAGGGAGGCCACGCCCCTGCTGAATTCTGTGAGCGGCATCGAGGAGCTGCAGTGCAGGTAAGGGGGTGGGGAGGGTGTTTGAATCAGTATGCGTGATTGAGGGAATTAATCTGTGAATGAATGAGTATATGAATGAATGAGTGTGTGTGATAGCATGGATGTGTAAGTGCTGTTAGCAATCACAATCCTATCATGCCAAGTCAGCCAGTACATGCGGAAACCTAGCTAGCTGCCCCCCTTGTGTATTGATGCTGCCAGCAGTATGGGGTCTGCACATCACTTACAGCCACCCTGTACCAGCATGTACTGGCTGACTTGGCATGATAGGAGTGTGATTGCTAACAGCAATCACAGTCCCATCATGCCTAGGTTCCAGCATTTACTGGTTGGGTGTGTAAGTGCTGGAACCTAGGCATGATGGGACTGTGATTGCTGTTAACAATCACACTCCTATCATGCCAAGTCAGCCAGTACATCCTGAAACCTAGCTAGCTGCCCCCCTTGTGTATTGATTCTGCCAGCAATATGGAGTCTGCACATCACTTACAGCCACCCTGTACCAGCATGTACTGGCTGCCTGGGTATGATAGGAGTGTTAGCAATCACACTCCTATCATGCCAAGTCATATTGCTAATTTTTTTTTGTCCAATTGTGGTGTGTTACCTACTTTTATAAAAAATGTGAGTTTTTATTATTATTTTTAAAGGTGGGGGGGTCATTTTCGGTTTTGGCTAAGTGAACCGTGAATGTTTTGGTCCAGAATTTTCATTTTGGTGCATCTCTAGAATAAATAATAAACTATTTCATTTTTAATTATCCTGAGTCCTGAATTTGTAGTCACAAAACTTTCTGGCCCAGAAATCAGTGAGAGGAAAAGTAAAGGTTTTGTGTCATTTACTTTATTTTAATCTGCATATTTTATTAAAGGCCATATTTTCTCACAGTGAAAAATGAGTGCGGCCCGCTGCAGAAAAAACTTGGACACCCCTGGGGTAGACAGTGAGAAGGGGGGGTAGGGAGAGGGTAGCTAGTGAGAAGGGGGGTAGGGAGAGGGTAGCTAGTGAGAAGGGGGGTAGGGAGAGGGTAGCTAGTGAGAAGGGGGGGTAGGGAGAGGGTAGCTGGTGAGAGTGTAGCTAGTGTGAATGGGGCGGTAGGGAGAGGGTAGCTAGTGAGAAAGGGGTGATAGGGAGAGGGGAGCTAGTGAGAAGGGGGGTAGGGAGAGGGTAGATAGTGTCCCCCCCCCCCAGATTTTTAGGGATTCCTACGCCCATGCTTGCAGCCTCTCTGCAAGTTCGGCCGTAATTTATAAATGTATTTTCGTCTCAATATGAGTCCTTAATGTTATGCAGGTTTACTTTTAACTTGCCTGTTAGAATTCTAGCACAGGTCTTAATCAATGACCTGACTCTTGTACATTAATCCAGAATTTGTGTATTGACTTTAAACCAATCTGTGATTCTTGTGTACAACCACAACCAGGCTTGTTGTATTAACCTTGAACTGATCTCCAACACAAATGTGCCAGTTTCACCATTACTTTACATATGCTGGATTATCATGTGGTTCCATTCTAGTCCTTTGATTTCTATGGGATTTTTTATGCTGCTGTTACTCATGTAAGAATGCAACTAAAATCTACAAAAACGGAAAATTATTGCAACCTGAAACTACTACAGGAAGAGTTATGAGAGATTAAAAGATTAATTCCTAGAAATATAAAATGTTTAATTATGGTATTTTAGGCAAAGAAGAATTTGTTTAAAAAACTCCCTATTACGACAAATGACAATGGAAGATACATAAAGGAAAAGTATTGAACCTCCTACTCTTTGCTGATCTCAGAGAAGATGGCATCTTAATAAAGATCACTAAAAGTTCAAAAACTTACTCACGTGGCAGAATATACTTCCAGAAAGTACATGTATATTACAGTGGTAGCCTTTAGGAAGGTAATTGATCCAGGGTAATATTTTTTTAAGAATCCTTAGAAAATTATGTAGAAATGGAATCCTTGAAAACATAGTCCAGGTGGCCTGAAAATGTAAAATGTTGTTATGAAAAAATCAGTAAAAACTAGACTTGGGCACTGGCCAAGTCTTCGTGTTCATCTTTGTGAAAAAAAACATCCTATTCTATATATATCGGCCTGTTCCCGTGTTCTTTTTGGGCGAATATTCGTGTACGCTTTTTTTTTTTTTTTGCCGTTTTTTTTGTAGTGGTTAATACGGGGCTAATGTAGTTACAGTACGCAGTAGCTTTGCGGCTAGGATTTTAAAGGTCCATAAGAGCGACTCTATTGGTCGCCAGCAGGGGCTTCCTCTGGCATCAACTAATAAAGGGCAGCCGCTCTTCATTGGTTGATGCTAGATGAGCCCCCTGGTGGAGACCAATAGTCGCTCTTACGGACCTTAGACTCCTTACGCTGAAGCCATTAGTCTCCCCAGCCCAAGTTGCTCTGAGGTGTACCTTGCCATGCCCTTTGCCAGGGGGATTCCCATTCCGCCAAGTCCAAGTTGCTCAGAGCAATTGTCTCAGACTCAGACAACCCCTGTGAGCCACTTGGCTTGCAAGGAACGGGAGTTTTAGTCTGCCTGGCAAAGAGACCACCTTGGTGATATATTTATTATTATAATTTATTATTCGAATACTATAAGATGTCCATCTGTTTCTCCATCTTATGGCACACACCTGATCACACAATCACTCATTTTGCAGCATTCATACTGAAGATGCGCTGGCTTTTCAACATTTCACAAGGTATTTCTGTTCTGATTAGACATTCTCGTGCCGGCACCATGATGAAGACCTAGATTGCAAACATTGGGATCTTGCTGGGCATGTATGTTTAAATAAATGTGTTTAACATTTTTTAGTGCAGAGTTTGCTTGTATATATTTTGCCACTGGCTGTGGACACATATGTCATATTAAATGTGTGTAGATGTTTACAGAAGTGAACTCAAAATCAAATGATCTAAACATACCCAATGCTAATATGTTTTTATTCTTGTTAATTCACAAAACACAATTATTTGACATTTTTAAATTATTTTGTCTTATGAATGTACAGTGGCTCAAATATAAATACCAAAAAAATCACAATAATCATTGTGTATATACATAAATACATAAAAATGTATTTATAACTGCAAATGCCAAATATATGTGGAATTTTTTTATATATAAGTGCTGTTTCATTTACACAAAGCGTTAATCAAGCTCTCTAACATGTTATCGACACAAACTTTAGCATATCAGTCACTTATTTTTTACTCTGAAGGTTAAATGCCATAAAACTACACATAAACTTTAGCTTGACGTGGTAGTTTTTCTGGACAAAAACTTTAAATGAGACAACAATTTACACAATAAAATAAGTAATTTTGAGAAGGGTCCGGGCATTCAGCAACACCGAGAATGATGTTTCTGATGCTGCATTTCATTACAAAAGTGGTAAATTTAGCAGAGTAGGTTTACTATCCTTAAGAAAGAATTTTATGTATATAATATATCTATGTGTAGGAATGATGAAGTTCTGAATGGCATGGTGAAAAGGCCCAAATGTCCCCTGAAAGACAAATTAAACAAAATGAAAGCACCTTTTAACAAAAATAAAACAGTGTTTACTCCAAATGAAAATAGTTCTAGACAATTTACTTTTTTTCTTGCTATATATCTATTAATATGAAATGCCATTGAAAAAATTAAATATTAATATATTACTGCATCTTGATACTGTTGGTGAAAATATGTAATGTACTTTTGTAATATCTACTGCTTTGCTGTAATTATATAAATACAGAGATATTTCATATAAAACATACCCACTAATAACACATTCAAACTTAAAGATGTACCATAAGTGATAGATAAAAATTGGTGTCTTCTAATTTGGATACATGGTCCGCATGGTACGGAGTGGCAGATAATTGAAATGGAACGCATAGCATAGAGACAAGGCTTAAACAGACCTAAGGGCCAAGTGAAATTTAATGCCTTATGACCATCTAACAATCTAGACCTGGGGTGACACAATCTAATGGGTAGCAGACTGTGTACAAGGTGCTTGTTCGGGGAAGAGATTTGATCTCCTCCAGTACAGATTTCAATGATTTGGGTGCATGGAGTTTACACTTCCATGGTGTGAAAGAAAGGAAAGTGCAACCAGTATACAGCAAAAGGATGCTCCCTCCAAATGACTGATGTGATGAGCTTTCAAGTTAAAATTAAGTGGGGAGGGATTTCCTCTTGGTCAGGCCTAATTCAGCACCATATATATAAATATGTCACTGCTAGCAGTGATTTATGGGGAGATTTGATGGACTGAAGAGTTTTTTGGGTATCATTTTTTTAATGTTTAATTCTGATTTTTCTCATTTGATTTCTGAAAAACGAAAGCAGGCCCCTGAGGGCAGAACAGAGATCCTCTTCTTCGTCCTTATCCACGCTGCATTTCATCTGTTAAATACAAGAAACGTTTGTTAATACAGCCAAAGTTTCTGTCAATCCCGACAATTTAATCAAACTTCATTTTATTTTACTGCAGAAATCTGTTACAAAAGACTAAGCTATCGATCTATTAGCTGAATGTTCTAGTCTGCTTTTGACAGTCCAAGTACAATACTTACTTGTTTGGGGATCTGGTAAACGAGTGATGTGTTAAGCTTTTGTAGAAATTGCTTTTCACTCTCGTTGACTTTTTTCATGGATTCGACAGCCTTGCAGGAGATTTCAGCTATTGAAGAGTTCTATAAGAAAAAATCAAATATACTTATAGTTCCTCAATGTACATATAAGCAATATTAAATACAGCTTAGGAAATACACAAAAGACATGTTAAAAGCCTTAATCAATAGGAGCTTATATTTAATGTTAATTATAACCCAACCCCTTTCGTGAACAATGACATACGAGATACGTAATGGAGAAAACTATTCTAAAGAACCAATGATGTTTCTGGCACATCATAGGCAAAAATTGGTCCCGCGTCACGAAAAGTTTGTAATTACTTAGTATATTACGTAGTTAGTGTGGTGGAGGTTAGTGGGGAATTAGTTAGGTTTAGGGTTAGATTCTAAATCTAAAAAATTAGAAGAAAATGAAAATTATATTAGAATATTTGGGAGTGCAGAGCCCAAATGGTCTATTACTGTTATACTCCCTGAACATTTCTCCAGAGATTCAAAGAATAACACCTGAATTGGGTGGCTGGGTATGTTAGTATGTGTGTGTGAGTATGTTAACATGTGAACATATTTCTGTCTGGGTATGCTAGTGTCTGGCTAGGTATGTGTCTGGGCATGTTAATGTGTGTGCATGGATATGTTAGCATGTGTATCTGGATATGTTAAGTGAGAGTATGTTAGTATGTAAACATGACAATTTAGGAATGTTAGTGAGAGTGTGTCTGTAACTTCGTGTATGGGTAATTTAGTGTGTGAACATTTGTCTTTAGTGTTAGCATGTGTGTCTGAGTATGTTAGTAAACGTGTGTATCTGGGTATGTTCATGTGTAAACATATTGGCTATGTTAGTATGTGTGTCTGGGTTTGTTAGTGTGTGAGGATGTGTCTTTTTTAGGATATGTTAGTATGTCTGTGTCTGTTTGAGTATCTGGGTATGTTTGTGTGGGTGTCTTGGTGTGTGTATTAGTTTGTGTGCATGTGTCTTAGCATCTGTGCCTGGATGTGTGTAAGTGCTGAGTGTCTAGTTGTGTTGGTGTGAATGCCTGTGTGCATGTGTGTTAGTGAGTTCCTGGATGTGTGTGTCTGGGTGTCTGAGTTCAGTGTGAGTGCCCCCCCAACCCCAAGGTCAGGCCCTGAAACCACCCCTGGCTCTCCAGGGAAGCTGCGCGAACTTGTGATGTGCGACCTGTGATGTATGCCTGCAATGTAGGTGCCATCAATGCATGGGGGATGGGGGTTGGTCATGTGTATGATGGGTGGTATACAAGGGGCGGGGCCAAATGAGGTGATAGAATGAGGTCTTGCCTAGGGTGACAGAAATCCTGGCACCACCCCTGGTTAAATACCAGTAAAACTGTGAATAAATATGTTTTTTTAAAACAAATAACTAAAAAAAATGCTTTGGTCCTGTAGTCTAAACAGTTCAGCAGTATTTAAAATATTTTAATACATGATTAAATCTGCTAAACAATTACAAGCATAAGAAATACCGACATAAAATATAACCATTTTTGTGCTGTGTTGTATTAATATAATGTGGGTTTTTTTATCTGTGACAGATAAGATATAACGCTTTCATTTTGATGAATTAACATTTTCAGTTAGCACTTTGTTCTGTAGAGACCATGGGATGGACCTCAATTAGCCTATTGAACTGATCCATTACAAACACACAGAGACATACAAAATATATTTCAGATCATTAATTCAGCTTGTCAAGTCAACTCAAGTTTATGGTAAAATGAATACTCTTCTTTACTGTACATAGCAGCATTGATCAGGGAGATATAGTAGAGGATCAAATATACACCTCAAAAGCAGTAAAAGAAAACAAACCAACCAAAAAAAGGCAGTAAAACCCTGTAAAAATGTAAAATCTTAATTTCTCTATAACTTCTTATTATGCTACAGCCTATTTGCAGTCATTCTTACTGTTAGCATCAAGATAACAATCATCCAAAATGAGCAGTAACAAATCTATGAGTAATAATGTTTATTAATTTGCTTCATAATATTATATCTACAAGTAAACTTGCCTGTTTTTTGTCGAAAACTGGTACATATAAGGCACATGATGAGTTCTGTAAGAGAAATAATTAAACTATTTTAGATACATTAAAACAAATAGTCAAAGTATTTTCAATAAGTATTTTACTACAAATATCGTGTGTACTTCACCGTCCATTTTGTTGTTTAACAAAGTAAAAGAAATTGCTGGAAGTGGCCCACCTACCTACTAATTAAATATATTTTTATGTAATTGTAATAACATATTTATTATCTGTATATACTAATTTTTTTATCATGTATTTGTTTCCATAGGAAGAACAGTTGGGTTCCAATAGCAATGGCCCTGGTTAATTTAGTTGGATGTTTTATTAATGGTTTTCTACTACTTATTGATTATCGAATGTTATTTCATATATTTAGATTTCATTCTAGAATGAGTTTTATGTTTCACTATCCAGATAAATAATCTGGTTGATATTTTGTTGAAGCAGAGGGGTCCAATAAACTAAGTAGACTCCCATCATATAATTCCTATTAACTATTGGTCATGACAGAAAATATAACATGAAACTCTTTATTTCACTTCATACGGAACCATATCCCACTAGGATTACAATCTTGGGTAGTATTTTTGTTTTAGAAAAGATGGCATTTACTAGATGTAGTTTGCCTGGGGTATGCTGTTGAGTTTAATCATAAAGTAATGTTTATTTCTAATTTAGCTTCATGCTGACAGTGTGAATCAAACATGCTCTGATCTCCTGCTACCAACCCTGGGCCTGCCATATTACGAGGAAATCAAGAAATCACGAACCATTTTTTCAAGTATTAGTAATAGTGGAAGTCAGAAAAGGCACAAGGTGAGACTAAGAAATAATGGAGGGGTAAGTGAAAAAGGACTTACAGGGAAATTGGTGAGGACTGTGATTTTAAATGAAAGACCCTGGAGCAGAACATAGCAAGCCAAAATTACTTTACCAAGAAATAAACATGATAAAAAGACCATGTGAGAGATTGCCAGCTCTTACGCTACATATTGCACTAAATTAAAGTTGCTAATAATTATCAAACATTTTAGTTTCCTTAACTGAACAACCACAAAAATAAAAACGCTTAATTACATTCAAGAATAAACATCAATGAAAGGAAGGTCCAGCATATATTGTAACTGTATTACACCACGCATTTCAACAGATGTTTGTGGTTGGGGTAGACAAAAGACAATTCACTAGCAAACATTCTGCTAAAGTAGTTATGAAGCAGGTTAGACCAAAGTTATAGGGAGGACCAGAAAATGCTCCATGGCCGATCACCCTTGACAAAGGTAATTAACATGTCTCATGCATGTTATCCACTCCCCTGTTATCCACTCCATGTCTCATGCATGTTATCCACTACATTGTATTCATAAAGCATCTTTTCTGCATACTATTTGTGTAATTTAGCATTTTTTTATACTTTGTCTGTTACCTGTTGGGTGCAGATTGGAGCGTTTTGCACCAATTTCAATATATTAGCCCATTTATTCTGTGCATGCACATAGATTTACAGCGTGTTTGAAGGCAGAACATGTCTACCAAACCAACTATTTCTAACTGTATCTACTAGGCAACTAAATTAAATAAAAAGGCAAATTGGCCTGATATTTCTTACCTTTTGATAATTAGGTGTCAGAAGATCCAGTTCCTTGATAATTTCTTGTAAGGCTGTCGCAAGGTTTACTGAAAGATTTATAGGTTTAGCAGTAATTAGATAAAGCAGACAGAGTGCAGAACAAAGGACTGTCAATGAATTACTCATAATTGTTTATTCTGTATTTTGGGATGAGTTTGTTATTATCCTGTTGCAGGTTCATCTAGCAGTTTTATAAGCTAAACCTTCCAGTGGAAAATTATGTCACCTGACAGAAACCTTAATTACTGCTGACAAGTGAATGCTTCAAATCTGATAATATCACAAAAAACTTTTTAAAAGAAAATCTCATTGTAACCAGAAAAACTAACCATAATGATGTATTGTGGACATTTTTATAAATAATAATAAATATACACAGATGTGACTAATCACAATCAGATTATCATATGAGTAGGAAAATGAAGCTAAATAATTTCCAGGAATTCAATTATAGCTTTTGTTGGGTTACAATTCTGATCCAGTTCATAGATAGATTAACGGTATTTTTTAAAGAAATGAAATAGAAATAAAAAAATGCTAAAATGGTAACAATAAGTTTCACCCTAATAAAATGTCTACTATAAATCACTTGCATGGAAAACATCTTTAAAATACATATCTACACATAGACATCCTACTTATTAGTTGCCGTATGAGGATGGGGTGAGGAACTAAAAAGCCGTTCTATTCCAACGAATGAAACATCAGTGAGCATAGACATTCCATTTAGTAAAGTACATATTGTGCGGATAAGAGTGGATTAGAGTGGTTAGGATCCGAAAAGTGGTAAACCACATATATGTATTAACAATGAAAAACTAAAAGTGAGGTTCTTGACAAACCTCCTTTTATTGCTTCCTTTCCTGGTCTAGTTGCACCTACAGCCATCAGCCTGTTCTGATCTGCACAGAAACCCACAGTGATCCCAGCTACACAAAGCATGGACATAAGAAGGGACAGCTTTTGTGGGCCTCTGACGTAAGCCTTCATTAAAGAATTCCCAGGTATGGTGAAAAAGAGGTTTCTCATTCCTTCCCCATATTGGACCTAGGTTGGAGAAGACTCAGCTAATTGTAGCAGCAGGTGGAGGCAGTTGCCAATAGTTGTAAAGGGTCAATAAGTAGTGAACTGATAAGGGATCCTAATGACATTCTACCTGGAGATTAAATTACTGCCCTGGAGGCCTAGAAATCAGCTGTAATACCCAGCGATCAAGTATCATTGCATATAACTATTAACATTACTTGGAGCATACCCTTGTCCACTGCTGTCAGTGGGTGTTCCTGCCATCAGTGGGCATTTCTGTCGACGTCAGTGGCCGTTCCTGCTGTCATCGTGGGGAACACCCTCATTTAAAAGGGAAATGGGCTGGTAGTGGTCAGGTCTAAACCTTGGCAACAAAAGTGAGTACACCCCTAAGTGGAAATGTCCAGATTGGGCCCAAAGTGTCAATCTTTTGTGTGGCCACCATTACTTTCCAGCACTGCCTTAACCCTCTTGGGCATGGAGTTCACCAGAGCTTCACAGGTTGCAACTGGAGTCCTCCTCCACTCCTCCATGATGACATCACGGAGCTGGTGGATGTTACAGACCTTGTGCTCCCCCACCTTCCGTTTTAGGATACCCCACAGATGCTCAATACGGTTTAGGCCTGGAGACATGGGTAGAAACATCAACAACTCAAACAATATCAGATTTCCAGTTACGTTTTTAATTTTTCAAAGTCATTATCCATTTTAAAACACCGCAGTTTCTTGTTTATGGCTCCCTAGCATTCCTACTCTTTTGTCATTGAAGACATTTGTAGTTATGTTATCTTCTTTAGAAGAATATCTTACATGACATAAGTATATCAAACCATAGGCAGTCACTCTCTGCCTAATGTCCTACCATAAACTTCCACTATGATACACTGGTGCACATGCTGGAACTATTTTGGCCTCATATTACATATTATCCCCAGGGGATATGTTGTCACTTATTCAAGACCAACTGCATTGCGGCTGCCTTACATCAACACAAGACTCATTTTACACATGTGTGACGGATCGTCCTGTGCCCCAGACTGGACACATCCGCCCGTCAGCTCCTTCCCTCTCCCAGTAAGCGGACACGCTGCGGCAGTCCGAAGAAAGCAGTCACAGACCAGCACTCCCCTCAATCATGAGACAGGACTTCATGCTTTGAGGTTAAAAACAGAACTCTCTTTATTACAAACACACAGAACTTATATACAATCTCCATTCACTGTGCACCGAACCCAACCCCCAATCCTATCAGCCACATTCCATCACAAATCCCATCAGCCACATCCCATCACAAATCCCATCGGTATACAGAGGATGTATCAGGTGAAGGGATTACAGAATACAATGGGTTTCCCCACCTGTGTTATCCCCTCTGTAGTGCGGGGGCCGTCTGGGCAGACAGGGCTGTGCTGGCTGATTAAGAGCCCCAGCCAGATTATAGGATCGTCTCTTTGAAGGTTGGAGCTGCAGCCACATTCAAACAGGGTACAAATAAATATAATAATAATAATAACAGTGAAGATCAGACATAGGTTCTTCACATTACTCCCCTCTTGTGCAAACGTCCGGCAGACACAGCCAGATCCCTAACGGAACGGCTTGGGGATGACCGGGCCTCTACTGTCTCTAGTCCTGCGGGGTAGGGAGAGCGGGCGTGCGGCTTCTGGGGCACCCTGGCAGCCCCATGTCAGTCACCCAGGCTCCTAGGCCTGGCCCGTAGTCAAAGGGTAAGAGGCCAGCCCAGAAGCCTCTCCAGTGGGCAGCCCTCTTTAGTCTCCTCTGCAGGCATGGGAGACCTTTCTCCAGGGCTTCCTTTCCCCTCTGGGCCCTCTGCCCTGTTGTTGGCGCTTCTGCCGCCTCTAGTGGAAACCCATAGACTGCTGCCTCAAATTCCGGCGACTGCATGCGGTCCATAATCGCCCGGAAGACTTCCTCCCAAAAGTGATTGCCCACTTTCACCTCTTTGGGCTCTGGCTGCAATACCAGGGGCAGAGTGGCTGAACCTTCAAGTCCGGAGGCTTGCCAATTACAGTGAGCGGCCTCCGGAGCTCGCTTTGTGACATCTGTCGGCTCACACTGCAGGGCGTAGCGCCCCTCGAACAGCGCCAAGTATTCTGCCTCAAGGCACCATTCTCTGTCTACTAGTCTCTCAAGGTCTTGGCTGAGTTCACCTGTGTTATCCCCCCTGTAGTGCGGGGGCCATCTGGGCAGACAGGGCTGTGCTGGCTGATTAAGAGCCCCAGCCAGATTATAGGATCGTCTCTTTGAAGGCTGGAGCTGCAGCCACATTCAAACAGGATACAAATAAATATAATAATAATAATAACAGTGAAGATCAGACATAGGTTCTTCACAACATGGCTTCGACTCATTTTGACAGCTGGCCACAAAGTGTGCTTTAATCTACTGAACACTGCTTTCATATTCATATGGCATAACACAACTCCAAAAACTCTGCACTGATCTCAGCCTGCATACAACATATGGTCCTAAAGTGAGGCTACTTGAGAAGACTTCTATGATTCTAGGACTGTCCAGGGAAACCGGGACCCAATAATTGAAGGAGGGTTTTTAGTTGGCTCAACTGAACAGTGCTTCTTATATCATGAGAAGCTGGGAAAAGCAAATAACTAGATGTTGGGCTCAGTTCACAAAGTCTTGCCAAGTTTTAGTATCAGCCATATATAATCAATCCTGTGGGTCCACTTAGTAATCTGAATAACCACATCATACTTTTTATGCTTACAAGAGTCTCTACACATGACTGAGAAATGCTGTTTTTCTACCAAGGCTGATATTAATAAGATTATCCATGCTCCAGAAGATTTATATTTTTTTGCTTTTGTTCATATGTAGCCTTTAAATGTTATGAATTTAGTTTGTCCCTGTCACAGAACTCATATTATATGGACAGTTTACTCTTCGTGACACCGCCACTAAAGGAGATAAAGGATATTAAAATATTCTGTGAATACCATTGCGTATGTATTCCGAAAAAAATTACTTATCTTAGGTTAAAGCTGCAGCCTTGCAGGTCCCGCCTCCGTGGTGTGATGAATGGGAGGAGAGTGCCTGCTCATCAGGCCGTAATGTCCGTCTCTAGAGGAGCAGGATCGGTTGGCTCTAACAGGCTCTAACCGGCTTAAAGACAATCAAGGGAGCGGGAGGTCTGTTAATGCTCCCTTGCGATGTGTGCGGCAAATGATGCTGTGCGTCAGGATTTGCTGTCATATCCCGGCGCACAACACTGAAGCCGCGCCCACCGCCTTCCGCACTCACTCACTGCACCGGAAGGACAGGACACAGAAGAAGAAGAGCCAAGAGGAAGAATGAAGAGGAGGAGGAGGAAAAGTGACAATGACAGAGAAAAGGTAGGAAAACTTTCAGTGAGAGTGGATTAGTAAGTGTGTGAGAGTGATGGGTGTTATGCTGTAGTTTATGCTGAATGTGTATGAATGAGTGTGTGTGTGTGTGTGATAGCATGGATGTGTAAGTGGGGTAGCATGGCATAGGGAGGCTGTAATCACATTCCTATCATTGCTGTTAACAATCATATATATATATATATATAAATATATATATATATATATATATATATATATATATATAATATTGTTATTGATTTTTTTGTCTAATTTTGGTGTGTTACTTACTTAACTTAATAAGTTTTTTTTGTTGTTTGTTTTTAAAGGTGGGGGGTCATTTTCGGTTTCGGCCAAGTAAATGCTGAATTTTTATTTCGGTGCATCTCTACAATATACTAAGCCAGACACTGAAGTGGTAGACCTACACCACATCAATGTTTGGCTTAGTATATAGTGATATATACAGTGCGTGCCTCAGTATATAATGATAGCAGTTATGCTGTACCACCGTCAGTGTGTGCCTCAGTATATAATGATAACAGTTATCCTGTACCACTGTCAATGTTTGCCTCAGTATATAATAACAGTTATGCTGTACCACCGTCAATGTTTGCCTCAGTATATAATGATAGCAGTTCTGCTGTACCATGGTCAATGTTTGCCTCAGTATATAATGATAGCAGTTATGCTGTAACACCATCAATGTCTGCCTCAGTATATAGTGATAGGTGTTATGCTGTACCCCTGTCAATGTTTGCCTAAAAATAGAAGTTATGCAGTTTTAAAGTGTGTGTGTGCGTGGGGGGGGTGTCACATACAGGATCCGCCCCAGTTGCCAAATACTCTAGGTACGCCCCTGAGCTTTGTATATCAACATGAGTGTTTGCCAAGCATGCACATAGGAGTCTGAACAGACTCCTGCCAAGCAATGATGCTTACTGGAGGTAAGTGTATAGTGTAGGGAGAAATACATTGTGTTAAAAAAAATGCACCTCTTGCTTGGGAAACACCTAGGGGGCACATTTAGGAAACTGGATGGATTCCGCAGGGGGGACACCACACAAATTCATATGATGGCTGTAGTATCCTTTTAATTTCCTATTATTGAGCAGGTCCACAAAAGTGTTTAAATATTACAGGCATTGAGTCCATTAAGAAAGTTATTTGTACCACATATATGCTCATAATTTGTAATTATTTGTGCTTTCTGTAATATATTACATTATCTCAAGTCAATGCTTCATATGGATGAATGCCGTATCCGTTCGATAAGATGATCTCCTATACTTTGGATATTAAGGGGAAAAAAAGAAAAGGCCTGAATATAAGACAAAACTATTGTGGAAAAAATCCAAAACACTGGTTTTTTTTTTGCTTTTGTTGCTCTCACTCACTTGCTTTCACTGACACTCTCTCACTCTCTCTGTCAATGTCTCCCTACCTTCTCTGCTGACTGCTTCTGCATCCGCATCCTTTTCTGCAGTACCGCTTCTTCTCTTAACTCTTCTTGTACTTTGTCAACTTCTCCCCGGCATCAGCTCCGTTATCCAGGTACTTCTGCAAAAGGGCAGGTGCGTTTCTGTACCTCTCTTCCCATGCAAAACTGTCTGCAATATTAAGGCTCCTTAGCGTATTTCTGCTGGATGGATATCATATAAGAGCATCACTATTCCTTGTACTAAGGAAATTATAAGGATGTGGGTTAGTGCACCATTTCACAGTTGGCTGCCAAACATTAATGTGTCTTTTTGATGAATGGCTGGGTATAAATTTAGTAATGATAATACCTTTATTGGCTAACTGAGGGATAATGGATTGCAAACTTTCAAGACTATCTAGGTCTCTTCTTCAGGCATATTACCATAAATAGGTGAAATGGTAAACCTAATACCATAACTTAAAAATGTTACATTTTAATATTATAACATTTATGCTACAAATTTTGTATGAAGTGCATTTCATATAAAGTTTACTATAGTTGTTTTAAAATAATAAATACTAATTGTGCATTGAGGTAACAAAGATCCTGACAATATGTTTTGTAAATCTTGTCAATAATGTATTATTGACTATAGAAGAGAAAACCTGAGCCTTATCACTGTGTGGATCTACATAGAAAAGAATATATACCCAGAAACAAATCTGGCTCCTGGACATAAAAAAAACCAGTTGCCCAACAAAACAAAGTTATATTAATAAAAACAATAAATTGGTTTATGATTGAAATGTCATATCCCAAAATAACGGGCAGACGTGATGGACTAAATGGTTCTACTGTCAAATTCAGTGGTTCAATAATTGAAGTATGAGAGTATGAGAAATGCAGTTTATAACTATACATCATAAACCATAGATTGACACATTACTTCATAAATACATTTCATTGATATCATCTCTGTGTCTCATTGAAAGGAAATGCATGCAAAAAGTATATCTTATTTTTTCTCAGTAAAGTTAAACTATTTTTATACTAAGCAGATCCTTTCCATTAGTCAGGGTTATTTTTTTTAACACTTAAAGTTTATTGGGTTTACAAAACAAAAAAATACAGAAAATACAGGAAAAACAAACAAACCAGAGCATGCGGAACAAAATTCCAATAGTACACACAGTGCATGTCCGCTGACGTAAATAAAAACAAAGAAAAATGTAGACACATGAACACGAGAAAATCCCAGACGACACAGAGGAAGGACAAGGACACAGACAAGGTAAGGATGAGACAAAGGGATACAGGGGAAGGGGATGAAGGCAAGAGTGAGAAAGCGAGGTCAGTCAGGGTTATTTTTTTAGGTCTCAGTGAACAAGCAAAATGAAACAGCTAGGGCCTGTTGGGAGATTTTTGGTAGTTGCTGCAGCAGACCCAGGGGCTAGCTTAGTTCAGGTTTCTAGTTTGAAAGAGTATTTTCTAATTTATAAAGTATTATTATTATCTTTTGGACACACAACATCCACAACCCTTGTTTCACCTCAAATTACATTTTTTGAGAATCGATGGAAAAGGGGATTTGGTCTCATCATTTGGGTAAGATGAAGTATTATCATCTTCTATAAGAAACACTCTTTCAGGAGAAATAGAACGGGTACTAGCGACCGTGCACATGGTAGATCATTCACCTGCCTATGTGACCACCATGAGGCTCTGTGATCACTGTGATGCCTGTCTCCCCCATGTCTCATGCATATCTCTGGTTCACACTTTGGTCTATCTCCTTGCAATCTGCCACTTCCCAGACTCTTTGTCCTCTTTGTTCTTTTCTCTGACAAATTACTGTCACAGTCCTGTGCAGAGAGCCTACAAGTCTGTAGATAATGGAGGTTTATTTGAAGAAAATTAGATAAAACCAGGTTTTTGTCAATGCTAGCCTATATTTCTGTATACAGCTCTGTATTTTGTACAGGACTTCCTTCACACTACAATAGACACCCACTTTGTTTCATCATTATTATACAATGGAAATTTGCAAGGCATAGATAAAACATTTCAAATATAATTTAAAAAGTTGTGCCTTTTTGCCTTTGGGTTTAAAACCTATCGAGGGATCTAAATATTGGGGATTCTGTCCCCAATACATATATATATATATATATATATATATATATATATATATATATATATTTATATATTGTGATAAGGTGCAGGATGTTATCGCTGATGGCGTGTACATCCCCCTAGGTTTTGCAGAGAGTGGTATAATATGTTGTCCCAGGGGGAGTATGTGTTGTGCCACATAACATTATGATTATATATTGGCCCCTGGGCTGGAGCATACGGAGAATAGGGTGGGCCGGTGCAACAAAGCAACTTCTAATAGGTTGGTATGGCCTGCGTTGTGTTTAGTTTAGACCCTGAGTAGTAAGGGACATCTATGTTTAGTAAGAGCTCAGATGAGCTAGGATTTTGTTTGTAGGAATTTTAGGATTTAAGCTTCTGTTACTGGTGGATTATACAATAAACAGTGGTTTACCATGAATTCACAAATACTGTGCCTTTTAATACCCTAGAGGACCGTGCTGTTTGCAAGGACATGGTACCCTATGTGGATGCAGGATCACAATATATATATATATATATATATATACATATTGTTTAGTCCGCCACTATGTACCGCAGGTTTGGTTTGTCCTATCTAATTTTACAAGGCTATTGCTTATAAAGTAGCTGAATCGATGCCACTGTACTGTATTTTAACTCAAGTGAATCTCTCAAGCAATTTAAAGTCTTCTCTGTACACCATTGGTAAGCAATATAGCCGTGACAAATTAGACAGAACTAGCCAAACTTGGGGTACTTTGATGTAGTGGAGGGGTAAGCAATATATGGCCATACAGTGTGAAGGAATTCCCAATATTTGTGCCCTAGATCCACTCCCTTGTGATATCATGTCTGGATTGTTACAGCTTCCTACCAAGCGGTCTCCCTCTCTTCTGCTTTTTTACTGCTCCAATCTGTCCTTAATTCAGCAGCAACTAATGTTTACCCATACCCCCCAGCAGGGGCGGACTGGGCCGGGGGGCAGGGGGGCAATTGCCCCCCAGGCCGCCCTAAATCCGGGCCGGTGGGCCGGACTGACGAGCATTCAATGCGGCTGCGGCCGCAAAGTTAAAAACTAAGCGGCCGCGAGCAGGATTGAATGCGACCGTCATGCGTACCTGGCGTGGGGGGGAGGGGGGCGGTCCGCCCCGGCTGCCGCTCATCTGAGGGGTGCCACCATGCCGGCACGCCTTCAGAAACGATGCGCGCGGCACAACATTGAAGCCACGCCCACCGTTTTCCGCGCTCAGTGCACCGGAAGGACAGGAAGAAGAAGAAGAGGAGGAGGAGGAAAAGTGAGAGTGAAAGAAGAAAAGGTAGGAAAGAGTGGATTAGTAAGTGTGTGAGAGTGATGGGTGTTATGCTGAATGTAAGTGTGTGAGAGTGATGGGTGTTATGCTGAATGTAAGTGTGTGAGAGTGATGGGTGTTATGCTGAATGGAAGTGTGTGAGAGTTATGGGTGTTATGCTGAATGTAAGTGTGTGAGAGTGATGGGTGTTATGCTGAATGTAAGTGTGTGAGAGTGATGGGTGTTATGCTGAATGTAAGTGTGTGAGAGTGATGGGTGTTATGCTGAATGTAAGTGTGTGAGAGTGATGGGTGTTATGCTGAATGTTTGTGAATGAGGGTTTCAGATAGCATGGATGTGTAAGTGTTGGGGGATAGCTTGGCATAGGGAGTCCGTAATCACATTCCTTTCATGCCCAGATTCCAGCATGTAGTGGCTGCCTAGGCATGATAGGAGTGTGATTGCTGTTATAAATTATTTTTTGGTCCAACTTCGGTGTGTTAACACTTTTATTGGACAGAATAATTCAATGACAGTATTAATATATATATATATATATATATATATATAATTGCAAACAGCAATCACACTCCTATCATGCTAAGTCAGCCAGCACATGCTAGAACCTGGGCATGATAGGATTGTGATTGTTGTTATATATATGTGTGTTTGTGTGTATATATATATGTTAATATTGTTGTTGATTTTTTTGTCTAATTTTGGTGTTACTTTTAATAAAGTATTTTAAAGGTTTTTTTTGTTTTTTTTTTCAGTTTTGGCCAAGTGAATGCTGAATTTTTAGTTTCAGTCCAGAATTTTCATTTCGTTGCATCCCTACTATATACTATGCCAGTCACTAAAGTGGTAAGCCTACACCACATCAATGTTTGGCTTAGTATATAGTGATAGGGGTTGTCAGTGTCTGGCTCAATGTATAGGCACACATTGACGGTGGTACCGCATAATCCCTAAGCATATAATGATAACAAATATGCTGTACCCCTGTCAATGTTTGCCTAACCATAGAAACTATGCAGTTTTAAAGTGTGTGTGTGTGTGGGGGGGTGCCACATACAGGGTCTGCCACAGGTGCCAAATACTCTAGGTACCCCCCTGCATCATGCGGCTGTCAGACCCAATGGCCATGCCTCAGCTCCTCTTCCCACGTCTTAAAAGTGGTGGGATGAAGAGCTGAGGCATGCGGTGCGTGCACGCCGGCCACTTTAATTTCATTAGGCGCTGGTGGAGTGACTGCCGCACGACGGCCGCTTTCAATGTCGCTCGCAGCCGCTTTGATGGTGCAACGGGCCAGTTGACTAGACTTGCCCCCCAGGCCTTAGGCTGCCAGCCCTCCCCTGCCCCCCAGTATCAAATCCAAACTTCTTACCCTTACCTACAGAGCCCTTAGCAACTGCATATAAAATTCCTGACCCCAAACGCTTACATATTCATTCACTCATTTACAGTTACTTCACCAGCAGATTTTTCTGTTCCAAGGGCCAGCCGAGCAACACCACTGTCTGTTTGAGGTCTATGCGGCCCGATGGACGCCTAACGCGGGCCCGCAGCTTACAATTGTGGCACTCACACGTTTTGTGAAGAAACTCTCTTTTCCGCCCAGGGGAAGCAGGAACTTGGGCGCGAAAAGTACGTTTTCTTACACAGTGCGCAAGCTCCAAAGCGGTAAGCTGCAGGCTGCATTAGGCGGCTATCGGGCCACATAGACATCAGCTCAGACCAAGTGCTGCTTGGCCAGCTCACAGGGAAATCTACCGGTTTCCTGGTAGGCCAATCCAACCCTGCCTACTCATTTGTTAAGACTTTCTCCCTTATATGCAAATTTCAAAAGCTCTCTGAAAAGCCACCCTTTTCAAGAAGTGTAAAACCTTTCTTCCTAATACTCAGCCAGCATCCTAATCAATATAGTGTTAGAGAGTATGTGTATTGGTGTATGGTTTTAGCATGTGTGTGTTACTGTGAGTATATGATGTTATCATGTGTGTGTCTGTTACTTGACCTTAGTATCGTCAACTTCGGCCCCATTCCCCAAATAAGACACATAGACAATGTATGTAATTAAAATTGCTTTATTGTTCGATTTTGGATAAATTTGGCCACGGTCAAAATCCCGGTATTATCCCCAACCGTGACACTCATTATCATATTTCTTAAACGTTATAAACCACAAATTCTTGGCTACAAGCCAACCACATTTTTCAGGTGTGTTGCTAATTAAGTAACCTTCTCTGTGAGTTCTGCTTGGCTTTTGCAGTTGCATTTAGCTTGGACACACAAGCGAATCCTGAGCTGGGGCGAATCTCCTAAGTGACATCTCTAAGTGAGGAGTTACAAGCAAAGAAGGAGTTAAAAAGCAAAAAGGAGTTAAAAAGCAAGAAGGAGGGTAAAATATAAATCCTTGTGATTGCATATAATATATTTATATATATTTTGCGCCTTACTGTCTGTTTTTGCCAGTTATTGGAGCTATCCCCATTGCCAAGATGTCCTCCATGTTTGACAATGCTGTCAGGTGTACATCTTGCTCAATGTATGCAATCCTTGAGCAGCGCTTCGAGGGTGCATATTGCTGTGCGAGATGTGTGCGGGTTGCTCATTTGGAAGCACAAATCCTGAGTCTGGAGGAGCAACTGGCAACACTGAGATCTATTGACAACTTGGAGAGGAGTCTGCTGCTCACTGAGCAAGCTCTCTCGGGGGTAGAGGTGGTGGAGGATAGTGGGATGGAGGTACAGGACAGTCAGGCAGCTAGCTGGGTTACAGTTAGAAGGCGGGGTAGGGGGAAAAGCGCCAGGGAGGCTAGTCCTGATCTAGCACACCCCAACAAGTTTGCCCGGTTGGCAGATGAGGGGGATGTTAGTTCAGAGTTAGCAGTACTGCAGCAAGTCACTGCCTCTGACCACCAGAGGGGTGTCTGCTCCAGTAAGGAGGGAAGGAGGAGCGCAGGGCAGGCCAGACAGGTGCTGGTAGTGGGGGACTCAATTATTAGGGGGACAGACAGGGCGATCTGTCACAAAGACCGGGATCGCCGAACAGTGTGTTGTCTGCCTGGCGCTCGCGTTCGGCACATCGCGGATCGGGTTGACAGATTACTGGGAGGGGCTGGAGAAGACCCAGCAGTCATGGTGCACATTGGCACCAATGACAAAGTGAGAGGGAGGCGGAGTGTCCTTAAAAATGATTTCAGGGACTTAGGTAGCAAGCTTAAGGCAAGGACCTCCAAGGTAGTATTTTCTGAAATATTACCTGTACCACGTGCCACACCAGAGAGGCAGCGGGAGATTAGGGAGCTAAACAAGTGGCTCAGAAGCTGGTGTAGGAAGGAGGGGTTTGGGTTCATGGAGAACTGGGCCGACTTCTCTGTCGGATACAGGCTCTACGGTAGGGACGGGCTGCACCTCAATGGGGAGGGTGCAGCTGTGCTTGGGGAGAAGATGGTCAGAAGGGTGGAGGAGTGTTTAAACTAGGGAAAGGGGGGGAGGGAAACTACAATATAGAAGGGGAAGATAGTGTAGATAGAGAGCTGGGGCTTATAAATGTACCTGGGGGTGGAGCAGAGGGAGGGGTTAGAATAGTTAATAGGGATAGGCTTCATAGGGAAAAAAACCATACACCTCTAAATTGTATGCTTACTAATGCCAGAAGTCTGACCAATAAAACTGACGAACTGGAGTTAATAATGTCTGAAGAAAATTATGACATAGTGGGTATAACAGAGACATGGCTGGATGATAGCTATGACTGGGCGGTTAACATACAGGGGTATAGTCTATTCAGGAAGGATCGGAAAAAACGAAAAGGGGGAGGAGTTTGCCTTTATGTAAAGTCCAGCCTAAAGGCCACACTGCCGGAGAATATATGTGAGGGAAATGATAATGTGGAGTCATTATGGGTAGAAATATATGGAAAGAAAAATAATAAAATACTGATCGGGGTTTGCTATAAGCCACCAAATATAATGGAAGCAGCAGAAGATCAATTATTAAAGCAAATAAACAAGGCAGCTAATCACGATGAGGTGGTTATTATGGGGGACTTTAACTATCCCGACATAAACTGGGAAACCGAGACCTGTGAATCTCATAAAGGAAACCGGTTTCTGACTATAAGTAAGGATAATTATCTGTCCCAAATGGTACAGGACCCGACCAGAGGGGGCGCCCTACTGGACTTAATATTAACCAACAGACCTGACAGAGTAACTAATGTGCAGGTCAGGGGACATCTAGGAAATAGTGATCACAATATGATGCATTATAACTTGTCCTTCAATAAGGGAACTCTTAGAGGAGCCACAAGAACTATGCACTTTAGGAGGGCAAAGTTTGATCAACTAAGAGAAGCCCTTAACACTGTAAATTGGGAAAATGTCCTCAAAAACAAGAGTACAGACGCTCAATGGGAGACTTTTAAGAATATCTTAAATTCTCACTGTGAAAGGTACATACCGTATGGGAATAAGAGTCAGGAACAAGAGAAAACCAATGTGGATAAATAAAAATGTAAAGGGGGCAATAAATGGCAAAAAAAAGGCATTTAAGCTACTAAAACAGGAAGGCAGTGAGGAAGCACTAAAAAGCTATCGGGAAAAAAATAAAATATGTAAAAATCAGATAAAAGCAGCAAAATTGGAGACAGAAAGACTCATTGCCAAAGAGAGTAAAACAAACCCCAAAATGTTCTTTAACTATATAAATAGTAAAAAGGTTAACAATGAAAGCGTTGGCCCCTTAAAAAGTAATGAGGGAGAAGTTATAGACGGGGATCAGGAAAAAGCTAATCTATTAAATATATTCTTCTCTGCTGTATTCACAGAGGAAAATGAAATGCCAGGTAATATACAGCAGGATGAGATAAATGCCCCAGTACATGTCGCCTGTCTAACCCAGGAAGAAGTGCAGTGCCGCCTAAAAAAAATCAAAATAGACAAATCACCAGGTCCAGATGGCATTCACCCCCGCGTTCTAAGGGAGTTAAGTAATGTAATAGACAGACCCCTATTTCTAATATTCAAGGACTCTATAGTGACAGGGTCTGTTCCCCAGGACTGGCGCATAGCAAATGTTGTGCCAATATTCAAAAAGGGGACAAAAAGTGACCCGGGGAATTATAGGCCTGTTAGTTTAACTTCTGTTGTGTGTAAACTGTTTGAGGGTTTCCTAAGAGATGCTATTTTGGAGTATCTCAATGAAAATAAGTGTATGACTCCATATCAGCATGGGTTTACAAGGGATCGGTCCTGTCAAACTAACCTGATCAGCTTTTATGAGGAGGTGAGCTCAAGACTGGATCGGGGTGAATCGCTGGATGTCGTATATCTTGATTTTTCCAAAGCATTTGATACGGTGCCACATAAAAGGCTCGTACATAAAATGAGAATGCTTGGGCTGGGGGAGAATGTGTGTATGTGGGTAAGTAACTGGCTCAGTGATAGGAAACAGAGGGTGGTTATTAATGGTACATACTCTGAGTGGGTGACTGTTGCTAGTGGGGTACCACAGGGGTCAGTTTTGGGTCCTATTCTTTTTAATATATTTATAAATGACCTTGTAGAGGGATTGCATAGTAAAGTATCAATCTTTGCAGACGATACTAAGCTCTGTAACGTGGTTAACACAATAGAGGACAGCGCACGATTACAAATGGATCTGCATAGGTTGGAGGCTTGGGCTGGGATGTGGCAGATGAGGTTCAACACAGATAAATGTAAGGTTATGCACATGGGGAAGAAAAATCCAGGCTGGGAATATGTATTAAATGGGAAAACACTGGGGACGACTGACATGGAAAAGGACTTAGGAGTTTTAGTTAACAGTAAATTTACCTGTAGCGACCAGTGTCAGGCAGCTGCTGCTAAGGCAAATAAAATCATGGGGTGCATCAAAAGGGGCATAGATGCCCACGACAAGGAAATAATTCTACCCCTGTACAAGTCACTAGTCAGACCACACATGGAATACTGTGTACAGTACTGGGCACCAGTGTACAAGAAAGATATAGTGGAGCTGGAGAGGGTTCAAAGACGGGCAACCAGAGTAATAAGGGGAATGGGAGGACTACAGTACCCAGAAAGATTATCAGAATTGGGGTTATTTAGTTTGGAAAAAAGACGGCTTAGGGGGGACTTAATAACTATGTATAAATATATAAGGGGACAGTACAGAGATCACTCCCAGGACCTATTTATACCCAGGACTGTATCTATAACAAGGGGACATCCTCTACGGCTGGAGGAAAGAAGGTTTCTACACCAGCACAGACGGGGGTTCTTTACAGTAAGAGCGGTGAGATTATGGAACTCTCTGCCAGAGGAAGTGGTGATGGTAAACTCAATAAGAGTTCAAAAGGAGCCTGGACGTGTTTCTTGAAAGCAATAATATTACAAGTTATGGATATTAGATTAATAGGGACAGAACGTTGATCCAGGGATTTATTCTGATTGCCATATTTGGAGTCGGGAAGGAATTTTCCCCCTGGTATGGGGCAATTGGCATCTGCTTCATAAGGGTTTTTTGCCTTCCTCTGGATCAACACAGTAGGGACACAATATGTATATAGGTTGAACTTGATGGACTTTGGTCTTTTTTCAACCTTATGAACTATGTTACTATGTTATGAACTATGTTACATATAACACCGTATATCTATAGGGCTGGTAAGGGCGTAACAAACCACGTCACCTGTAGAGGCTGCCGGCGTCCAAAGCCCAGCAACCACACGTCACCCAACGTATCACCTGAGCAAGGCGCCCAGGGAGTGTTCTGCACTTCCGCCCTGAGGCATGTGCACCACGAGTACAACCATACCTTAGATAGTTGTCTCAAGCACCGAACCAGCCAACCACATATTAACAATGACCAAAATGTAAACACCAACCGCCACACAAGACGATATAACAAAAGAAAAAGAGGGAAGGGAGGGTGGGAATTTCGCCTACTTAAAAAACCTACAAGCTCATCTGTGAGCAGGTTCCCAAATTTATTTAGTTGATGACACCCAGTGCCCTCCCCTTCTTCCTGTTCCTGAACATTCAGAGTGTGGGGGCAAAAGTTCACACAGGGGCCAAGCAGTCACAGAGGATGTATGTATCTAACCAATATTTTAACCCCTTGTTAGGTCATGGGGTGCTCCTCGTTCCTTCCCCGGTCATGGTGCCCCTACACCTATTTCTTGCTCCGGGGCTGGTCTGTATGGTGTAAGAGTATGTTATGTGTATGGTGTTAGCATGAATGTATGTGTGTTACAATTTGGTGTTAGCATGTGCGTGGTGGTTGTCAGTGTATGATGTTATGAGTTTGTTTAATACCATAAATAGGGTGCTTTCTATGATTTTCTGAAGCCTGCTCCTGTACTTCCTTCACTGAACATGCACCAGTCTCTAAAGATTGTGTTCATTGATTTACCAGTGTTTAAGATCCTAACTGTGGTGGAAACAGTAAAAATATTACTAAGCATATTAATTATCTATGAGTAATCTCTATACTTAAGCTAGAAAGCCATGCACGAAACCCTTTAAATATAATATCTACATACTACAAGTTAAAATAAACTTATATAAGCAACAACAGAAAACAATGAGGGTGGATGTTGGTTTCTTATCATTACATGCACTTTTTCTTCGTACTGTAGAGGAAGTCAATTAATATGAGCATCTGCTTTGAGACTACCAAGAAGGGGATTACAATTGGGATAGCCTGTAAAGTGAACTACAATTATGAATGGTTATAGAGAGAATACATTTGTCTGAACACCTAGGCGTGTTTTAACAGGGTTACTTTAATAGTCACACACTGCAGAAATACATTTGTTTTATGGAACACACTGCTAACATCAATATAAGACATTTACCATTCTTAATAATTTAACTGTATGCTTGTTTCTATAATCACCTAATAAAATCACAAAAGCACCCTAACATTTGAATATATCCTAAGCAGAGATTCTTTAGGAAACGCCACAGAATTCCTTTTTCCTTTACTCCGGTCTCAAAGACACCTAAAAATGACAGATGCTGGTCCTTTTATTCTTTAAAACAAGAAATCAGCTGCAGCCCAGCAATAAATAAATAAATACATTCCAGTGTTTGAAACATGAAAAAATCTAATTATTATTTTTCTAATCCTGTGAAAAAGTCTGTCGAGAGGTCTAAAACTAGAATGTGAAAGATGTAATGTAAATAAGTTACAACATTAGGGACATTTGTATGTTTTACTGAACTGCTATGTTTCTCGTAATTTGGTGACCAACTGGTCCTGGGGCAAGTAAAATAATTGGAAGCCTCTGCAAATAAATGAGCATTCTGAAAAATCAATATCTATGTAGATATATAGATCATTCTATGGTAGAACACCAGAAGCAAAGGCTAGATAGCCGGTCACCACACCAAAAATGGGGTCCAAATGGAGTACCAAGTAAGAATGCCAGCTACCTTAGTCCTGAAAGTACCAACCTATTTATCCACTATTTATGCGGTTGAAGGTGATTGGTTTCTTTCTTGTACCAGGGAGATCTCATTCCAAAACATGGAATTAAAACCATGCACTTATTTGCAGCAGCTACATATTAGTAAACTGGTGTAGTTGTGTAGTTATGAACCTGCTACACATTCATTGTTTTACAACCCCCCCCCCCAAAAAAAACCCCAAACTTAATAAGCTTTAAGCTATACATACATTCCACTATTGTCCTCTGGGACTCTTGATACTTGAGGCAGAATTTAATATGGGATACATCTATTAAAATGTGTATAAAATACCTAAAACACACATGCGCACTAACACATGCACAGGTATTATAAAACACACTAACACAGACATATGCACTCAGGAAACCACATGCTAATACATACTTACAAATTCATGCCCATGCATACATACTTACACATATACATCCATGCTAACACTCATTTACACACTTCCCTTCCCTTACCTTCACCAGAGTTTTTTGTCTAGGTGTGTGGATGGCAACGTCTTGTAACGCTGACTTAAGTAAACATGGCCGACTGCAGAGTTATGAACGCAGTGTTCATGACTCTGCAGCCGACCATGTTTCAAGAATGTTGGACCCGCACGTGGGGGCAATCGCCTCCATGCCAACCCACCCTTGTCTGGGAGTTTATACATCCCACATACTGAAGGGCAGTTATGTGTCTTGTGGTTACCATACAAAAATTGACAAATATATAGTCCAATATATAGGTGAAAACACTGTAATTTATAAAATAAATAAAATTGCATGATTTCTGAAAATATAGATAATAAAAATATTTTTACTTTTGGGAGAGAGAGCAGTGATTCAATAATAAAAAAAATAGCAAAAAACCCTAATACCAGGAGGATGAACAGTGGATTTTACTGTCCTTCCCTTGGCATTCAAATGACCCAACCTATGGGGGGGGGGCCTTTTCAGGGCCCATCCAGTAATAGTCACGTAAGTCATCAATCCCCATTTTTTTGCTCAAGGAAAGGTACCATGCAAAAAAAAAATAATAATGAGTCAGATACTAAAAAACAAAAAAATCTGCCTTAATAAAAGCAATCGCATCTGTGGCAGAAGGCAGTAGATTGTATAATGGATGATGGTTGTAAGTGTAAATATGCAGTATATTGCAATTTTTCATTTCATTTTCCATTTCAAAATAACAAAAGAGTGTTCTATGACATTTATAGCTCACTAGCTCTTTTTAACAGTTAACTGGTTTTTGACTTAAACTTCGCCTAGTTACTCCACATGAATAAAAGATCTTTATTTTCTTGAAAATAGTTACTTTGTTGCCTTGATCATGGACCGCCATGATATACATCAGTTCTGACATCACTACCTGGAAACTGTCTAGGATTTGGGAGGGTCTAGATTTTTGACCAATGTACTGTCATTGAGTATAATTCCTCTGATGTCCTGTTTAAGTGGGAGGCAGAAGAAAAATTAAGATAAACAAAACTCTTTTGAGACAGCGAGCTCGTACTAGTCATCTGACAAACTTGGCAAATGTCCCTGGTGGGCAGTTGTCAGATGGCATGGGTCCCTTACCTTTGCTGCAGCTTGAGTGGTAGATTTCTTGAATGTGCGGCCACAATTTGGATACATGCATATTGCCCTTGTGCTGCTGTGCGTATCGCTGGCCTTAAAGCGCCAGGGCACATTTCTCCCATAATCCGGCCCTGGGTGAAAGCAATATGTACCTTCTGCACCTTACATGGCTTTGATGAGTTACAAAACTAAAGCTGTCCTCCTGATGTTCACATTTAGAATCCCAATAACTGAGAATGATATGATTTCCAGCATAGTTAAGCCAGCTTAATGACCTGGTCCTCTTTAGAAACAGTTATGCCAAGGTAACAATTAGTGTGTAAATACAAAAGAAATAGAAGAAAAAGGTGTTAATAGAGCATACAATCCAATCAACTGAAACAAATACAAGAATAATCCTGACGAAAGTGACACTTAAAAAGTGAAAAACACCCAAACGTGCATTAAATCTAATACATTTTGAACTGAAGTGTATCACATTTTTCCACAGGCACTTTTCCCTGTCACCTTGTACAATGAACAAAGCTCCCCAGAGCTCTGAATAGCAGCCCACTGTAAAGAGACAAGAAATCTTTTAGACACTGCCCTTATGTTTTATGTGTTATGTGTATGTTGTGAGGTTTAAATATTGTTTCATCACATGATGTACCTGGCACTGCCTTATACTTTTTTTACCTGACCCTAAGGGATTTTTTTATTTCTTATGTACTATTAAATTAATATTGTGTTTTTAATGTGGAAGAAGTTGTGTGTGTGTGTGTCTGGGGGGGGGGGGATACAGTTAGGTACGAGTAAAAAAATGAAAAAAACAAAACCATACATGTATGAATTTAGTGTAGTTTCAAAATCAGGAACACATTTTGGTATTTTTTTTATTTTTTTATTTTATTTGTAGCAAATAATGTCTTATGTATATGTTATAAGACAGCAAATATTCCCTTGAGGGATCCTTAAGGGGTTTAGATTCCATGGGTTGTTGAGAGCAAGATAGGCATCAAAATAAATCTTCCCTAGAAATATCAGATGATAAACTATAATGACATCCTTGCACTCTTACAAGTCTCTCCTTGCACTTTTACGCTGCAGGTAGATGAAAATGAGTATGCGCTATTCTCACGGTTGTCAATGCCTCAAACAATTTTATTGCTGGGCAAATTTATCGATACAGCCTCATCAATAATGTATTTATTTATTTTTTGATGAATACAAATACATTTACTACCAGTTGACTACCGTGATGGGCTTCAACTGAATGCTGTGGAACACTGGCTTGAAACTCTAGATTGATTAGGATACCACATTTTCAATGAATTTATAATAAATAATACAATAGTTACAATTCCACGTTTTTTTGTGCAGTGGGCCACTTCATCAGAAATGTATGTGTGCGTAATTTTTCACTGAAAGAAAATATGGCCTTTTTGCTTTATAATGCATATTAATACAGGGTTAATTTGGCGATAATGAAAAAAGCAGTGGAATTTATCAACTTTTATAACACACACACACACAACAGGACAGGCTCTGCCACACCGACACCCTAACACACACACCAGGACAGGCTCTGCCACGCCGACACCCAAACACACACACTAGGACAGGTTCTGCCACACTTATACCCAAACACACACACCAAGACAGGCTTTGCCACACTGACACCCAAACACACACACACCAGGACAGGCTCTGCCATACTGACACCCAAACACACACACACCAGGACAGGCTCTGCCACACTGACACCCAAACACACACACACACCAGGACAGGCTCTGCCACGCCGACACCCAAACACACACACCAGGACAGGCTCTGCCACGCCGACACCCAAACACACACACACCAGGACAGGCTCTGCCACGTCGACACCCAAACACACACACCAGGACAGGCTCTGCCACGCCGACACCCAAACACACACACTAGGACAGGCTCTGCCACGCCGACACCCAAACACTCACACCAGGACAGGCTCTGCCACGCCGACACCCAAACACACGCACTAGGACAGGCTCTGCCACGCCGACACCCAAACACTCACACCAGGAGAGGCTCTGTCACGCCGACACCCACACACACACCAGGACACGCTCTGCCACACTGACACCCAAACACACACACACCAGGACAGGTTCTGCCACACTGACACCCAAACACACACACACACCAGGACAGGCTCTGCCACACTGACACCCAAACACACACACACCAGGACAGGCTCTGCCACGCCAACACCCGAACACACACTAGGACAGGCTCTGCCACACTGACACCCAAACACACACACACACACACACACACACCAGGACAGGCTCTGCCACACCGACACACAAACACCAGGACAGGCTCTGCCACACTGACACCCAAACACACACACACCAGGACAGGCTCTGTCAGTCTGACACCCAAATACACACGTACCAGGACAGGTTCTGCCACACTGACACCCAAACACACACAAACCAGGACAGGCTCTTACACACTGACACCCAAACACACACACATCAGAACAGGCTCTGCAACACCGACACCCGAACACACACACACCAGGACAGGCTCTGCCTCACCGACACGCGCACACACACACACACATCAGGACAGGCTCTGCCTCATCGACACCCAAACACACACACCAAGACAGGCTCACCACACCGACACCCAAACACACACAGCAGGACAGGCTGTGCCACACCTACACCCAAACACACACACACCAGGACAGACTCTGCCCTCGCTGAAGCATAAAAAATGTATTTTCTACACTGCTTTGTCATTAACTGCCCCTTTTGTATTTTTGCCCCTTGTATATTGATGCCCCAGTTCAGCCCCCAACCTTGTGTATTGCCCCCTTTGTGCATTTATGCCCCCACACCCTTATATATTGATGTATGTGATGCCTCAGCCAATCCCCTCCCTTTTGTATTGATGCCCCCACAATTTTTGTATTGGCTAATGTGATGCCCACCCCCCTATTGATTTTGTAATGCCACAACCCAGCCCCCCTTCTTTTGTATTTAATTTTTTCCCAAAGAACCCCCTCCCCCTGAATATGGGTCCACTTTCTTATAACCCCCAACGTTTTTTTTGGTAATATTTAAATTTTTGTGGTTTTTTTCCCTGCTGTCTTCCTATGTGACGATCATCTCCCTGTCAGGAGGAACTCTTCTGTGAGCCCGCCCCTGGAATGTCACGTCTTAAAAGGGGTGGGACGAGGAGCTGAGGCACTGCTGTCACTGCTAACTTTGTTAGGCGGTCGGCGGAGGCGGTCTTACAGCCGCGTGATGGCTGCTTTGACAGCGGCCGCCAGGAGCGAAGTTCAAAGCGGCAGCTTTGAATGATGCTGTCGGGGTTCGGGGTGTGGAACCCGGTATGCAGGATACCTCATAGTGGTGAGGGCAGATGGTAACACAGCAAGTCCAGAAATAAATAGCCAAAGGTCAGGATTGGTGGGGGCGTGCGTCTATACACAGCCGGCGAGGTAGCCCACAGAGCAGCAGTGAGGACGGCAGCGGCGTGGGAGCTGGTGCCCGCCATTGCGGGTACTTGGGTGAGTCGCTTCATTGGGGTCTTTGCTGAGGACCCTGACAGTACCCCCTCCTGAGAGGAGGCCTTCCGGCTCTAGCAGGTTTAGGGCGGTCAGGATGGTGATGGTGAAAAGCAGAGACTAGATCAGGAGGTTGGACTTCGTTGGCTGGTTGCCAAGAATCCTTCTCAGGACCGTATCCCTCCAACGGATCAAGTATTGTAAGCGTCCATGGTAACGTCGAGAGTCCAATATCTCCTTGACCTTGTATTCTTCAACGTCATCGACTATGATTGGAGCAGGAGGACTGGGGCAACGATTAGGATATGGATTCACAGTCCATGGTTTAAGGAGGGAGATATGAAAAACGGGATGGATGCTCGAGCTCTACAGCCAAAGGGTATATGAGGCGAGAGATGCGAAAAGGTCCTATGTATCTTGGACCCAACTTCTTTGTAGGATAACCAAACCTTATCACCTGGGTGGTATGCTGGAGCGTCGGAACGACGTTGATCGGCAAAAAAATTGTGTTGCAGCTGAGTCTTTCTTAGCATATCGGACGTCTTAGTAAGCTTGATGACTTGTTCAGAAACTGAAGGAACAACGCATGGTATGGGGAGCCTGGGAGCATGGAAGGATGATATCCGTAATTGGCATAAAAAGGAGGCATATTGATGGAGCGATGAATGTGATTATTGTAGGCAAATTCAGCCAAAGGTAAGTACTGATCCCAGTCGTCCTGTAAATAAGTAGAGAAACAGCGTAAGTATTGCTCTAATGTCTGGTTGGTACGTTCGGTCTGACTGTTGCTCTCAGGGTGAAATGCCGTGGAAAGAGACCGTTGTATATGCTGCTGTTCACAGAATGCCTTCCAGAACCGAGAGGTGAATTAAGATACTATATCAGATAGTATATCAATAAGTATACCATGTAGGCAAAAGACCTCTTGAATGAACAGCGGCGGAGGGAAGGTGATTGATGGGGATAAAGTGTGCCATCTTGGTAAAGCGGTCGACTACCACCATTATTGTAGACTGGTTGTGTGAAGGAGGTAAGTCTATGATGAAATCTACAGTGATATTGGTCCAAGGTTTCAAGGGAATCGGCAGAGGTTGTAGAAGACCAGCGGTTTTCTTGTGCATTTCTTTGGAGCGGGCACAGGGAACACAGGAGGATACGAATGATGCAACGTATTCCTTTACTTCAGGCCACCAGAAGGACCGTTGTATCAAATCGAGGGTCTGTTTGGTACCTCCATGACCTGCGGCAGGTGTGTTGTGGAATGACTGTAGTATCAGCAGATGGTCCTTGGGTGGAACGTAGACAAGGTTGTTATGATAGTAATAACCGTGTTGGTATCGCAACCCGGGAATCTCAGAGGGGTTAATGTCTCTTGAATGTTGACGCACTGAATCCCATAGTGAGTGGGTAACAGATAGGAAATGGTTAGGGGAGAGGATCGTGTCCTGATCTGAAGATGACGAGGTTAATTCATACATCCTGGATAAGGCATCCGCTTTGACGTTACCAGACCCTGGACGGTAGGTGATATGCAGTGGGAACCGGGTAAAAAATAGCGACCATCTTGCTAATTGAGGTTGCAGGCGTCTAGCCGAACGTAGATACTCCAAATTTGTATGATCCGTCAAGACAATGATGGGGTGAAGAGTACCCTCGAGGAGATGTCGCCATTCTTCCAGTGCTAGTTTTATGGCTAACAGTTCACGTTCGCCTATACAGTGATTTATCTCGGCAGGTGAGAGCGTTCTGGAAAAGAAGGCTACAGGGTGAAGTTGACCATCGGAGTCTTGTCTCTGGGAGAGGACAGCACCTACAGCGGTGTCAGATGCGTCGACTTCTGGTGTGTATGGTCTCTGAGGAACTAGTAGTTGAAGGATAGGAGCCGAGGCGAATTTCTCCTTCAAGTAGTCAAAGGCCTTTGGGGCCGCTTCGGTCCAAATAAATCTTTGTTTTTTAGAAGAAAGGGTGGTGATAGGTTGTATTGTTCGTGAGAAATTGCGAATGAATTTACGATACTAGTTTGAGAAGCCAACGAACCGTTGTATTCCTTTACGGTCTGTAGGAACTGGCCAGTTAAGTATCGCCGTAACCTTTTTGGGATCCATCTCTATACTGGTTGGAGACAGGATATTTCTCAGGAACTCTACTCTCTGTACCTCGAACACGCATTTTTCCAATCTACCATATAGTCCATGCTTCCTCAGACAGGCCAGGACTTGGCACACATGTACACAATGCCTCTCCAAGGACAGTGAGAATACTAATATGTCATCCAGATACACGATAACAAAATGGTCTAGAATATCATGGAATACATCATTGATGAAATGCTGGAAGGCAGCTGGAGCATTGCACAGGCCGAACGGCATAACGAGATATTCAAAATGTCCATAACGACACCGGAATGCTGTTTTCCACTTATCATCCCTTCGTATCCTCACCAGATTATAAGCGCCACGTAGGTCAAGTTTGGTGAAATATTTTGCAGATTGTACATGTTCTAGTAGTTCTGGGATGAGTGGCAATGGATAGCGGTTCTTAATTGTGACGTTGTTTAGCTCCCGGTAGTCTATGCAGAGCCGGCCTTAGGTGTTCTGGCGCCCTGTGCGGACTACTCCTCTGGCGCCCCCCCCATCCCAAAAAAAGAAAGGAATAAAAACTTGTAACAAAACTTGTAACAAAACCCCAATCACTATATACTACGCCAAACATTGATGTGGTGGTAGGCCTACCACTTCATTGTCTGGCTTAGTAGTAGGGATGCACCGAAACGAATTCTGGACTGAAACCGAAAGTGCAGCATTTACCTGGCCAAAACCGAATATGACCCCCCCCACACTATAAAAAAATCTAACACTTTTATTTAAAGTAAGTAACACACCAAAATAGGACAAAACAATTAAATAACAATATTATATATATATATATATATATATATATATATATATATGATTAACAGCAATCACATTCCAATCATGCCCAGGCATACCCAGATTCCAGGATGTACTCGCAGACTTGGCATGATAGGAGTATGATTGCCCTATCTACCCCTTCTCACTCTCTTCTGCCCTATCTACCCCTTCTCACTCCCTTCTCCCTATCTACCCCCTTTCCCCTGTCTCACTCCCTTCTCCCTATCTACCCCCTCCTAACTATCTACCCTTTCCCTCTTTGAAGTTCACTTACCTTTCAGGAGTCCTGTATGGAACAGTATAGAATGATGGGAGTTATGATGTACTTTTAGAGCATAATTAGATCATGAAAAAGACATTCGAAATGGTACAGCATAACACCCATCACTCTCACACATTTACCAATCCACACATATACTAATCCACACATATACCAATCCACACCCATACCAATCCACACGCATACCAATCCACACATATACACCAATCCACACATATACACCAATCCACACATATACACCAATCCACACATATACCAATCCACACGTATACCAATCCACACGTATACCAATCCACACATATACACTAATCCACACATATATACCAATCCACATTTACCAATCCACACATATACCAATCCACACATACTAATCCACACATACTAATCCACACATATACACTAATCCACACATATATACCAATCCACATTTACCAATCCACATATATACCAATCCACACACATACCAATCCACACACATACACTAATCCACACATACACCAATCCACACATACACCAATCCACACATACACCAATCCACACATATACCAATCCACTCTCACTCTCACTGAATGCTTTCCTACCTTTCCTCTTTTCTCCTTACAGCTCCTTTTCCTTCTCTTCGCTCCTCTTCTTCAGTTCTTCTGTCTTCTTCCGGGTCAGAGGGCACGGACAGCGGTGGGCGCGGCTTCAGTGTTGTGCGCCGGGATCTGACAACAATCCCCGGTGCACAGCAGCTGTTCCCGCGCGGATCACAAGGGAGCGGTATTGGAGGTCTTTAACAGACCTCCAGCTCCCTTGAGTGATTTTAAGCCGGGTTCAAGGGAGATCCTTGAACCGGCTTAAAATCACTCAAGGGAGCCAGAGGCCCCCCCGCCCCCCCCGCTAGGTACGCTGCTGGCGGCAGCGGTACGCTATGGTGGCGTCGGACCCCGCGGCGGCGGCGGCGGACCGCGCGGCGGCGCCCCCTGGAGTGTGGCGCCCTGTGCAGTCGCACAGGTCGCACACCCCAAAGGCCGGCCCTGAGTCTATGCATGGGTGCAGCCCATTTCCTAAAGCGTACACAACTCCACATGGCTCAGCAAGGCAGCAGCTAATCTAATTGTGAGTATAATATTAATATTTGGGCTGCTGAAACAGGGGAGGCGGGGGTTAATTTGGGGCAGTTATGGTTGATGGGGTGTTGAGGGTTAATTTAGGGGCAGTTATGGTTAATGGGGTGTTTAGGGTTAATTTAGGGGCAGTTATGGTTAATGGGGTATTTAGGGGCAGTTATGGTTAATGGGGTATTTAGGGGCAGTTATGGTTAATGGGGTGTTTAGGGTTACTTTTGGGGCAGTTACAGTTGATGGGGTGTTTAGGGTTAATTTAATGCTGAGGACTGAGGGGTGTTGAGGGTTAATTTAGGGGATGTTATGGTTAATGGGGTATTTAGGGGCAGTTATAGCTGATGGGGTGTTGAGGGTTAATTTAGGGGCAGTTAAGGTTAATGGGGTGTTTAGGGTTAATTAAGGGGCAGTTGTGGTTTATGGGGTATTTAGGGGAAGTTATGGTTAATGGGGTATTTAGGGGCAGTTATGGTTAATGGGGTGTTTAGGGTTACTTTTGGGGCAGTTACAGTTGATGGGGTGTTTAGGGTTAATTTAATGCTGAGGACTGAGGGGTGTTGAGGGTTAATTTAGGGGATGTTATGGTTAATGGGGTATTTAGGGGCAGTTATAGCTGATGGGGTGTTGAGGGTTAATTTAGGGGCAGTTGTGGTTAATGGGGTGTTTAGGGTTAATTTAATGCTGAGGACTGAGGGGTGTTGAGGGTTAATTTAGGGGCAGTTATGGTTAATGGGGTATTTAGGGTCAGTTATGGTTAACGGGGTCTTCAGGGTTACTTTAGGGGCAGTTACGGTTAATGGGGTGTTTAGGGTTAATTTAGGGGCAGCTCTGGTTAATGGGGTATTTAGGGGCAGTTATGGTTAACGGGGTCTTCAGGGTTAATTTAGGGGCAGTTATGGTTGATGGGGTCTTTAGGGTTAATTTAATGCTGAGGATTGAGGGTTAATTTAATTTAATAAAGTTAACTTGAGGTGCAGTTAGAAGTAAATGGGGGCAATCTAAGGGGAATCTAAAGCCTGACAGCAGTGAAGATTAATCCTGTATTTATTTATAAAAGTATTGTGTCAGTGTGCTGTGAACGTGTCTGTAAATCTATGAGTGCACTATGGCATATCTGGGGGGTATAAGGCATATCAGGGGGTATAAGGCATATAGGGTATATAAGACATATGTGGGGAGGGCACAGTGGTATATCTGGGGGTATGTGACATCTGGGAGGTAGTGTGGCAAGCCTGGGCTCAGATGTGCATAACTGGGGGGGGCAGGTTTGGAAATAAAAACAAGAAATGCATTGTTTTTAACATCCAGTTATTTTAAATCAATGAAAAATGTACATTTATTTTTTTTAATCCGATTAATCGAAAACATAATCGGCCAACTAATCGATTATGAAAATAATCGTTAGTTGCAGTCCTAGATTTTTGTACTCAAAGTAATTACATCGATTTGGTTCTTAAAATTAAAATTTTTCACAAAAACAGCTTATCTTTATGTAAAATCCTATTACGTAATAGTTTTGTGGCTTACACTGATTCATCTTACCCTATCAATATTGACTAAAGATAAAAAAACTCCTATATGTATTTTCCCCCTTTTTTCTATGTAAAGACCAAATAAAATCACTTTTCCGCTACTTTGAGTTATATAAAAAGGGTAAATTTAGTTCATGAAGACATCAGTTTTACTCTCCTTCATTGCACACCATTTCACCACACACAGTATAATTATGTTTCATCTGAAATTTGCCATCCTCTTTGCCCTTGTGACGTTCTCCCTTTCGTATACAATGAAAGAGCTTTGTCTTAAAGAAATCATCAAGATCATCGACAACATTTACTCCTCATCTAAAATGGTAAGTACTTGAACTGATTTCTTCAATTGGGTAAGAGGTTTAGGACCAATGTGGCTCACTGAGAAGTCCACAGACAGTTCAGGTAAGAACTACAACCATTGTTGAGCAAAGGGAAATGTTAAAGTTTCTTAATGCCAGGTGATAGGAAATGAACTCTACAAATGTTTTAAAAAGATTGACTTTGAAACTGAATAAAGGGATTTGATAATTGTATCTGTAATGTAGTGCATGTCAAGGAGGAGCTTATTTTACCTACTCAAATACTTTCTATACCTGTTTGCTTTCTCACCACTAGCAACATGCCGTTGGTGATTTGTTAACTGTGACAATGCAGGACTGCAGAATTAAAGGGCTACTTCACCATCCTGTTCACTTTAATGCATATGATAGCTGTGCCCTCTTTAAATTAACATTTTTCCATTGTAAATGCAAGGGGATATATCAGATATTGTTTATGCATTTGGACTGCTTCTCCACCCTGCAGCGTCTTGGCTTGTAGAATTTAATTAATCTCCTTACCATTGTACATGTGTGGTATACTCACTCACAGGATCCAGGGGGTTAAATGATACCCACTGGGTATGTGCATAAAAAGTGCTCCCATTGATTCCCAGCATACATTGGTCATGGTATTGTGCTTCAATGCTGGAGCTTTAGTGTCTTCTGGTGCATATAAAGAATACATATTAAAAGGGCACTCTAATACATTAAATTATCTTGTGGGTTTTATTGTTTTTTGTGCCACATAATGTACTCACCTCCAGGTAAATTGTGTGTTCAGGGGTCTTTTTAGATCCCAGTTCACATGTCCTGTAATTGATTTCAGTGGGAGCACTATCCTGCCACCAATTGGCTGCTTGACAATGTGGGTACATTTTATTTGGGGGGTTAAAGTAAAGTCAAGATGATAGTATTTAGTAGACTTGGGCGCAAGCCAACTCTTCGTCTTCGTGGGGGGAAAAATCTTCGTATTCCACAAATATTCACCCGTTCCTGTGTTCGGTTTGGGCGAATATTTGTGTACATTCTTTGTGTTTGTTTTTTGCTGTTTTTTATAGAAGGGGTTAATACAGGGTTAATGTGGTACGCACTATGCAGCAGCTTTGGCACCAGGATTTTAAATCTCCGTACAAGGAACTCTATTGGTTACCGGCAGGGGCCTCCTCTGCCATCAACCAATGAAGTGCATCTGTACTAAATTGGTTGATGGAAGAAGAGCCCCCTGCTGGCGACCAATACAGTCTCCCGTACAGACTTTTAAAATCCTGGTGCCCCAACTTGGCCGGGAGAGACCACTGGTCTCCCCATTCCAAGAGTTAAAGATCCGTACGAACGACCAATAGAGTCGCTTGTACGAACCTTTAACTCTTGGAGCAGGCCAAGTTGCGCCGTCAGGAGTTAAAGGGCCGTGCAAGTGAGTCTATTGGTCTCCTGCAGGGGCCTCCTCTGGCATCAACCAATGCCAATTGGTTGATGCCAGAGGAGGCCCCTGCAGGCGACCAATATAGTTGTCTCTTCAATATAGATTTCCGCTCCCGTTATCTACGCAGCATCGCAGGGCCACCTGCAGGCCACCAATAGAGCCAGTCGAATGGCCCTTTAACTCCTGACTCTGAACTTGGCCTGGGGAGACCATTGGTATTATTATTTATGTTTATTTTTGAAAACTGAACTGTATTTAAAAAAAAAGAAAAAAGAAAAAAAAGAAAGTCATGTGGTGTGGCATCATAGCATAAAAACTGCTCCCACCCACTTTCAGGCTTGCCGGTGAAAAAGCCTGTTTCTAATAGCAAAATAGGTAAAATGCTACTTGGAGCCTTATACACTAAACTATACATTAATTCACATTAGTTGATGTATGTCAAGATTCTTATATATGCCTGTTTTATTTCAAGGGTTCGTGTGAAAAACTAGTCCCGGACATATTTCACAACAGCAAGGTAGGTGGAAATGGCATATATATGAAATCACAATATGATGCTACATTTTTTTTCTAGAACAGAATTGAAAAACCCTAATAGTACACAACAAATACCTTAATCAGAATAATGCATAAAATAAATAGCTATATATGGACTTCAAGACGGAAGGACTTCCGAACCTTACTATGTACACAGAATACATAAATGTGATGTGGTAGAGATATGGAAATATATGAATGGATGAAATAAACTTTAAGAGGATACAACATAACAAAAAAAAGCTTTTAAAGATGGAGGGTTGAATTAAGGGTAAAGTGTGAGAGGATGTGTAATGATATATACTTTTGTGTATATATATATATAGGATGTATAGTGACATCCTATATACCGTATTTAAAAAAAAAATGTATTGTGTTCACAGGATGATGACATATTTTGCAAAGCCTCCAAAGTATTGCATAATACCAATATATGCCCAGCACTAAAGAAAAACATTAAAATGATTACGATAAACATGCTTTCACTAGGATCAAAGGTAGGTGATTATTCACCCAATATGGAATTGCGGGTAGGTGGAGGTCAATCAACTTCTGCTGTAGTAAATAAATCCCAGGTAATATGGCACAAATTAAGAATTGCCTGGGTGGTACTTGAAGCTTCTAATAAGCATCATGTTGGAAAGATAAACTGGACAAAATGCAAAACTGATGCATATAGAAAAACAGAAGGAGTAGATCAACCCTCTTAAAGTAGATCAACCCTCTTAAAGTAGATCAACCCTCTTGGAGTAGATCAAAATGTAACTGTAATCATGCTTTGTGTCAGAAATTTTTAATTTAATAAATTCAGCTATTGGCTTTATAATTGTAAATTATTCTAGCCTTGGTGTCTGAATAATTGGAATTTTAATAACAACAGGAGGAGAGTATTTGCATATCTCTCTTTGCTCTCACCAAACACCAGCAAAGAAAGAAAAATCAAACGTATAAACCAATCAGAACACAGCTGAAGAACACAGCTGAGCTATGACGGCCCCTCCTTCTTCCTTATTCAAAGACTGATGTCATCTCCTGTAACTACGTGTTATCAGGAGCCAGCTGGGCAACTTGAGCTAACCAAGCATAAAACCATCAAAATCGCTGTAAACCATTCAAGATAGAAAAGAAAAGAGAAAACATAACATATCCATATCCATAAATATCATTACAAAGCTGTGGAGGAAAGAGAGGTGCGATTTTTAACCTAGCAACACACAATTTGGGATCATCCTTGGGGTATGAGTAAGAAACTGGCAATGAGTGTGTCTGCTTAAAGATAGCAAAAACTACACACTTAGGTGAAAAGTATATTGCATCCACCTCGAAAGCTTGGACATCCAAAATCCTGGGAAAGGATAAAAGCAAAGAAGCAAAGTATTTTTAGTCGAAAGGTGCTGTAAAAGCCAAAAATGCAAAAATTCCTGCAACAACTCATATTGGTGAACCGGGGGTCTAGATAAACTAACACTCCGGTTCACCAGCGGAACCGTCATGCTCGCTAGAAATGGACGATCGCAAATGATTGATAGAACAATGAGACTTGCCTTTGGAAAAAAAAGATCTGCCACAAAATTCAGAATACAGGTTACAGGTGCCGAATGGGATTTCACTTGTTAAATGCCAGACTGTCCAGGCCGCACAATAGGATTTCCTCGTGCCTGGTGCACTGGAGTCTCTGAGCAATTCCTTAGCTGTTTTTTCGATAATCCCTGCCTCATTTGGGAACTCCTGATATGGTTCATACAACTAAGGATAAGGGCCCTTCGAGGATCAGAGAATGAGGTTGCTCCTGCAGGTCTGCAAGAAGCGAAAGATTGGTAGAGCCAGAGGATCTTGTATGGACATCTCCAACAGAGCTGAGAACCATGGTTGTGAATGCCACAGAGGGGTCATCAGGGCTAGTGTCGTCTGGCTGAGACGGAAATGGTGAACTACATGTGAAATGTGGAGGAGAACACATAAGCCTGCAGGCTGCAGGAATGCATCTGTCGCCAGAGCCTACAGAGCTATTGGGGGCCCCAGTGGTTTCCAGTTATGCTCCTGGGGACTGTCATAGCTCTTATACCTTCATCTGTGTTCTCATTGGTTTATATGTTTCTGTTTCTTTCTGCTTGTTGGTGACAGTAAAGGGAGAAATGCAAATATGAGCCTCCTGTCCGTGCAAATGTGTGTTTTTTTTCCCACATATAAGGTATAGAAACATATGGAATGATTTGTATTGTGAGGATACTATCTATGGGTTGTTCTATTCATTAACCCCTAAAATTTTCAGTAACCAAGTTAAATAGTTAAAACTTAAGCTAGCATTGTTGAACACACAAGTACGCATTTGGGAAGTTAATACAAAATCAAATATATAATTTCTATGCAAACAGGGGAGTAAAATAGGCCCCTGCCTGACATGGGGGCAACAAGACAATATAAATACACAGGTTTTTTTTAAATCTGCCATTATTGACCAATGACGTTGCCACTAATGATGCTATTGGCGTATTTAACTATGTGCAAGCATAAACCTTTCATTTATTTGCTTCATAACATAAACACACAAGCGGACAACCACTGGCACAGGATACAGATATGTGGAGTGGAAACCTCCCAAGAGTTAGAAGGGATCCCAATATTTTGGGGTATACCACTGTATGTTCATCTTCAAATATGATAATTTACAATTCCCCCGATATGATATAAATAAAACATTTAAATGAAATAATAATGAAGGTTTGATTTCTAATATTATTTTTTCTGGTTTCAATCAATATAATAGGACTGCAATGTTGAATCAAGGCTGTCTGAAGTTGGATTGAGCGAATTCCTTGCTTCTGTACTATCATTGGCACAACATCATCTTCGGAAGACAACTAACGATAAAGAGAGTTCTTGAATTGTTATTTATTATTGTTTTACTATAATAATTTATAATTTAGTTTAATACAGAATATATTTAATATATTATGTTTATCATTGTTTTGTTAATCAATAAAATGTGCATTATTTATAGATTTTTTTAGAACTTTGTGGAAAAAATGCTTTTTTTTATTGCACATGACAACAGAAGTGAAACTAGGATACATTTCTCAGTTAAACGTCATCACTTTCTTGGGGGCCATGGACAAAAACAAAATGATTAAACAGAATTATCCCCTTTATGACAAGGGTATAACACACTATTGACAGCTTTTGTTTTTGCAATTTTAACTATTTTTAAAATGGTATCTCTGTCTGTGGCTTGGAACAAGGCAATTCAGTTCAATATCTTTGTGGTCCTGTCTGTTGATGGGGATGGGGCTCTTGTACCTCGAATCCCTGGACTTCCCTCTGCCGCTGGGGATGTTCTCTTGTGCCTCACATTCCTGAACCTCTTGCTCACACTGAGGATGTGGCTCTTCTGCCCCACATTGCACCTTTGTCTGCCACTGGGGTTGGGGCTCTTGTGCCTCATTTTGTTTCCAGTCATATTAGTTGATCTATTTCAACACATGCATGTATAGGTTCTCTATCAGGGCTAACTACAATGCTCTTGCCCTCGGGAAACAACCCAAAGTACATTTTTCAGTCCAGTGTTTCGTTGAAAATCATATGGCTGAGATCTCACTCTCTAGACAACCATAGCACTACCGTGTGAATAAAGGTTGTGATATGGTGACCTCGTTTCTCTGAACCATGCCTCCACACACAAGTATGGGTTCTCCAGAAGGGCTATCTCCAATGGCATTTGTTTCAGGGCAAAATTAACAACACTGTTAACATCTTGTGGAGAAGGATTTGGACCAAAAAGAGATCGGTGACCTCTCACTCTGCAGGCAAATGCTTCACTCATCTCTGCCACCCTGCTTCTATTGGTGTCTCAGGTCATGGTTTGGATAGTCTATGAGGACCACCACTTGCCACTTGCCACGAGAACCAGGGTGACCGCTCTACAGAGGCGTATCTACTGAAAATAGCACCTATAGCAAGCACTGAAATTGCGCCCCTGTCCAAATATCTAAAACCCATTTATTAGCCCCTGCTGCCCATATATATATATATATATATATATATATATATATATATATATATATATATATATATATATATATATATATATATAAATATTAGACCCTGCTGCCGATAGCAGGTATAGATCAACACACAAACCCAGATCAATTGAAATTCACTTGTGATCTCAGCACTGAAGGTATATATCAAATAAACAGAATCAGACATACAAATCCTGTATTGCAGATATACAATAATAATATATGAAATGTAGCATTGCAGGTATTAATCAACTGAATAAGACATATTAACCCTGTATTTGCAGGTATACATAAATAATGTATGGAAACATAGCATAGCAGATATGGATCTACAGAATAACACAAAAACCCAGCTTTGCAGGTATTGATCAATTGGAATTCACATAAAAACACGGCATTAAAAGGTATATTTAAAACCCCCTAAATTACAGGCATAGATCACAGGTTGCACATCCCAAAGCCAGCCCTGGCATCCACACTGCCCACATAGAACCTGACCAGCACCCAGATAACACACATAAGATTTGCCATCTTTGTCCCCAAATAGCCCAGCACAAGTCAACTTTAACCCCAAACAGTCCGGCCTGTGCCATCTTTGTCCCATATACACCCTGCCTGTGCCATCTTGGTCCCCAAGGCTCAAACCTCCCGCTAGTGCCATCTTTGCCCTTCCACAATTATATATCTATGAGACACACACTTTTACAGTCACTCACTAATTCACACTTTCATTCAGACAACCCATCCACACATTAACTCATGCTCTCCCTCATTCAGACAATTCATCCACACATTAAGCCATGCTTTCCCTCATTCGGACAATTCATCCACACATTAACTCATGCTCTCCCTCATTCAGACAATTTATCCACACATTAATTCATGCTCTCCCTCATTCAGACAATTCATCCACACATTAACTCATGTTCTCCCTCATTCAGACAATTCATCCACACATTAACTCATTGTCAGGCATCACCTAGAGTCCCACAGACCGCCCCTTTAACCCCTTCGTGACAAAGGCTGATTTTACTTTTTGTACCCTTCGTGACAATGGCCGTTTTAACATTTCCGCGCTGCTCGTGTTTAGCTGTAATTTTCTTCTTTCCCGTTTATTGAACCCACACACATTAGATATTGTTTTTTTTCAGGACAAGAAGGGCTTTCTTTATGGTGAAAAATTTAGAAAAAAATGACTGTTTCTAACTTTTAGTTGAAAAATCTTTTACTCATCTATAAAAGGTAATGAAAAAACCTGCTAAATAGATTCTACTATTTGTCCTGAGTTTAGAAATACCCAATGTTTTTATGTTTTTTGCTTTTTTCTACACATTATGGGGCAATAAGTACAGGTAGCGTTTTGCTATTTCAAAGCCATTTTTTCCAAATCTGGTAATTCTTCCCCCCATGTGCCATTTCGGGTATCTTTGAAGCCGGCCAATGCAATTTACCCCATCAAGTCATATATTTTTGAAAACTAGACAGCCCAGAGTATTCCAAATGCTAGTATTTTAACCCTTTCCAAGCACTAATTCTACTATCAGCCTTTGTCAAACTTTATGGTAGTAATTTTTTTGCATTTGTTTTTTCACACATATTTTACTTTAGGTATGAATAAACAGGTTCTGGTATATGTCATCATAAAACACCCCAATATGTGTTTAGCAACGTCTCCTGAGTACAGTGATACCTCACATGAATGATTTTGCCTGGCTGTTTGGGGGCAAAAGGGCCACATTTGGGGCATGCGCATTTTTCAATGTTGAACTTTGGCATTTGGGGATCCACTGCCCATGCCCTATTTGGTACATCTTTGAGCCGGGCCATTTCAGTGTGCCCAACAAAACCATATATTTTTGAAAACTGGACACCCCAGGGTATTTTAAATGCTGGTATTTTAACTCTTTGCATGCACACATTTTACCACCAGAATTTTTTGCAGTAGTATTTTTTTCCCCACACACCTACTTTATGTATGAATTTACAGCTCCTGGTTAATGCCGCACGGTTATGTCACACGACACCCCAATATGTGTTCAGCAACATCTCCTGAGCGCAGTGATACCCCACATCAGGCCCGGACTGGGACAAAAAATAGGCCCGGGCATTTAAGCCTGAGCAGCCCATATTTATTTATTTATTTATTGTTAAAGCCCACCCTTCATGTACCATCTTTGCATTTAATCATTCACACAAATCATTAACACATTCATTAATGCAGTCTCACAAATCATTCAAGCAATTCATCCACACATTAATTCATTAATTGTCATACGCATTCACACAATTCATCCACACATTTATTCATTCATTCTCATACGCATTCACACTACCCCCTCTCATCATGTTCCCCCTTTTCACTATGTAACCCCCTTCCCCACTTCTCAATATGTACCGCCTCTATCTATCCCCTCTCCCCCTTTCTCACTACCTAACCCCCCTCTGCCCCTTCTCACTGCAGCCCCTTCCCTCACCCTATTTACCTTGTTGCCAGAGCAAGCAGCAACTGCGACCGGGCCCGCGGCAGGGCCGGATTGACTTAGGGGCTGATGGAGCTGCAGCTCCAGGCTCCTACCTTAAAATAGGCCCAGTCAGGACCGGACTGACTGGGCCTATATGGCCGCATTAAGGCAGAGCCCCTTAAGCCCGCCGCAACTGCAACCGGGTCCGCCACTCTAAGGCAGAGCCGGCCTTAGGTGTTCTGGCGCCCTGTGCGGACTACTCCTCTGGTGCCCCCCCATCCCCAAAAAAGAAAGGAATAAAAACTTGTAACAAAACTCCCCTTTCTCACTATCTATCCCCCTGTATCACTATCTACCACCTCTGCCTCTTCTCACTGTTATCATTATATACTGAGGCAGACATTGACGGTGGTACAGCATAATACTTATCACTATATACTGAGGCAGAAATTGACGGTGGTACAGCATAACACCTACCACTATATACTGAGGCAGACAATGACGGTGGTACAGCATAACACCTATCACTATATACTGAGGCACACATTGAGAGTGGTACAGCGTAATCCCTATCACTATACATTGAGCCAGACATTGACAATAGTGCAGCATAACCCCAATCACTATATACTACGCCAAACATTGTTGTGGTGTAGGCCTACCACTTCATTGTCTGGCTTAGTAGTAGGGATGCACCGAAACGAATTCTGGACTGAAACCGAAAATGCAGCATTTACCTGTCCGAAACCGAATATGACCTCCCCACACCATAAAAAAAACCTTTTATTTTAAGTAAGTAACACACCAAAATAGGACAAAACAATTAAAAAACAATATTATATGTATATATATATGATTGTTAACAGCAATCACATTCCTATCATGCCCAGGCATACCCAGATTCCAGGATGTACTCGCAGACTTGGCATGATAGGAGTATGATTGCCCTATCTACCCCTTCTCACTCCCTTCTGCCCCATCTACCCCTTCTCACTCCCTTCTCTCCTATCTACCCCCTTTCCCCCGTCTCACGCCCTTCTCCCTATCTACCCCCTCCTAACTATCTACCCTCTCTCTCTTTGAAGTTCACTTACCTTTCAGGAGTCCTGCGGTGAGGGTGCAAGGCCTCTGCCTCCCAGCTCTGCCACTGTATGGAACAGTATAGAGTGATGGGAGTTATGATGTACTTTTAGAGCACAATTAGATCATGAAAAAGACATTGGAAATGGTACAGCATAACACCCATCACTCTCACACACTTACCAATCCACACATATATACCAATCCACACATATATACCAATCCACACCTATATACCAATCCACACCTATATACCAATCCACACCTATATACCAATCCACACGTATATACCAATCCACACGTATATACCAATCCACACGTATATACCAATCCACACGTATATACCAATCCACACATATACCAATCCACACACATATATACCAATCCACACATACACCAATCCACACATACACCAATCCACACATATATACTAATCCACTCTCACTGAATATTTTCCTACCTTTCCTCTTTTCTCCTTACAGCTCCTTTTCCTCCTCTTCTTCAGTTCTTCTGTCTTCTCTGTCTTCTTCCGGTTCAGAGGGCACGGACAGCGGTGGGCGCGGCTTCAGTGTTGTGCGCCGGGATCTAACAACAAACCCCGGCGCACAGCAGCTGTTGCCGCGCGGATCACAAGGGAGCGGTATCGGAGGTCTTTAGCAGACCTCCGGCTCCCTTGAGTGATTTTAAGCCGGGTTGAACCCGGCTTAAAATCACTCAAGGGAACCGGAGGTCTGTTAAAGACCTCCGATACCGCTCCCTTGCGAGCCTGCTCCTCCAGCGGCGGACATTACTGTCCGTCTCTGGAGGGGTGCCGGGTGCCGCAAGTTGGCACCCCCTGATGAGCGGCACCCGGTGCGGACCGCCCCCTGCCCCCTGGAGTGTGACGCCCTGTGCGGTCGCACACCCCAAAGGCCGGTCCTGCTCTAAGGGGCCGGGAAGCCCCCACCAGGGCCGGCCTTAAGGGTTTGCGGCCGCACAGGGTTTAAATTAAAACATCGGGGGTTTTTTTCAACTTTATTTAACATCCTCCATGTTAAATAAAGTTAAAAAAAACTTTATTTAACATGGAGGATGTTAAATAAAGTTAAAAAAACCCCGATGTTTTTGACAGCCCCTAAGTCAATGCGGCCCTGCCGTGGCCCGGCCCACCGGGCAAACGCCCGGTGTGCCCGATGGCCAGTCCGGGCCTGCCCCACATGCATGGGTTTGTCATTTTTTGGGGGAACTAAAAGGCCACATTTGGTACGTGTGCATTTTTCTAATTGGAAATTAAATGTGTGGCCATCCTTCCCCCCGTGTTATTTGGGACATTGTTTAACCTGGCCAATTCAATTTACCCCATCAAATCATACATTTTTTAAAAGTAGACACCCCATATGCCAGTATTTTAACTCTTTCCATGCGAGAATTTTTTAAGCTAATATGCTAATTTTAGGACTTGCTCACAAAAATATATTTTTTATATATATATTTTATTTATTTTTTTGCCTTTTTTTAAAAAAAATTTAACATTTTTTTTCAACTTGAAGGTTCCCCTGATAGTGACATCAGTGGGAAATTATTTTTACATTTTACTGTTTTTTTACTATTTTTTCTAATTATGATTTATTTTATTTTATTTTTTAATTTTTTACTAATCACACTTTGATTAGAAAGCTGGGCTCCATTGACTTGCATGGTTGAATGCAGTACCTGTATTCAACCTGCAAGTGGAGCCAGAGTTCTCTAGAGGGTCTGGAGACCATCTAGCAAACTTTTTCGTCTTTATTGTTTTTTTTCCCGGGCCGCCGCCATTTTGCTGATGGCGAAGATCACCGGCAGCTGCGGCTGTGACCGCTCTCCGGAGCGGTCACAGTCCATCCAAAGGTAAGTGTTTGGTGTCGCTGGATGCCTCCTGATCGAGGCATTCCAACGACACCATTTAAGTTTAGGAGGCGATTGTTGATCGCCTCCTAAACGCTTTTAAAACCGGATGTTGACGCCCCGGGGAGGGGCCAGAGATGGCCCCTTTGTGCGGATCATGGCGTTGCTGAATGCCTCGAGGTCGAGGCATTACAGCAACGCCGTTTAGGTGCAGAAAGCGAAAATAGATCGCTTTCTGCACCCGTTTAAAGACGTGCCGGTTCTGGCACGTCAATTGTCGTTAACGACTTCATTTTCCGTGACGTGCCCGGACCGGCAATTGTCATCAAGGGGTTAAGAGGCCCGGCTGGACTTAAACTCACTATGTCATCACCTAGTTCTGTTATGGACTGAACCCCGCCTCGCTCACCTGGCCTCATCATCAGGCTTTAAAAGATCAACCTCACCTGCTTCTGGATGCGCTGTGATTATATGTCTGATTTCCTGGACTTTGACCTCTGCTTTGATACACTGTTTGTGAACCCTGTCTGCCGGCCTTGACCTCTGCTTACGTTTGACTCTGCTTCTGGATATCCTCTGTCTGTACCGCGTACCTGTTTTGCCCCCGTGCACACTCTCACTGCTCTAGTGATTTCTCCATACTGTCACTCTGAGCAGGGGTGTGCGCCATCTCCCGCAACTGGGCTCCAGCTCCTGGTAAGTCCTGACATAACAACCAGATCATATCATGGAGCCCGCGGAGATGGTAGGAGTTTTGTCTACCCTCACCCAACAAGTAACCCTCTTGTCCCAGGTGGTGCAGGATCTGCAGGATGGCTATGCTGAATTAAAGGAGAAATTACATCAAGCCCCGGAACCTGTATATCCGGAACCTAAAGTCCCGTTACCTGACTTTTTCACAGGAGATCGCCTCCAGTTCCGGAGTTCTATTAACTCATGCCGTCTGCTTTTTTCTCTGAAGCCCAGGACCTATGCTACAGAGTATGTAAAGGTCCGCACTGTGATTGCTCTGCTCTGAGGGGAACCTACGTCTTGGGCCCACAATCTGTTAGAGACCAATAATCCTGCACTTACTGACCTGTCCTCTTTTCTGGCTGCTTTTGCAACACTTTATGAGGACCCCCAACGAGCTTACACAGCTGTATCAGCACTCTGGGCACTAAAGCAATGCAAACGTGATGTGGAGGAATACACTGCAGAGTTTCGTCGCTGGGCAGGAGAGACTGGCTGGAATGACCCTGCACTGAAATTCCATTACCGCCAAGGACTCTCCACTCAGCTTAAAGATGAGCTCGCTAGAGTGGGTATACCAGATCAGCTAGAAGACTTAATACGTCTATCAATTCAAATAGACAGGCGTTTGCGTGAACGATGCAAGGAGGCTATAAATCCCTGTGCTCTGGACTTCACCTCACCTGTCACTTCCCCTCGTTTTGACACAAACCCCGAACCCATGGAAATTGGGGTAATAAGTGCTACACGTTCCTTGGAGGAAAAGACCAAGAGGAGGATACATAACCTGTGCTTTTATTGTGGCAAAAGTGGGCATTATATCACGCTCTGCCCAATACGCCCTCCTCAGCCTAAATTCGGTTTCATGGGGACTATGTTTAGCCACTCAACTGGGTCCACCGGTCAGTCCACGAAGCATCACTGCTGTAGCAGCCATCAGCATCCAGCTGTAACTAAGAGACCCATGACTCGGTCTATAGGCATCCTCACTGACCTGGCTCGCCATGACCTTGCTACAGATACTACCAGCTACAGGTCTTTGCAGGTGTCATCTACCCTGATGGAACCATAGTGCGGAGGGAAGATGTTGAGGCCTTTGAACAAGCACAAAGAGACAGAAATGCTCCCCCACCAGCCACAGCAAAATCCCCAAATGCTAAAGATATCACAGGGTTTGCAGTCCTCACTTCTACGACTCTTTGCAATGGGCAAACCACTCCATTGCTTTTAGAATCTGGGAACTCTGACTCTTACACTGATCTGGATTCCAGCGGTAAGCTGCGGGTCCGTGTTAGGTGACCATTGGGCCACAGACATCAACAGTGTTGCTTGGCTGGCCCCCGGACCAGAGAATCTGCAGGTGAGGTAAGTGGGTGCAGAAGGGTGAATGAATGAGTGAATGTGTTTGGGGCAGAAATGGCGAAGGCAGGTGGTTGAGGGGCAGAGGTCGCACAGGCAGGGTGTTTATGGACAGGGATGGCACAGGCAGGGTATTTAAGGGGAAGAAATGGCACAGGTAGGCTGTTTGGGGCAGAGATGGCACAAGCAGCCTTTTTAGGGGGCAAAGATAGCACAGGCAGGCTGTTTAGGAGACATAAGTGGCACAGGCTGTTTAGGGGGCACTGACAAGCTGCCTTGGGGTAAAGATGGCACAGACATGTATGGGTGAACATACCGCACAGACACTGCTTGGGGGGGAAAGGTGGCACAGGCAAGCTGTTTTGGGGCAGATACTTTGGGACATATTGCTTGTAAAGTTGGGGTTCCCCTGGGGCTATATGGTTTCTAGTTACGCCCCTGGTGTGGTGTGTAGGCACAAGAGCTTAACCATGCAATAAAATATATTGGGCTGGTGTCCAAATATTTCCACAGCTGCTTATCATTCCCAGTTCTCCCCTGGTTTTCACTTCACAGAGTGCTATTTCTTGATCAGTCAGCAAAACCCCAGTGCCTTATGAAATCGAAGACCTTATTTTCAGGGAGGTTCAATGCAACCTCTACCCTTATATTTAAACACACTGACTGGTCACTGGACCCAAAACATTCTCCTACAGTGAAATCCGAAATCAAGTCTCCATTTGTAAATAATAAATCTAGCTCTCCTTACTTGTCTGCTCCGCTACCAATTGCCTCAGACCCAATCACTGAAAAGAATTTAGGATGTTTCTACATCTGGCTGACCCAGCTGTTTAATATTTCCAGTCTACATCAGAGAGATTATAGTCCCCCATAATGATCTCACCTTTCATTCACTTTCAGAATTTCTTCGATTTGCAGACTCCTCCGTGTCTCCAGGGGGTCTATATATCCCACCAATGCGGGACAACCACTTTGTTACAAAGTTGTAAAGATACTTAGATTTTCCTCCTTACCTTGTATTAGATTAACTTTTAAACTACTTTAACATAAAGGGCAACCCCCTCCTCCTTTTCTGCCATCTCTATTTTTCAACAACCGAAGCCTAAGCAAACCTCCATACTTTGCTAAAAGCCCTCAAAGCCTGCAATACACTCCTCCATCTTCCCCACAACAACCAGGGGAGGGCTGGCAGCCTAAGGCCTGGGGGGCAAGTCTAGTCAACTGGCCCGTTGCACCATCAAAGCGGCTGCGAGCGACATTGAAAGCGGCCGTCGTGCGGCAGTCACTCCACCAGCGCCTAATGAAATTAAAGTGGCCGGCGTGCACGCACCGCATGCCTCAGCTCTTCATCCCACCACTTTTAAGACGTGGGAAGAGGAGCTGAGGCATGGCCATTGGGTCTGACAGCCGCATGATGCAGGGGGGTACCTAGAGTATTTGGCACCTGTGGCAGACCCTGTATGTGGCACCCCCCCCCACACACACACACTTTAAAACTGCATAGTTTCTATGGTTAGGCAAACATTGACAGGGGTACAGCATATTTGTTATCATTATATGCTTAGGGATTATGCGGTACCACCGTCAATGTGTGCCTATACATTGAGCCAGACACTGACAACCCCTATCACTATATACTAAGCCAAACATTGATGTGGTGTAGGCTTACCACTTTAGTGACTGGCATAGTATATAGTAGGGATGCAACGAAATGAAAATTCTGGACTGAAACTAAAAATTCAGCATTCACTTGGCCAAAACTGAAAAAAAAACCAAAAAAAAACTTTAAAATACTTTATTAAAAGTAACACCAAAATTAGACAAAAAAATCAACAACAATATTAACATATATATATACACAAACACACATATATATAACAACAATCACAATCCTATCATGCCCAGGTTCTAGCATGTGCTGGCTGACTTAGCATGATAGGAGTGTGATTGCTGTTTGCAATTATATATATATATATATATATATATATTAATACTGTCATTGAATTATTCTGTCCAATAAAAGTGTTAACACACCGAAGTTGGACCAAAAAATAATTTATAACAGCAATCACACACCTATCATGCCTAGGCAGCCACTACATGCTGGAATCTGGGCATGAAAGGAATGTGATTACGGACTCCCTATGCCAAGCTATCCCCCAACACTTACACATCCATGCTATCTGAAACCCTCATTCACAAACATTCAGCATAACACCCATCACTCTCACACACTTACATTCAGCATAACACCCATCACTCTCACAAACTTACATTCAGCATAACACCCATCACTCTCACACACTTACATTCAGCATAACACCCATCACTCTCACACACTTACATTCAGCATAACACCCATAACTCTCACACACTTACATTCAGCATAACACCCATCACTCTCACACACTTACATTCAGCATAACACCCATCACTCTCACACACTTACATTCAACATAACACCCATCACTCTCACACACTTACTAATCCACTCTTTCCTACCTTTTCTTCTTTCACTCTCACTTTTCCTCCTCCTCCTCTTCTTCTTCTTCCTGTCCTTCCGGTGCACTGAGCGCGGAAAACGGTGGGCGTGGCTTCAATGTTGTGCCGCGCGCATCGTTTCTGAAGGCGTGCCGGCATGGTGGCACCCCTCAGATGAGCGGCAGCCGGGGCGGACCGCCCCCCTCCCCCCCACGCCAGGTACGCATGACGGTCGCATTCAATCCTGCTCGCGGCCGCTTAGTTTTTAACTTTGCGGCCGCAGCCGCATTGAATGCTCGTCAGTCCGGCCCACCGGCCCGGATTTAGGGCGGCCTGGGGGGCAATTGCCCCCCTGCCCCCCGGCCCAGTCCGCCCCTGACAACAACTGAAGCCTAAGCAAACCTCCATACTTTGCTAAAAGGTATACAGACTGGACCAAGAGATCTCCATAATTATCTGTTATTTGTTTTCTGTATTGCTATTATAATTTTCCTGTTTCTATACCCTTTTCTGTCTATCTGTGCTTGTCTGATTGTTTTTAGTTGGTAAAATGTATGTGATGCCTGTCACTACTTAAGTGTGTTATATTTTACTTTCTATCTTTCTGCTCCACTAACCCCTTATCTCCTATATCTGCCCCCGTCCACTTTAACACTATTTAACACTCTATTACAGCCCTCAAAGCCTGCCATACACTCCTCCATCTTCCCCACAACAACTGAATTTTTGCCAGCCCTCCCTGCCCCTCTCCCACCTGCCCCAGTGTTGTCCTAATATATAGACAGTTAATTACCAGATCTATTTAAACATGCCAGTAGAGGGCACCAACTCTTTGGATCCATTTAGTACCCACCTCTCCATCTCTCTGCCATCACAGCTATCCCAGTACCTCTACACTAACCTGTATATGTGAAACCTGCCTGTGTTTGCTCTGCTACTTCTGTCCCCCACATATTCCTCCCTATTCCTATCACTCACAACCACCAAACTTAACCAACATGGTCAACCTAACCAATTTTATTCCTATCATCTCCAACCATAAACTCCCTCCAGTCCTTAACTGTTCCCTAACAAAGTCTCTCCTCCTCACTTATCACCTCTTCCTTTTCCCGTCTACAAGATTTAACTCGAGCTGCCCATATCTCTGGAATCTACTTCTACTGAACTTTCAGCTTTCACCCTCCCTCCCAACAGTCAACAAAAATCCCAAAACCCACTTCTTCAGAGAAGCATTCCACCTTTCACCTCATTCCGGTGAAAAATCTATAAATGCTAATGAAATAACCTGCTAGATTTTACTATTTGTAGCGTTTTGCTATTTCAAAACCAAATGCTAGTATTTTAATTCTTTCCATGCACTAATTCTGCCACCAGTCTTTTTCAAACTTTGTTGTAGTTCTTTTTTTGCGTTCACATACACATTTTACTTATTTTTTGTGCAATCCCCCCACACATTCTACATTAGGTATGAATTTACAGCTCCTGGTATCTGTCACTGTCAAACACCCTAATATTTGTTCAGCAGCATCCCCTGAGTACAATATCTCTATAAAAGGGTTTGTTGGGTTGTTTGGGGGTAAAAGGTCGCATTTGGGAAATGTACATTTTTTTTTATTGGAAATTTGACATGTGGTCATCCTGCCCTCTGTGTTATTCGGGACATTGTTGAATCCAGTCAATTCAATACAGCAACGGCATTTGGGTGCAGAAAGAGATTGTAGAACGCTTTCTACACCCGTTAAAAGTCTTTAACTGTCTGTTTTCTCGTGATGTGCCTGGCACGTCAATTGTCGCCAAGGGGTTAAGCCCCTTAACAGCTGTTTTCCTTGCATTGTGTCTCTCCCATACAGTGTACCGCCAGGGCAGTCATCTTTTTTTTTGTCCTCGAAATATAAGTCTCCCAAAAAAGGCACATGAGTAACTGTCTACACTAAACTAAAATATTTATAGCTAAAACCTCCAAAGTTTAAGATCAGGTTTTCACAAATATAGGCCATGTGTGACATCTGTTTTTTTTTTTCTGCAGACCTTGCTAGCTATTTTGGTTTTCTTATTCCTCTAATTTCATAAACCTTTTTTTCTTTAAGCTTCTTAAAGTTCCTTGTTTGATCCTACTGTTTTAGTAGCCCTTAAATTCCTTATTTTATAAAAAAAAAGTTATGTAAGAACTGGTTCTTGGTAAAAGTAACTTTTTGTTCACACTGGACCTAATAAATACAAATGACAAGCTTAAAATAAGCAAACCAGAGTTAACTGCTTTAACTATTATGTTGCTGCATAATAATTGTTTATGTACATTTTGTTAGCTCTCAGAAGCCAGATCAATGACCATGGTTATCTTGTGCATAACTCACCCACATTATTTGTACTGTATTTTTTTTTTAATGTGTTTAGAGTGGTAACTGCAGCCTTGTATTGATGGGTGTACACGTCCTAAAAAACAAGTTTACCATTTGCAACGAAAAAAAAAGTTCGGAGAGAGAAATGCCACCTATAGGCTGGTGTACAAAATTAATTCACTGTTCTCAGATTCACACAACTGCTATAAAAAAAACCCCATCAAACCACGAATGTTTCAGATTCACTTTACCCACCCATGTCTCAGTACATCAGATCTGTATTTGTCCTTGGGTGGTTCTCACATGTCATTGGCAACGTTAAAAAGTCTTGCTGCATCAAAATAAAGAATGTTAAATAGTAAAAAATCAAGGTGGTATTTGAATTTCAAAATTTTATGTAGAAAGCAAACATATTCAACATTTTGTTAATAGTAGAGGTTTTTTTTTTACGTAATATAACCGGTCATAGGCAGGGTATACAATGAAGTATCTCTTAAACACCAGGTTAATGAACATAGGATCCCAAAGAACTGACGCTGCATTTCATGATCTCAGAACACTGCTCCGCATTCTTTTTAATCCGATAAAAATTTTCCACGTATTCTGAACGCCCCAAGAGCTCCACAAAATCTTCATCATGTGTGATCACAAGCAGCTGGAAATTACGCTGCCTAGAACGACTTTTTATAATCCTACAGAAAGACATAAAACCAATATTTCATTTAAATATTAGGATAATCGATTTTGTTTGACCAAGAATGAATGATTTAGTGTCACAGGTTAAAGGTGAACTCTCGAGAATCTTTGGCCACCTTGCCTAAACTTTAAGATTAATTAGTAAGTATGTAAGTAATAAACACTAAACATTCTATTTTAAATAATTTTAAACATTTGATTTAACTTACCTGGAATACTTACCTACCTATGATCCCCTGCTACTCTTCGGGATCTTCATTCACCCACCCCCTGGAAGCCTGTTGGAAAACTGTAGCGATCTTGTTGCACGCAGAATAGCGTGCGACCTCATTGCGTAAGTATGGAAGCCACGTATTGCCAAAAAAAAGGCCGTACATGCCCCATACAGAAGCAATGTATTGCTGAACAGGCAGCAGTTTCAGGCCTCATTTAAGTGTTGTCTGGTCTGTCTGGGAAAGACAACGGTGGAGCAATGTGAAGACCAAAGAAATGGCGGCCTGTGTATACCAAGAACAAGGACAACCATGGAAAATATCTAGGGCCCTGCTTCATGTAACATTAGCTGGCAAAGCACACAACACTAGGTACTCCGCTGACTACACAAATTTACCCAAA